>JAUCMO010000120.1:2404958-3607437 GCA_032399605.1 Melipona beecheii | reverse complement strand
AGATTGGAAAATCGATTCTGTCGACTACGTTCATTCACCAAAGTCTAATCACAATTGAAACAATCATCGATGCAATCAATTGCGGGCGATATAATGATTTAACTATCGAAAATGAGTTTCAGAATCATACTTCGCATGTCAATTGATTCCTACAGATCGTACAACTAAACTAACCATTTCGTGAACGATAATGATCGGAAAATCGATTCCGTCGACCTCTGATCATCCACCGATGTCCAATCACAGTTGAAACAGTCATCGAAGCCTTAAATTCCGAGCGATATAATGATTTAACATTCGAAACATGAGTTTCGGAAGCACATTTCGGATGTAACAGTCTCTCCAACACATACTTCATCTAAAATTATCATTTCGTGAGAGATAATTATCGAAAAACGTTTCTGTCGACCTCTGTTCATTCATGAAGTCCAGACACAATTGAAACAATCATCGAAACCATGAATTGCGAGCGATATAATGATTTAACATTCGAAACATGAGTTTCGGAAGCATTCAAATGTAACAGACCCTTCAAAACATACTTCAGCTAAAATAATCAATTCCTGAATGATAAAGATTGGAAAATCGATTCTGTCGACCTCGTTCATTCACCGAAGTCTAATCACAGTTGAAACAATCATCGAAGCAATCAATTGCGGGCGATATAATGATTTAACATTCGAAAAATGAGTTTCAGAATCATACTTCGCATGTATCAATTGATTCCAACAGATCGTACAACTAAACTAACCATTTCGTGAACGATAATGTTCGGAAAATCGATTCCGTCGACCTCTGATCATCCACCGAAGTCCAATCACATTTGAAACAATCATCGAAGCCTTCATTCCGAGCGATATAATGATTTAACATTCGAAACATGAGTTTCGGAAGCACATTCGGATGTAACAGTCTCTCCAACACATACTTCATCTAAAATTATCATTTCGTGAGAGATAATTATCGAAAAACGTTTCTGTCGACCTCTGTTCATTCGCCGAAGTCCAGACACAATTGAAACAATCATCAGAAACCATCAATTGCGAGCGATATAATGATTTAACATTCGAAACATGAGTTTCGGAAAATTTCGAATGTATCAGACACTTCAAAACATACTTCATCTAAAATAATCAATTCCTGAATGATAAAGATTGGAAAATCGATTCTGTCGACTACGTTCATTCACCGAAGTCTAATCACAATTGAAACAATCATCGATGCAATCAATTGCGGGCGATATAATGATTTAACTATCGAAAAATGAGTTTCAGAATCATACTTCGCATGTATCAATTGATTCCTACAGATCGTACAACTAAACTAACCATTTCGTGAACGATAATGTTCGGAAAATCGATTCCGTCGACCTCTGATCATCCACCGATGTCCAATCACATTTGAAACAATCATCGAAGCCTTAAATTCCGAGCGATATAATGATTTAACATTCGAAACATGAGTTTCGGAAGCACATTCGGATGTAACAGTCTCTCCAACACATACTTCATCTAAAATTATCATTTCGTGAGAGATAATTATCAAAAAAACGTTTCTGTCGACCTCTGTTCATTCGCCGAAGTCCAGACACAATTGAAACAATCATCGAAACCATCAATTGCGAGCGATATAATGATTTAACATTCGAAACATGAGTTTCGGAAGCGCATTCGAATGTGTCAGACACTTCAAAACATACTTCAGCTAAAATAATCAATTCCTGAATGATAAAGATTGGAAAATCGATTCTGTCGACTACGTTCATTCACCGAAGTCTAATCACAATTGAAACAATCATCGATGCAATCAATTGCGGGCGATATAATGATTTAACTATCGAAAATGAGTTTCAGAATCATACTTCGCATGTATCAATTGATTCCTACAGATCGTACAACTAAACTAACCATTTCGTGAACGATAATGATCGGAAAATCGATTCCGTCGACCTCTGATCATCCACCGATGTCCAATCACAGTTGAAACAGTCATCGAAGCCTTAAATTCCGAGCGATATAATGATTTAACATTCGAAACATGAGTTTCGGAAGCACATTCGGATGTAACAGTCTCTCCAACACATACTTCATCTAAAATTATCATTTCGTGAGAGATAATTATCGAAAAAACGTTTCTGTCGACCTCTGTTCATTCGCCGAAGTCCAGACACAATTGAAACAATCATCGAAACCATCAATTGCGAGCGATATAATGATTTAACATTCGAAACATGAGTTTCGGAAGCGCATTCGAATGTATCAGACTCTTCAAAACATACTTCAGCTAAAATAATCAATTCCTGAATGATAAAGATTGGAAAATCGATTCTGTCGACTACGTTCATTCACCGAAGTCTAATCACAATTGAAACAATCATCGATGCAATCAATTGCGGGCGATATAATGATTTAACTATCGAAAAATGAGTTTCAGAATCATACTTCGCATGTATCAATTGATTCCCACAGATCGTACAACTAAACTAACCATTTCGTGAACGATAATGTTCGGAAAATCGATTCCGTCGACCTCTGATCATCCACCGAAGTCCAATCACATTTGAAACAATCATCGAAGCCTTAAATTCCGAGCGATATAATGATTTAACATTCGAAACATGAGTTTCGGAAGCACATTCGGATGTAACAGTCTCTCCAACACATACTTCATCTAAAATTATCATTTCGTGAGAGATAACTATCAAAAAACGTTTCTGTTTCTGTCGACCTCTGTTCATTCGCCGAAGTCCAGACACAATTGAAACAATCATCGAAACCATCAATTGCGAGCGATATAATGATTTAACATTCGAAACATGAGTTTCGGAAGCGCATTTCGAATGTGTCAGACACTTCAAAACATACTTCAGCTAAAATAATCAATTCCTGAATGATAAAGATTGGAAAATCGATTCTGTCGACTACGTTCATTCACCGAAGTCTAATCACAATTGAAACAATCATCGATGCAATCAATTGCGGGCGATATAATGATTTAACTATCGAAAAATGAGTTTCAGAATCATACTTCGCATGTATCAATTGATTCCTACAGATCGTACAACTAAACTAACCATTTCGTGAACGATAATGATCGGAAAATCGATTCCGTCGACCTCTGATCATCCACCGATGTCCAATCACAGTTGAAACAGTCATCGAAGCCTTAAATTCCGAGCGATATAATGATTTAACATTCGAAACATGAGTTTCGGAAGCACATTTCGGATGTAACAGTCTCTCCAACACATACTTCATCTAAAATTATCATTTCGTGAGAGATAATTATCGAAAAAACGTTTCTGTCGACCTCTGTTCATTCGCCGAAGTCCAGACACAATTGAAACAATCATCGAAACCATCAATTGCGAGCGATATAATGATTTAACATTCGAAACATGAGTTTCGGAAGCGCATTTCGAATGTGTCAGACCCTTCAAAACATACTTCAGCTAAAATAATCAATTCCTGAATGATAAAGATTGGAAAATCGATTCTGTCGACTACGTTCATTCACCGAAGTCTAATCACAATTGAAACAATCATCGATGCAATCAATTGCGGGCGATATAATGATTTAACTATCGAAAAATGAGTTTCAGAATCATACTTCGCATGTATCAATTGATTCCTACAGATCGTACAACTAAACTAACCATTTCGTGAACGATAATGATCGGAAAATCGATTCCGTCGACCTCTGATCATCCACCGATGTCCAATCACAGTTGAAACAGTCATCGAAGCCTTAAATTCCGAGCGATATAATGATTTAACATTCGAAACATGAGTTTCGGAAGCACATTTCGGATGTAACAGTCTCTCCAACACATACTTCATCTAAAATTATCATTTCGTGAGAGATAATTATCGAAAAAACGTTTCTGTCGACCTCTGTTCATTCGCCGAAGTCCAGACACAATTGAAACAATCATCGAAACCATCAATTGCGAGCGATATAATGATTTAACATTCGAAACATGAGTTTCGGAAGCGCATTTCGAATGTATCAGACCCTTCAAAACATACTTCAGCTAAAATAATCAATTCCTGAATGATAAAGATTGGAAAATCGATTCTGTCGACTACGTTCATTCACCGAAGTCTAATCACAGTTGAAACAATCATCGAAGCAATCAATTGCGGGCGATATAATGATTTAACTATCGAAAAATGAGTTTCAGAATCATACTTCGCATGTATCAATTGATTCCCACAGATCGTACAACTAAACTAACCATTTCGTGAACGATAATGTTCGGAAAATCGATTCCGTCGACCTCTGATCATTCACCGAAGTCCAATCACATTTGAAACAATCATCGAAACCTTAAATTCCGAGCGATATAATGATTTAACATTCGAAACATGAGTTTCGGAAGCACATTCGGATGTAACAGTCTTTCCAACACATACTTCATCTAAAATTATCATTTCGTGAGAGATAACTATCCAAAAAACGTTTCTGTCGACCTCTGTTCATTCGCCGAAGTCCAGACACAATTGAAACAATCATCGAAACCATCAATTGCGAGCGATATAATGATTTAACATTCGAAACATGAGTTTCGGAAGCGCATTTCGAATGTAATCAGACACTTCAAAACATACTTCAGCTAAAATAATCAATTCCTGAATGATAAAGATTGGAAAATCGATTCTGTCGACTACGTTCATTCACCGAAGTCTAATCACAATTGAAACAATCATCGATGCAATCAATTGCGGGCGATATAATGATTTAACTATCGAAAAATGAGTTTCAGAATCATACTTCGCATGTATCAATTGATTCCTACAGATCGTACAACTAAACTAACCATTTCGTGAACGATAATGATCGGAAAATCGATTCCGTCGACCTCTGATCATCCACCGATGTCCAATCACAGTTGAAACAGTCATCGAAGCCTTAAATTCCGAGCGATATAATGATTTAACATTCGAAACATGAGTTTCGGAAGCACATTCGGATGTAACAGTCTCTCCAACACATACTTCATCTAAAATTATCATTTCGTGAGAGATAATTATCGAAAAAACGTTTCTGTCGACCTCTGTTCATTCGCCGAAGTCAGACACAATTGAAACAATCATCGAAACCATCAATTGCGAGCGATATAATGATTTAACATTCGAAACATGAGTTTCGGAAGCGCATTTCGAATGTGTCAGACTCTTCAAAACATACTTCAGCTAAAATAATCAATTCCTGAATGATAAAGATTGGAAAATCGATTCTGTCGACTACGTTCATTCACCGAAGTCTAATCACAATTGAAACAATCATCGATGCAATCAATTGCGGGCGATATAATGATTTAACTATCGAAAAATGAGTTTCAGAAACATACTTCGCATGTATCAATTGATTCCCACAGATCGTACAACTAAACTAACCATTTCGTGAACGATAATGTTCGGAAAATCGATTCCGTCGACCTCTGATCATCCACCGAAGTCCAATCACAATTGAAACAATCATCGAAACCATCAATTCGAGCGATATAATGATTTAACATTCGAAACATGAGTTTCGGAAGCACATTCGGATGTAACAGTCTCTCCAACACATACTTCATCTAAAATTATCATTTCGTGAGAGATAATATCGAAAAACGTTTCTGTCGACCTCTGTTCATTCGCCGAAGTCCAGACACAATTGAAACAATCATCGAAACCATCAATTGCGAGCGATATAATGATTTAACATTCGAAACATGAGTTTCGGAAGCGCATTCGAATGTATCAGACCCTTCACAGGCTTACATTCGGATGTAACAGTCTCTCCAACACATACTTCATCTAAAATTATCATTTCGTCAGAGATAATAAATATCGAAAAACGAATTCTGTCGACCATTTCTGTTCATTCGGAAAAATCGATTCCGTCGACCTCTGGTCATCCAGACACAATTGAAACAATCATCGAAAGAACCATCAATTTGCGAGCGATATAATGATTTAACATTCGAAACATGAGTTTCGGGCATTATTCGGATGTAACAGTCTCTCCAACACATACTTCATCTAAAATTATCATTTCGTGAGAGATAATTATCGAAGAAAACGTTTTTTCTGTCGACCTCTGTTCATTTCGCCGAGAGTCAATCACAATTGAAACAATCATCGAAACCATCAATTCCGAGCGATATAATGATTTAACATTCGAAACATCATTTTCAGAAGCACATTCGGATGTAACAGTCTCTCCAACACATACTTCATCTAAAATTATCATTTCGTGAGAGATAATTATCGAAAAAACGTTTCTGTCGACCTCTGTTCATTCGCCGAAGTCCAGACACAGTTGAAACAATCATCGAAGCCTTAAATTACGAGCGATATAATGATTTAACATTCGAAACATGAGTTTCGGAAGCACATTTCGGATGTAACAGTCTCTCCAACACATACTTCATCTAAAATTATCATTTCGTGGGAGATAATTATCGAAAAAACGTTTCTGTCGACCTCTGTTCATTCGCCGAAGTCCAGACACAATTGAAACAATCATCGTAACCATCAATTGCGAGCGATATAATGATTTAACATTCGAAACATGAGTTTCGGAAGCACATTTCGAATGTGTCAGACCCTTCAAAACATACTTCAGCTAAAATAATCAATTCCTGAATGATAAAGATTGGAAAATCGATTCTGTCGACTACGTTCATTCACCGAAGTCTAATCACAGTTGAAACAATCATCGAAGCAATCAATTGCGGGCGATATAATGATTTAACTATCGAAAAATGAGTTTCAGTATCATACTTCGCATGTATCAATTGATTCCCACAGATCGTACAACTAAACTAACCATTTCGTGAACGATAATGTTCGGAAAATCGATTCCGTCGACCTCTGGTCATCCACCGAAGTCCAATCACATTTGAAACAATCATCGAAGCATTAAATTCCGAGCGATATGATGATTTAACTTTCAAAACGTGAGTTTCGGAAGCACATTTCGGATGTAACAGTCTCTCCAACACATACTTCATCTAAAATTATCATTTCGTCAGAGATAACTATCCAAAAAACGTTTCTGTCGACCTCTGTTCATTCGCCGAAGTCCAGACACAATTGAAACAATCATCGAAACCATCAATTGCGAGCGATATAATGATTTAACTATCGAAAAATGAGTTTCAGTATCATACTTCGCATGTATCAATTGATTCCCACAGATCGTACAACTAAACTAACCATTTCGTGTACGATAATGTTCGGAAAATCGATTCCGTCGACCTCTGATCATCCACCGAAGTCCAATCACATTTGAAACAATCATCGAAGCCTTAAATTCCGAGCGATATAATGATTTAACATTCGAAACATGAGTTTCGGAAGCACATTTCGGATGTAACAGTCTTTCCAACACATACTTCATCTAAAATTATCATTTCGTGAGAGATAATTATCGAAAAAACGTTTCTGTCGACCTCTGTTCATTCGCCGAAGTCCAGACACAATTGAAACAATCATCGAAACCATCAATTGCGAGCGATATAATGAATTAACAATCGAAACATGAGTTTCGGAAGCACATTTCGGATGTAACAGTCTCTCCAACACGAACTTCATCTAAAATTATCATTTCGTGAGAGATAATTTCCGAAAAAACGTTTCTGTCGACCTCTGTTCATTCGCCGAAGTCCAGACACAGTTGAAACAATCATCGAAGCCTTAAATTACGAGCGATATAATGATTTAACATTCGAAACATGAGTTTCGGAAGCACATTTCGGATGTAACAGTCTCTCCAACACATCCTTCATCTAAAATTATCATTTCGTGAGAGATAATTATCGAAAAAACGTTTCTGTCGACATCTGTTCATTCACCGAAGTCCAATCACAGTTGATACAATCATCGAAGCCTTAAATTCCGAGCGATATAATGATTTAACATTCGAAACATTAGTTTGGGAAGCACATTTCGGATGTAACAGTCTCTCCAACATATCCTTCATCTAAAATTATCAATTCGTGAGAGATAATTATCGAAAAAACGTTTCTGTCGACCTCTGTTCTTTCGCCGAAGTCCAGACACAATTGAAACAATCATCGAAACCATCAATTGCGAGCGATATAATGATTTAACAATCGAAACATGAGTTTCGGAAGCACATTTCGGATGTAACAGTCTCTCCAACACGAACTTCATCTAAAATTATCATTTCGTGAGAGATAATTATCGAAAAAACGTTTCTGCCGACATCTGTTCATTCACCGAAGTCCAATCACAGTTGAAACAATCATCGAAACCATCAATTGCGAGCGATATAATGATTTAACATTCGAAACATGAGTTTCGGAAGCGCATTTCGCATGTATCAGTCTCTTCAAAACATACTTCAGCTAAAATAATCAATTCCTGAATGATAGAGATTGGAAAATCGATTCTGTCGACTACGTTCATTCACCGAAGTCTAATCACAATTGAAACAATAATCGAAGCAATCAATTGCGGGCGATATAATGATTTAACTATCGAAAAATGAGTTTCAGAGTCATACTTCGCATGTATCAATTGACTCCCACAGATCGTAAGACTAAACTAACCATTTCGTGAAAGATAATGATCGGAAAATCGATTCCGTCGACCTCTGATCATCCACCGAAGTCCAATCACAGTTGTAACTATCATCGAAGCATTAAGTTCCGAGCGATATAATGATTTAACATTCGAAACATGAGTTTCGGAAGCACATTTCGGATGTAACAGTCTCTCCAACACATCCTTCATCTAAAATTATCATTTCGTGAGAGATAATTATCGAAAAAACGTTTCTGTCGACCTCTGTTCATTCGCCGAAGTCCAGACACAATTGTAACAATAATCGAAACCATCAATTGCGAGCGATATAATGATTTAACTTTCGAAACATGAGTTTCGGAAGCGCATTTCGAATGTATCAGTCTCTTCAAAACATACTTCAGCTAAAATAATCAATTCCTGAATGATAAAGATTGGAAAATCGTTTCTGTCGACTTCGTTCATTCTCGGAAGTCTAATCACAATTGAAACATTCATCGAATCCTTCAATTGCGAGCGATATAATGATTTAACTATCGAAAAATGAGTTTCAGAGTCATACTTCGCATGTATCAATTGATTCCTAAGGATCGTACAACTAAACTAACCATTTCGTGAACGATAATGATCGGAAAATCGATTCCGTCGTCCTCTGATCATCCACCGAAGTCCAATCACAGTTGAAACAATCATCGAAGCCTTAAATTCCGAGCAATATAATGATTTAACATTCGTAACATGAGTTTCGGAAGCACATTTCGGATGTAACTGTCACTCCAACACATCCTTAATCTAAAATTATCATTTCGTGAGAGATAATTATCGAAAAAACGATTCTGTCGACCTCTGTTCATTCGCCGAAGTCCAGACACAATTGAAACAATCATCGAAGCAATCAATTGCGGGCGATATAATGATTTAACTGTCGAAAAATGAGTTTCAGAATCATACTTCTCAGGTATCAATTGATTCCTATAGCTCGAACAACTAAACTACCCATTTCGTGAACGATAATGATCGGAAAATCGATTCCGTTGACCTCTGATCATCCACCGAAGTCCAATCACAGTTGAAACAATCATCGAACCTTAAATTTGCGGGCGATATAATGATTTAACTTCGAAACATGAGTTTCAGGCTTACATTCGGATGTAACAGTCCTCTCCACATACTTCATCTAAAATTATCATTTCGTGAGAGATAATTATCGAAAAAACGCTTCTGTCGACCTCTGTTCATTCGCCGAAGTCCAGACACAATTGAAACAATCATCGAAACCATCAATTGCGAGCGATATAATGATTTAACATTCGAAACATGAGTTTCGGAAGCGCATTTCGAATGTATCAGTCTCTTCAAAACATACTTCAGCTAAAATAATCAATTCCTGAATGATAAAGATTGGGAAATCGATTCTGTCGACTACGTTCATTCACCGAAGTCTAATCACAATTGAAACAATCATCGAAACAATCAATTGCGGGCGATATAATGATTTAACTATCGAAAAATGAGTTTCAGAATCATACTTCGCATTTATCAATTGATTCCTACAGATCGTACATCTAAACTAACCATTTCGTGAACGATAATGATCGGAAAATCGATTCCGTCGAACTTTGATCATCCACCGGAGTCCAATCACAGTTGAAACAATCATCGAAGCCTTAAATTCCGAGCGATATAATGATTTAACATTCGAAACATGAGTTTCGGGAGCACATTTCGGATGTAACAGACTCTCCAACACATCCTTCATCTAAAATTATCATTTCGTGAGAGATAATTATCGAAAAAACGTATCTGTCGACCTCTGTTCATTCGCCGAAGTCCAGACACAATTGAAACAATCATCGAAACCATCAATTGCGAGCGATTTAATGATTTAACATTCGAAACATGAGTTTCGGAAGCACATTTCGAAAGTATCAGTCTCTTCAAAACATACTTCAGCTAAGATAATCATTTCCTGAATGATATAGATCGGGAAATCGATTCTGTCAACCTCTGTTCCTTCTCCGAAATCTAATCACAGTTGAAACAACCATCGAAGCAAACAATTGCGATCGATATACTAATTTAACATTCGTAACATGAGATTCGGAAGCACATTTCGAATGTATCTCTCTCTTCAACACATACTTCAGCTAAAATAATCATTACGAAATAGATATCTATCGAATAAACGTTTCTGTCGACCTCTGTTCATTCGCCGAAGTCCAGACACAATTGAAACAACCATCGAAACCATTAATTGCGAGCGATATAATTATTTAACATTCGAAACATGAGTTTCGGAAGCGCATTTCGAATGTATCAGTCTCTTCAAAACATACTTCAGCTAATATAATCAATTCCTGAATGATAAAGATTGGAAAATCGATTCTGTCGACTACGTTCATTCTCAGAAGTCTAATCACAATTGAAACAATCATCGAAGCAATCAATTGCGGGCGATATAATGAATTAACTATCGCAACATGAGTTTCAGAAACATAGTTCGCATGTATCAATTGATACCTACAGATCGTACAACTATACTAACCATTTCGTGAACGATAATGATCGGAAAATCGTATCCGTCGACCTCTGTTCATCCACCGAAGTCCAATCACAATTGAAAGAATCACCGAAGCCTTGAATTGCGAGCGATATAATGATTTAACATTCGAAACATGAGTTTCGGAACCACATTTCGAATGTATCAGTCTTTTCAAAACATACTTCTGCTAAGATAATCATTTCCTGAATGATAAAGATAGGACTATCTCTTCTGTCGAACGCTGTTCATCCACCGAAGTCCAATCACAATTGAAAGAATCATCGAAACCTTCAATTGCGAGCGATATAATGATTTAACATTCTAAACATGAGTTTCGGAAGCACATTTCGAATGTAACAGTCTCTCCAACACATTCTTCAGCTAAACGAATCATTACGTGAAAGATAGTTATCGAAAAAACGTCCGATTGTTGTCGTTCACGAAATGATTATTTTATGTCAAGGATGTGCTGAAGCAACTGATAGAGTCCAACTGTGTTCCCGAAACTCGTGTTTCGCACGTTAAATCATTTTATCGCTCGCAATTGAGGTCTTCGGTGGTTGTTTCAATTGTGATTGGGCTTCGGTGAATTAACACAGGTTGACAGAAACGATTTTCCGAACATTGTCGTTCACGAAATGATTATTTTAGCTGAACGATCTGTAGGAAGCGACAGATACATACAAACTATGATCACGAAACTCATGTTTCGCATGTAAGATCATTATATCTCTCGGAATTGAGAAATTCGATGGTTGTTTCAATTGTAATGGGTGTTCGGTGAACGAACACAGGTCGACTGAAACGATTTTCCGTTCTTCAACATACACGAAATGATTATTTTGCTCAAGGATTTGTTGAAGCGACTGATAGAGTCCAACTGTGTTCCCGAAACTCGTGTATCCCATGTTAAATCATTATATCGCTAGCAGTTGAGGGCTCCGATGGTTGTTTAAGTTGTGATTGGACTTCGGTGAATGAACACATGTCGACAGAATCGATTTTCCGAACATTATCGTTCAGGAAATGATTATTTTAGCTGAACGATCTGTAGGAAGCGACAGATACATGCAAACTATGATCTCGAAACTCATGTTTCGGATGTTAAATCATTATATCGCTCGGAATTGAGGAATTCGATGGTTGTTTCAATTGTGATGGGTGTTCGGTGAACGAACACAGGTCGACTGAAACAATTTTCCGTTCTTCAACATTCACGAAATGATTATTTTGCTCAAGGATTTGTTGAAGCGACTGATAGAGTCCAAATGTGTTCACGAAACTCGTGTATCGCATGTTAAATCATTATATCGCTAGCAGTTGAGGGCTCCGATGGTTGTTTAAGTTGTGATTGGACTTTGGTGAATGAACACATGTCGACAGAAACGATTTTCCGTACATTATCGTTCAGGAAATGATTATTTTAGCTGAACGATCTGTAGGAAGCGACAGATACAATCAAACTATGATCCTGAAAAGCATGTTACTCATATTAAATCAGTATATCGCTCGCAGTTGAGGGCTTCGATTTTTGTTTCAATTGTGATTGGACTTCGGTGTATGACCACAAGTCGACAGAATCGACTTTCCGATGACTGTCGTTCACGATATGATTACTTCAGCTCAAGGATGTGCTGAAGGCACTGATACAGTCCAACTGTGTTCCCGAAACTCGTGTTTCGCATTTTAAATCAGTATATCGCCCTCAATTGAGGGCTTCAATTTTTTTTTCAATTGTATTTGGACTTCGGTGAATGAACACAGGTCGACAGAATCGACTTTCCGATGATTGTCGTTCACGAAATGATTACTTTAGCTCAAGGTTGTGCTGAAGCAACAGATAGTGTCCAACTGTGTTACCGAAACTCGTGTTTCGCATGTGAAATCATTATATCGTTCGAAATAGAGGTCTTCGATGGCTGTTTCAATTGTGATTGGACATCGGTGGATGACCACAGGTCGACCGAAACGATTTTCCGATTCTTATCTTTCACGAAATGATTATTTTAGCCGAACGATCTGTAGCAAGCGACAGATATATTCAAACTATGAGCGCGAAACGCATGTTTCGCATGTTAAATCATTATATCGCTCTCATTTGAGGAATTCGTTGGTGTTTCAATTGTGATTGGAAATCGGTGAATGAAAACAGGTCGACAGAAACGATCTTGCTATCATTATCGTTCACGAAATGATTATTTTAGCTTAACGATCTGTAGGAGGCGACTGATACATTCAGACTATGATCCCGAAACTCATTTTTCGAATGATAAACCATTATATCGCTCGCAATTGAGGGCTTTGATGGTTGTTTCAATTGTGATTGGACTTCGGTGAATGAAAACAGATCGACAGAAACGATTTTCCGATCATTATAGTTCACGAAGTGAATATTTTAGCTGAACACTCTGTAGGAAACGACTGTTACATTCAAACTATGATTCCGAAACACATGTTTCGAATGTGAAATCATTGTAACGATCGCAATTGATGGCTTCGATGATTGTTTGAATTGTGATTGGACTTCGGTGTATGAACGACGGTCGACGGAAACGATTTCCCGATCCATACAATTCACGAAGTGATTATTTTAGATCAAAGATGTATCGAAGCGACGGAATCAGTCCATCTGTGTTCCCGAAACTCGTGTTTCGTATTTTAAATCATTATATCGCTCGCAATTGAGGGCCTCGCTGGTTGTTTCAATTGTGAATAGACTTCGGTGAAAGAACACAGTTCTACAGACGAAATTTTCCGATGATTATCGTTCACGAAATGATTATTTCGGCTGTACGATCTGTAGAAACCGACAGATACATTCAAACTATGATCTCGAAACTCATGTTTCGCTCGTTAAGTCATTATATCGTTCGCAATTGAGGGCTTAGATGGTTGTTTCAATTGTGGTTGTATTTCGGTGAATGAACACCGGTCGACAGAAACGATTTTCCGATTCTTATCGTTCATGAAATGAATACTTTAGCTGCACGATCTGTAGGAAGCGACTGATACACTCAACTATCACATCAAAACTCATGTTTCGCATGTTAAATCCTTTTATCGCTCGTAATTGAGTAGTTCGATGGTTTTTTCAATTGTGATTGGACTTCGGTGAATGAACACAGGTGAGAGAATCCATTTTCCGAACATTATCTTTCAAGAAATGATTATTATAGCTGAACGATCTGTAGGAAGATATTGATACATTCAAACTGAATGATCCCGAAACTCATGTTTCGAATGTTAAATCATTGTATCGCTCGCAATTGATGGCATCGAGGATTGTTTCAATTGTGATCGGACTTCGGTGAATAAACAGAAGTCGACAGATACGATTTTCCGATCCTTACCATTCACGAAATGATTATGTTAGCACAAAGATACGCCGAAGCTACTGATACAGTCCAACTGTGTTGCCGATACTCGTGTTTCGAATGTTAAACCATTATATCGCACGCAATTGAGGACTTCGATGGTTGTTTCAGTTGCGATTGGACTCCGGTGAATGACCTGAATTTGACAGGATCCTTTTATCTGATCATTATCCATGACGAAATGGTTATTCAACTGAAATATCTGTTGGAAGCGACTGATAAATTCTAACTATGATTTCGAAACTGATGTTTCAATTGTTATATCATTATATCGCTCGCAATTGAGGACTTCGACGACTGTTTCAATTGTGATTGGACTTCGGTGAATGAGCTGAAGTCGACAAGAACGAATTCGCCGATCATTATCCATCACGATATCATTATTTTATCTGACTAATACAATTGAACTATGATTCCGAAACTCATGTTTCAAATGTTAAATCATTATTTCGCTCGGAACTGAGAGCTTTGATGATTGTTTCAATGGTGATTGGATTTTGGTCAATTATCTGAAGTCGGCAGAAGCTATTCCTCCGATAATTATCCATCACGAAATGATTATTTCATCCGGCAGGTCTGTTGGATGAGACTGATACATTCGAACTATGATTCCGAAACTAATTCTACAAACGTTATATGGTTATATCGCTCTCAATTGAGGACTTCGATGATTCTTTCAATGGCAATTGTTCTTCGGTGAATGTACTGAAGTCGACAGGAACGATTTCTCCTAACATTATACATCACGAAATGAGCATTTTAACTGACAGATCTGTTGGAAAAGACTGATACATTCGAACTATGATACCGAAACTCATGTTACAAACGTTAAATCATTATATCCCACGTATTTGAGAACCTCGATAATTGTTTCAATTGTGATTGGACTTCGCTGAATGAACAGAATTCGAGAGAAACGCTTCGTCCGGTCATTATCCATCACGAAATGATTATTTTGACTGACAGGTCTGTTGGAGGAGACGGATACATTCGATCTGTGCCTCCGGAACTCGTGTTTCATACGATAAAACAGTCTATTCCAACAGATCTGACGGTTAAAACAATCATTTCGTGATGTATTGTAATCGGAGGAAACGTTCCTGTAGACTTCTGTTCTTTCAACGATGTCGAATCACAATGGCAACAATCTTCGTAGACTTCAATTGCAAGCTATATAATGATTTATCATTTGAAACATGATTTCCGGAATCATTGTTCGAATGTATCAGTCTCATACAACAGACCTTTTAGTTAAAATAGTCATTTCGTAATGGAGAATGATCGGAGAAATAGTTCTTGTCGACTTCTGTTCATTCATCGAAGTCCAATCAATATTGAAACTATCATCGAAGTCCTGAATTGAGAGCGATATAATGACTTAACATTTGAAACATGAGTTTCGGAATCATAGTTCGAGTGTATCAGTCTCTTCCAACAGATCTTCCATTTAAAATAATCATATCGTCATCAATAATGATCGGAGAAATCGTTCTTGTTGACTTCTTTTCAATCACCGACGTCCAATCACCAATGAAACAATCATCGCAGTCCTCAATTGCGAGCGATATAATCATTTAACATTTGATACATGAGTTTAGGAATCATAGATCGAAAATATCAGTCTCATTCAACAGAACCTTCAGGTAAAATATTCATTTCGTGATGGATAATAATCGGAGAATCCGCACCTGTCGACTTCTACTCATTCATCGGTGTCCAATCACGATTCGAACAATCATGGAAGCCCACAGTTGCGAGCGATATAATGATTTCACATTTAAGTCAAGCGTTTCGAAATCATAGTTCGAATGTATCAGTATCTTGAAACAGAACTCTCAGTTAAAATAATCATTTCTTCATGGATAATGATAGGGGAAATCGTTCCTGTCGACTTGTGTTCATTCACCGAAATAGAATCACAATTGAAACAATCATCGAAGTCCACAATTGCGAGCCGTATAATGATATAACATTTGAAACATGAGTTTCGGAAGATAGTTCGAATTTATCAGTCTCTTCCAACAGTTCTGTCAGTTAAATAAACATTTCGTGATGGATAATGATCGTAGAATTCAATCCAGTCGTATTCTGTTCATTCACCGAAGTCCAATCAGTATTAAAAGAATCATCGATGTCCTCAATTGCGACCGATATATTGATTTAACATTTGAAACATGAGTTTCGGAATCATAGTTCGAATGTACCGGTCTCTTCCAAGAGATCTTAAATTCAAAATCATCATTTCGTCATGGATACATATGTTTTCGTAGATCGACTGTATCAGTATCATCCGACAGAACATTCAGTTAAAATAATCGTTCCGTCATGGACAATAATCGAGGAAACCGTTCGTGTCGACTTCCGTTCATTCACCGAAGTCCAATCACCATTGAAACAATCTTCGGAGCCCTCAATTGCGAGCGATATAATGATTTAATATTTGAAACATGCGTTTCGGAATCATAGTTCAAACGTATCAGTCTCTTCCAACATATCAATCTGTTAAAATAATCATTTAGTGATGGATAATGATCGGAGAAATCGTTCTTGTTGACTTCTTTTCAATCACCGAAGTCCAATCACAATTGAAACAATCATAGAATTCTTCAATTGCGAGCGATATAATGATTTAACATTTGAAACATATGTTTTCGGAATCATAGTTCGAATCTTTCAGTCTCTTCCAGCAGATCTTTCAGATAAAATAATCATTTCGTCATGGATAATGCTTGTCGAAATCGTTCCTTTCGACTGCTGTTCATTCACCGAAGGACAATTACAATTGAAACAATAATCGAAGTCCTCAGTTGCGTGCGATATAATGATTTAACAATTGAAACATGTGTTTCAGGAATCATACTTCTAATGTATCAGTATCTTCCGACAGATCTTTCAGTTAAAATAATCATTTCATCATGGATAATGATCGGAAAAATCGTTACTGTGAACTTCAGTTCATTCACCGGAGTCCAATCACAACTGAAACAATCATCGAAGTCCTCAATTGCGAGCGATATAATGATTTAATATTTGATACTTGCGTTTCGGAATCATAGTTCGAACCTATCAGTCTCTTCCAACAGATCTTTCAGTTAAATTAATGATTTCGTGATGGTTAATGATTGGAGAAAACGTTCCTGTCGAATTCAGTTCATTCACCCAAGTTCAATCACCACTGAAACAATCATCGTAGTCCTCAATTGCGAGCGATATAATGATTTGACATTTGAAACATGAGTTTCGGAATCATAGTTCGAATGTATCAGTCTCATCCAACATATCTTTCAGTTAAAATAATTATTTCGTGATGGATAATGATCGGGGAAACCGTTCCTGTCGACTTCAGTTCATTGAACGAATTCCAATCACAATTGAAACAATCTTCGAAGTCCTCAATTGCAAGCGATATAATGATTTAACATTTGAAACATGAGTTTCGGAATCATAGTTCGAATGTATCAGTCTCTTCCAACAGATCTGTCAGTTAAATAAACATTTCGTGATGGGTAATTATCGGGGAAATCGATCCTGTCGAATTCTGTCCATTCAACGAAGTCCAATCAGTATTAAAACAATCATCAAAGTCTTCAATTGCGAACGATATATTGGTTTAACGTTTGAAACATGAGTTTCGGAATCATAGTTCGAATGTATCAGCCTCTTCCAACAGATCTTTCAGTTAAAATAATCATTTCGTCTTGGATAATGGTCGGTGAAATCGTTTCTGTCTACTTCAGCTCATTCACCGATGTCCAATCACAATTGAAACAATCATAAAAGCTAACAATGGCAAGCGAAATAATGATTTAAGTGTTGTTACATGAGTTTTGCTATCATAATTCGAACGTGTTAGGCTCTTCTAGTAGATCTTTCAGTTCCGATAATCTTTTCGTGATTGTTAATGTACGCAGCAATCTCTCCTGTCAACTTCAGATCATTCATCGAAGTCCAATTACAATTGAAACAATCATCGAAGTCCTCATTTGCGAGCAATATAATGATTTAACACTTGAAACATGAGTTTCGCAAACTTAATTCCAACGTATCAGGCTTTTCTAATAGATCTTTCAGTTCCGATAATCATTTCGTTATTCTTAGTGTACGCAGCACTCGTTCCTGTAGATTGTAGATCATTCACCAAATTCCAATCACAATTAAAACAATCATCGTTATTAACAATTGCAAGCGACATAATGATTTAGCAATTGAGACTTGAGTTTCGCAACCATAGTTGGAATATATCAGTCTCTGCTTATATATCTTTCAGTCCTGATAATGCTTTCGTGATTGTTAGTGAACGCAGCAATATTTCTTTCGACTTCAGTTCATTCACGGAAGTACAATTACAATGAAACATTCATCTGATTTAACAAATGCAATCGATGTACTGTAGTAATCGTGGAATCTTGCAACTCGCTATCATAATTGGACATTTTTCGTATTTTCTAAGAGATCATTCAATCCCGTGAGCTATTCCGTGTTCGTTTGTGTAATTAGCAATCGCTGCTGAAGGCTTCAGTTCAATCGCCGATTACAATGAACAACCGCTTCATTCTTCGAAGCTGTGTATTGCTTGCTATGTACTGTGGTAATATTTTGTGACGGGACCTTTTACGCGTATTACTAAAGGAACACTTCGTACACGTCACACAATATGTGACGTGACTGTTACGGGTTTTACTAGAATAATACTCCGTACACGTTACGTTTAACGTAGAATGTTACGATATTTTAATTACCCGTAGGAGAATTACTATATTTTGTATACGTTGCGTTAGCGTACGATAAGTTATAGCCCTCTTGATTACTCGTAGGAAAATTAAGGTGGTCGTCAATGAAGTGCGAATTATTGTAATAATAAAACTGGACTGGATTGTCCTTTAATGAGTTCGCTTATATCTATCCAAGAAAGTAACTTCGTAAAAGTGTGGATTCTGACTCGGCAGTGAACCGTTCAGCGGATTCTCTCTAGTCGTCTTCACACGGTGATAAGCGGGTGATGGGCTAGCAAATTCCTTTCTTAGCTGTCTTCGTGCCGTCTTCACAGGATGATAAGCGGGTGTTGGGCTAGCGAATTCCTTGCTTCGTACGGTGATAAGTGACATTTGACCAGCGAGTCTTTTCTTTGGCCGTTTTCACTCTCCCCTTGCTGGATTCACTTTAGACCTCTAAAGTGTACAACTTTGTTCCTGATTTTTGGTATTGTAATATTTTCTGTGGCCAAGTCCTAGGGTTGGTCGCGTGTGGGTCGTATCTCGATGTGAGAGGTTGGTTGGAGTTCCATGTAGGTACCTGGGGCTGTCGGCTGAACTAAACTAGTTTGCGGATTTTGAGTAATATTTGTGGTATTACAGAACATTTTAATGCATAATTTGTTCGGCACAATTTTGGTTAGTGCTTTAAAGATTCCCATTTTGTGGAGGGTATATAGAGTTATTAAGCCTAGTGATATGTATCCTTCGTATCGTAACATGTCGTATGTTGTTTCTGTCAATCGCACTTTTGATTCTTCGGGCGGTTTTAGTTTGTTGCAGTTGATTATACATGGAGTCGAGCGTGGTTTTGTTGTTATTGAAATTTGGAGTTACGTATGGCGCGTGTGGAATGAGGTGTTTTAATAGTTTTATGTTTTTAGATGAAATGTTGAATTTGAGTACATATGGTGCTTCGTGAATCTGAATTTCTTTATGAGTACCTCCTATTTTCATTACATTGTTGTCGTACATTATTACGCATTCTTCATCGCTGGATAATATAGAGGGACCGGTTAGATTTTCTTGATTCTTTTACAAAGGGCTTGTATCTCTAGTGGTTTTTGCGGTATAGCAATGTATCTATTAGCTATGTACATGGGTATGAATGTCATGGTGTCGATTTTAAATACGGTTGTTCCACACTGAGCATTCGATTTCGAGGCCTGGCATCCGTTGTGGTAGTCATGTCGTGTGGGTTGTGTTCGTTCGCAAATGAGTCCTAAAGGGCTATTTTTACAATACCGTTTTAAATAATATTCATTAATTATGATTTGTGATCCTGCTTATTCTAATATCATATCATGATACATGGTGTGGAGTAATATTTGATGACGGTCCATTCGTGTTCTTCTAACATAGGAATTTCGATTCGATAAATGATCGTGTCGTCGATTACTACGGCAGTGAGTTTACTGATATCTATGATAGTTTGAAAATTTTCCTTTTGTGCGAATATAGTAATGCGTTTGGTTTTGGTCGTCTTTATATGCTTGTATAAAATGGTCTATGTCAATGAGTGTCGTGTCGTTTTTCCCTAAAATTATGGTATTGTAGAATTTATTAATTTCGTCTGCGAATTCTGAATACAATATTTCTAAGGTGAGCAGCACTTCGTCAAATGCTAGAGTGTTTTGGGTTTCCTGTAATCTCGCGGATTGCTCTGCTAGCCGGGCAGTAATGCTTTTAAAATTGTAAATGCTTGTAAATGCTTGTCTTATCATAATAATTTGATTTTGTATTTTGCTAATAAGTTTGTTTTGGTCATCGAAAATCTTGTCTAAATTTTTGTTTATCAGGTCGCTATTATCTAACGTTCCGAACAGAGTCTTGGAGCCTATTGCGTTTATTAGTCCTCGTCTAGTTCGTTTCTGTAGTATGGTCTTGAGTTTTTGTATAGATTTGCTTACTTGCCTTAATTTACTTTGTATGATAGAGTAGCCAGAGTTATGGCATTCGTTTTTTAAGCAGTATTCGTGGATAAGTAAGGCTATTCTGTGTATTAGTTGCGCGTTTTCCTCTAGTTCGTCTAATTTAAAAGCTATATTTATCCTTACAGTATTATGGTATACATAGCTAGTTCCTACGATATCCTTCAGTATCCTAGTGTCGTTTACGGGCTGTATCTTCAAGCAATGACCTATTACCGCTAATCCCTGGAATGATATGGTTTAATTCGGTTACAATGTACCAATAGTGTTTTCTTGGAGTTGATCTCTAGAAGATAATTAGGTATTCTTATTTCTAGTATCTTATAGGGACCTAGCCATTCTTTACTGAGCTTATGTTTTTTGTTATCATTGTGTAACAAGATCAAATCTCCTTCTCTATATATTTAATTTTAATTTTCCTATCTTGTTCTTCCTTGTAACGTTTTTTGTTTTTACTTATAACTGATTTTGCTTTGTCGAGATATTCTTAGTGCCTGAGTTTCCATAATTTAAACAGTTCTTTGTAAGTTAGGCTAGAAGTCGTCGCTATATAGCTGAAGGCATGTTGGCTTCACGCCCGAATGTTAGTTCGAAAAGGGTACAACCGGTTCCGCAGTGTACTGAGGTGTTATAAGACATGCAAATTAAATTGAGATATTCGTCCCATTCGTCTTCCCGTTCATCAATGCAGGTTTTTATTAAATCTTTTACTGTACCATGTGTTCACTCTAGACTTCCATTACTTTGTGGATGAAAACTTGTGGAATGCTTTTTCAAATGATTCCATCAGCTTGCATACAAAATTCCGCCCTTGATCAGTAAGGATATGTTTCGGAGATGAGAATATGTAAATGTAATGGTTGATTAATTTATCTATGATGGTTTCGGCTCTTTGGTCAGTTAGTGGTATGAGTAAGAGATATTTTGTTAGTTGGTGTTGAATCGAAAGGATAAACTAATTTCCATGCTTCGTGATGGGAAATGGTCCGACAATGTCGAACGCGATATTGTCGTTGGGATTGTTCGAGGTGTCCGGAATTACAGCTTCTTCGCGCGGTCGTATCCTGATGAGCTTATTTTGTTGGCATGTTTTGCAATTTTTTATATAATCTACCACGTCTTTGTCTATTCCTTTCCAATAGTATTTGCTTTTGATCCGTTCAATAGTTTTATTTTCCCCGAAGTGATTGACGTTATCATGCATTTCGAACAGTATCTGTTTCCTTTTGTCATGGTCTATTTCGACATACGGTTATATGGCTAAAGATATCGAGGTGTCCAGTCGATCTTTTACTAAAAATCTGAGCATTAATTGTATTATTACAATGTGCAAATTTGAAAAGACTTCTCCTAATCCGAGCCTAATGTCCTTTTCTGATGCTAAATTTTTGAGTAGGGAGTCCAATCGTAATAGCCATTCTCTCTCATTGTATGGCCCTAATTGCTGGTGAGTGATTTGTATGTAGTTGGGTCTGTTGGGACAAAGTCTGATAGGTCGTTCTTTAGTCTGGTTAGTCTTCCAGGAGTTATAGAGTTCGTATAGGGCGTCTGAAGCTGATGGGATTTCCTCGATATCTGGTAATTCATCATTAAGCTGTTCTAACGATATCTGGGGTTTTCTCAGAATTTTGATTTTTAATTTTACTGGTCTGTCTTCTATGATGCGGAGAGGATGCAGTCGGGACAGCGCGTCTGCTACTACATTATCTTTGCCTTTTTTATAATGAATTTCATAATCGTACTCTTCTGATCTGAGACGCCATCTCATAAGTCTAGAAGAGGGATCACGTACGTTGTGTAACCACTTAAGCGTTGATGGTCAGTCTGAATTATAAAACGTCTTCCTAACAAGTACTGTCTCAGTCTCTTGATTGCCCAAACAATGGCCAGTAATTCCTTTTCCGTAGTAGTGTAGTTCTTTTCGACTGCATTCAATGTTCGGGAGATGAAACAGCAAGGATGGTTATTCTGGGAAAGAACCGCACCTATCCCTTCGTTACTTGCGTCAGTAGTCAATGTAGCTTAAAGTCTGGATAGCAAAGTATTGGAGTTTCGCAAAGTTTTTGTTTTAGAGTGTCGAATGCTGTTCTTTGTCTGTCTGTCCAATGGAATGGGGTATTCTTTTGTGTGAGGTCGGTCAAGGGTTTAGCAATTTTTGCAAAATTTCTTATAAATTTCCTGTAGTACCCTGTAAGTGATAACCTGTGTTACCGTCTCTGACTGTTTGAATTCACTAATGGCTTGGAGTTTTATCGGATTTGGTTTAATTCCTTCTGCTGTAACTACGTGTCCTAAATATTCTAGCTCTGGTTTAAAGAATTCGCATTTATCTCCCTGTAAGTTTAATCCTACGTCTCGTAATCGTTGGAATATAATAGCTAAGTTCTTGTTCTGTTCTTCGATAGTGCTGCCGAATATAATTATGTCATCTAAATAATCAAAACAGTAACGGTCTATTAATCCACGCAAGGCTGTATCCATCATACGCTGGAATGTCGCAGGCGCATTCTTAAGACTGAATGGCATGCGGTTATAATAAAAATGTCCGTCCGTGGTCGAAAAAGTAATATATTTTTTACTTTCGGGGCTCATTGATATTTGATGAAATCCCGAGAATAAATCTAATGTAGAAAAGAATTTTGCATTGCCTAGGTGCTGTAATATATCGTCAGAGTTTGGTAGTGGGTAGGCGTCCTAGTCTGTCTGTTCGTTCAGTTTTCTGAAGTCAATTACTATTCTCCATTTTTGTTTCCCTGAGGCGTCCTTCTTTTTTGGTACTACCCATACTGGGGCGTTAAACGGTGAATCTGAATTTTCAATAATGCCTTTCTCTAACATCTCATTGACTTGTCTTTGTATCTCTAATTTGTGAATTTCGGGAGGTCTATATGATTTGATGTTAATTGGTTTTTCCGAATGTAGGTTAATGGAGTGGCTGGTGAGGTTGGTGCAAGGTAAAGGATCATTTTCGAGGGAGAATATGTCATGATAAGCGCTGACGATTTTAGTTATAGAGTCCCTGTACGCTACTTCAATATGATCAGGGCGTAATTTGGATACAAGTTCGTGGATACGCTTGATAATACTATTTTCCTTAGATCGATAGATTTCGCTAGAGGTTCGTAATGGGTGCTTACCAGTATTGATGAAGCAAACACGAGTGATCTCATTGTTAATATTGCAAGGTATAGTTATGCATTGCTCTGGCTGTATTTCGACCGAGGTTGGTGATTCCTGTAATGAAAGTATGTTGTTGTTTAATTTTAAATTTTGATAGTCAATCGAAGACCTGTATTTCTTTAGGAATGGTAAACCAATTATGCCTTCCTCTATTAGCGGAAAGTCGTTTGTGACTATCAAAAAGATGTGTCTGATGCCGAAAATTGTCATATGTGTAGAATGGTGGAGTGCGTGGTGTTCGTTTCCTAATTGAATTCGTTTGGGTTCATCTAATGGTATTAGTTTTCGGGCATATTCTCGCTTGAGTAGATTGATTCCTGCTCCGGTGTCGATGAAAAATCGCACTGGTCGTTCCCTTCCGAGCATTCATATTCTTATATGCTGCAATCTTCCTGGCGTGTAGTGTACTCGTATCCTGGTTTTTATAGTTGAGTATCGTCTCTGATAGTTACGTGTTGTTCACACGGCGAGGTGGCAATTTTCCCTGAGATTGGTTGTGAAAATTTCGCAGTTTGAAACAGTTACTCTTTGCATATCCGGGTTTCTGGCAGTGTTCACATACTGCTAGTTCAGGTGATGGCCGTGGACTGACCGGAGTTAGTGATGGAACAAATCGAGCGGCTTGAATTATTCGGCTGTTCGTTTGTGGTGTATTACGTGTCGCTGGTTTTAGTTTTCGTGTCTATATCTCGACTTCCGTTGCTTCTTGTTGAGCGCTGGTCAGGCTTTTCGGTTTCATGGGTATAACGTACTGTGCTATTTCCCTGCGGAGGTTGTCTATGTAAAATTTGACTGCCTCTTTGTTTTCTCGTTCCAAGATGATGTTCCGCGTGGTTGGATTTGCATGTTCGTCCTGAATAGCGTATTCTAATTCGCTCAATGTTTGTCTAAAGCAGCTGGTATAGGGCTGCACTGTTTCGGTGGTTCCTTGTCGGATATTCTGCAACTTTTTTCGGCTGCCAGCTGTTGATATAGGTACGGAGTCCTGTGACCTAAATGCCTCGAATAGTTCGTCGTAACAACTAATGTGGAAGAAGCGTATACTCCTTATGGCGTACCCGCTAATTTTTTGGGCGATTATCATTTTTAATAGACTGTCCTGATCGTCGACGCGGCTACGTGCAAACTTTACTGATTTAATAAATTCCTCTACTCCGATGTCGTCTTTTCCGTATAGCGTCTCGACCGTGAGGAGAGCGTCCGTTGCCTTGAGATTTCTCATGATTGTTAATTGTCGGAGCGTACTGGCGTTTTGTCCCGTTGGTTCGTTTTTGGCAGTGTTCATGGCACTCTCATCATCGGTGACCTCCACTTCTGTTGTAGTGAGGATCCTGAATCTCGCGTCCTCCGTGGTGGGTATGAGTCCTAGTTGGGTTCCTAAATTCTTGAGTCCTTTTGCTTGTTCTATTCGGTCATTTTTCTATTATTTTCATTGATTGCGATAATTTTCGGAGAACCTCCCCTTGACTTTTCTGAGTCTCTTCTTGCCTTCTTAGTTGCATCGTAATTATTTCTACGTTAGTCAATAGGCCGCGCAAGAGTTCAGCCTCGGACTTTTGCGTAGTCATGTTTTAAAAAATTTTACCTTAGTAAATTCCTGAATTGGTTCTTGGATCCGTGTGGTCGATCGGTGGGTTTACCGCTAGAACTTCCAGATGCTGAAATCCCGTAAGCGTCTCAGTGCTCTGTTACCCCCTGATGTTGCACAAGTGGATCCTGGCAGTATCGCCGAAATGTGACAGGACATTTTACGCGTTTCACTAACGGAACACACTGTACACGTCACACAAGATGACATGACTGTTACGCGTTTTACTAGAATAATACTCCGTACACGTTACGTTTAACGTAGAATGTTACGAAATCTTAATCACCCGTAGGAGAATTACTATATTTTGTATACGCTACGTTAGAGTACGATAAGTTATAGCTCTCTTAATTACCTGTAGGAAACTTAAGGTGGTCGTCAATGAAGTACGAATGATTTCAAAAATAAAACTGGACTGGATTGTCCTTTAATGAGTTCGCTTATATTTATACGAGAAAGTAACTTCGTAAAAGTGGGGAGTCTGACTCGGCAGTGAGCCGGTCAGCGGATTCTTCTCTCTAGCCGCCTTCACACGGAGATGAGTGGGTGATGGGCCAGCAAATTCCTTTCTTAGCTGGCTTCGCGCCGTCTTCACACGATGATAAGCGGGTGATGTGCTAGCGAATTCCTTGCTTCGTACGGTTGATAAGTGACGGTTGACAATTTGAAACTTGAGTTTCGCAATCATAGTAGGACAATTTCTCGAATTTTCCAAGAGATCATTCAATTTCGTGAACTATTTCGTGTTCATTAGTGTAACTAGCAATCGCTGCTGAAGGATTCAGTTCAATCGCCGCTTTCAATAAACAACCGCTTCATTCTTCGAAACTGACAATTGCTTGCGATGTACTGTGGAAATTGTTAAAATTTGTGTTTCGCAATCATAGTTGGAGAATATCGGACCTTCCCAATATGTCATTCAATTTCGTGAACGATTCCGTGTTCGCTAAAGAATCTAGCAATCTCTGCTGAAGGGTTCAGTTTAATCGCCGATTTCCATAAACAATCAATTCATTCGGCGGAACTAACAAGTGCAAGCGATATACTGTAATAATAATGGAGTTTCGCAAACATAGTTGGACAATTTCGGACATTTCTAATAGGTCAATCAATTTCGCTAACTACTCCGTCTTCTTTATTGCATGGACAAACTGCTGCTGCTTGTTCAGTTCAATCGTCGATTTGCAATCATAATCGCATCATTCATCGAAATTAACAAATGCATGCGATGTACTGTAGTAATGGTTGATACATGAGCTTTGCAGTCATAGTTGGACACTGTCGGTCTTTCTTTCCATTTCGAGAACACTCGGTGTGCTTTAATGTATGTAGTAATTGCTGCTACCAGTTTCAGTTGAATCACCGATTTCCAGTCATAATCTCGTCGTTCTTCGATACTAACAATTGCATGCGATGTTCTGTTGTAATAGTTGAAACTTGAGTTTCGCAAACATAATTGGACAATTTCGGACTCTTCCAGTAGTCCATTCTATTTCGTGATCTACTTCGTGTTCTTTACTGCATGGAGAAATTGCTGCTGCAGGTTTCAGTTCAATAGCCGATTTCCAATCATAAACGGTTCTAACAAATGCAATCGATGTACTGTAGCAATACTGATAATTCGATTTTTGCAGTCACAGATGGACAATTTCTGAATTTTCTAATAGGTTTTTCAATTTCGTGAGCTCTTCCGTTTCTTTTAATGTGTGTGGCCATTGCTGCTGATGACTACATTTCAATCATTGGTTTCCAATCATAATCGAATCGTTCTTCGAAACTAACTGATGCATGCAATCTACCGTAGTAATAGTTGAAACTTGATTTTCGTAATCATGGTTGGACAATATCCTAATTTTTAGTAGATCATTCAATATCGTGCATTATTCCGTGTTCGTTAAAGTATTTAGCAAATGCTGCTGCCGGTATCAGTTCAATCATCGATTTCCAATCGTAATCGCATCATTCAAGAGAACTAACAAATGCATGCGTTGTGCTCTAGTAATCGTAGAAACTTGAGACTCGCAACATAGTTGGAAATTTGCCGAATTTTCTAATGGAACTTTCAATTTGGTGAACTCTTCCGTGTTCGTTAATATGTCTAGCAATTGCTTCAGGAGGCTTCATTTCAATAGCCGATTTCCGAAAATAATCGCATCATTCTTCTAAATTAGCAATTGAATGCCATGTACTGTAGTAATAGTGGAAACTTTACTTTCGCAATCACAGTTGGACAATTTGGGACCTTTCTAACAGGTAATTCAATTTCGTGAACTATTTCTTGTTTGCTAACCCTTTGCGCGGTGACGACGTTCTGCTGATGCGCTCCAGAGAGTCTGCCCGCGCTTAACACTGACGATCGCTCTGGTCGGAATGCTTTTCGCCTGTGCGTCCTGTGCTCGGTCGCGCGCTGGGGTCGCGACAAATAATAAAGGAACGTTATTTTCAAGCATCAATTATCTATTAGAATCAGTAAAATTTACAATATAACTTAACATAATTATAAGGAACGAAACGAAACGCTGTAAATTTAACTAAAATTAATATTTTGTTTGTGTATGATAAATTTCGAAACAATCATCAATACATAAACCGACATCGCATTATCTGCTCATTTGTTAATGTGTTAATGACACTCAGTACAGATATATTAAAGAATAGACCCGACCGCGCGTCTATTGTTTGTTTCATTCTTTGTCTTTCCTTATTGTTGTTGCTAAGAAACACATATATAATTGTCTCACATGAAGTTTTATGTTTTACTATTACATGGAAGACCAAAAGAATTGAAAAACGCATATATGCGTCCATCGCCCCTGTTGGTGACACTCACCAGACGCATATATTCGTTCATAGTCCACGCGGATTGCTTTCGCCGGACATATATTCGCCCACAGCGCTCTAAGTGTTAATACATTTAGCACTTCCTCCTGCTTGCTTCAGTTCAACAGCCGATTTCCAATCATAACCACGAAATGTTACAACGAAATTATTAAAAATCTCGTTAATTGCCAATATAATGTTGCGAAACGCAATTTTTAACTATTACTTCAGTATATCGCATACAATTGTTAATTTCTATGAACGTTGCGATTATGGTTGTAGATCGGCGATATAGCTGATTTTAGCAGGGTTAATTTTCAAATACATTAACAAACACGAAGTACTTCATCGAAATTGCATAATCTATTAGAAAATTCGAAAATTTTCGTTCTAAGATTGCGTACCGCAATCCTCAAATCTAAATTCATTATTTCGCATGCAATTAGTGTTTTCGATGTATATTGCGATTATGATAGAAAATCAGCGATTTAACTAACGTCCGCAGAAGTAATTGTTGTATATAATTGCAGACTCCAAATATTTCTCCGTAATTGCAAGATCTAATGGAAAAGATGAAAATTGTCGATCTAATACAGCGAAACGCAAGTTTTAATTATCGTTTCAGTATATCGCTTATTATTGTTTGTTTCAATGAATGTTACCCTTATGATTGGAAATCGGCTACTTAACTGATGATAGCAGGTATGAGCTTCAAATACATTCACAAACACGGCGGTCGTATCCCTGCCCGACTCCCTGCACGTCGAGCGCAACGCCCGTACGCGAAGAAGAAGACCACGCCGCACAACGTTGTCTGCCGTTTCCCTTGCAGATAAGGACCAGAACATGCTGGGCACAGCCCGACTTCTAACGTTGACGACGACGGAGCTTGTCGCTGGCGTTGCGATATGAAACCTCGGCCCCTCCGTCTCCAGATATCATTTTAACTTTTACTTGCCTCCGTGCAGCACCGCGCGAGTGACTGCGGGCACAGGACGTTCCCCGTGGAACGCTCCGACACCGCCTAGAAACCCGTCGACCATCTTACCTCAAAGCCCGTTGTCCTCCGTGTCCCCTGTTTCGGACATGTCTCCACTGGGGAAAAGCTACACGGCGTGGACGATGGCGTCGAGAAAAGCGGCGAAGGCGCGAAGAGCGTCGATAATAATCAGCGAGAGGCGTCAGCAGCACCAACAGCGACGAGGACTTCGCCCCCAGCAAAATTCTCCCATCGAAACCCAAAAAAATAGTAGCAACGGTTACCACGAGTAGCAGGTGCGGTTCGAAGACCACAACCGCTTCCACGGTGGCGACGACCACCGCGAGGACCACGAAGGCAACGTCGGTCCGCCATTCCAGCTCCTCCAAAAAGAAAGAGCGGCTCCCGGAAAGCGCCGCGCGAGCGGCTACTTTTCCAGGACCTCTTCGGAAAGCGCATCAACGCCACCGGGGTCGTCCGGTGCGGCGTTATCGGTAGGACTTCGACGGGGAGAACAATGACCTCCGTGTGTCTTGGGGCGAAGTCCACCATAGCGCCGCCGACAACAAGCGCTACCAAGCTGCGCGCGACGCGTGTATCGCCGTCTATAAAGACGGCGAAGGCTGCCACTACGTGGACAGGTTTCGCGACTTCACCGGTTACCTGGCGTGAAACGCAGGGTGCCTGCTTTGGAACTACGACCCCTAATTCTCCAGACACTCGTCGCCAGTAAAGAAGTCCTCCTCGGGAGCAAGAAGCACCACCAGGATGTCCCCGGGGACCAGTAGATCACCCGGAAAAAGGACCACATCGCGGCGAAGCATCATCACTCCTCCTGGCTCCTGGCTCGAGACACCGACGGTGACTCCGACAACAACGAAGGCGAATCCGCCATAACCGAAGCTAGCGAGGAGCTGACCCACGCCAATACCTGCAACGCCGTCGACGGCTTTCGTCGAGGTCGTAAAGAAACTCGCCCCTTTACGCCGTGGTCGTCACCCTAACAACGGACACCACCGCCGTCTCGACATGCACCAGGCCGATCACCTCACCTGTCGTGTTACCATCCGCCTTCGGGCCTATACTGGCGGCGACGTTATGCTCACCTTCACCATAGGAGAGTTGGGCTCGCCGCCAGCTGCAGCAGAGACAACACCCGGTTTCCGCGAGCGCCGATGAGCCCACTCCCTATCATCCTGGAGATCCCTGCTGCATTCCCAAGCCCGAAGCCTGCATCGAGCGCGAGTCCCCCTACGTTACGACTCGGAGTACCAGGAAGGGAAAATAACGAGACAGAGGAGGACACCGACGACGGGGAGTGGACTCCCGTCAGCCCTCACCGAAGAAAGGGGAGAGAAAGGGATGAGCAGCAGCCCCAGCAATAACTACAGCAACAACAGCAACAACAGCGCCAACAGCAGCCCGGGCTGCAGTCTCGTTCTCGGACTCCCCCTGCAGGCGCCAGCCTTCCGCGCTCCAATGCAGGAAGGGGACATACCGCTTCGCGGCATGAATCAGCGCGCCGTGAGCGCAACAATGGCCGACGGGTGCGCCGTTAGACCGGGCACTCTTAGACCGACGCGGCGCCCTGAAAACAACCGCGGATGCAACTGATGCTACACTTGCGGCCATGTAGGACCGGCCACCAATAAAGGAAGAAGAGGGTGGCAAAACCACTCCCTAGATGATGGAAGAGGTCATCTCCAGGGAGAGGGCCTTGTGGAAGACCAAGAGTTAGAAGAGGACGAAGCCCACATTCGGCGTCCAGGACGGGTCTCGCAACGGCGACCCCGTTGGACGGCCGGAGGCGCGAGGAGATCAGTGTGCCTTCTAAAGGATGCGAGCGTAACGTGACACGCAACACTCCGCAACCTGTTTCGAGCGACCGGAATAGACTCCACGGAGTGGTTACAGGGGAAACACTGTCTGCCAAAGTGGCAGCGCGTACCCGGACCACCCTCGTAGTGGAAGCAAACACCGCTCAGACGAGCGAACAACTGGAAACCGTGGCTACGAAAGTTGCCCGGCTTTTCTCCTCAGAGCAATGCGTGCAAACGCGAGCGATATTAACCACTCCAGAATTCTTAAATTCTTAAACTTAACTTAACTCCAATTATTTTTAATTTTAAATTTTAGTAACTTCTTTTTAATTTCTATCTACTGATTTTTTTCTTTAACCGTTCACTCTAATTAAATCACTCAATACATTTTTATCCGCGAAAATCATTCTTCGTCTTCTCCGTAATTTTATTTCTAGGACACCATAAACTTATTGCTTCTAATTTTAATTACTCTGTTTTCAACTTAGTTGTATTTTATGTTTGCTAACATCACTTATTTTAAACTCATAATGCTACTTATGTTATGGTCTTTATTTTAATCTTAACGTTAGATGGTTCAACAACCAGCGGCATGGATGCTTACACCGTCGCATCCATGTCCGTTACTGTTCTTCGTAGCGATAACGTTGTTGAAAGCTGCCATAACGCTCGCGCACAAGGCAACAACCGTGCCGATTTACTGCTATATTTACTGTTTACTTATTTCTTCATTCTATTTAACATAACTGCGTGTGTAGGAGAGAGGCTATATTGACCCATCCTTCTTGTATTAAAAGCGAATCTGGCCAAATGGCCACTCCTGTGAGAACTGTATTTTATCCCGTGTGCGTAATGTCCGCGAAGAAAACATGGCTTGAAAATAAAGGTGAATTTATCTGTTAGAAAAGTCGAAAATTGTTGATCTAAGGTTGCGAAACGCAAGTTTCGACTATTATTACAGTATATCGCATGTAATTGTCAGTTTCGATGAATGTTGCGATTCTGATTGGAAATCGGAAATTGAGAATCATTCCAATTATTCCAAATATACAGAAGAACAATTCAATTTTTCCAAAAAAAATTAAAAAGTATATCAGATATTCTAAGAAATTGAAATAAATTCTTGGAAAGATAAACTTGGAAGAGTTAAAAAAAAAATTGGAAATTGAAAATTAATTGGAAATATCAAAAGGAAAAAATAGTAATTGATAAAAATCAAATATTTGAATAAAACAAAACAATATACGATGAATTGAAAAGCAACCCAACTATTATAAAAAAATTGAAAAACAATTTTACAGAATCCACGGAATTGAAAAAAATACTTGGAAAATCTTGGAAGAATTAGAAAAGAAAATTCTTAACTGAAAAATAATTGGAAATTTTAAAAGGAAAAGAAAATAATTGAAAGAAAATTCTAAAATTTGGAAAAAAATTGAACGACAAAACAATTATAGAATATAAAACAGAAAATAATCGAAAGAAAAATTCAAAAAATTTTAAAAATTGAATATTTTCATAAATATTAGAACATAGTCCATCAACCGGAAAAAATTCAGAAATACTTCAATTATTCTAAGTAAATTTAATTATTCCAAAATATTGAAACACAGTATCAATTACTTCAAGAAATTGATATAAATACTTGGAAAAATAAACTTGGAAGAATTAAGAAGACAAAAAATGGAATCTGAAAAATAATTGGAAATTTTAAAAGGAAAAGAAAATAACTGAAAGAAAAATCATACATTTGACAAAAATTGAAAAACAAAACAGCAATACGAATTGAATTGAAAAAGAAATACAAAAAGGAACTTAGAAAAGGTTTAAAAACTGGAAATTTTCATAAAAATTGAAAAACATCATTCGAAAAAGATTGTGAAACAATTCAATTGTTCCAAAAAAATTGAAGAATAATACAATTATTCCCAAAAAATTGATAACATACTTGGAAAAATAAAATTGAAAGAATTAAAAGAAAAAATTGGAAACTGAAAAATAATTGGAAATTTCAAAGGAAAAAAAAGGTAATTGAAAAAACATTCTAATATTTGAAAAAAACTGAAAAACAAACTACTATATGAATTGAAAAAAAATATAGAAAAAGAATTAAATATTAGAAATTATCGAAAATAACAGAAACACATAATCCATTGTTCGGAGAAAATTGTGAATTAGATCAATTATTCCAAATGAAATGTAAACAATTCAATTATTCCAAAGAAATTGAAAAAAATACTTGGAAAAATGAAATTGGAAGAATTAAAAAATAGAATTAGAAACTGAAAGATAATTGGAAATTTTAAGAGGAATAAAAATATTTAAAAGAAAATCAAATATTTGGAAAAAAAAGACAAAACAACCATATGGTATGAATTAAACAAAAAAAAGATGAAAAAAATTTTGTAAACAGACAATTTTCATAAATATAGAAAAACATAATCAATCATTCATAAAAATTGAGAAACAGTTCTAATATTCCAGAAAAATTGAAAAACAATTCAATTATTCCAAAAAGATTGAAAAACAATTCAATTATTCAAATAAAATTGAAAATAAAATCAATGACTCCACGAAATTGAAAAAAATAATTGGAAAAAAATCTTTTTCTGTGTTTTTTGGGTTCTTTCTTTTCAATTCATATAGTCTACTTGTTTCGTTGTTCAATTTTTTAAAATTTTTGTTTTCTCCTCCAATTATTTCTTTTTCCTTCCAAAATTTCCAATTAATTTTCAGTTTCCCATTTTTCTTTTTAATTCTTCCAAGTCTTATTTCCAAGTGCATGCTTCAATTTTTTGGAATAAATGATATTGTTTTTCAATATTTATGGAATATTTGAATTGTTCTTCAATTTATTTGGAATAAATGAACTGTTCATCAATTTTTTCTGAATGATGGATTATGTTTTTAATATTAATGTTAATTTCAATCTTCAAAACTTTTTTAATCGTTATTTCGATTTTTTTTTAATTGATATCTTATAATAATTTTGTCCTTCAATTTTTTTCAAATACTTGATTTTTTTTCAGTTATCTTCTTTTTAAATTTCCAATTTTTTTCTGTTTTCTTCGTTTTTGTTATTTCCATGTATTTCCAAGTATTCTTTCCATGTATTTGTCTCAATTTTATGGAGTCATTCGTTCTATTTTCAATTTTTTTGTAATAATATAATTGTTTTTCAATTCATATCGTATAATTGTTTTGTTTTTTAATTTTCTTCAAATATTTTATTTTCTTTCAATTATTATTTTTTCCATTTAAAATTTCCAATTATTTTCAGTTTCCAATTTTTTTTTAACTCTTCGAAGTTTCTTTTCAGGGTTTTTTTCAATGTTTTGGAATAGTTGTATTTGTTTTTCAATTTTTTTAAATTATTTGAAATATTTTTCAGTTTCTTTCGAATAATGGATTAAGAGTTTTATCTGGATTGTGGGTTATTATCTTTAAAAATTTTCAATTTTTCTAATTTTTTAAATTTTTCTTCGATTTTTCTTTTGAATTCGTATCGTATAATTGTTTTGTTTTTCAATTTTTCTCAAATATTTGTTCTTTTTCTATTATCCTTTTTTCCTTTTAAAATTTCGAATTATTTTTCAGTCTCCAATTTTTTTCTCTAATTTTTCCAAGTATTTCATCATTTTTTTGGAAATAATTGAATTTTATTTAAATTTATTTGTAATAATTGCACTGTTTCACAATTTTTTCTGAATGATGGATTATGTTTTTCAATATTTATGAAAATTTTCAAATTTTTTAACCTTTTTGATTCATTTTTCGATTTTTTATTCAATTTATATCGAATAATTATGTTATTTTTCAATTTTTTTGAAATAATTGACTTTTTCTTGCACTATTCTTTTTTCCTTTTATTATTTCAAATAATTTCAAGTTTCTGATTTTTTTTTTTTAGTTTTTGCAAGTTTCTTTCTTGTTATATTTTTCAATTTCTTGAAATAGTTTATTTCGTTTTTCAATTTTTTTGGAATAGTTGAAATATTTCTCAGTTTTATTCGAATAATTGATTATGTGTTTCTATCATTTCTGAAAACTTTTCAATTTAAAAAATTTTTTTAAGTTTACTTTCTATTTTTCTATTCATATCGTATAATTGTCCTGTTTTCCAATTTTTCTCAAATATTTGTTGTTTTTCATTATCCTTTTTTCCTTTTAGAACTTCCAATTATTTTTCAGTTTTCAATTTCTTTTTTTTAATTCTTCAAGTTTATATTTTTAAATATTTATTTCAATTTTTGGAATAATTGATATTGTTTATCAATTTTTTTGGTTAAATTGAATTTTTCTTCATTTGATTTGGAATAATTGAACTGTTTCCCAATTTTCTCCGAATGATGGATTATATTCTTCAATATTTATGAAAATTTTCAATTTTTAAAATTTTCTTAATTCCTTTTTCCATTTTCTTCTTTCAATTTATATCGAATAATTATGTTTTTTATCAATTTTTTTCATATAGGGTTTTTTTTGAATTATTCTTTTTTCGTTTTAAAATTTCCAATTATTTTTCTGTTTCCAACTTTTTTTTCTAATTCTTCTAAGCTACTTCTTTCCAAATATCCTTTTCAATTTTTGAGTCATTTATGTTATTTTCAATTTTTTTGGAACAATTGAATTGTTTCTCAATGCGTATCGTATGGCTGTTCTGTTTTTCAATTTTTCTCGAATATTTGATTTTTTCAGTTATTATTTTTTCTTTTTAAAGTTTCCAATTATTTTTCAGTTTCTAATTTTGTTTTTAATTCTTTCATGTTTATTTTTCCAAGTATTTTCTCAATTTTTTCGGAACAATTGTATTGTTTCTCAATTGATGGAATAATTGAACTGTTTCACAATCCCTTCCAAATGATAGATTATGTTTTTTAGTATTTATGAAAATTTTCAGTTTTTATAATCTTTTTAAGATCTTTTCCGATTTTTTTTTTAATACATCTCGTATAATTGTTTTGATTATCAATTTTTTTCAAATTTTTTATTTCTCCTTCAATTGTTTCTTTTTCCTTTCAAAATTTTCAATTATCTTTCAGTTCTCCATTTTTTTTCAATTCTTCCAAATTCTTTTTTTAAATATTTTATTCAATTTTTTGGGTTTATTGATTTCGTTTTTCAATTTTTCTGGAATAGTTGAAATGTTTCTCTGTTTCGAATAATGGATTATGTGTTCCTATTATTTCTGAAATATTTAAAGTTTTTTAATTTTTTTATTTTATTTTCGATTTTTTTTCAATTCATATCGTATAATTGTCGTGTTTTTCAATTTTTCTCAAGTAATTGATTTTTTTTAATTATTTTTTTTCTTTTTGAAATTTTCTAGTTATATTTCAGTTTTCAGTTTCTTTTCTCAATTACCTTAAGTTATGTTTCCAACTATTTTTTTCAATTTTTTCAAATAATTGATTCTGTTTATACATTGAATTCTGTTCATCTATAACACATCTTAAGCATAGCCATCGTCGTTCGCAAAACACATGCACTATAAGTAAAAGATAAAAAATAGGCTTGAATTTGGTTATTACATCCGGCCATATGTGACCAACATTGCCGTAGATGCACTTCTGAAGTCATATATATTGCAGCGACAATTTTTCCTAAATATTCAGAAACCAATAATAAATTTTTCGTATCTTTCGATTTCTATATCGATTTCTGTAATGTTATATTACATTAGTATAATACAACACACGTATAAATGATTATTTTTAGAAAACAATATTTAAGAGCTCTATGAAAATAGATTGCAGTACATATGAATTGGATATATATTAACAAAAGATTATAATTTTCTCTACTTGAAATACTACATTGGCCCACAAAATGATACATATGAATATTCTCTTAATTATTGTATAAATTGTTTTCTGATATGGCCAGAGTCCTATTATACACGACACGATGGCTGCTGTATTGTTTCTTGAAAACATTTAATCGTCAAAGAGCGTCTGAGCATATTCTTCGTGCAATCATTTCAGATACCGCACTTTCATTTATTATTCACGGCATTGTCTCTTCTTTTAGAATTTCCATCGTGCCACGTCTCTGCGAAATTAAACTATAATGAATGAAAATTACGACTACACGCTAGCAATCGACTGAATTCATTTGCACTCTACGAGAGAATGTTGCATAATAAACATTGACTTCAAAAAAATTATAGTTTCGAAGGAATTTCTTTCTTTCTATTTTTGTCTCATTTTTCTTTATTTCTCATTTTTCCTTTTATTTAGGTATTAGAAAAGCAGAAGCTATAACAGTGCCATATATGTACTATCGCCGCAGTTTCACAATAAAATATAGACATTGCTTCTTTCGCATTTTTATACTGCGAGGGAAAATATAACGGAAGTCAACAGGTTGAGAAGTTTGGTTTGGGATCAGTAAGCATAATTAAAACATCCAATCATACAGGTCTAATACAAATTTTTGTGATTTCATTTGCTATAAATCCGTATCCAAAGAGTATAATTTTATTTGTCTACCGTACTGTCGCAAAATTTATTATCAAATTAAATTTCTAATGAATATACATTCACATTTAATAGTTTCAAACAGTTTTAACTTTTAAAATCTAATTAACTTTTTCATTTAAACAATTTTTTAAACACAAAGAATATCATACTTTTACCTTTAACTATAATTAATTAAAATTTCACTACTATAAAAATATTATAAATAAGATATTCATTTATTTAAAATGTGATTAATAAAAAATCTTAACATATCTTAAATTTCACAATCGTATTTTACGAGCATAAAACTGTTCTTGAAATTTTTTAAATTTTTAATTCTGTTTTAATTTTTGACTACAATGGTATTTCTTGGTGTTACTTTTATGAAATGAAACTTTATATCGTTATATTAAAAAATAGTTCAGATAAGACACGAATGGCATTTCAATGACATCACACTCTGGTATTATTGTTTTCTCTTGATGGGCGCCTAGAAGATGATATGAATGTGTAAGCGAAAACGTTAAATTCAAATTTAACGTTTATCAACTGTCCGCTTGAGACGGGGACTAAGTTGTCCTGGCGGAAACAAAAAAGTGTATTGCTCACCTGTCACGTCCGCTAAAGAGTAACAGTCAGAGCGACGAGTTATTACGATTATATCTACGATTCTTTGAAGTCCGCTTACAAATGTAAAATCTAATTTTTGAAATAAAATTATATTTTTAATTCATTATTAGATACTCATCGACATGTTTTATAAAAAAAAGTCGATATGTGTCGAAAAAATATTATTTTAAAGAATGTTATAAGTATTAAATTTTGAAAATTTAATTTTTACATCGTTTCTACGGCACTATGTGTAGCAGCCTAGGATTTCTCAACTACGAGTTCCGAACATTGACTTACACAAGCCGCAAGTGGCTACGCGCCTAACTTCAAGATTCTACCGATCTCCGACATTAAACACAGCAGAATGCGGAACACCGACCGGCCTAGCAGGTAGTTACAACAACGAAAGCGTCTGCGGTAAAGAGTCGCTGTCATCAGCCCTACTGATGAGTCTAGGCAGTGACTCCGAGACGAAACGCAACTTTCTCTCTCTCATCAACCTCTAAAAATCTATCCATCCTTCTACCATCATTCTGAATCTTGGTCAAAAATCCACACGAGGAAAATTTTGATGTCCATCTGGTGGCACAGAAAGAGTGTCATTTATTATGAACTGCTTCCACAAGGTGAAACAATCAATTCGACGAAATACTGTTCCCAACTGGACAAATTGGAGGAAACAATCGCCACAAAACTATCAGAATTAACTAACAGACGAGGCGTCGCTTTCCAGCACGATAAGGCCCCATGTTTTTAACCGTCAGAAACAAATGTTGTCATTTGATTTTGATGTTCTACCTCATCCTCTATATTCTTCAGATATTGCCCCATGTGATTATTATTCATTTCTTTCATTATAAAATTCTCTTCGCGGTAAAATATTCAATACAATAAATGACATAAAAATGCACTTAGAACGATATTTCGCTTGTAAACCCCAGAAGTTCTAAAAAGATGGCATCATGTAGCTTCCGAAGAGATGGAAAAAGAAAATAGAATAAAATGGATCATATATAATTCAATAAAATAATTTAAAGCCAACAATTTTTTGTATATATAATTTCCTTATAAAACGAAAGAAACTATTGGGACAACCTAATATATGACTGACAGCTAATTCTAGATGTGACAGAATAAAAAATAATTAATAGTAAATTATCCTATATGCAAAAATAAGTAAAAAATATGAAATAAAATTTTGTCTAAGTTTTATTAGAACAAAACGAACTTTGGATAGGTTTCATTAAAAATTGCTTAAATAAATTTTCAAACTTAAATTGCTTGAGAAAGAAATGTACAAAAAAATGTTATTCCACATTCTTTTCCTATTTTTGGATCTAGGTAATATATAATCTCCATAACAATCATCTATTAATTATTCTTTTCTTTCATCTCTGCAAATAACTAAATTCAGATATATTTGATAAATTTTCAAATTCGAAACAAAGCCTCAAATCAGAAAATTTTGTTTCTATATTCTTTTCTTATTTTTTCATAAGAAATTAAATTATGGCCGTCTATTATTCGATTGAATCCTGTATATAATATACAATATATTATATATTTTTTAAATATGTATATGTGATTCTTTCTACAGATATCAGAAGTACGAAAAAATATTTTATGGTACCAAAAGAAGCATATTATGTTGATAATTGTTTAACCTTGAGATAAGATCAAAGTGTGCTGTAAAGATCACGTCCAAATTTTTAAATGGAGTGTTATACTGCATATCGGACAACATAGGCACAAAGCTGGCAGCCATTGCGGATCATGTCCACAAGTTTCCAAAAGATCGAGGACCAATAGATGTTACGTTCACGCTCCTCCTCAAAAGCTGATAGCCTACGCAAGGAGCAACACGAATTACAGCAAATCTCGCGATAGGCCCACGCGTCTGAACAGAACTTTCGTGCTCACGCGAACGATTATCTTCGAAACTGTAAATCAAGATCCCATGATCGACGACAAAAAGGAAGAACTCGCCTCAAGTCCTTGTACGACGCAAAATTCGCCAACGAAGCACTCAAGTGCATTAAACCAAGCGACTGGCCGTCGGAAAATTAATATAGCCGTCGCAATCTAACAGGACTACTCAATGGTATTTGCAATTTTGCCGCCATTTTGTTACCGAACACTGCATCAAGGTTCTAGTAAGTATTGACACAGATTTGTATGTCTTCCCACATTCACGCATACAGGGACACTTACGTAAGTCCGACTACGAATTAAAGGCTGCGAACGGGATACGCATATCGACTTATCGAACCACCGTTATGATTCTGCGCCGCGATTTCGTGTGACGTTTCGTCATTGCTGACGTCGCCGGTCCTATAACCTGAATGGATTTCTCATTAGAATCTACTAGTAGACCTGCGGAACCGGTGTTTGGTCGATGCCACAACTAAACTGTCCGCAAAAGGGCAGGCCGCCACTGGAACCTCCGGACAATACAGGGTGATATTCCAACCGACTGCTGGTCGGACAAAGACGAAGTATATACCTTGTAGCAAGTATATACTTTGCAATTACTACGTTTGACCAATTCGATTTATGAAAATTTGCTAACGTTTTGTAGAGCTAGACTACGCTAGACTGAGTATAAGGAACATGTAAAACTATTGTGACATTAGTCATGATAAATCCTGGGAAATGAGTGTTTCTGCCGCCAGTGAAATTACCTTCTGCTATATCAATAAAGAAGGGATCAAACCAGCAGCATCGAGGCTTCGGGAGTTTTCCTAAGTCAATCGTGACACGCGCATTCAGGAAATTCCTAAGTATGGTCAATTTTTACAGACGTTTTGTATCTAACGCCGCGAAAATCATAGCACCCTTAAATGACCTTTTAAAAAGATCGAGTAAAGACAATACACGGATCCAGTGGACAGAAGCGGCTGAGGAAACTTCTAAGCAAGACTTGACGAATGCCACATTGCTTGCACATCCAAAAATGGACGCATCCTTCTTTATTTTTTCCTTGAGATTTCTTTACTGCAGTTCCTGGGGTAACGTTATCCTGTAACCTGCATTTATCATGAATAAATTAACTGGTTAATGATGTTGAGGTGTTAATACTGTGTATGTAGTGTCATTTTTTATTATTGCAAAAGAAAATTTTCAAAAACCTGAGTCTCTTTTGTACGATCTTGAGTGTGTGCTATAGTGCCTTTATGTGTGTGTAATTGTTTCGGAAGTCTTGTCCTGATTTTTATGTTGTTAATTTGGTAGTTTCCGGTGTCACTGATGAGCTAGTGTTGGTGATGGAGGTGATATGCGATGATGAATGAGTAATGAATTTTAATATGGCTGGTATGTTAACGATTTCATGCAGTTGTTTGATGAGGGTATCGTAAGATTTGTTGAGTATTAATCAGAGGAATTTATTTTGTATTTTTTTGTATTTTATTAATGTGATTAGGCGGCTGTTGCCCAGATTTTGTGCCCATATGTAATAATGAGCCTTATGCATGATTTGTAGAGGTTGAGTTTGATGTTGGTCTTAAGATTACTATTTTGTGATATGATTGGGTAGAGTCTTCGAAGTGCAAGGTAGGTTAATTGTGTTCATTTGTCTATTGCAGAAGCCCAAGTGATTTTAGAGTCGAGAATGATGCCTAGATATTTTACTGTGTCCGAGGGATGATTTGACCTTCTATTGTGATATGTTTTAGCGAGATATTTTTTTTTGGTGATAAATGAAATGGCTTGTTTTTTTGTTTGGGTTGACTTAATTTCCAATTTTTTAAGTAGCCTTGTAAAATGTTAATATGTGTGATTGTACTGTAAGCGGACTTCCAGGAAACGTGGATTCTCTAATGACTCGTCGCTCTGACTGCTGCTCTCTGGCAGGCGTGGCCTGTGAGCAATATACTTTTTTGTCTCCGCCAGGACACCATAGTCCGCATTGCAAACGAATAGTTGGTAAACATTAAATTTGAATTTAACGTTTTCGCTTACAGTACAACGTATGTTGTAGCTTTATCAGGTTTCCATGATGATGCATATATGGAGGTGTCATAGATAGCAGTGAATGTGTTTTGATGTGTGGAAAGATTGTTGATGCATAGGATAAAGAAGATGGAACCTTGGAGAACTCCAACTGGAACATTCTTTATTCTTGATTTGGATCCGTTTACGGCGACATAGAATTTTCTGCTACGGAGGTAACTGTTTATGATGTTAATGGTCGGTCCTGGAATCTTTATTTCGTCTAATTTCGTTATTAGTGCGATGTGCCAAACTGAACTGAATGCTTTTGAAAACCGAGAAATGAAAGTTGTGTGGTTCGGTTTTGTTTCTTTCCATTATTATGTGTTCAATGACACGTTGTAACTGATGAATACAGGAGTGTTTTTGTCTAAAGCCGAATTGTTGTGGAATTATGATTTGCAATTTGTCTGTATGGGTGAGGTGTTGTATGATTCTGTCTAGTATCTTGCCAAGGATTTGAATGACTTATGAGTCTGTAACTGGATGTATATGTTGCAGATTTTCCCGGTTTCCGAGTTGGAATAATCTTGGCAATTTCCCATGCTGTTAGAAAATAGGCAACTTTAATACAGGCTTTGTATATGTAGTATAACTGTATTATAGGTATTGGTGGGAAGGTTTTTAGTTTGGTAGCGTTGATCTTGTCGAGACCGGGGGCTTTATTCTTTGGGAGTTTCTTAATTATTTCTTTAATTAATTTCGGGGTACAGGATAGTATGTTTTCTTGTGTTGGAATTGGTTTCACTGATGACTGTGGCTTTCGATTTCCTGTTCTATGGGAGAGTGGGTGTAAGCCTTTAAGTGAATGAGTTCGAAATTTCTAGCTAGACTTTCAGCTTTTTCCTAGTCTGTATAGTGAATAGCATTGTTCGTAGTGTCCTGATGTACTGGGATACTACGAACAATGCTTTGTTTATGGAGCGTCCGGTGATTTTGTAAGTTTGCCAAAATGTGAGATCAGTGTTATTGATATTTGTGAGTTTTTGCTGCCAAGTTTTATTTTTTATCAGAATGATTCTTTTCTGTATGATAAATGTGAATATATTTCTGTGTAGTTCGTGTTAGGAAAAATAATGATGGTCAAGTAAAGTAATACTAACTTACAATGTATTTAATAACTAGCGTACGATACAAAGGAACATTAACAAGTAATTGCATATCCACGGGAATATTCTCAATTCTACACACATATAATTATTCGTCCTTATCTCCATGTCTATATTCTCTATGATCTCTATCTCTATATTCTTTCTAATGCTATCTTTCCGAACTCTCTATGAATACTGATCAAACGTACCACTCGCTGCTTGACCGAAGCAAAAGTCATGCTTACACACACACACACACTCTCGACAAGTCTTCGGACATGTCAACCGTCACTTTCTCCTAACAGTTCGTATAACGGATTACCGATTCTTTGGTATTTTCTTCTCATTTTACTTCTATTTTTTATCATGTCACAGAGGAAAGGGTCTGTGATTGTGTTTATATTGTGGGCTGATATAGTTTGTGTGGTTTTGCTGAATGTGTTGAGTGAGGGTTTTAATTTCAGTATCTGTGTCAGATTTGTTGGAAAAGATGTGGGAAAATTCTATTGGGAGATGGTAGGTTATTGATAGTTCGACAGTTGAAGAGATATGGTACATTAGAGAGGAAAATGTTTATGTTGATGGGTGTAGAGTCTGGTTATATAGGTTGGACTATGGATAGTTTATTAAGTTCGGAGTGGTTTTTAATTGTTGATCCGTTCGTATATCTATTTATGTTGTTTCAAATGCGGTGTTTGCATTGAAATCTCCGCCGATGAGGAAGTGTTCGGTTCTATAAAGAGGAATGATCTTATCTAGGTTTGTATAGAGAAACGTAAGCAGCGCCTATGATAAATGTAGGTGTGGTTTTTAGTTTTTTGGATACGTATTTTGTATTAGATGAGAGGGATTAGTAATGAGGTGGTAATAACGGATATATCCGTGTTATGGTCCGTGAAGTATTTGTGTAATTCCATTATTCTGTTTCTAACGCTAGTTGTGTTTCATAATATGAGTTTTAATAGGTTTTTATGAATGGCCACTTTTTAATTCTTTAATTATTAAAATTGTAGCTATGATTCTGTCCAGATAGTTGGTGCACTTTATATAATGTTTTTGTATTAATGAAATTATTCTGAGAAATAGATCGTAATCTGTTGACTTAAGTGAGTCAATTTATTCTGTGATGAACCAGGTTGTTGTGGTTCATTTGGCAAAGGGTGATGTTGAGGTAGTGTTGAGTTGCTAGCGCATTTGCATAGACTAGTTCATGTTTTAGTCTATAAGTGGGATAGGTGGAAGGAGAATTGTATATATAAGGGGAAGGGTAAATGACGGTTGAAGAGCTGTTTAAATTTTGATTATTATAGGTTTTCTTTGGAAATGAAAACTAGTATGGCAGGACATTTAGAGTAATTAACTAGGTGGTTTCTCTTACAATTAGCACGTGTAGGTGGAGTTTCCAGTGTTTTCTTACAAATTCTAAAGTCGTGTGGTCCAGCACATTTTACGCAGACTTCTTTCTTGTTGCAATTGTATTGACTCATCTTGATGTATGGCTACAAGCTTATTATCGAAAACTGAATGATGGGATTCAAATTTTTCCCTGTATATTTTGATGTTATCGATATGTCTGATATAGTTTATTTGAGCAATAGTTGTCCCAGGTTCGAATGACTCGATAAATCGGTATTGTGTGTGTATGGGAATTACTGTACAATGAATTGGGTTGAGGCCCTGATCTTTAATGTTTTCACATATTCTACTGACTAGGAGTTTCATAAGTCCTTTGAGGACTGCAGTAATTGTTTTTTGTGTGTTAACTTTCTCATTCGATGTTGTCTTTTTAACAAATTTTCTTGAAATCGTTAAGGTTTGTAAATATGATTTTTAAATTGTTGACTGTAAACGTTACTTGGAAAGCCTTCTTGTACTTCTCTTTGAGAGCGTCCAAAAGCTTGACGGTTTATTTTACCCTGGATGTAGGATGGGGAGAGGTTCAGAACTGTGAGATTTTGTGTTAGAAGGATTGGATTTGAGTGTCATTTGTTCTTGTGTAGGAGTGTTTCTCGTAAGTGGTTCTGTATTTTGTGTTTGATTACCCTAATCAATTATGAGGTGAAAACGTTGAATCTGTTTTTTATTTGAATATTTGGATTTATGGAATCCATAATTTCAATTTAATTTGGTGAATGAAGTTGAATCAGAGAGCACTGTTGATCTTCTAGTGGCTTAGTTTTCTCTTTGCTGCTATGGTCCATTTGGTGGAATCGTCTGCTGCGTAGGGCTAGGTTGTGGCAACCTGGTCCTTATTCAGGTTGCCCGTAGCTGAATAATCTTCTCTGGGTGTAACTTCCAATAGTTAATTTGAATTTTTCAATGCTTGGACATTGGAATTGACTTTCAGCATTCACCCAAATTTTAACAAATATTGTCTAACGCTCGAACAATGCAAACGAATATTTGTCTAATATGTACTCTATGCTATTCTATATCGAATTAATAATCTCAATACTAATTGCAAAACTATGCTGAATATCTATGACTGCGAATCGATATAATAATACTCGAATGACTGTCTATACTCGCCCATATGTATGACTCTGTAGCGGCCTAGGATTCCTCAACAAATTTCGAACACTGACTAGCACAAGCCACAAATGGCTGCACGCCTAGCATTGAGGTTCTGCCGATCTCCGACGTTAAGTAAAGCAGTGTGCGGAACCCCGCTAGGATGGGTGATCGAGCCAACCTAGCAGGTAGTTACAATAACAAGCGTTTGGAGTAAGGCCATCAGCCCCACTGATGAGTCTAGACAGTGACTCCGAGACGAAACACAACCTTCGCTTTCTTTCTCTCTCTCAACTACCTCAAATCTTTTCCATGCATCCTTCTCATCTCTCATTCCCACAACTCGTATGACTGCTGTCCCCAATATCGTGCATCCATCTGTCAGCTTCTTGCTTTTTATACGAAAGCCCTCTCCGTTGTTCAACACAGCGCATATGATGGGGAACTTCTGGACGCATACTGTGCTATTAAGCATTTTCGCTATTTCGTAGAGGGTCAGCATTTCATTTTGTTTACTGACCATAAACCGCTGACGTTCGTCCTTCGTCAGAATTTAGAAAAATGTTTCGCCGAGATAATTACGGAATATTAGTCAATTCATTCGGTATTTGAAGGATAATGAAAATATCGTAGCGGAAGCATTGTCCTGGGGAATTTTTTTACATCTAACGGCACTACACTTCATTCGAAGTTCATAAAGGACCTCGAAAAAATATCACACAAATAAAATCTTTATCAGGCACTCTCGAGAAAGCTGTTTATTTTTAATGAATTAAATTTTTCACTACAGCTATTCGTCCTAGGCCAATAGCCAAAGGCTCTTTACAATCTCTATATGATGGCTCCTTCAAAGTCATAGGACGGGAAGACAAAACCTTTACCATTGACATTAACGACAATAAAACTAAAAAAGTTTGTATACTCGCTTGTATGAAAGAGAGTGAAACTCGCTTTCATATTAACTGAAGACGCAAATCTTTCCACCACCAAACTACGACGAAACAACGACAAGGAAATCCTTGTATAAGAAAACATACCATCAGAAAATAAATTCAGATCACGATACGGTAGACGCATCCCATTTCCAAGCCGGAGTCTAGATTGCTGTTTACACAATATCAGCAGATAATTTTTCTTTTGTAGGTTTAAAGTCGCATTAGCGACTAGATATTTATACGGTATTCATTAGTATTTTGTGATGCAGATATATGTTTATTAAGAATTGGAGTGTTTTCTCTAGGTGGTTTTGGGAAGTCAAGCGGTAGTGAGGTTAATCCTATGAAGTCTTCTCCGTCGCTCAAAGTTTGTGCATTCATGTAGGATATGATGAATTGTGAACGGTTTTTGACATTTGTTGCAGGAGGGGGATCCGTGTTCTTGGCAAGATGTTCGTGAGTTATTTTGGTGTGTCCTCTTCTTAATCGAGCTTAGTCCTTTCCATTTTGGTTAATTATCTGGAAGGAATTTCTTGATAGAAGTCATTTACAACATTGTGAATCTTCGTTCGATTTGTTGTTGTCTATAATCCATACATCCTTTATGTTGAATTTTGCTTGATATATGAGTTGATATGCGATAGCCGCTTGTAATTCGCTTAGTAGTAGGGTCGATGCTTCCTTTGCATTCAGATCTGCCAATTCGTTGCCGGTTTTGTCTTGATATTATGTTTTTATTCAAGTTGTGGAGTTCAGTGTGAACTGTGAAGATGTTTTTAATGATGTCGTTTTTGTTCTTTTTCATTGGATTTGATAGAACTTTGGTTATGTTTATGGAATCGGTATAGATTATGTTATTATTATTATTGTGTTCGTGGTTGAATTTTTCGTTGAGCTTGAATTTGATTTTGTGGTCATGGCTCACTTTATTCTTTTTAGTAACAACTGTCCGCTAGTTCTAAGTTAGTTTCAAGGGTTTTTAAGGACCAAGGTGCTACTTTTTCTTGTTTGCGTTTTATGGTTTAAAAATTCGACAGATACTAATATGCAATGGAAATGGGAAAGAGAATTTTTTATGATATAGATTTTTTAATATGCTGTTGTTTATGAGTTTGAAGATTGGATTGTTGGGAGTTGAAGACATTTTTATTATATATTTCGTACTTAGATATTTACATCTTAATTGGAGTGACATCTCTTTTAATTCGAAGAGAACGCTTTTAATTGGACAGGTGCGGTATAATCCTGGTCTGAGTGCCGTGTTATGGACCGTTTCGATTGTTTGCAGGTTGAGAAACTTAACTAAATTGTAGATGATTGATCCGTAATCAATTTTGGAAAGAATTAATGCTCGGTATGATTTCAAGAGAGTCTCTTGATATGAGCCCCAGTTGGCCAGTATTTTAATAATATTGAGTATTTTTAGACATTAATCTTTTAGATATTTCAAGTGGGAACTCTTAGTTAATTTTTTATTAAATATGAGGCCAAGAAGTTTAATGATATCTACGAATTTGATTTTTGTATTTTCTATTGTTATTGTTGAAGTACTGAGGGGATTTGATTTTCTGAAAAACATAATAGCTTGCGTTTTTTAGAGTCCAGATTTATAAGACCATTTTTGAAAGTTGTTTATGGTTTCTTGTAGTAATTCCTTTAAGTTATCTCGGTTCCAGCTGCCGGTAATAGTGAGGTCATTTGCAAATGGATTTTTAATGGAATCTGCAAATGGAATCTTAACTGGATTTTTATGTTCTTTGCTACGCCGTTCATTCCGATCAGGAATACAATGAGGGCTAATTCTTAGGATACTCCGCTTTTTATTTCCATAGGATCTGAGAAGTTGCCATTTATTCTCACTTGGATGGATCCACTGGTGAAGAAGTTTATTATAAATGCGAGTATAGGATGCGTTTATTTTTGATTGTATGAGCGATTTAAGGATGTTTGGTTTCCAAATCACGTCACATGCTTTTTCGTTATCTAAACAGATGACGATAAAGTATTCATTCTTTTGAAATGCATCGCATATGTTGGTCTGTATATTGTTTAGGTGAAACGGTATTGGCGGATACCATATTGAATAGGAGTTAGGAGGTTATTGACTTCCAGGTATCATCTAATTCTTTCGTTAATTATTTTTTCCAATATTTTACACGTTGTTCATTAGTGTTATAGGTCGGCAACTTTCACCTTTAAATTTATTTATTATCAGGATTTAATATTGTGACAAATATTATTTTTCTCCAATTTAGAATCCATATATAATTGTATATTTTGGGCAGGTAGTTTTTCCCAAATGTTAAGAGATATTTAAGTAGTCTGTTTGGTATACTGTCTAGCCCTGGTGTAGCCCATTTGTTGCGTGTGGAGGATGGAGCTTAATTCTTCTGTAGTTATTGCTGTGTTCATTATATATTCATCTTTTTCTTCCTGGTGGTTTAATAAATCTCTAGCTTGATTTTCATAATTGCTAGTTTGATAGGAATTTGATAGGAAGGTTGTAGTGTAATTCCTGTTACTTGAATTGAATTTGAACTTTTCAGCAAATGTATTTGCGATATATTCGGGTCCTGAGACTACTTTGTTTCGCTCAAATTCTGTTCTGTTCTATTCTCAGTTCTACTCTATTTATATGTAGTATTCTATAGTGTTAGTATTTTATAAGTTCTTATGAAGCACTAGCGATATCGAACATCGTTAATATTTTAAAATTATTTTTAATTCAAGATTTTCCATTTTCATGTTTTCTACTGTATACTGTACTAAAGATGTATGTATTTTATATGGTATTTACAATAATTTCTCTATTAATACTATTTACATAGAATAACATCATATTTGTCAATTGTACTTATTTTTTTGTATTAATAAAATTGAATTTTAAGCTATGTTCTGATTGGAATAACATTAACGAATATTTTGTCATTTTTTGTTGCTGCATAATACACTTATACAGAAAACATTTTGTGCACTCAAAGTATTGGAATAATATAATCTGAAAAACATTTGAGTATTATTTCAGATTTAATGCAACCACATGTTTCTTACTCTTCTTTCAATTACATTAGTAGCTTTTTCGAGAAACGTAAAATTCATTATGACGTGATGTTCTTTTAGTAGAAATCTGTAAGATCTGTTAGAGATCTGTAATGGTGGCTGTCCAACCAATCTGGTGGAATTGGCTGAAGAGGAAAGGGTTTTTTAGGATAATGCAAATGTTCTCTGTGCAAATGGTTGCTTTTGTGAGTACTTGCGTTAAATAAGGAGGGAGCCAATCACGGTTTGCTATCATTGAATGACGGCACAGCACACGCTAGAATTTTGTCTGGCGTACGAAAGTCTGCATTTCTTCAAGGCAATATAGGGCAGGATCACTCTTCTGATTCGAAGTTCCACAGGAAGTAGTCCTCGGCCCGCTCTTCTGGAACATTCGTTTTTATTCCGTATTGGAGGCCGCTCTCCGAGCTGACAATCTACTACGATGACGATACTTTATTAGTTGCAGGAAAAGAACATTCAGACACGCTGAGACCAAAGTGACAGCGGTATGGCATACTGACTACGAGGATCTGTGAATTGGGACTCAAAGTGGCGGCGAGAAAGACCAAGTATTATACATTATACGATATAGGTTATACGTTGTACGTTATACGTTATACGTTATTCGTTATTCGTTATACGTTATAGGTTATACACTATAGTTTATATGTTATACGTTATACATTTTACGTTATACGCTATTCTTTATACGTTATTCGTTATACGTAATACGTAATACGATATACGTTATAATATTTCGGACGTCAAAAATATTCAAACATACGAACGTCTTGAATAGCTTCATATTAATGTTTGATTGGATCTCCTTTGACATCAGTAACGTGTTTCAGCCAGCTTTCCATACTATACAAGTTTTTCTGTTGTCTTTTTTTCAATATAATTCCATATTTCTGTTATTTTTTTTTAACATTCCCTCAGATGTTATATCTCAATTTCTGAGTTTTCTTCTAAATTCGGCCCATAAATGTTCTATGGGCGTTTATATCAGGGCTCTGCCGAGGAGATTGTAAGGTATGCGGAGTTTGTAATACTTATATACGATCCATTCCTTTACAATTCTAGCTGTATGTTTAGGATCGTTGAGAATAGAAATCATCTTTTAGAATGTTCAAATATTTGTACTTATTCAAAATTCCGTCAATAAAAACAAGATTTCCCGTTTTATTCGCCATGACTGAAACACCTCCCGTGTTTCACAGTTGGAATCATATTCTGCATTTGCAATGTTGTGTGGCACTTTCTCCTCGTATAATGCTATCCATCCGAACAGAAAATATTGAATTTTCATCCGAGAAAATAACTTTATTCCAAAATGAAATATCTTTGTCAAGATACATTTTTGCAAATGTTACTGATAATTTATATGGCAATTTTACTGATATATATTTCCGTGGTATTTTTCCATCATTACACCGCAGACTCTCGCGACATAATTCGGGATATACATCTTTCCCAAAATTTTTTGCAACAATCGCTGCAAGTTTCAGTGCATATGTGCTTGGATTTTTTTTAATTTCACGTATAATTATTTTCTCCACTCTGGGCATTAACTTCTTTGGACATCCTGTACGCTTCTTGTTAGCAATATTTCTATTAGGTTTTGTTTTTTTTAATTATATAAAGTATGGTAGATTTACATAGATTTAATAATTTGGCAATTTCAAGATAAGATTTATTTTCATTATGTAACTCAATATTAACTCAAATTCACATTTACTGGTTTCTGACTTTTTGGTGTAGAATAATTATGAAAGATTATATTCTACGCAATCTGTACGAACCACACATGTCTCGGAACTTACTAATGTATAATGTTTACGTTCTTGACTACACGTTCGAATACTTTTGTACCATCCGAAATCTGTTTACACTCAATGTCCTGTAAATCCTGTATGTGCTGTCAGATTTTTTTGTAATTTTAGTTACATATTCTCGAAACTCCTATGTGACTTTACATAATCTTATTTTGAAAAATAAAACTAATGTCTGCATTTTATTTCTTAACGATGTATAATAGATTGGGACGGTTCGAATACTTACGTGAGATACTGTACGTTATCTGCTCAACGTTATTCGTACAACGTTCTACGTTATACGTTCAACGTTTCACGGACAATGTTTTTTTTATAACATTTTAAGAGATAGGTTAATAAGCTCTCTATGTTCTACATTCAACGTTATTCATTCAGTATCCAATATTATACGTTATACGTTCAACGCAAATCATCAACGTTTGAAGTTATACGTTACACGTCAAAAATTATGTGTTCAAATTATACGATCAATGATCTACGTTATACTTTCAACTTTCTACCTTCTACCAACAATGTTATACGTTCTACGTACTACGCTTCGAGGTCACTGTTATGTGCAGCGAAGTAACGGAAAGACTGAACGATCAACATTTTGCGTCCAACGTTTGTGTTCATCGTTCTACATTCAATGACCTGCATCGAACAGTCCAGGTTCGAAGTTCAGCATTCTACATTCAGAGTACAATCTTTTGTATCCAAACTTCAAAGGATATAAGTTTAAAGTAATACGTCTGACGTTATTCATTCAGAATTCAATGTAATTTGCACAAAATTCTACGTATGACGATATATATTATATAGATGCAAACCGGCAAACATAATTGGGAAACAGTCGCAGAAGATATTTAAAAAGATTCGAAAATTTTCTAATTCAAGAATGAACTCGACTTTACAAACATTTCCGTCATAGCGTCTTTCGTATGAAATTCCAACGATAATTACGAATATGATGCCAAAAGGGCCTATAAATGAACGGATCATTTTTCAGGCTGGAAGTTGCGGAATCATTACTTCGTAAATTTTATTAATGATCATTAAGAATTATTTAACCTTTGGAATATTAAAACCGATAACAACTTAGATGCAAGGAAGTAAAGAAAAGAGGGATACACCACAAAAATTGAGAACTCTCGGTCAATTGGGAAGATATACTGAAAAAATCTAAAATTTTCGAACTAAGATAGGAAAACATAATTTCACGTTTAGACTTATTTTCATAGATAAATACGAATACAATGGGAAAACGGCCAAGAAACGAACGGAATGTTCTCCCGACCGGAAGATATAGAATCGTTTCTTTGTAAATTTCATAATCATTTACAATTCTCCAAACACTTATTATATATATTTACAGCGATAATTACTTTGTTTGATGCAAAGGTATTTGGAGGACTCTCAAAATATTTCGTCCAATTTTGAAGATATAATATCAGAAAAATCTAAAATTTTCGTACTCAGACGACGAAACTCGTGCTTTCATGTTAAGAGTGTTAATGTCAAAATAGTGTCGGATTTATTTCTGTCCACGATTGCGAATATAATGAGAGAACGGCAAGGAAATGAGCGAAACATGTCCGAATTTAATAAAAACGGCTTGGGCATAATTTTCAACGGCAATAAATGTGTTTTTTCTACATGATTTTTCAACTGATTCTTCCACGTAAATTTCCCGATTTGCACAAGTCATTGTATTCTCTACCTGTTATAATGAAGAATGAAATAAAGAAAATCAAGCAAATCTCGATAATAAATGTGAATATTAGTTTATCTTCAAATTGAAATCTAGAAAACACAATTCCTCCAATTTTTTTGTTAATAATTACGATCTCGTTGTAACATGGCGTTCGTCGTATTCCCATGTGTGTCGACATAAGCTGAATCTCTATTTCCAGAAAAATAAAGAAATGTAATCAGCGCTTAGGCAGCAAATTCCACATCAGTACTTTACACCGAAGCATACGTATCATCATCTGATTCGGTAATCTAAGAGACATTGCATAGTGTTCTGGAGTAGAAAAAAACATCCCGAGACGGGCAGGCAGGTCAAATTCTTAGAAAAACTTGACCTTGCCGAGAATTGCCAGATGACCTGTCATTTCCCTCTCTAATGGTTTCCTTTTTTTAGTGGAAAAGACAGGATGTGAAAAGTCACTGTAAGGATAGAAACAAAGCCAAGTCCAGACAGGATTGTTTGGCTTTAAAAGTAGAATCTCGTTAATCTCGCAGCAACATTCAATCTTATGGCAACGTTCTTTCATAAAGAGAGAACAAGTATGTACAAATATCAAATTCAATAGAGTGCTGTTAAAATGTTACGTATCAGTGCAGGTGATTTCAAAAAAAAAAAAAAAAAAATGGGATCATACAGCAAGATGACGATATTGTTCAATCATGACCGGAACACTGAAACAAGAGTTTTGTATGGAAAAACTTTAAAAGAGTAGGTCGCTGTTTTAATGAATAGATCACTGTTTATTGTGTTCGCGAATTTCTCAAATCAAATACCGTAATACGGGTGGTATTTCGTAGAAGGTGAAGGCAAAATATAAGGAAGGAACATGTAAGAATACAAGAGCAATCGGAGAACGAGCAAATCGTGCATACAACAGACAAAAACTATAAAGAGGCGAAAGAATTGGCTTAGGCAGCAATCGCTCTAGATTTACGATTCCCCATTGTCGATGTCGATTTTCAATCCTTATTGAATTGTGTTGAACCATGGTATTATATTTCTAGTCATTCAACATTTTCTAGAAATATCATACTCTGTATGTATGAGGATTTGAAAAAAAAAATCATGTCCAAAATACAAACAGATATAACAGACGGTAATTGTTTGTTACTACATTACTTTGTCGTTTAACTTATATCCCTATATATTCTGAATATATGCCGATTATTAGAATTATTATTAAATTAGTGTATATGTACAACTGAACTTTTAGGGGAAGTACTTCTCGCATTTATAGCAGATGAATGAACATCTAGATCTCAAGACAGTTAACAATAACTATCGTTAACAACGCACTACATAACAAAAGATTTCCAAACACGTTGTTACATGTTAAATTGATATCATTTAACAAAATCCCATATGGCCGAACGTTCGAAGCACGTGTTACTCATGTGTTACATAGAGAATGGATGCCATTATTAGGCCAGCATTTTTCATCACTGACAACGGTCGGAACAAAGCGAAAGCAATTGAATTGCATAAAAATTGGCGTCATATTCCTTGCTATGCTCATTCTTTACAATTGGCAGAAAGGTAGCAATGTAGAAATGTCCCGAATTTTATAATTTGAGAAAAAAATGTAGAGCAATAATTGGATTTTTCACGCGATCAATCTCTTCTAAAGAAAAATTTTTTATACAAATTCAAAGAACCACCAATTTTGGCAAAAATAGCCTCTTCAATACAAGCTGTTGGAATTCTACGTGCGCTATGATACAATATCTTATACTTCTCCGGACAGTTTTGAGCATGTTGCTGTGTGACACAACATGCCACAAAATTTAACTATAAAAGAATGACAGCTTGCAGAAGCCACAGTAGTTCTCGGATCTGTTAGAGAAGCGACCATAATAATGTATGATAACTTTATCTATTTCATACCAACTTTAATCAATACCTTCCTCTATATAGGTGTTCCAACTAACTTTAATCAATACTTTCCTCTATATATAGGTGTTCTAACTAAAATGTTTAAAACGAATGGCACTCAATCAGAGAAAACTACTGAAATTTCCAATCATTTAAGTGACGCATTGAAGTCAATTTTGTTATTCTATTAATGACTCGTAAACGAATGAAAAGCTAGAATGTTATATTTGCAATACAATATATTTCTTACAGGTGCATTTTGAACAGATTCTAAACAACGACATATACAGATATGTTACTGGATCCGAGGTTCAAAGACCTTTTGTTACTAAGGAAAAGATGGGTGCCCAAACAAAAAAAGCAAAAAATAGCATCCATCCAAAATGAAATAAATACAAGTGGAAACAGTGACATACAAGTCATGTTAACCACCATGAGAGCGACGGTATTACTTCAGTATAAATCAATATTATCTTAAAATAAGCCAATAAACATTATTTAAAATTGATTAACGTATAAAACTGGCAAACACATTTTCATCTAAATTTGATTCATAGGACGAAGGAAATCTTAACTAATGAAATTCTTCAACAAAACGTTGAAGAATGTGGCAGAGCAGGAACATCTTTCTTTTAATTCCCGCTTGGATGAAAAAATATATATTTATTTCTCTGAAAAGTCCCTTTCCAAACAAATTGATATTATAGATTGGTGGAAAACAAACAGTGAAAGATTTCCAATGCTATCGGCAGTAGCAAGACAGTACCTCGCTATACAAACAAGTAACGAAAAATTATTTTCTGACGCTGGAAATATTGTCACAGCAACGAGATCCAAATTATTAACAGAAAAAGTGGAGGAATTGTGCTTTCTAGATTCCAGTTTAAATATAAAATAGTATTCACATTTTCTAACGTGAAATGCTCGACTTTCTTTAATTTAGATTTCATTATAATAGGTATAGAATACAATAACCTGTGCAAATTGGAAAAGTTATACGTAAGGTTCAGTTAAAAGATCATTCAGGAACCACACATTTATCGTTGTTGAAAAGTCTGTAAGAGAATGACCAAGCCTTCCTTGTTAAATTCGGATACACAAATATTACAATTTTTCGTAATCCCGACCCGACTCGACTTCACCTTCAGGTACCCGAACTGCACAAACTTCCGCGATTTCGATACGACCCGACTTCACTTCCGAGTACCCGATTTTAGCCTAATAGATTTTACCTAAACTTAGTGAACTTTCGAGTCCCGACCCGACCCGACTCGAGGGGTAACCATAACTTTGGGTACCCTCACTCCTTACTTCAAGCGATGACTTCTTTGATTGATGCAAACAGGCAAAGGTATTTGGAGGACTCTCGCAAACTCGAAATATTTCGTACAATTTTGAATATGTATCGAAAATGTCTAAAATTTTCGAAATCAGATGGCGACACTTATGCCTTCATGGATATTGCTTTCACAATAGTGCGTTTCGTATTTATTTCCATCGATTATTGCGATAATAATGAGGAAACGGACGAGAAATGGAAGGGATTGTCTCCAAATCAAAAGATGTAGTATCGTTCCTTCTTAAATTTTATCAATAATCTTGAATAATTCTCCAACCTTTGGTATATTTAAAGCGATAACGACTTAGATTGATGCAAACGGACGAGTGCAATTTGAGGACACTCGCAAACTCGAATATTACTCCCTATCATCATACGTTATTCTACGCTCTACTTTATATGTTATTAGTTATGTGTACTAGGTCATACGTCATACGTTGTAAATTATGCAGTATTTAAATCGTTTTAGGTATAATCGTTATTCGTTACACGCAATACAATTTAAGTTACACGTCATACTTTATACTTGACATTTTACAACAGTGCCGTGGTCACAGTGTTGAGGGCCACTAGAAAATAATAACACACACAATGATGGGAGCTGCTTGTGTTAGCACTAACGCACGAACATCATGTGGCTAACACGTATTCGCCAAATTGCCGAAGTGACGAAGACAGTCAGTTTCTGGTAACGTTTTGAGGAAAAGAGACGTGTGCAGCAAATCGAAACAATTTTTTATTTAAGATTATTTTATATTTTAGTATTTTTATTATTGTTTTAACGTTTTAGTATTTTAGCATTTAGTATTTAATAGTTTGTACTATTTTTGTTTCTAGTATTTAATACTTTCGACTATTTTTGTATTTATTATTTAGATTTCACTTTTTAGCACTATTTTAATATTTAACTATTTTTGTTATTAATTTACTATTTTTGTTACTATTTTTGATCTTTTTATTACTTCTTTCCGTTGTTTCTATTTGTTGTTTCCATTTGTCGATGCAATATCTTCATTATTAACGAGCAATCTTAACATAATACATAAATCGTTTACTAATCTTAAATCGATTGAAAACTGCGTGGAATCTGTGTAGGAATTGCTCCACGTGTTGGGGACAACATATCAAACAGCCGTGTTCTGATAACTCGGGAGCAAGAGTAATCAGCGATTCCTTGCTTGTTTTCGAATGTGCAGAAAAAATGGCGCGAGAATTTCGGGAACATGCTTGTTCACGTAAATCCATGCAGTATTTACATGTAGAACTGTCAATTTTTGAAAATTACGTCGCCACGTGGCTGGACGGTCGGTGATATTCGATGCTGCGTCACGTCGCCGGGCGTGCAGATCTAGCGACCGTTACCTCAACTGGAGTGAAATCAGCGCCACCTACGTTTGTTCAATCGTTCCGCCGAGGAGTGCGTTTCCAAGAAATCGACAGCGCCAACTTTGTTAGAACTCATAAATAATGCAGAATTTGTAAATTGGTATTTTATTTATTCTTACCATAGAGAGTGTTGGTTGTTGATAACGATGTGTATATAGTAATCAGAAAACTGTTAATCATTCATTAGTTAATTTTCAAAGTAAACAGTTTAATCTATGTTATAAAATTTAATATCTATCTATATAATTCATAAAAATATTTAATATAATTTTAGTGTTTTTAAAGGCCTCTCATTTACACTAATAAAATATACAGATATGCGAAGACAATGTTCAAACGATAATTGTTTTTACTATCCGCTTATCGCGAGAGTGAAGTAGACAAAACAATCAGGCTGCAGACGCGGGAGGATTTACAAAACATGGACTACCCAATAGTAAACTTAGGGTAACTGGCGCCCTGACGCATTGGAGTCAGCCCTTTTATACCTTGATTTCCACTATATCCATTTCCGTCAAGGGATCGGAAAGCGTCTATTTCTTGTAGTGTGTATGGTCAGGTCCATTAGAGGATTTGACAACTACCTCATGGCCCTGACGATACTGCAACTTGAGTTAAAGTCGTGAAAATTGTATTTATAATGTTGCCTGGGTCGTGTCCCCTACAATAATTTATTTATATTCAATTCGGAGTTATAATTATTATAATTTGTAGTACTTTGAATGAGTTTAGTATCATCATGCAACCTACAAAATTGGTGACTCTGACGTGATCTGAAAAAGAAAACTCGCAGAATGGCAACAATGGAGACTAACATTTCTAGATGAAGACCACTTCAACGATAATTTTAATCCCGCGGTCAACGACCTTTGTCACGACAACATACTACACCAACAATAGGAAAAAGTAGAAGATATTACTATCATTTTAATTTCGGCGTGCGAGCATATCAGTGCAAAAAACCTTGCAATTGGTCATCTTTTAGACTACTGAAGAAATCAAAGTGTGTTTACACCAAAAAATGTAAATAAACATTGGAAACCAAAACAAACAGACCAATGTTTACAAACAAAGCAAAATTTCATCGGTTTCGAAATCCCGATTGCAAATTTTCGAAAATCTATCAAAACAAAGTGTGTTTACAACAAAAGAATATAAATAAACATTGGAAACCAAAGTAAACAAACCAATGTTTGCAAACAAATCGAAATATCAAAGTTTTCGAAAATGTACTTACAAATTTTCGAAATTGTTTGAAAACAAGGTGTTTGCAGACCAGGAGAGCAGCTTTCTCTGGGGTTCTTGCGTGCCACTTCCTCCAACCTCATGAGACAAAATCTGAAATTTCAGCTAGGAATGGTTTCTGGTTTTCGAGATATTCATGTATCTCTTCTGTGGCATCACGATACCTGCAATACCTGCCTAAATCGATATGGTAGAATGTGGTCACGAAAATGGTCAGTTTACTGTGTGATCAGGCCATTTATCGATAACATCCGGTTAACAACAAGATAAAATCCGCGTGATTCAAAAGGAATGTGACAATAAGCTAAAGTCTGCAAGGGAGACCCACTGGGCTAAAGTCTGTAAAGTCTGTAGCAAACTGACTGAATCCGAATTTATAAAAGATACCGCCGAGCCTTGAATAAAGAGTCTGTGAAAGAGAGTCTATGAAAAAGAGTGATTATTAAACCATCGTTATTTTTCCTCCTCCTATATAAAAGTCTTTATTCTTAACCGCGTTATAGAAAGTGCTAATTAAATTCATATTTCAAACGTTATTCTTGGGTTAAATTATTGTACGTTATTTTCTGTTAGATTTACGCACTAAACGGTACTGGTTAGAGTGATATTTAACGAAGACTTAATTCAATGCAGTTCTAGTTTCGTATAGAATATTAAAGTATCACGCGTTTCAAAGTGAATAATTGAGCGTTTCAATACCGTTGCGCATAACATCTAAAATTTGTCCGTCTTCCACGGAAGACGTCGACTGGCGATCTCAGGACCACTCAACGATATTGTTCTCGTTGCAATTTACGTCAAAATACGGATATTCATCGAGGAATCCTCAGGAGCAGGGCTTCGATTGCGGGACACCTAGAAGGCGCATCAACCACGAATTTTATTTTTTTTTTGATGACGCAAGTCCCGGCGTGACAACTGCCAAAATATAGAACACGGGAAAGTATTGGATCTGTTCTAGTTAGTAAAATGGTATCACAAATTAATAAAAAAAGTATGGAGATTTTATTTTGTTTTTATTATTTTTGTTTTATTAATTAATAAATACTACGAGATTTAATACTAACACAATGACTATTACTTATTTAATTTATATATAATGATATTTCCTAGCACTTGTTTTAATTTTTCAAGTAGAATTGAACTACTGAAACTCTAATACATTTACTACTATTTTATTTTCTTCTATTTTCTTTTGCTATCAACGTCGTCGCTCAGTTCAAAAATGCGCGCGCTGCTATAAAAGAAAAATGCTAGCGTCACGTAGCGGTGACTTGCAGAAACTTATCACGCATCATATATGCTATCTTCTACCGAACGATCATTATTTCGTTTTCGTGCTTTTAATTCTCGTCAGAGTTGAGAATTGTTTAGATGGCAGCACTTTTTTGTAGACAAGAAACAGTAACATCCAACAGGGATAGAAATAGAAAATAGTTCTACCGTTTCTCCACTACATAGCGATAGTATTTTGGTGTCTGTAGCGACTGCTAGTGATAACACAAGGAAAACAGCGCTACCTACCTTAGTACAACCTTCGCGAGGTTATACAACGCCGACCGCGAGAGCCAGCACTATCAGCATTATTGGAATTAACCATTAATCAGTAATTGAGTGTCGTTCAGAGCGTAAAGTAATATCCGGTAGTAACCAGCAATATCATTAGCCACGTGGCCAATCGTGTAACGAATCCATTTCGGAATCCATTGAAATCGGTGAAATCGAACACGCGAAATATTTGTAGGCAATTGTAATTGTTGTAGAATAAAGTATTACCGACAAAATTATCTACATGTCCATTGAGCATTTATTCGGAAAATATTTACCAGACTTCAGTGTTAGTTTATTCATTTGTGCCGTGTCTCATAGAATATTGTGTAGGATGTTTTATATAAAAAAAGATTTTATCGACCATAGTAGTTGTCAATTTTATTCATACAAGTTTCATAAATACAATACAATCAGAACGCGAAGAAGGTTATTTTGGAAAATTAGTAAAAATTTAAACCTAGAGAGGACAAAGAACACAGAATCCACTCCGGACTCTAGTTCTGGATTCGGCACGTTTGGTAAAAAGTCAGTGGAGACTAACGTGACAAAAATGAATGAAATCAAACCGGAGGACGAGAAAGAGTCCCAAAATTTGAAGAAGGTTATGGGCATGACAGGTAAGAAGGCCAAATCCTTTGACGTGCAAGAGATGCTGGAGAATATTACAAAAACAGTTAAAATTAACAAAACAAATTCCGAAAGGGCAAAACTTGCTGAGAAAGAGGTTAGTTAGTCATCAAGGGAACCTAAAATTGTTGAAGTTGATGATGCTGGAAATATCACGAATGGAAGCGAGAACGAAGAGGAGGAGAATGATGATTTTGTTGGACCCTCAATATCTTCTGAATTTCAGAATTCGATGAACACAAAACAGTCTGCGAAGGTTGAAAGTGACGATGAAAGTGATAACGACGATGATGATGAATCTGGCACTGAGGAAGAATCACAATTGAAAGACAAAGTCCCATGTAGTCATGAGGTTACAATAACTCACAAAACAAAGGCGGTAACAGCCATATATAACATTAGGTTGTACCATAAGTTTCTTCCCTTTTTTTGATGCGAAATGAATACACGATATTTTTTGTTTAAGATGGATTTATTATATTATATATGAACCGTTCTGTTCTATAACCATCTTCCATCTCTCAGGAAGCCTCATTATGCCCTCTTTCCAAAATTGTTTAAGTTTACTTGTAAAATATTCATCTAGGTGCGTTTTTATTTCGCTTATGGATTTGAAAGATTTACCACGGAGAGAATTTTTTAAGGAGAGAAACAAGTAGTAATCGGATGGAGCAAGGTCTGGAGAGTATGGAGGATGAGGTAGAACGTCCCAATCAAACTGTAATAATTTTTGCCTTACGGCTAACGCAACATGCGGTCTTGCGTTGTCGTAATGGAAAACGACGCCTCGTCGGTTCGCCAATTCTGGCCGTTTTTCTGCTATGGCTGCTTTCAATTGATCCAGTTGATTGCAATATTTGTCAGCATTGATCGTATCATCTTGAGGAAGGAGCTCGTAGTACACTACACCTTTCCAGTCCCACCAAATGCACAGAAGAACCTTCTTCGGATGAAGTCCAGGCTTCGCAACAGTTGAAGGTCTATTTTCCTTGGACCAAGTGCGTTTTCGATGCACATTTTGGTATAAAATCCAAGTCTCGTCTCCTCTTTAAGAAAGGATCCCTTTCATGTCGCTGGAGAAGCAAATCGCACGTAGAGACGCGGTTCATAAGGCCGGTCTCCGTCAATAGGTGTGGAACCCAAACTTCATATCGATTCGCATATCCTATCTTGATTAAATGCTTATGTACCGTTGTCTTGGGAATATTAGTGGCATCCACTATCTCACGCACACTCATATCGTGGATTTTCAGTGAGCACAGTCTTGATAATGTCCGTATCAGTCGTTGCTGGGCGGCCGCTGCGGTCTTCATCTTTCAACTCGAAATTGCCAGCTCTAAATTTCTTAAACCAATTGCGGACGGTCCTAATAGTGGTAGTACCACTCCCGTAAACGGTGAAAATCTCGTCTGCAGTGTCCTTTTGCACTATTGCCTTTTTTTAAAGCAATGAAGCATAACATGCCGCAAATGCATCTTTTGGCTCTCCATATTGAACGGTGCAGAAATAATTTTAAAAGAGACTTTGTCACCAACGAAACGTACTTTGAAAGAGCTCTGGGACGACTGAAACTCTGGGATGCCATAAACGACTAAGAAATAAGCCTGCATGTTTAATTAACACAGCCACTTAGAGTCACTCATAGCATGGCGCGGAAGAAACTTATGGTACAACCTAATATATTGTGATATTTCAACTGAAACAGTTAGGCTATATATTCTAGTAGTGCTGCACAGAATATCTTTGACAGTGTGCACAACTTTGCTCATCCCAGAGGAAGATCCACTAAGCATTTAATAACAAAAAAGGTTGTGTGGCCTGGGATGAATAAAGATATATTACATTGAGCAAAAGGTTGTGTAAACTGTCAAAGAAATAAAATAAGTAGATAAATCAAAAATCCACCGAAACATATCACTGTTCCAGAGCGTTTCCAGCACACTCACATCGACATTATAGCACCGTTACCGACGATCAATAACTATAGGTACTGTTTGACCATGATCAATCAATTCTCTAGATGGCCTGAGGTGGTTCCGTTAAAAGTTAAAAGTAAACGTATACGCTGTTGCAACAGGATTCTATGCCACTTGGATCGCGAGATTCGGCGCTCCGTCAACTATTACTACGAATCGTGGCGCACAATTCGAGTTTCAACTTTTTAACACTTTAACAAAACTTACTGAATGGCATATCCACACCACAGCGTATCACCCTGCATCCAATGTCATAATTGAACGGTGGCATATATCTCTGAAAGCAGCAATTCGATGCCACGAAAATAATAATTGGTTGAAAGTACTCCCAGCAGTAATGCTTGATTTGAGAAATAGCTATAAGGAAGATATACAAACAACCGCGGCTGAAATGGTACATGGTACACCCCTTAGATTACCTGGAGAATTTTTATTGTTGACAACGATACTGATACAAATTTCAATATAAGTAAATTTAGAGAATTTATGCAAACTATATGCCCAAGACCGACAAGACATCACTCCAGAGGATCATATTTTATATTTAATAATCTTTTTGACACGATTCATGTTTTTGTATGAGTTAATCATATTAAACAGCCTGTGGAACAGCCATATGAAGGTCCATATCGTATGTTAAGGCATGTATCAGATAATCTATTTCTTATTGATTATAAAGGTAAAGAAACCACCATCTCGACGGAACGATTAAAATTGGCATACGTAGAATTACATGAAGAACAGCAATATCGAACATATGGCAAGACACCCGTATCATCTGCTCTCTCTTATGGATCGAGCGACTTGAAGGAGGATAATGTAGCGACCATTATCTCAATTGCGTTCGTTCAATCGTTCCGCCGAGGAGTGCGTTTCCGAGAAATCGACAGCGCCAACTTTGTTAGAACTCATAAATAATGGAGAATTTGTAAATTGGTATTTTATTTATTCTGTTACCATAGAGAGTGTTGATTGTTGATAATGATGTGTATATAGTAATCAGAAAACAAATTATTAATTATTCGTTAGTTAGTTTTCAAAGTAAATAATTTAATCTATGTTATAAAATTTAATATTTACCTTTGTAATTTACAAAAATATTTAATATAATTTATTTATATTTAATTCGAAGTTATTATTATTATAATTTATAATACTTTGAATGAGTTTATTATCATCATATTATTACCTACACAGGCACGTGCCCCGTAGGCCATCTCGCGGTCTGCCGCAGAACTTTACTCCTCGCGACTTTTCTATAGCTCTACTGCTTTATTTAGGATTTATATATGTGAATACGCGATTTGTGATTTAAGATTTAATATAATCCTACAAATGATCGCGGTTGTCAGTTTTGAATGATGTAGAAACTGTCATAAAATAGTAGAAGCTTGGTACGGTGATAGGTAACATAATGTGTGCATTAACACAAAATAGATTTCAGCTAGCGACTTGCTGTTTCTTCGAGAACGTGCTTGATATTTTTCTGCGAATTTTAAGTGTTAGTTTACGAAAATCCGTTCGGCGGTTGCTGAGTAGTAAATTATTGAATAATTGTGTCGGGGGCTCTACTACTTTGGGAGCGTCAAATGACTCGGCGTGCAGCGATTCTCCAAATACCATCTCGCGGTCAGCCGCGGATCCAAATCTCGCGCGGTTGGTACTGTACCAGGGCCGTAACGAGAGGCGCTAGCCCTCCTTTAGACACTTAGTGCCGTGTCAAGTGAATTTTTGCCCCAAATTTTGAAAATCTTTTCTAACTTTGCAAACAGACTCCATTGTACCCTTAGACTTTTGGAGTATGGTTTTGCAATTTTAACCAGTATGTGGTATTTTAACCAGTATCTAATTTTAAATATGAGTTGAATTTTCACTCAACTTATTTACACTTAAAGTGACTTGAACAATATACTGACGTTTAAAAAAGCATCATGGGGTGTAAAAAGAATACGAAATCTGTAAGTGTCGAGTAGCTTCCGGATCCGATGTGGCGAGGTTGTATGGTCCCTGCTGTGCCGATCACGGATAAAAGTGATGGAATCGCGCATGGGAAAAACCCCAGATTTTGTGTGCAAAGTACAATCAGGACGAAAAGGATTGCCCTAATTAATCAATGTATTTCAAATGACTTAGTTAATAAAATAGATAATGTGACTGGTCCAGGGGAAGAGGTCGGAGATTTCCGGCTTGGTGTGGAGGGGATGACTGACTTCTGATCAGAAAGGATGCAAAAAAGTAAGTCGGCTGTATCTATGCATGAACCTGGGGCACCTGAAAAAGAAATAGAAGAAAATTATCTGTTTGATATAGAGGCGGATCTCCCTCCGCCATCGAAGTGTTCAAATCCTCTTCCTCTTCATAATTTCCAGGGTCGATGCCAATGAGAAGATAGCGCCTCATCCAGTAATATAAATGGGACTTACAAGATGTACATTAGAGAAGATTTAGGCTTTGCAGACTGCGGCTGCCAAGGAGTTGGCTAAAAGAATCAATTACATTGATGATGCTGCGGCCCTGGAACAGGAAAATTTACGCTTGAGAGTACGCCTTCACGAGATAGAGCAACATTTGTCGAAACTAGAGAGTGGCACTCCACAAACGAACAACAAAGCACCTCAAAAGGGGATCAAAGATCGATGCTGGAGACCAATGTTCAGATACATCCTGACCTGATGATGTCGGAACCGGCGAAACTATCTATCTCCACTGGGTCTACGTCGAGAAATAAAACCGATGTTACGAGAGGAAGGCTAGTTCCTTTTCCGCAGATAGGGAACGTGAACTCCAACTTTGTGGAACTGCTGGAAGTAAAACTCGTCGCTTACAAAGAAGAGCTTTTGGAAGTCATCCGAGCTGGGACAATGGGCGTTACTTCATTTCCTTCACTGAATGCTTCGTCAACGAAGGTCTAGGAAAAGATTCGGAATGGTTACCACTATGCAAGCACAAGTATCGTGTACCCAATCGGCTAGATCGGTTCCTGCTCTGCCTGAAACGACCACATGGCCGAAGGTAGTCAGAAGGAAGAAGTAGAAGCAGAAAAAACAAAAGCAAGGACATGCAAGCTCTCTCCTCTCCACCAGCCACAAGGCGCAACCCCTAGAACCCAGAGGTATGCTGCGGTTACTCTGACTGTGTAGGGGCTACTGGATAAGTTAAGTGCTAGTCTATCTCGACATTCGCTCACAGAAATTTTCATATTCGGTGACATTAGCACGAAGGTCACGCTATAGAGCTCCCCCAGAACAGACACCGAGACCTCACTTGCTTTCACGTCTGTCCATGTATTATTCTTTCTCATTACATCATTTTCTTCATTCACTGCCTCAATCCAGCGATCTCTGTTGGGACCTGAAAGTGCTTGATCGAATGTTAAGAAAGAAGTATTGTATTTCTCAGATGGCCGCCTTGTTCTATTTGATCTCCTGAGCTGTGGTTTCTTTTGTTCAGTTTTATTATCTCTTAATGGCTATTTTTCTCTTCTTGTTATTGTTCTTTTTCCTCATTTCCAATTGTTACTTTTTCAGTTTCTGTTCCATTATCTTCTACCTCTCCCTGTTTTTCGGACAGTCTTAATATAATTTCATCTTCGACTACTTGTTTTTGTTCTTCAGTTTTTCTCTTCTATTATCACATCCTTTGAGATGACAATCTTCCTCCTTAACTTGTCTCACAATCGATACCCATTAGGTGCATTATGACCCCATCTATCATTTGGCATTTTGTATTTCTTATACCCAATTTTTTTAACGGTTCAAGTATCTTTACATATGCAGTATTTCCAAATGGTTTCAGCCACTTGAAATTCGATTTCTGATCTGTTCATATTTCCACTGGAGTTCTTGCCTGAGATTTTGTAGGTAATCTATTAAATAAGAAAGCTGTTGTGTAGAGAGCTTCTCCCCACAGTATCTTCTTTATTCCTGATCCAAACAATAAGGATATTTTCTCTTTCTTTCTCCATGGAACTTCGATTTGTCCTTTCAGTTTTTCCGTTACGTTGAGATGTGTAGGACATAGTAAAATCTGATTCGATTCTTTTGTATTTGCACCAGTCGAACATTACTTTAGTTGCATATTCTTTTCCATTATCGCAGCGTAGTTTCTTTACCTTTTTATTCTAGTTGCATTGACATAGTTCTTAATTTTTTCAGGTACTTCACTTTTATTTGCAATCAAAGCAGTCATCAAGAAACCTGTAAAATCGTCTAGAAAGGTTATGAAGCATTTCTTTTCATCCCATGTACGCATGCATCACTGTATTAATTCCAGAGACTCTTTCGCTCTTGTTCTGTTATGGCTAAAGCTCAGTCTTGATTGCTTTGCTTTCACAGACATCGTTCATTTCATTTATTTCTGTTTCTATCAGATCCATACCTTTAGATAACTTTAGTCTTCATCGCTTCTTTGTTCATGTGACTTAGTTTGGCTTGCCACATCTGTGCGTTCTCTTTTCCTTTGTTTTTAGTGAAGTGTACGTTTTGTTTCTGCATATAGCGTTATCTCATATAGTCCATTTTGGTTCTTGTCTCCAAGCAATGTAATCTCATTGTTATGTTTTACTATTACTTTTTCATTAGAAAATGTTGCTTCTCCACCATTTTTAGTAATCTGGCTCACTGACAACAAATTAGTCGAGAGTTTTGGTACTAGCATCACTTCGTTTAATTGGCATTCTTTGAAGTTCATACTTCCCACTCCTTTAGACTCCATCCGTTGATCTTCCTTTGCCACATTAATTTCATTAATTTTACTTGTTTTTATGTTTTTCAGATTTTTATTCGTCTTTACCATGCATTGTTGCACCTGAATCAATGACCCAGTTTTCTATCGGACTTGTAATACTGCACAAAACAGCTATCTTTTTACTAGGAGTATTTTTATTATCCTTCTTGCGAAAGAAGCAATCTACACCATTATGGTTATCTTTTTTACAAATGTCATAATGCATGTCAGTATTACTTCTTTCCGTATTACTTGCCTGAAAATTCCACCTTTGTTTTTTGTTGAATGCTAGCTTCTATGTGCGTGTTGATCCTACAGTTGCGTGCCAAGTGATCTGGTTTGTTGCATTTGTAGCACCTTTTCCCATCAGGGAAAGTAGACAAAATTTTTGATATTAGCATGTCATCACTGAGATTAATTTGCAGAATTCTTAGTCTGAACGCGAGATTCTCTAATTTGATTAGATGCTTACCCATGTTAGATTCTTTGCTGTGCTTGAGAAAATAAAATTCGCGCATTAAGTTGCACTTTTGTTGAGTCGTCTCTGTGAAGCTTTGTTCACATTTCATTCGCCGTAGTGCACGTGAGAATGTGTTTTCTGTCCATTGTAGTGATTTTTTGTGCAGTTGCATATCTTGTTTTCAATCCCTCGTTTCTGTCCTTTGATTCAATCACCTGTTCCATGGTCTCATACAAATTGTGTGATTTCAGTATAACAGTGATTTGAAACACAATGAAAAATTCTCAGCATCCCTAACTTCTCCACATGGGCGATTTCCGATGAGATTATGTTGTATGTACTTTCACTACGTTTTTCTTTCCTTCTCTTTTTTTATTACTTTTTATTTTAATATTTTTTTATTCAGCACACGTAACACTCTTTTATGATTTCAATTGTTCAAAGTCTTAGTGCTAATTTTAGTATAATTATGCACATGTGTTATAGCGAAGCGTTCTGAAGCCATAACCTGTTGATAGTTTAGCTAGATATCCATCACTTGTTTCACTCATACCACACTCTCTCATCATACCAACCGATCAAACATTATTGTTACCAACAGAAATAATCAATTTGAATTAATCATAATTTCAATTTCTTTATATTCTATTATGAAAAACATTGGAGGATGAATCGCGAAGAAAATATACAGTATTATAAGCTCAACTAATTTTAAGTTAGTTTAAAATCTAAGAATGCCGTTTGAATCCTTGAGAGCGTGTTAGCCACGCTTTATTTTCTTTTTATCTTTTCTTATTCACTATGATTGGAAGGACACTTACAGAATATCTTTACTGCGAAAAAATCTATCGCGCTATCATGATTATCGAGAATTATTACATACGTTTACATTCTATTGAATTACGTGGTAAAACAGATCGATCGATCAGAATCGATTGCTTTATGTATTATTGCAATGTATCTTTCGATTATTTTTATACTTTTATATTTTTATATTTGTTGATATTTCACTTTTGTACTGGCTGTATGATAGAGATATTTTTACACAAATATTATGGTAAATATTTAATCCATCGCAATAAGTTATATAGAAGTGTTACAGAATATAGAGAAGTTATTTTATGACACTTTAAGCTTTAATGTATACGTGATGATAGAAAATTATTTAAATTTTCAATAACATTGTTTTCAAAATGTCTATGAAGAAATATTACATAAATTTGTTTTATATAAATTCGCTTAATATTGTATATGGACGAATAAATACTATATAATTGTTTCCCTCTTCTTTTTCGAATATAGATTCAATACATTCTCTTCAAATAATTTAAAAGTAATGTATTTATTAAAACTGAGTGTCGTAGAAACTGTAATTATTGCATTCTTGAAAGAAGTCTTACACAACTATTCTATGTAACAATTACACATTTATACTTATTCGTTTACAATAGTTTGACTCATCTTAGCTTGGAACATTTATTTTCGGTTAGTCGTTTACTTCAGAGATTATTCGTACAATATTTCTGTTGGCTGTTACATTTTATAAAGTTAAAATAGAAATAAATTTTCTATAAAATATAAAACAATAGATATTAATAGCATACATTAAAATTGTTGATCACATTTATCAATATTAAAATAACAAAGAGGAAAGTAAGAATTTGTTGTTATTGCACAAAATTATTTTTCGCTTTTATAAATATTTTTTCAATCTTGTAACATCTACTATACATTCAAAGAAAAGTTTTTAATTTTTCTAAATTTATGTTATATAATCAAATATATATATATATAATATATTTATATCATATATTATATTATATATATATATATTATATCATATATTATATTATATATATATATTATATCATATATTATATTATATATATTATATATCATATATAATTGAATCAGTTTCTAAACAATGAATTTCATCCAGAAATATGAATTCAGTTGAATTATATAAATCGACAAGTACCAATTTACAAATTCGCCGAGTCGATTCACGTGGCGGGCTGTAATTCAATTACTCTTCAAATATATATCTATAACAAATATAAACTCATATATATCTAAGTATAACAATTCAGTTTTAGATGTTTACATTTATGCGTATATTATATTATAATAATGAGTATTAGTAAATAATGTCTAATATATTTTTTAAAATCATACAATATATATAATATATAGATTGTTTTATGCTCTCAAAGTCATACATCCAATGAAAAGAAAGATATTTTCTATATTAAATATTAAAATTTTTCGGCTGACATCGTTTCATAATTCCATATATAATTTATATTCTAATTTTAAATACGGTTCATACATTATTTATATTTTTAATATTTAACACGTTGAGCCCCGCGCCGAATTTGCTGCGCTTTCCGTTCAGCCCGCAGCGACCGAACGCTTGAGCGATCTTTGAGACTGCTAAAGTAAACAGAGAGATATTAACGTAAAACGCGTTCCAAGTCCAGAAGCGTACAAAAGACGTCCAAAATGCGATCAGTTAAAAACAAGGCAGACCTATTGAAAAAAGTTCACCAATTACAAAGGAAATAAGTAGATGTTCACAAAATCCGAGGATATTTTTCGGAATGTTACAAGAATAATTCAACGATATACAGACGCAAGATTGCCAGAAATTTGACTAAAAAGGTCGTCACATTTTGTAATACATGCGAAAACAGACCATATTTTTGTTTAGAATGTTTCAATAAATTTCATTGAAATTGCTATATTTTTCTAACTTTGTTACTGTAGGTCCCGACGCTCTCCAAACGAAAAGTCGACTGTCGGTCCGCAAGGACCGACGCGGCTCAACGTGTTAATTTGACACAGATCACCTGTATAGATAGAAAATAATCGTAAAGAAAACAAAAAAAAAATCAGAAACAGATAAGGATGAATAGTGTAATAAGAAACAGAAATAGATATACATATACAAAATTAGTATAGCAAATATTTTTGAGTCTGGAGCTCTAATGTGTTTATCTGATGAACATTTCATCGAAATGCTTTTATAAAAAAAATATATACGTCGTTTCAACTAAATCATAGACGAAATAAATATTGTTTTTTATTACTCCAGTATTATATATTCTAATACGGCATTGAGGGTAATGGGAAATAAGCTTTTCAATTCTCTTTTCTTAGTAGTAAAAATTCTTGAGGAGTTATAAGCAACTATATCATTGAACTATATCTATCTAATCCTTTTTACACTTCTATTGTTATTTTCTTTTTTATAAGGTAATGAAATGGAATTAATGAAACTCAATGTAAAAATTTTTAAACAAAAGTTTACTTTTCTGAAACTAATTGATTGTTCATTTACAAAAATGTTTTTTGACGATATAATAAGTATTGAACAAATCAAAAACATTTATCAGTAAAAAAATCTTATTCTAAAAAAATGAAAAATCTTTCATAACTTTGAGCAAAATATCCTACTTAAAAATAGATGTAATTTGTGTTTATATTGTGTATATAATGTTTATTTGTGTTCACAAACATGTACAGATAACGGACTGGACGATTGAAAAATTAATGATTATAATATATAGATAGAAAACAAGCAAAATTGTTTCCAAAACCAAAATATCCTTCACTAAATATTGAAGTGTCGTAAATTTATTCTTTTTCGAAATAAAACTTTTGATTTAATAAATAAACAGGCAAAATATATCGTCTATTACAAAGTAAAAGCCTTTTAAATTTCGACAAGAAATAGAAAATAATATTTCTTTTTACTATTAAAGAATTTTTTTTTTAGTATATAATAACTTATTTTCTAGTAAAAACATAGTTTTTCTGTTTTACTCTTTATGAATAAAAATTTAAAGTTTAATTTAAAGTTCTTTTAATATTTTACAACTCAAATAAAAAGTTCTTAACAAAATATATTAGCAATGTCAGAGAAAATTTCATATATTAAAATTAATATTTAATCAGTAAAGTTTTTAGTAAACAAATGTTTCAATAGAGATATATGTACTTGTGAAGTATTCTTTACTATATTTAGTAAATGATACTAATGAAACTTTTCATTAGTAATCTTCATCACATGTGGGTATTAATACTAAATGCCTTATGAAATATTTTTAGATTCATAAGAAAAATATGAAGAAGAAATGTATTTTATTACTCCTGTTTCTTATTACTTCATCCTTCCTTATCTGTATATTATTATTTATAACATTATACTGTTTATTACGATTTATAGCGTTTTCTATATGTTAAATCTTCTATAGATCATAAAATCGTATATTTACTATTTATCTAAAAACTATTACCTGATAATAATAAATCAATAATACTTATTAAATATAATCTGATTAGTAAAACAAATGCAAGAAAATATGATATGATATGCACTATCAAGATTTATATTAAAATCTCGCAGAAAATTGAATACGTTAAACTGTCAACAAACAATTCTATATGTGTGTAACAATTCTAGTATCAAGATCAAGTAAAATCGAAAATATTGCTAAATTTATTATTAAGATTGATCTACAAAGCAAACGCACGTGTTTCATAGATTATTTAATATCATATTTTAAATTACCATTTCTTTGAATGAACAATATTCATGTACTATTTCTGAAAATTACTTAAAAGCGTAGAATTGCTCTTACTGATTAATTATTGCGTTAAAAAGTGATTGATATGCATTTTAAGAGATTAACAAGAGTTGATATAAAAATATTTTGTTTATTTATTTCTAATACAATATAATGCAATAAAAAGTTTACAAAAGCACATATTTTATTAAGTAAAAATTTTTAGAACAATAAAATTTTAAAAACAATAAAACGAAATGCTTTTTGATTTAATACTTTCAATTTAGAACTTAATTTAAAATTTAAAAAGAAAAATTATGAGATTTCAATTTGACGAAAGCAAATATTTAATTGTATAAATCAATCTTGTAAATACAAAACGTATATCATCATAATATCATTCTTTCATCTTTGAATATTCGAAACCAGCCATTATTAAATATTTTGGCCCCACTTTACTGGATAAAGCACATGTTTTCAACAAACGTACAAGATGTAATTTCTTTCTAATTTCTTCAAAGTCATTTTTTATTTACACTCTTACAGTGATGGTTGACTGCTAATTTTCAAAGCGCAGAAAAAACACACAGCCAGTGCAAAAGTTAGACAATTTACAATGAACGGGTTGAATTGCTGGTTACATTATTACGTCAATCTCTATTTTTATCGAATATGTTATAATGAATAATGCTGCTCAAGGACAACGTTTCGAAATGTTTCATAATATTTGTGTACATATGTTACAAATATTTTGTAGTGTGCTATTGGAACATATTTAATAATTTGACAATGTGTTTATATCACAATTAATCGCTTTATGTATAATATTATTAAATTCCTTGGAATGTTTGTATTAATACTTAAACTTTGATCATGTTTTTCATAGTTTCGCACATTATGCTCTTTTTAAATAAGATTCAAATTAGACAGTCTTGAAATGTTTAATTTCGAATATCTTCAATATCATTTATACAAATTTTCGTATATTGCTACGTACTTTCCAAAGAATTCAGAGATTATTTTATGAATTCTCATAATACCACTTTTAAACCGTACAATTTGTTCAAAATATCTACATTCACGTATGATAATCATAGTGTAAGTACATGCGATTTATTTAATTCTTTAATAGGAGGAGTTAGAACGCCAAACGACGAAAATTCATTTTTATTTTTTTAATGATATTTCTAACTGTTTTTAGTACGCGATTTCCAAATTTATCTACAATAATGTTCTGATTCTTATGGCTTTTTAACGATATATATATATATATATATATATATATATATATATATATATATACACACACATAGATAATATATATATATAAATATAATTACATATGATGTAATTTGAAAGTATCTATAACTTATTTCTATCAATCAACAACTCAACATCTCTGAATATACAATATCTTATTCAATTTCTTAATAGATAAATTTTTTTAATGCTGCCAGGAATATTTATGTTATATGCATTCATTTCAATAAATAGGACTTTCAATATAAAATATAAGGAATTTTTTTAAAGAATAAAAACACCATTAGATTAAAAAATCAATGAACAGTATTTACCATTTGGCTTTCTAATCCTTTAAAAGTACGTTCTTAAAGAGAATTTTGCGTAATCATTAAATATAATCGTAATTAATAGTCATGACTAGATAGCTCACTTATTCGGTAACTAGATAAAGAGTAATAACGAAACTATAGTTTTCAGTGCGAGTTAAATCAATTGCCGAAATTGGATGAGATTTAAGAACTTCCATAATTATTCCATCCACTTAACATTAAAAAGTCAACAATATTGTCAACGAGCTACTATTAGCGTATAATAGAGGCAACTACGGTGATATGATTGAATTTCATTTATTCTATTTTTATAGTTTTATGAAAATTCGATCGGAAACTCTCCTCACAATTATTTCATCTATTTTTCTTCTTTCACGATGAATTCATGAACACTTCTTATCGCAAAATCATTCTCCTATATTTATTTTCGATTTTATATCTAATCGATTAAAAAATCGACATACATGTTTCTATGAGAAAATCCGATTGAATATGATTTTTTTATGTTGAAATTTGTTTAAAAATTGAAAATATTCGTTGATTAATCCTATAATAAAAAGTTGACTGTGATTGACATAAATAAAAAAAATTATACTTATTTTATAGTGATCCAAAAGTTTACTTTTTTATTTTATATTTGTTATTATATTGTTATTATATTTTTTATATTTTAAGTTTGTATTTCTTTAAAAATAAAATGTTTGTCTACATCATTAATAATATAATTTTATTCGATTATATGTTGTTTCTCTATTTCATTTTATTTGATATATAAAATCATATGCATCTTCATAATATATACACTCAATTAACTTTAGAAATGGATATAAATTATTATTTTATTATGTTCCTTTTCTTGTTTCAAAAAATTTAATTCGCATTTTGATGTATTGGATTTCATCCATAATAAAAAAAAACGTCCAAAAATATTGTATCACGATTAGAGATAAGAGGTCATTTTAACATCAGTTAACCAGCTCAGGAAGTGTATTTTAATTTCTAATAACATCTAATTATTTACATTTTCAACCTTCAGTATCATTATCATTTGTTTGTTTGTATTAAATATTGTATTTAATGTATTTAAAAGAAAATAACATTTATTACAGTAACAACGCAAGTTCAGTTTTATATGATTGAAACATGAAAATAAAAAGTAAAAGTGACTTATCCATATATAAAAACATAAATAAATAAATATAAGTAATTCCGTAATTAATAGATTATTGTTTTCGGTTTCATTGCTGATATAAAAATTATTGAATAAAATACTTATGCACCTTATAAACATTATTGAGATAAATATTACATAATATTACATATTATATGTTATTCTTGACAATTTATTATATCAAAGTATCATAAATAATTATAACATCAAATGTATTAATGTGATTTTCAGCACTCTAATTTCTTTATTAAAGATATTTAATATCTAGTCTTTTCAATTATTTCATGACACTAACGGATCAAAAAAATACATGAACTTACATTCGTTTACGTAAAGACAGAATGAAGAAGAATGTAAATTAAAATGAACTGTTTTTAACCTCTTGCGCTGGAATAACGTGCCACGCACGTCGAGAATATTTAGCCCAAAATTGCAATTTTCTCAGTTTTAAGTATATTGAAAATAACTCAGGCGAAACAAATAATAAATTTATTACTTCTTAGTAATTTCTATCCAGTGATATACCAATGAATTCAAAAAGAAGACGAATTATTGTATACGGTTTGGTTACTTGTTATGATCCGTGAACCAAGATTAAAAATATAATATCATATAAATTATTGGACACAATGAATAGTTACATTCATAGAGATTTTCGAGTAAAATATGATAAGTATTGATAAATATTCATATTCCAGTTTGATTATACGAGCACAGTATTACAATTATCACATATTTTTACGTTTTTTAAAAATATTCTTTATCGACTGAATATGTAAAACAAAGTATCAATCATTAATAGAATTGCATTTTTATTTGTTAAATTTTTAGATTAATTTTCTAATACTATTTCACAAAAAAAAATTGTTAATTTGGTAATTGTTCAGAACTTTCTTATCAATTTCAACGACATTAAATATGTTATCAAGATCACCATTCCAAATTTTTTTTCTATACATGTTATCACTCAGCTCTGTTTTCAAGATATTCATAAAAAAATTTTGTCAAACAAATGACGAATACTTCATTATAAATCGCCACATTTTTATACATATAACTTAAGCAATAAAGGAAAAAAGTTAATGCGTTACAGGTTATAAAGCATGTCCAACCTTTAGATCTTCTAAGCCTTACTAGGCAACAAAAATTTGTTGAGGGCCGCACATAGTTTACATATTCTTTTATCAGTTCAATGTAATCTATATTATTTATAAGGATATTAAAACAACTTTTATAATGAAACAATACATTGATTAGAAAAAATATATTATTGGGTTGTCCGGAAAGTTCGTGCCGATTTTGAAGAAAAATTGAAACGCAGAAAATTTAAATTTTAATATACATTTATTAAGTTATATAGGTGCCATTCTGTTCTACAACCTTTCTTCATCTTTCAGGCAACTTGAAAATTCCGTCATTCCAGAATCTCTCAGATTTTTCAGCGAAAAACTTTTCTATGTGATTTTTTATCTCGACCAAAGAGTTGAAGTTTTTTCTATTAAGGGAATTTTGTAATGATTGAAATAGGTGAAAATCAGAGGGTTCGAAGTCTGGTGAATATGGTGGATGGGGTAAAACATCTTAACCGAGCTCCAACAACTTTTGTCGAGTTATCAAAGACACATGAGGCCGCACATTGTCCTGATGAAACACGACGCCATACCGATTCGCTATTTCTGGACGTTTTTGTTCAATTGCTGTCTTTAATTCGTCTAATTGGGAACAATACTTCTCTGAATTTATCGTCTCGTTGTTTGGTAAAAGCTCATAATGCAGGATCCCTTTCCAATCCCACCAGACACAGAGCATGACCTTCTTTGGATGAAGACCGGCTTTTGGAGTGGCTAAAGGTGGTCCATTCCGCTTTTCCCAAGAGCTTTTTCGCTTAACATTATTATAAACGATCCATTTTTCATCCCCCGTCACTACTTGCTTCAAAAATGGTGTCTTCTCGTTGCGTTTATAGAACGAGTCGTAAATGGAAATGCGATCCATCAGATTTTTTTCCGTTAAATCGTGGGGAATCCATACATCAAAACGGTTTATGTAGCCAAGCTTCACAAAATGCTCGTGGATGGTGGATTTTGACATATTTACCATTTCTGCTAATTCACGTATCATATAGCGTGGGTCATTTTCGATTAGTGTTTTAATCTAATCTTCATCTTTGATGGAGGGCCTACCCAGGCGTTCTTGATCTTTAAGGTTGAAATCACCAACTTTAAACCTAGCAAATCACTTTCGCACAGTTCTTTCAGCTACAGCACCTTCGCCATAAACAGCACATATCTTGTTTGCCGCTTGTGGCATTTTTGCCTTTCCGGTAAAAGAAAAGCATTAAATGCCTAAAATGCACTTTGTTTCCTTCCATATTCAAAGGCGTATAAAATTGACAAAAATTAACGTATCGTAACCAAATTGTTTTCCAAATATGCCTGAAGTACTGTCTTTTACAATATGTACGAGTGTCATTTGTTTTCAATCGTTCTGATATATTCAGACCTGTCCTTACGCCACCTACGGCACGAACTTTCCGGACAACCCAATAATATATATTTATATTAATTTAATAAATATGAAAATTTTTAATGAGAACACTGAATTTGTTTTTTTAGATGCCAGTTCATCTGGTTTGATACAGATAATAGTAATACGAAGAGTATTTTCAAGATGCTCGTCTGAAATTTTTGTTCTTATTTTATTTTTTATGTGCTTCATATGTGAAAAAATCTGTTCGCAAATATAAGTACTCTCCAAAAGGGACATCATGAACATTTATGGTTAAAATTATTTAAATAATAAAATTCTTATTCAATTATTCCAATTTTGGTTATACAGCACAGAGAAGGTATATGTATTTTGTCGGCCATGGCAATAAGGTACTCAGGACCTTACCATTTTCGTATTACGTCCTGTCGTATCGATTTTACACCGCAGCACTAGTGAAAATAAAATAGTGAAAATTAAAATTAAAAAAATATGAAGAGTGTTGCCAGATCTGTTTCGAGAATTATTTACTCAATTGAATGGTACTTCATCAATGAAAGAATATAAACAGCGAATTAATAGAAATTGGGACGAAAAATTTAGTACATATTTGACTATTAACATCTAATTAAAAGTAAAAAAATTGAAAAAATTGAATGAAACAAATGTTATAAATGTGTAACATAAAAATGTGTTTTTTTAGTTACAAATGTGTAAATTCACAACCTAAATGAATTATCTTTATCCCATAAACTCAATTTTATGCAAGTTTGAACTTATCAATAAAATATTTTTACAAATATTGTTTGGAATAAAAAAGCACATTGTGTGTTAAAAATTATTTCTTGAAAATCATTCATTTCGAAATTCTAAGACAAACCTATCTATTTTTTTAAACGATACCATACGCATTTTTTTTTTCAGTACAATGTTACTTGTTAAGATGAATTCAGTGAGTTGCATTTTCAACGACCGAAATAATTTATTATTATAAATTGTTAATAAAAATGTATGAGTGACTTAATGATATAGATATTAGTACTAAAATTTTATGAATTTAAAACATTACTCATTCGTATTTTCCTCCATTCTGATTGCTGGTGAATTTGTAGATTAATTATTCCTTCACTGATTTTGACGTTCTTTTAAATATCATTTAAAAATAGACACCCCGAACGATCCTTTCTTCTAACAAAGTCCAACATATTCATTAAAAGAAAAAACTGTACAAAATATCTTCACAATACATTAAAAAAACACCGAAATCGGTGAGAGATCAGTCTACACTTTCATCCAATTGCCATCGCTATTGTGCAGAATGACGAAAGAAAAGCGAGTTAAAGAGACATAAGCAAATTTTAGTTTTCTTAACGAAGTTGCCGAAACTTAAAAAAAGTCTCGCATGGTTGCCACATTTCTGTTACTGTTCTGTCCGTCGAATTGATGAAATGGTTAAATTAGCAAAATAGGCGAGTTGAAAGATTTTTCGTATGTTTCCAAATCCGCACAAGCTCACCAAAAATTATTCGATTCGACACGCATTCAAATCTTTTGGGCAAATTTTTATTTAAATAATAAGTAATAAACAATAATTAAAAGTATAATCTTTATAATTAAAAATATAATCTTTATCTAAATAAAATTAAAATTAAAATAGAATTAAATAAAGTCATTTAAATAATACCAAAAATAATTTAATCCATATTTTTGATTTTCAAAAAAGTGCTTATTTCATATTTGAATTAGATAAAACAAAAATGGTTTTTTTAAATTCTCATATCCATTATATTGAATATGAAAAATCAAATGACAAAGTCACGCATATAATATCATTTTTCATAAATATATTTCGTTGAATGTTAACTCTTTTTTCGACAAATCATTGTGAGAGAAATATACAGATTGCATTTAAAAACAGTTACAAAAGTACAATAATAAATATTAAAGTTAATGGGACGTATTATTGATGGCATGACGTTCTATTCTATTATTTCATTCATTTTCGCTGCGTTATGAAATAATACGAGAACTAAAATGAAAGAAAGACATGCTGCGTATAAACATAACATAGTATCACTTTTTTTATTTCTTTTATTAAAATTCGCTCAAGTTTCACGATATTGTTTTAGACAAATTAGTCAAATAATTCATGAAAATTCGGCTTTATCAATAGTTGCAACGGAAAATGAATTATTTTTTAATTAATAAAAGTTGAATGGTCTTCAAATGTTTGATAAACAATCAAAATGAAAAAGAACAAACATTCGAAATAGGAAAGTTTGTATTATTTATTTATTTTTTATATTGTTCTATAAAAAATGAATAAATATATATTTCAAGAAATAAGAAGGTAAAAAATAATAATAAAAAATAATAATAATAAAAATTAAAAAAGATTAAAAATAATTGTTTAATAAAAATTTTTTCCTTGATTTTGAATTTAAAATGTTACGTTTTTTATATTTTCGTTCCTGACGAATAGAACAGCATTCGATAAAATCCTCTTAAAATACACTTCAGTAAATATACTTTGAATAGTAATAATAGCTTTGAATAGAACCGTCTTCTGTCAGACCAAAGTACAAATTAGAGAAAGATATATGTATATATTTTTACGTTAAGAAGCTACCGCGTAAAAAAGTCCATCTTGTTCTACTAAAATTCTATAAAATTATAACGTATAAGTTTCCTTCCCATCCCTTAATTTGCAAAAATATAACTTGCACCATAATGTGCAATATCTATATCAAATTTATAAACATTCAACATTGGTCGATTTTACGAGATATATTCCGTGGATATATGTTTGTATTTTTTATTAAATCTTCATGAATTATTAAAAATTTATATTAAATAATTAAATAACAAAGTTTTGTTTTTATCATAATATTGATAGGCAAAGTAGCTTATATAATAATAATATTCTGATTAATAAGCGTAATTTTTAACTAATGAATTATAAAATTTATGTTATTTGTCATAATCAATGCACTGTATTGTTATAATAAAATTGTTAAAAATTAATGTAAATTTGAATATGTAAATGAAGATATATAATAATTTTAATATTTTAATATTGATATTAATATTTTAATATTAATATTAATAATTTAAAATAATTGAAAATTTAGTTAGTTAAAAACTGTTTTTAAGAATGTTTAATAATCTATTAATTATTAAATTAATTAAATTTTTTAATTATTTAATTTTTTACTTATTATTTAATTTTTTAATATAATTTTTGTATTAATAATTTTAAAATTACTATATATTGAAAAAAGTTTCGATCCGTAAAACATGAATAGAGCTCTTTCTGATATACAATAGAATAATTTCGGTTAGTTATTAGCTTCACATTTCCGAATTGACAACACTGTAATGGGCCCAAAAATCATGTTGCTGGCGGATTCACTAGTTCCTCAACTCACCGTTGTTTAAACGTAAAGCACGCTAAAAAAACCCAGTAATGTTTTAGTATGTCGGTATTTCAGGTCATAAATAGATAGAGTCTAAGGGCCGCATGCGACTCAGAGGTCGCGAATTGGACTGTGCTAAAATAATAAGCGATCGCTGTAAGGCAACGCTAGAAATAAATATTGTAATTTTGTTTCTTAATAGTAGTAGCAATAATAATAATAATAATAATATAAAAAGTAATAATCGTTAATATCATGTTTTTTTCATATAAATCTATATGAATAGTAACACATTTGTTGTAAGAAGCAAAATAGTACTTAAATATATCATAGATATATCATAGATATTTAGGTTAAATTAAACAATAGCTTTAGTGGATAATTTAAGTTAAACAATAGCTTTTGGTGAATATCTCGAAAATTAGATCCAGTCGGTAACATGTATCGGAAAGAATTGTCTAAGATAATGACCAAGACAACATATTTCAAAGTCAGTAAAATCAGTTAGAAAACCGAACTTCTAATATTCTTCTAAATTTCTAGTATTTGTAATTTTTTTTTAAAATTGTAAAGTTTTTTAAAAATGATATAAAGAAGAAAATAATTTTATTTGATTATACTAATATACAGGATATGGTAGATGACAGAAAGTGATTCTACATGAAAAAATATCTTGAAAAAAAAAGAGAATAATACTTTTTCGTTTGAGGCTTCGTTTCCCTAAAATCGGGTTTGAAAATTTATTGAATGCGCAAACATTTGATTGTTTTCAGAACTAGATATGAGTACTAACAGGCATGTGCAGTTACATTTCATTCTACTATTGTTTTATTTAATCAAAGACGTATCTAATTTTTTCTTTAAGTTACATAAGAATGCTTATTCTCATAGAGGTACACAGAGAACAAGTTGCACGATTATAGTGTATTACAAATCAAATGCTCGCAAACTTATAAGTTTCCTAATTTAATTTTTTCAAATACAAAATCTCAAACGAAGAAAATTTATTCTCTTCTTCTCGATTTATTTTTTCACGTAGAATTACTTTTTGTCTATTTACCAAGATTTTATAATAATAATAAAATAGACAACACGATAAAATGACACAATAGAACTTCGGATAATCGATAAATTTGAATAATAGATATTCTCTTCTAATTTTAGATAACTTTTTTCATATACTAGTCTTATTTGGATTATTATCTTTCTTATTAGAAATAATAGACAAGGATTGACAAGAACAGAAGTTGATCAATTATGAGTTCCTATATTTGAAGCCCAACAATACTGGTTCATATAAACGAAGTTCTATTGTATTAAGTTTCGTTATGATGTCATGAAAACTTAAACAATAATAAATTTACTTTTCGTGTATGAATTCATGACTTACTAGTCATTACTTGTTAATTTTTTCAATTTCAAATTTTTACATGTTATAATTTTTAAATACTTAAATCTATACGTACAAGAAAAATTAAACTAGACACCGCTCATTTTACGAAACACTGTTTATTATAAACATTTATTTCGTGTAATTTACTATTAAATTCTTTTCAAGTTTTGGAACAAAACCAATTTCAGGTATCATAGATAATTAATAATACTTTAAATCTACGAATATTATTATATTTTACTTACTATAGCTGCTCTATTTTATTTCGAATTTTGCTTTCAAGCAATTTTCAATATGTGCAAGTCCAAGTCTTAGCCAATTTATATTAATTGTAAGGCAAAGTTAATTCGAAAGTGATAATTTAATAGAAAGATTTTGTAAGGAAACGTTTTTAGATCTATCCTGTGTGCAATTACCTATGCGACTATCTTGGTAGTAGAGAGAAAAATGTAACGAGAATTACATTGATTTCCGTTATTTTATTCTTTCGTAAGATTAAATGTGATGTGATAGATTCATACAATATTTTAAAAATATTCTGCATTGTTTTAGAATTTCGTATAATTAGAAATAAATATAATTAATTTTTAAATTAAATATTTTCAGAAATAAAATTTTTCATATAAAATAAATAGAATTAATTTTGTTGGAGCAAATTCTGTAATACAAGTATATTAAATAGCGCAGAAGAACTTTCAAACTTAGAAATATAATAAAACATTGTAATTTGAAATTAATGAAATTAATTTGTTAAGAATAATAATATACATAATATATATTATAACTTAAAATAAACAAATATTGTTGCGTGCAGATCCGAATTTGCGTAATAAACGAAAATTTGATCGGTAGCTTGCTGTTTTCAACGTTAATGAAAGTCAGCTGATTCAATTCAAAGTTTGTTTTAATGTTAGATTCAGTAAGATTTGATCTTGAATTTGTTTTCCTTTGTCTCGTTTTATTACACCGAAAAGGCGAAGAAAAAACAAAAAAAAATTACGCGATCGACAAGAAGCCAATCATGTACCCGCGTGATGCCGAAACAATGGTCCAATCACATTCGAGCCCTCCGTTCAATCGAATGTGTGCCATTTGCCCACGCACGTGCACATAGCACGGCAGTGGTGCGAAAATACGATCAGAAAAGAACCGTATGACTGTCTGGCCCTCGCATTGTTCGGCGAGAACGAATACTTATTATCAATAGACTGGAAAATGTTTAGCATAAAAGTTACTAATACACATAGATACCTATAATAATTAGGTTATAACATAAAAATATAACATAAATTAAAATTGATTCGATTAAACTTAATAGACATTTTTTTTCATTTATTTGGTTTGAATTATATCCCAGAATTACATTCAATTAATTCGTTATCATCATTAATGATAGTTTTCTATTTCAAAGACAATGGGTTAATATTATTTGAACAGAAATTCTTATCCTTTGAGTTAGAAAAATTTTGTTTAAAAGTTTTGACTTTTGCTGTCATTATTAAATTTGTACACTGTTCTTTCATTAATTGCTCCATCATCATTTATATATATTATAAATTTTTCGAATAGTGTCTGCAACAGAATTATCTTGTATAAATTCAAACATTATATGCTGAAAATGTATTTTGAAATTTTCTATTTTAAGAGCTCAATTCAATATAACTTTTGCAAGAATTGTGACGAATAGCAATGCTAGATTTGAACTAAGCGATCGTAACTTCATCATTATCACAGTTGGATCCCGCAATAATAAGATAATCGGTTCTTTAAAAAAAACATGAAGCTTGCGGCAACCAAATGAATTTCTGTTACAATTCAATACTTTTCTGTTGCTGTTCTTGAATAAATATTTAATTGCTTTTACTCCAATAATGCTTCTATATCATATGAAAAATTATTTGATTTTTCTTCCACCAATTTATTATAAATAAAAATAAAAGAAGAAATAATATTACAAACATTTGTCTGCAATCTTTTTTTTTTGAAACTTTGATTTGAAATGTTGTTTAAAATGCGTTAAAGTTGTTGATTGAATTCATATAAAAATTTTGAAAGTTCAATCAAGAAAAGAATCAATTCTTAAGATTGTTATAATTAGTATTAGTTATAAATATCTACAACTGTTTAAATGAATGCTGGATAAAATTATTTAATTGTAAAGGGCTCTTCGTCATGTAAATTAAAGAATATCTTACATCTAGATAATCTCAATCAAAATCTGTCGAACCATTGTATAAGGTGTATTAAAATATAAATCACCACAGCATGATTTTACATTTCTAGATTGATGAAGATTTGTAAAAAAGTGTGCAAAATCTTGATTTTCAAGTCAATTTTATTGCATTCAAAAAAGAAAAAATCTTAAAGAAAGAATGTTAAAATTTCCATAAATTTTCGAACTCACTTTCAAATTTACTTTTAATTTATTTATATTTTGTGCTTAAACAGAAAAAATAGCATTTATTGTCGCACTTAAATATTTTAGATTCATCATTATAGTGCCATTATATCAATATTAATATTTGTTTCCAAGAAAATGGTTGAATTGTAACGAATAGTTACTTTTTCTTATAATGAGTAGAATACAATGCAATAAAAGAAATGTGGCTTTGAGAATCATGTTCAAGGTCAATTTTGCACGAATTTTTTCTATCTATTCAGAGGTTGTAGTTTAATTTAATTTTTATATTGTAGTTTAACTTAATTTTTATAATTTTGATACTCTGCATTAATGAAGGATCAAAAAAGATAATTGTAAAGTATATATTTGCAGAAATAAACATCAGTTAACTAATTATTATCTATTGTTGATTGATAATGTATTTTTTGATAATGAAATAAATTTACCTTAAATTTGAAATGACATTGAATTTACATGAATGTAATAATCAATATTAAATAAATCTGTGTTAATACTTTTTTATGATATACTTAAGTTCTCTATTTCTTAAATATTCAATATATATTAAATTTTGCACAATTTTTAAAAATTTATAAGTTATTTAATTTTTTTTCATTTTTTATTTCATTTATAATTATTGTTATTACTTTGCTTTCAATAGATATTTAGTGGAAATAATGATATACATGAATATAACAAGAAATTCTCCGAAGCATATATGCACAATATTCTTACTTAAAGATTCTACATAACTAATAAGTCGAGACACTTTGATGTAAACAATACCCATGATTTCGATTATTTCTTGTCTTAAAAATATTCCAATTTTTATAAAAATATAATTAAAATATTCTTTCAAGCGTGTATATTTGCTTTAAAACTTCGCTGTTTTCAGTTTTTATAAGCAATTTGCATACAATTTACAATAAATTAAATTTAATCTAGTAATGTAAATTCTATTATATTTTGTTGCCTTTATTCTAGCTTTCTAAATCAACAGATTATTTTATATGAAATACAGTGTATTATTAAATCTTTTAATACAAATTTTAATTTTTGTTTTTAAATATAATAAAATATGACAAAATTTCAGGAACAAAAATATCAAAATGTGTAATATATTATATAATATATAACTTAAAAATATATATTGTGAGAACGAAAACAATATTGGAAACTGGAAATAAAAATTATTTTAAAGAAAAAGAATAATATACTGTAAACAAATATAATAAATAAGTAAAGATAAAAACTATGTGGATAATATTATAAATATAAAAATAAATAAATAGGAAAGAAAAAGATAAACATAATGAGAAAAAAAGATATATAATGAAGTATTTTAAAACATAGAAGATTCTGGAAAGATTTTATATTAATAATATCAAAATGTTGCAAATATTAAAAGTTTAATGAAAACTTTCACAATAATATATAAATAATAAGAACAAAATTTGCATTGGAAAAAGGATATAATAATGCCATTTATATGAAAAAAACATATAGAAATGAAATATAAAACTACCTCTGGTATCTTTATTTTTTATTTCCATTGCATTATTATGTGAAATACTAATTACGCCATAATCTATAGTCTATGAAACGATGAAATTTGAAGAAAAATCTTTAGATCTAGATCTAGCTGCTATAAATTGTAATTGCAAAATAACAAAAAATAATGTTCTTTTTATTGCTCTCTCTACTTTTTCATTTGATAATAATAAGTATGTAATTTTATAACGCTTGTTAGTTACGGTTACATTAAAATTTTATTTTCTACTAAAGAGAAAGAAGGAAAGCTATAGATTTTGAAATCGTATAATATTATATTTTATAATTGCTTAAATTAAATTAAATTTAATGAATTTCATAAATCTTCAAAATAGATGTAAAACTATAATTATTAAACAAGAACAATTATTTCCAATAATGAGCGATTCATATAAACAAAAATATAATAAAAATATAAACAAAATTGTACAGTTTTCTATAGAATAATAAATATTATTGTAATATGTTCACTTTATTTGTCCTGTGTCAAAGATAATATTCCTACATTGTATTTGTATATGGCGAAGGTTTGATATCAACTTGAATAGGATAGAGTGCAAATTAAAAATTAACGTAAATTTTTTAATTATTAATTTGATATTGTGAAATTAACTTTTATTTTAAAAACGTAAAGTAATTTATATAATTATATATAAAATACAGAAATATTATATAAAAATATTGAATTTCAAACAAAACTTATATTATTATATGCTATATTGGTAGATAATTGAAGTCTAATCACCAATGAATGTGTTACATTTCAGAAGATCAAATAATTTATCCAGTTTAAAAATACATGATTTAAAAAACGTTTCATTAATGTAAAAATTTGTTCTTCAAATACATTCCAATTTCAGTCAATTATTATCAACTAATTCAATTTTATTGAAAAATTTTGTTAACTTTGTTTAGACAAAATCAGATTTTATTTAAACAATAATTAAACAACTGGAGATTATTTTACTCTAAAACACAATTCTTTTTTTTAACTTTCTTATTAAAATTAAGTTTTTTTAATGATATCAGTTATCTAATGAACTACAATAGCACAAGTACACATGCCATTGTTTCCTTTGATTTTTATTATGAATATTTTATTATATATTTGTGATTAATTTAACATTTTCACTATGTGAAGTCAACCTACTTCAAAATTGAAGATTAATACGCAATGTGCTGCTATCGCAATTATGTACATTGAATTATCACTCATGTAAACTATGATTTAAAACTACAGTTTTAAATCTTTACACTTAGCTTTTTAGTTATGTAATTCAATTTCTTTTTTTTAATAATTTTTTTGTCATTTAGAAATACATTTTAATGATCATCTGAAGAGAATATACGAAAATAAAAATTAAAATTGTAGAGATTAGAATATAATTCTTTTAAAAGGTTATAAATTTTATGTTCTTTTGTTTTTCCTTACAATATTCATATTTTCAAAGAAACTCTCCTTTTGTAGCTATGTAAATGTAGTAAAATTATATTTGGGGAAAATAATGGGTGTTCTTATTTCTTAAGAAGCACGTATAAAATGACAATTTATAATAGTATACTATCAAAGATACGATATTCGAAGGAAATTAATATAGAATAATTAATGTAAAATGATTAAATATTGTACATACGAGACAGTTATAAGAATAAATATGAAATTAAGCATTTAGTAATGAAGTAATGATATACAGAAAAATAAATAAAAATGAAAAAAATTAATGATTAGAAATTAAGTTTAATAATTGAAAATTAATAAGAAAACAGAAAATTAGAAAGAAACCACTTTTAAGACCAATTTTTTCGACGTTATTAAATGGAATAATTTCTTTAAATATTCATTTAGCATAAATATATTGTAATAAACTGTACATTATGAACTTAATCTGATACATAACTCTAGTTACATTATAATTTGCCATGTCTACATTATGTCTCCATATTTTTCTGTTAATTTTGTGTTAGATGCAGATGTAACATTTCGTTAAATATTCTATTTTCTATTAAAAACAAATTTGGAGAATATAAGAATTTTAAACAAAGTTTTTAAATATTATTCAATTGTCAATTAATCATTAAAACTAAATTTTAAACAAAGTTTTTAAATATTATTCAATTGTCAATTAATCATTAAAACTAAATTTTAAATTATAATTAAAATATGTAGATCGAAGCAAATTAAAACATATATTATTTCTCTTTTTTCTTTGTAATGTACTTATCGATATTGTTCTATTTTGTTTATGTAAAAAATTTTTCATAAGATGTACGTTCAATTTATCTCTTCATATTTATATTAATATTTCATATTTACATAGTTCAACATTGATGTTTTATATTTTTTGACAGCTTTTATTGTTTATTTTATTCATGTTTTATTTCTTATCTTAGTTTTACAGGTCTTTATTATTACTTCTATTTATCATTTTTATTATTACTTCTGTAGTAATAATAAACAAAGTAGAAGCAAAAAACATGGTAAAATATGATAAAAGATATGATAAAATGAAATAAAGTGAAGTATGACGAGAAGTTTCATAAAGTTCTAATGTTTAATCAATAAATATTAACTGAATGTGTAAAAACGCAAAAGATCTCACATTTCTATTTGAAGGACGCTTTGTATCAAACATTATTGTTTATAGAGATATCTTTTTTCATCTTCCTGTAAATATTATCTTCTACTTTAATTCAAAATTAAATATTTTAAAACTCAAATACATAGCGTTAAATAATTTTCAACCGTAATGTCCATGATAGATTTTTATATTCATATGAAACATATACGTATATGTATTTGTATATCTATTTACATATATGATTTACAATAGATATGTTGCGCGGACACTATCAGTAATACTATTATGTGTTTTTTCAGCCGATTCACGAATACTATTTGCTTTTACTTATTCTTCTATGAATATTCAACAATTTCCAATGAAGCTATAAATATGCTTAAGGTGAGGTACAAAATCTTTTGTTCGAAAATACAATATATTCCTCAAATTTCTCATTTATTGTAAGAATTTGTAAATGATTTTATTAAAAAATAATTGAAGTTTGACACGATATTTATTTCTTCTTTTTTAATGCTTTCTTTAAATTGTTTCTATTCTTTGGTCACTATTTCTGATAAATATCAAATAATATACTATCTTGTTATATGAATAACAATGATAATATTTCTGCGTAATTTAATTTTATTTAAAATCTCATAAACGTTTTTTAAAAATTATAATTAACAGAAATTAAAGTTAAACTATAATTTAGTTTATAAGAAGTAGTAGATACTGCTGTGAACGTAATATTATATTTAGAAGTTTCGATTATTCGTGTTTCGATCCCTGTTTTTGTATAAATTTGAACAAGATTAAATTAATCCTTATAACTGAGATATTGCGTAAGCTGTTAGCATATTTCACACGCAGGTATTGCAACAATGAAATAAAACTGACATTACATCATTATTTATTAATACTCCTAAGTTCTTTGAAAAATTCATATATCGTCAAGAAAAAAGACCATATACAATAGTAACTAATTTACGTGAAAAACTAAAGTTGTACAAAGTATCGTTATTATTAGTTCTGGACAATTTTGATATTTTATTGTATAACGCAAGAATTTGATTTAAAACTGGAACGATATGGGTACAGCTGACAATTTATAATACTGCATTATATTTAAAATTAAAAAAGAATGAAATTTAATGTAGATTTTAATTTTTTAGAATCAAGAAATCTTTCTTCACTTTAACACAATTATGATTAATTAATTATGTCTGATTTGATAGTGATAATAATATAATTTAGTTCCTTAAATAAAAATAATAAAATTGCCTGTATTTATATAGTTATTACATTTAAGGATTCATATACATATCATTATTTTTAAAATTTGCCAAATTCATTTTAAAAAACCAAACACTTCATATAAATAAATTTAATTGAAAATTTAAATATTTTTTATTTCTTTATAATAACGTAATTTCTTTATAATAATTGTATTAAAATATTGAATTAGAATAATTATTTACATTAGCGATTCCTTATTGATTTTAATGAACTTGAAACATGTTGTCAGAGTTATTTTAAACAATTTTCGTCTGTAAATGTTACCGACGCATTTTTAACCAACACTTCCATACGTGATATTTAAATTTCATCAATAATTTTTTTTCATTAAAAATTGGTATTAAATGGATGCTGGAATAATATTATAACTATTCCGACGCAACTTTCTTATTTCAAAGTAATAGTCGATACAATGGCCAAATATAATTTTGATATAATTTTCAATTTCTATATTAACAATAAACTAAAGTTTAATATTACTATATTTTTTATACCAAGCTAATCCAAATTCAATTCTAACTAACTTAATCCAAAATTAAATTCAAACATAAAATTAATTTAAAAAATATTTTTGGGTATAAGTCGTAAACTAAAGTAAACTGACGGTAAAATGTTATACAGACAAAAGTTATTCAGAATGATGACTTCAACAACAAATTTCAAACTCATCAAAATCGGTTATTATGTAATCATGTATCATGTAATTAGCTATTATGTAATGTAAATAATTACTCAAGTTGAGAAAGAACTAAATAATGATTTATGTTAATAATAAATCAAAAAAGAAAAACTTAATATAATAATCTTTGTATAAATTTTTCATATCTTTGTATAAATTTATTGCAATATGAAATGAGGATCTGTCCAATTGTGAGATTTTAAGCCAATTACGAATTTCCTGTTTGATCGTCAAAGTTTATCGTTTATGAAACGATATTCGAGTTTGAGTTTTTAATTCAAAACGAACATATCTTTTTTACATTGTCATTCCGAGATTATTACTTAATTAATTTACAACAAATGTTCCCAAAATAGAATTATGTATTTGAATATTGATTCATCATTCACGAAATCGTTAACGTTCATTTATTCAAGCGCATATTTACATTGTTGATTGTCTCTACTTATAGTCAGCAATATAACAATTATATAACTTTCAAAATTCACCAAGTCTTGAAATGTTTTTTGGAATGAAACGATCCATTGGATTAATTTGATTTTAGGATGAATAACAATATCATAAAAAATGTTTCTCGTTGCATTTTCATCAAAACGAAATATAATTATAATGATTTTATACTTGTATTGTATGAATAAAAAATTAGATTCTGTTCATAATAATGTTTTCATTTTCAAAAAATACTTGTACATATTAAATAATTATGTATGTGTATAAAGTATTTGCATAAAATATTCCATTATATTTTTAATAATAACAAACATTGACAATAACAAAAAAACTTCAGGCATATTTTCTTATTTTTGATAGATTTATTAATTATAATGAATGTAGGTTGCAATATTTAATACTTTTGCAGCTGCCTGCGAGAAAATACTTATTTAAAAATTATTTCATGCTTCTGTTATACGATTAACTAAATTTTTATTCATAGTCTCATTTCTATGAATTTTTGTTTATATATTTTCACTTGTAAATTGCTCACTTATTTTTTAGTTTATCTTTAAACGTATATTTATCTAACGAGAAACATTTTTCTGACAAAAACAAAAGCTAACATCGAATGACTTTATTTTACGAAACTGAAACATTCGTACTGTATTTTCGGAGCGTATATATATGTAATGAATGTATATATTGCCATAATATAATAGTCTTGCTATATTGTCTACTTTATTTACAGTGCTATCTTACAGCTAAAATTCTATATATTGCTGGTATTAATTAACGTCATAATGGAATTAGTCAAGTGAGAGGCACCGTAGAAGTTTTGTATCATATGACCGTAATACGTCCAAGCATGTTTTACAAAGTATTTTTCTGTCTTCATAGAAAAATCATTTTTAAGACACGAGAAATTAGTATTAAAGATGTTGAATTTTAATCATAGTATTGTAGATAGGAATAAAGAAAAAGTAAAATAAAAAAAAGAACGAAATGTTTCTCAGTCTGTTGATTCGAAAGCTTCGTATTCTGTTCTACTATTTGCACAATAGTTATTTAAATATCTTTTAATAAATTTTAAGGAAATTCATTAATATAAAAAATGAAACATTGTTTGACTAAATTTAAAATTCAACTTTCTTCATTTGTTCTTTTAAAAATAACTTAAGTTAGTGCTACGTCACATAAGATTTTTTAAATAATTTTCTTTTTGCATTATTTTTTATTATTTTCTATGATTATTGTAAGAGAAAATCCTCAAAAATTTGTCAAATCAGAATTTCTTTTCCAACTTAATCTCGCAATTTCTTATCTTACAATTTTATGATAAACTATTTTTTACACTTACATATTTTTACTCTTGTTTATGTAATAGGTTTTTATATTGTGTTTATTTTTATTTTATCTTTTATTTTAAAGCATTTTTTATATCTTGATTGAACGTTATATAAGATATTTTATTAGCCATGATTCTTTATGATCCATTTACAAAACATTTCAAGAATTCTTTCACTGCTTGATTTTCAATCAGTTAATAACAAGAACAATTTTTAAATCCATTATAATTTTACGTAAGAAAATATAAAAATATAAATGGAATCGATATAATTTGGTATCATACCTTGCAATTTCTATCTTTATCCTATAATTTTTATCTCATTCGAAATAATATTTCTACAATTTTTTATACATCTAATTACATTTGAGAAATTATTTTATTTAAAAAATTTTTTAATAAAAAATATATTTCAGTATTTTAATTTGAAAAAAAGACAACTATTTCATATTTACTATTACTCCTACAGTAAACAAAGGAAGAATAATAAAACTATAAAAGAATGTTTATTTTGATAGTGAAAGAAAAAAGATTTCAAATACGAAATAAGTCTTTATCTATTCAATTCAAATGCCTCCTAACCAGCTGTTTCGTTCACGAAATTTTCTTCATTTTTGATATATATGATATTATGATCCATATATATTTATATACATGTACATATTAATATATAATAGTAAAGCATTGTATATATGTATGTATTTTATACATATATATATATATATATATAGAATGTCACATAAAGCGTTACAAGCTGTTTTTTCTGGAACTATTGCACATGTTAATTGCAAATTTTGAAACGTTCAATTTTAATTCCGTTTTCAATTTTAATTTAAATGGAATAGTATATTAATCTTTTTGTTGTTTCAATAGTTATTGTGAAATCTAACGACTTTTATTTGAAACATTTTTTTATTCTGCATTAAGTTAAAAAGTTGTAACTGTGAATACATTTCTTAAGAATAATATTGAAAAAATATTTTCCATTTATTTCCAAGTATTTAGTTATTTATTTTTTTCACGTCAAAAAATCTGGCTGAAACATTAATTTTTAAAAATAATCATTTTTTTATCCGGCTATCGAAAGTCAGCCAAAAATACTATGATAATACTGAAATAAAAAAAGAATATGATTCTCAACGAATAAATTGTCTGTGAAATCTGGGAAAAAATGTATGTCTTTGACAACGTATTTCAGGATCATTGAAATCGATAAAAATTCTAAAATTATTATAATTGAGTGTATAATTTCGAATATCAGGTTCAAATTCAAAATCATTGAACATCAAATTCAAATAACATTGAAATTGGTAAAGTTCACCATTTAAAAATGTAAAACATATTTTTGTAAATATTTCAGAAACTAAGACCAAGACAGATATAGAGAAAAGTTGTTCAGAATTTGATGACACATTTCAAGATCATTAAAATTTATGAAGACAACCCTAAGATAAATAATTACCAATAGTTACTATTATTTAATAGTAATCTAAACTAGATTCAAACATTTTTTTATCATAAATTATGTTCCTGTACGACACACATGTGCACAGAATCACTTAGAAATTAGACATGAATGTCTAGAGATGTCAATAGCATTACATATTATATTTAATAGCCTAAGTAGAAAATATAAATCCGTTTATATATGCAGAATTTAATTCGATTTTTTATTTCCTTTTCCGTAGCTTTACTTTTATTTCTGCAATATATGTATCATCTTCTACATTCATGACATATTCAAACGTATGCTTTTTCATCATCTTATGCATTCACGAGCAATATCGGAGTATATAAGATATTTGTGATGTAAGTATTTAAAGTTGTACAAATATGTTGGAAAGTATATTGTACAAAATTTTTTGAATATTTGCTTGGACGTTCGTAGTTAAATACACTTATAAGGCAAAATTACTTGGTGTTTTTAATAGTTACAAAATTACATTGATTGATTATTATTGACAAAGATAATTCGCAATTATTTAAAAATCATTTTCTTAATGAGTTATTGTGCAACTATTTGTCTAATTTGTTAAGTTTTTCATAAAAATAATGTATTATATTAACTAAATATGATTAATTTCAAACATACATTGACATAAGTTTAAATCATGTTTTCTATTAGTTCTATATATTTTAAATCATGTTTCATTCATTCAATAATTTTCGTACATAAAATAATGTTGAGAAAAATTATGATGTATAATTTTATCTAAGACTGTAACAAAATATCTGTTAATAAGTCGCGACTATGAATATTAAAGAGTTATTAAAGATAAATATTTTAAATGACATAAACATTAAAATTCCATAACACTCAAATAGATTTTACATTAATTCATAATAAAATATAATCTTTCCATATTTTCTGCATAAAATCACAAATATCCTATACACCCTAATTGCACCTTTTTACATCAAAGACTGTTAAACACAAACTCTACAAAATGTATCACAGTCAAAAAGGTAAACTGCAGAGAACAGATGATATTCCGAAATTAATTACATCATCTCGATTATCCCAGAAAATATTTGTACGTTTTTAAAATATAATTGGACGTTAATAAAATATAATAATTTATAATATTTTCTCATATTCCAACAAAGTTGTGTCACTTGTAATAAAGATTTAAAAAAATAAAAAAAGGGAGAGAATGTGAGTGTGTGAGCCAAAAAACGAAATTATATATTCGCTCTGAACAAAATTATACATACTTATATAGAACTCGATACCGCGTTTTTTGTACAATGCATGTTCCCATTCATTGCTTATGCATAGTATTTTCGATTTCTTTCTAAGTAGTTTAGCATTGTTTTAAGTCTTAAATGGTTAACTTTAAGGCTTAATAATTGATCATTATTATCAACAAAGACTAAATGTTGTATCTGTATGTATATATGTATACATATGTATGTATGTATATACACACATAATATTTATAATTCATATTATATATTATACATATATCATATATTATATATATATTAAATACGTATAATATATGTATATAAGCCTACAGAGATATATCTTGTCTAGGAAGTGTTTCTTTATTTGCTTATAATTCCGCTCTATTTCTAGTTGGCCCAAGTGATGTTCCCAATACGTTTGCGTTCATTTCTTCAGCGTATTGTCGCGCATATGTAACTTCTCATCAAAAGTATTCTTTTATTTCCTGTTTTTTTATTTTGACAGTTCTGTTCCGATTCCCAATCTTCATATCACGTTTCTCTTATACATAAAACACATATTTTGGTAAATATTTAGTATTCACCTCTACTGATCCGACTGATCCGAATTTCAAAGAAACATCGAAGATTTACAATTGACGCAGTGAATTGATTAAACACACCAATATTCCGTACTGTCTTTTATCCTGAATTGTATTTCTTCATTTTTCTGAACTTTTCGTTCCTTATTTCACCTATTTCAACTCTTCAATGGCATTTATAATCATTCTTCGTTCCTTTAAAAAAAAAAGAACAATTATTTCTGTGCGTTTAGCTTGACAATTTTGTAAAGGCTATTCTGATCATAAATCCTATATAACGGAAGTATTCAAGTATTAATATATTAGTAATATGTCAGTAGTTTCCATTGTCATTAACCTATAGCAATTTTTGATCACTTCCTCTGAGAGAAATACGTTCTCTCGCTTGGAGAAAACGGATTTCCTAAATTCTTGGTGCTTTTTCTTTTTTTTTCGTTATTGATAAGATATGAACAAATTCAAAGGAAATGATATCTTTCGTTCTTTTCTCCTTCTTTTCTCATTTTTAATGTTTCTCTTTTCCTTTCACTTCTTATTTTAAATATTTTATACGTTAATCGATTTTCTCATTATTTGTATTTTTTTTTTTTTTTTCTTTCTCCTCTATTGATTTCGACTTAATGTTGTTTCGATATAATTTATTTCAAGATTTAATTAAACTTAATTAACTTTCAGAATTTGAAAGATAGTATTCTTGAAGTTGCATTGGTCAAATTATAATTTCTTTTCTGTATACATTTTATATTCTTTTCGATTATTATTTTATCTTCAACTTTATTGAAAAAGTGAAGCAAATTATAGTTTTGTTTTATTAATCATGAAATTGTACTTTTATTTTTGTTACAAACGGAATATTTTTGTTAATTTCATCTTGAAAATAGTTTCAACTGACATTTATATTTATATATATCTTGATATTTTCACAATTCATATCAATTTCATTGAAATTATAAGTAAAAAATTCATCTTATTCAATCATAAATTTTATACATAGATTAATAGATATATAATCATTTAATATTAATTGGTTGATATATAGCAACATATACATATATATTGAATAAATCCAAATCTGTTGTTTTAATTATCACTTAAATTTTCAATGACAACTTCATGTTTTTGTTTCACTTAAATCATTTCTCATTTAATTAATTATTGAATATGTTTTGTTCATTTATGCCATAGTTTTTATTTTTTAATAATGTTATTTTACTAAAATTTCAGATTTTCTTTTAATATTCCTCTATATCCATCCATAAATCCACCATTTCTTCCAATATTTATTTCAATTTTTCATAATTCATAATTTTTACTTATATTCTTTGATTAACAACGACAATAAGTAGAAATAAAAGAGGAAGGGAACGAATGAGAGAGTAATTCACTAAAATCATCAATGTCTCCGGTTTCTTTTGAATATTATCTTCACACTAGTTCATGGCGCGAGTAGTTCCGCATCGATGTTTAACTAATCGATTTTGAAACCTATCAAAGACATCGATTGAACCGCTTTTGCCAAACATGTTCAACGCAATACTAATACAAGGTTGTGGTAATACAAGGCAAAGTCCACGGAATTGCCAGTGATTGCGAAACAGATGGCATGAGGTCACCGAGGATTTTCTGTTACACGTCGTCTTCTATACTTTTCAGGGGTATTTGTTGCTTTTGTGCCATCGCGTTCAATACGTAGACTAGCTGGTCCAATTTCTTGTCTATCACGGACAACTGCGGGCAGAAACAATTTCTATGCATTATAATGAAGCGTTTAGACCAAACGAGTAAATACTCATTCGTTATCCACTTCGATCAAATTCATGCTTCTATTTACCTTGTTTATTACAATAAACGAGTGTTTGTGTAATAAACGAGCACAAATTTGTCGGAATAAATCGGCAAATAAGCATTCGTCCGTTTAATCCAAACACATCATATGTAAAAATGAATCTTCTTAGTCAGAGGTTGTGAATAAGAAATTTTGGCTTTATATTGACACATGTTTATTTTCTTTTCTTCCTCTTCTCTTCTTTTATTTTTTTTTTTAATTTTATTTTAAAGATAAAAAAGAAAATATTAGTACAATTTATTAAGCGTTGAATGAAACAAAAGAAAAATATAAAGTCTGTGTATTTAACGTTGTTTCGCTTATAAAGAGATTTATTTTTTATATCTCTCTGCTACATATAATTTCTATTTCGTTTTCTTTTTCAACTTTTATCGACTTTTAGAAAAAAATTAATCGATGATTTTCGATTATTTAAATATTATATAATACAGAAAAAATTATTCTATAAAATTTATTTCATAGAAAATATCATAGGGATTAATATTCATAAAAACAATACAAATGGAATGGAGAAGAGAATTTTCAAATTTTTTGGAAAAAAATACTTCTTGAGAATTATTTTATCTATATTTTTAATATTATAATTCTCTTATTCAACTGGAATGTTTACAAAAGGAAAACGGTGTTTATACTATTCAATATACTATGATTTAGAGTATCTCGGAAATTATGATACAAGCGGCCGAATGCTGATTCTATATATAAAAATAAGTCGAAAACGAAGAATAACAATTTTAACAATTTAATGCTTCGTTTTCAAAAAATAAAAAAGAAAATATAAATAAATTTGAAAATCCATCAAATACGCTAATTGTAAGTTTAGACTCGACGTCTTTTTCTTCTTGTATTTTGCTTCTTATTTTATACTGTCGGTCTGTTATTTTCTTATTATGTATTCAATTTAAAATGGTTTTATAAATAAGAATAAAATTATTCTATAATATTTAGAATTCTGTAATATTTCTAATTATTAAATAATATTTTTAGGAATGTAACAAATATTCAAAGTGTTAACTACATTTTGCACATTGCATATATGTATATAACTCAAATTATAATTCAAAATTTCATTCATTTATATAATGTACTTCTAATTATACAAGATGCACCTAATAATGGGAACATCTCAATATCTCCGTTTTTAAAGATAGATAAACTTTGTTAATAAAAGTTATTTAAGAAAAAGATCATATTATAGTAGTAATGATTTTTTGTAAATGTAAAGGTTCAAAAATTTTAAGATCCCCTTCACTTTTTTCAGGGATATGAAATATGATCTATTGATCGATATTATACAATCATTCTCTATAAAAACATATTTAGCTATATATATTGAAAAATTATTAGTACGAGATATTTTAATTTTAATTCTATAAAATCTATCGTATGAAAGACAAGGAAAAATAGGGATAATATCTTTGTTCAGCATACATACATTTTATAAAAATAAAGATTTTACATGATTATGATGTAATATTAAATGTAATATTGATATCAATCCTAATTTATTAACCCTAATTGAATGTTATCTAACTAATTGAATGAATCAATTAATATCAATATTATATTGAAGTAACCCTAATTGAATGTTATGGCTCTAATTACATCTGTTCATTTGCAATCCTTTAGAAAAAAAAAAAATATATATATATATATATCATGGAAGATTAACAAACGTTTCTGTTTCAAAAGAAAGAAAAAAAAGAAAAATGAGTATATTAAAATCGTAATAGAGCCGAAAAAGAAACTTACCTGCTGTTCAACCCTGTATAAACGTGCACCTATAGTCATCGGTTTCACATTGCCTGCTCGATCGATTCCTGCTAGGTAGCTGCCTGGTTTACCTAATGTCTGGTCCAATCTTCTCTGCAATTCCTGTAAAAACATGTAGATTATGAGCTTAACAAAGTGATATGACAAATGAGTTTTTATTTAAAATTTAATAATATAAATATTGTATTAAATAAATATAAATATTTTAATAATATAAACATTGTTCATGAAGATCTGAGAATATTACTTTTGATACCTTTTCATGAATACATGAAATGAATTCATAATGTAGAATTTATATAAATACATATAAAATATGACATGTGGAGTCGAAGCAAGTTGTATAATCGAGTAGATAGAATCTACATGTAAAAATAAGTTGAAAGAAAGGAATACTATTTTTTTTGTTTGACTTCTCGTTTTCGAGAAAATTGAGTTTGAAAATTCTATTGAACACATTCAAACTCAAATTTATAGAATTTCTAAATTTAATTTTCTCGAAAACAAGGTGTTAAATGAAAAAATATTATTCCTTTTCTTTGACTTATTTTTATACGTAAAATTACCCCTTACTCGATTGTATCACCTATCCAGCCTCACCAAATGTGAATTCTAAAATCTATATTCTCTACGGAATGGATTTTACATTCTCTATATATTGAAAATACGAAGTTACTTCAATTTTTTTAAACAGAATATATGTTTTTAATTTAGTAATCAATGCACCTCAACATTCTTTATAAAATAATTAATCAACGACAAGCATCTTGTTTTATACGGCAAATCTGTATTGTGTAAAATGAAATCGTGTAAAAATAACCAATAATGGGGAAAATGAAAACAATTAATATTTTTTTAAGAAATCTAAATTTCATTCATACAATGAATCCTTTTTCTTTTTATTAGAATATATGACATCACTATCTTCGTTCGAAATGTCTTTTTTGTTATTATTTCATACTAATTGCGATGAAATCATTTTTATTTTATCTTTTAATAATTCTCCATAGCAAATCATACAATTTTTTAAATTACTTTGAAATCATTCAACATTAAGATTCTTTACAAAGAAATAATGTTTCAACTTATCAGCTGAATGATTCTTTTTCAATTAAACTTGTACAGAATGAAATATCTCCGTCAACAAGATTTTTTATACAATCAGAGATGTTTAAGACTACTTTCATCGACTCTTTTTCATCAAACACAGCATTATTCATTAATTTCTCAATATTGTCAAATGCTGAACTGATTGAAAGCTGAAATGTTGAAAACTGATATATATATGTATTATTATAAATTTAAAATATTTTTTCAGCTACGTTTTACAAAATTTAACTTTTAATTGTATCATTTCATCATGCACCTATAAACAAGATGTATAGGAAACCGCGGAAAATATATAAAAAAATCGCGTAATTATGAATTCATGTAAAAAAATATTATGTAAAACGAGATCGAAGTATGTGTCTCTATAAAAAAATTTACCTATATGTATTGAAATATTATTAGTTTAAATTATTTTGAACTTAATTTTGTTAAATTTATCGAAGGATGAGGAAAAATAACGACGATATTGTAGGGGACGCGTTCTTTTGTCCTTGGTTCTAATGGCCTGGAGTAATAAGTATAATGTGAGGGACGCATACACAGTACAGTTAGGCTAATAAAATAATTGCTAAAATTACTTTATGGTCCGACTCTGATCACGTGATTGGGAAGAACATAAAGAGAGTCGGCCTCCAACGCGCTGCGTAGAGCCTCAAACAATTGAGTCTAGAACTGCAGTCCAGAAAATAGTTCAAGTCCATAAATACAATCTACAACATTAACATGTAATAAACACTCGACCACCTTCATCGTGGATTCCCAAAATATTCTTGTGTTTATGTTGTCGTTTTTTATGCAATAAATGATATCTACATGTTAAATTTAAAGATCAGAATCGCTCAATAAGTGAGAAAACCAGCTAAATGATGACTACAATGTGATGGCTGTTAAAGAAGTTGACCACAATGCGATGTGGCATTACGAAAATACGACAAATTTTTTTCGATTATTAAGCGTTTTCGGTTTTTGATTTTAATATACACATATACGCATATACACAAATACATATATGTATACACTTTAAATGTTTAATCCGAATACACAATTTTCGAATGTGGATGTTGTATTTAGTGTTTTTAAGCCTTTTTGTTTACACTAATAAAAATATATATATAATACTGAGGTGCGTGAGTATACGAAGACAATTGTTTAACGATAATTATTTCTATTGTCCGCTTGTCGCGAGAGCGAAGTAGGCGACACGATCAGGTTACACACGCAGGAGGACTCACCAGACGTGGACCACTTAGTAATAAACTGAGGATAACTAACTGTATTGACGCGTTGGAGTCAGCCCTTTTATACCCTGACTGTCACTATGTCCTCTCCCATCAAAGGGTCGGAAAGTGTCTGTTATCTTGCAGTGTTTATGGTCAGGCCCATAAGAGATTTTTGACGATTACCTCATGGCTCTGCCGATACTGCCTCCTGGGTCCACATCGTGAGAATGTTTATGATGCTGTCTGGGTTGTATCCCCTACATTATCTCCTATTGTATCCCCTCATATCCGCTTGTATTATCTCCTCATTATTATGGATCGAAAAATATTATAGATTCGCTGTCTACAATCTAATTAATTTAATAGTTGAAAATTAATTCTATTTAACAAGTGAGAAGTAATAATAAATAATGAACTTGTCTAATAATACATGATGCCCAACAAAACTATAAATTAATATTAATTACATTGTATCATATTATGACCTGAAGACTACAGGGATTGCTGGATGAAAAGATAATATAAATAAATGTTAATGATTTATATTTTCACCATTTAACTCGACGATTAGAGTTATAGAGATAATTATGTCTTTTTTTAATGTCACAAATAGTGTTACGATCAGTGTTTGTAATAAATTCATCGTTTAAATAAATACATTGTCGAACCGTAAAGGAAATTATATTTAACTATCAAAATTATTTTATATTTAATAATCAATTTGTAGCAAATTCACAATTTTAACTTAATTATAGCTTACTACATTTTATTTGAAAGAAAATATATCACTGGCTTTTTTAAACAAAGTGTTATATTACCAATATGAAGATTATATTACCGTGGTTTTCTTGAAAAATCTTGAAATTGAAAACAGAAACACGTTTGATTTCTAACATATGCTATTTCAACAACGCGAAGGATGCAGTTGCAACCAAGTTAGATAAATCTCGTGTCTGAGGTTTTAATTCTCATAAATCTTAAAGAATTGCATATTTCTTAGAAGAATTCATATGTAGACATAAACTTATAATGTCAGAATAATTTTGTAATTTTTACAGCATACTAGGTGTCCAGTAGTACAATCGAGTAAGAAATGTTTCTGACGTGAAAAAATAAGTCGAAATGAAAAAATAAAATATTTTCATTTAGTGATTCATTTCCAACAAAATGGATTTTGAAAATCTTTTCAGTAGATTGAAAATCTGTTAAATTGAGACATTAAATTTTGAGGCATTAGAGGAGAAAGGAGAGGAGTATGAAATTTGAACTTTGGTTAACTTTTTAATATTTGTTAGTTTCCGAAATATTAATAAAATACTTTCATATTGAATTCTTCGTATACAGATATTACTAATACAATAATTTTTACTGTAGCAGTTGTTGATGATGACTATCAGATAATCGATGATGCAATAGCATATCAGTCTTAATACATAGAATATCTGCACAGAGTGTCAAAAATTATTTTTTATTGCTTTGGGACGTGATTCTATTTCTTCGTATTGTAAAATCTGTTTAAAAAATTGATCTGTAAAATTGACCTTATGCATAATTCTCAAAATTAAATATTTTACAAATAATTCTGCTTCTTACAAATAGAAAAAATCTCAAAGAACCATAAATAACTCAACAACCTTCTTGGGAAAAAATGTAAAAGTTTCATTAGTTTTCGAAATCATTATATTTGTAATATCAGAGACAGAATATAGTATATAAATACACTAGATGGCAAAACATTAGTGTAGTGACAACAGCTCTGGGCGGGAGAGATTACATGTTCGTGTAAAGGACATTGAGAAAAAAATGTAGAAATTTGTTTGGGGAAATTATTCGTTAACAAATAATTTTATTTTATATTACTTTAGCATTATGGGAACCAAGATTGCCGTACATCATATGAATTGTTATATACTGGTTTCATTTGAGCCCATTTGAGCTCATTTATGTCACATTATTGAATAAATGAATTATATGAATAAAAAAATTTCATGTACTTTCTCGATCACGATTTTGAGGTGTTCGAGATCTCTACCATTTTCCTGTCGTACCGATTCAGACAAATTTTGCAGCACTACTAGTGATGAGAATTAAAATACACAGAATATGGACAGTGTTGTCAGATCTGTTCTGAGAATTATTTAATGAATCGAACGTGACAGTACATTACCAATGAAGAAATATAACGATTTAAAACAGCGACTGGTGAAAATTGGGATGAAAAATTTTGTATATATTTGACTACTAATATGTAATTAAAAGTATTAAAAAAATTGATTGAAATATGATATTTTTATGAACAACATAATTAGATATTAGACGTTTTCTTAGTTACAAATGTATAATTCATAACCTGAATGAATTATCTTTATCGGAAAAACTCGATTTTATGAAAGACTGAACTTATCAATAAAATATTTCTACTAAATTGTTTGGAATAAAGAAGCATTGGGTGTTATTTCTTATGTGTTGTATTCTTATAAAGGTGTTATTTCTTACAAAACTCACCCGTTTCGAAATTACGAAGTCAAATTTATTTTTTCAAACGATACCTGACCTATATTTTCTTTTTTATAGTATATATTTATAGTATATATATATATATATATATATATTTTATAGCATATATTTATTTATTATAAATTGTTAATAAAAATAAGACAAAGTATGAGTGACTTAATGATATATGTTCGGGAGAGTTTCCATGCTACAATACCCACGGTCTAGGTACAGGCACATACGGGAAAATTTATTGCCTTTTGAGTACCCTTAGCAGGCCGTGTTGCCCGAAACACTGGCCACATGGCTGGACTTCTTCTAAGAAGACAAGACATTCGATTGACCGTGGATTGAAGCATGGCGCCAACTTTCCCGAACACGTGAGAAACACGGGCCAGCAAGATCACCCACGACGGCAACGGGTATCTGGCCCCTCGTGCCCCACCCTGGACCCGCGATTTTCCCGAAGTCGAAGGAAGGGGAACCGAGAAGACGTTCGGGCTTTCCTTCGGCTTCCAAATCAGAATCATTCCGACTTCCGATAGACAATTCACTTTCTCGCGACACAGACTATCACGAGGGGACAAGCCCCTAATATTCAGCACGCGTAATATACAGTCCACAAGTCTTTTCTAATCACGACCCTCGTCTCGCCAGTCACGCGCGCGAACAATATATATGTTAGTATTAAAATTTTGTGAGTTTAAAACGTGGCTTATTCTTATTTTCTTTCATTATGACGATCAGTGACTTGTAGATTAATCATTTCTTCACTGATTTAGATAATCCTTTAAATTTAAAAATCGATACCCCGGAAGATCCTTTCCTCACAAACGAAGTTCAACCGTTAGAGGAAAAAACTGTTCAAAATATCTTTACAATACATTTAAAAATCACCGAAATCGGCGAGAGATCAGTCTACATATTCATCCAATTGCCATCGCTATTGTGCAGAATGACGAAAGAAAAGCGAGTTAAAGAGACACAGGCAAATTTCAGTTTTTCGAAAGCGTAGTTGCCGAAACCTAAAAAAAATCTCATATGATTGCCACATTTACAGAAATGTAAACAATAACAGTACTGTTCTGTCCGTCGAATCGATAAATATTTATTTAGATAATAAGTAATAAATAATAATTACGGTACAATTTTTATTTAAATAAATATTTAGTAATATTTAAGTAATATTTAAGTAATATCAAAAATAATTTAATACGCACTTCTGATTTTTAAGAATACGTTTATCATTTATACATTCAATATTATAAAAAAAAATAATTTTTTATTATATGAGAAAACCAAATGAATCACACAAATAATATTGTTGATTTCATCAATATAATTTGTTAAATGTTAACTCTTTTTTCGACAAATCTTTGTGAGAGAAATATAAAGATTGCATTTAAAAACAGTTACAAAAGTACAATAAATATTAATGCCAATGATACGTATTGATGACATGGACGTACTATTATTTCTATTATTTCATTCATTGTCAGTGCTATTATTTGTATTCTTTTATTCATTATTGTTGCGTTATGAAATAATACGAAAATTAAGATGAAAGAAAGGCATGCTGCGTATAAAAATCTAACATAGTATCACTTTTTCTATTTTTTTTATTAAAATTCGTTCAAGTTTCACGATATTGTTTTAGACAAATTAGTCATAATTCATGAAAATTCGATTTTAAAAATGGTTGCAACGGAAAATGAATTATTTTTTAATTAATAAAAGTTGAATGTTCTGTCTTGTGTTTGATAAACAATCAAAATGAAAAAAGGAAAAAATATTTAAAATAAGAAATATTTCTTTATTTTTTTATACTATTCTATAAAAAATAAATAAATATATATTTCAAGAAATAAGAATTTTTGTTAAAAATAATAATAAAAAAAATTAAAAAAGATTAAAAATAATTGTTTATTAAAAATTTATCGACGAAAAACTTTCTTGATTTTGAATTTAAAATATTATGTTCCTTATATTATATTTTCGTTTTCTGATAAATAGAACAGTATTCAACAAAATCCTCTTAAAACGTACTTCAGTAAATGTGCTTTGAATAAGAAATCTGAAACCTATGTATGTCGCTTTAAATACTTTGTTAGGAATTTTTCATACTGAGCCGTCTTCAGATTCGGTCAAGGATCAAAGTATAAATTAGAGAAAGATATACGTATTTTTATGTAAAGAAGCTACCGCGTGAAAAATCTACCTTGTTCTAATAAAGTTCTAATAAAAAATATAATTTACATCACATAATGTGCCGCTCTGTATCAAATTTGTAAACACATTCAACATTGGTCAATTTTGCGAGATATATTATGCATAAGGATATATTTCGTAAATATGTTTGTATTTTTGATATAAATCTTTATGAATTATTAAAGATTTATATCAAATAAAGCTTACAAAGCTTTGTTATTATCATAATATTGATAGGCAAAGTAGTTTATAGAAAAATTTCGATTAATACTTTGATTACTAAGCGTAATTTTTAACTAATGAATTATAAAATTTATGTTATTTGTCATAATTAATGCACTGCATAGTTATAATATACCTCGTCTATGTCTATGTTGAGTTAAGTGACCATGTTACGTTACCTGTCTGAATGAATATTCTAAATATTCTTTTCATACTGCATACATGTTAGAACTGGTACTTTTACCAAGGTATATGAGATATCCAGGTACCCACGAGATATCTGGTACAGTTACCCAAGTATTTCATGAGATAGCCGAGTACCTGGGTACCTTAATATTTTATGAGGTTTTATAACTATTTGCTAGTTATTACTATCCGAATCACTGGGTACTCGAATACTCGAAAGGATATTCGGAAAAATTCCCAGTTGTTTTATTCGAATAATCTAGGGTTTACCCGAGTTATCTGGGTATTCGAGTAATTCATATTTTTATATGAAATAATAAAAATAAAACAATTAGTAATTAAATATTTTTATTTTTTTTTTAAAATACTAATAAATTGGCATTTTTAGGAGTACGTTTAGAAATAATAATATTAGAAAATACATGATCTAAATACTCGTAAAAGTCACAGATAAGCATAAATATATTCCAATAAATTTTACTAATTTTCATTTTTTCCCATCATTTTAAAAGACATAGATTGTTTATTATTTGATTTTCTTGAAGATATGTTTACAATTCTGAATTGCTATCACTATTGAAGTCTATTTGAAATGTATCATATCTAAATGTTCTGCCAAATGCTGATCTTCTATGAATTATGGATATACGTAATACATAGTTTAATACAAAATCTATTATTTTATTAAATGAACAGTGGTTAAAATTCAAATGTCTCTGTGACTTTGAAGACCATCACGTGATAACAGCAATATCAGTTATTATATAAATTTCTTTCTCTGACTTATTTTGTTTTTTATTTATTGCATATGTATTGTAATCGTTTCAATGTACTTTTAGAACAAAGATAATGATATCCCTTTAATACAATCATAAATATTAGAATAACTATGAACTTAATGAAATAGACATCATATTGCTTCTTACAAGAATTATATCATTAGTTATTTTTATGTGGAAATGTTGATAATTCATTAGTATCAATGTTGAAAAATCAATTAATATATTATGCAATTCGATGGAATATAATTAATACCTAAGGGATGACATATTTTATAACAAATAGTTCATTTTATGTTTTCGTCTTTTAAATGATAATAGAATTCATGTTTCATCCGATCTATAATATTACGAAAAAATACCGCTTAGGCTACTACTACGGTGAGTATATATACAGTAGTCCACAGTTAGAATCGAAAGCGAACGTTTAAGTAGGAAGGTGTATTCTGCGAATTGTACCGAAATATCCGTATCAGGAATCATTTTGTTTTGTGCAAGTGTCATATTTCACACAGCCTTCGGTAAGTCGCAAGGTAAGGTGGAGTAGTATAATTCGAATTCCAAGATTGGTAAAAATAGTGACGGACGCTTAAGTAAGGACTATTATAATACAATCACAATAGCCGAAGCAAGTGCCGCCGATGTTACGTATAAACGATATCAATTTCTTGATATCGCATCATGTCATTACATGAATTATATTTTTTTTTAGAAATCTTCAGCAATTCTCTGATGTTTAATTCCTTTTCATACTAGCTTCAGTCTTACACATTGCAGTACAGTATTAACATTTTAAATGGCATTCCGTAAAAGTTGGGTATGGAAATATAGCAATCCATTCGAAAATAGGAAATGTTCAATCACATGTAATTTATATGATATTTGTCATTTAATGGATCGATTTTAGTAACTTAATCACTTGATGTACAAACGTTGAGAAGCATTTTTCAATATTTCAATGGAATTAGTTAGTAGTGATGAATTATTAACATCTGAACATTCTGAATCAGGGGACCATCATGTGCAACGTCGAAGACATAAGCATAAGAATTTAAGGCATTTATTGTAAAGCCGAGATATCATTGCCCTTGTCCTAATGATTGCAATAATAAACAGAAGAAGAGAGAAGAATTTTCTTCAGTAAGTGATATTACAAACAAATAATGGGTGATCATCAAAGTTACAAGACCTATATTTCAACTATTGCTTATTCCATACGTGAAATGGATTTTGAGAAACATTACGCACACAATTTATGGAAGATCAGCATTCGGCGGAGAATTTAGATACTGTGTTTAATATGATTCAAGAAAATTGAAATATTAACATTAAAGTGAACGCTATATTTTATATATATGAGTCTAATATATGCGTAACGACAAATCTACGTATCTTATGCCGCATACAATGTATAATTACGTAAAAAAGATGCATTGAAAAAGTTGGAATATTTCAGGAAATAATACAAAAAGAAAGCAAAATTGTATAATGCCCAACAAGATGAAACTCATACTAATACATGTATGCGAGAACAAATTTCAACAGGATAATAGAAATGCAATAGTTTCTATTTTATTAGATAGAAAAATTACGAAACTTATTGATATTATTGCATTGAAATTATACATGTCAAAATACTATTCGTCATTAATCAATGATCTTTTAACAGTATTGAAACTCCTCCAATTAGTAATTATATCATTATGTTTTGAACTCGATTCAACTACTTCTTTAGTATTTCCTATTGTTTGCAGTTTCATCAATAACTATTTAAAAATTGAGGATGCAGATAGGTCGAATTTAAAAACGTTTTAATAACGTCCCTTACAAATAGATTTCATTTAGATTATCGTACTGAAACTGTTCATCATTTCACTTTCTTTTTGATTCGAGAACTAAACTCGTATCATTTGAGAGGATGATTAGTGAGATGAAAGATCTTATTTTAATTTCCATTAATAATACAATAGAAAATGAATAGCATACCTCAAACAAACAGAAAATATGAATAGCACAATACTGGATTTTATATTTCAAATGGAATTCAACAGCGGTTGGATTCTGTATTACAAACGTATCTTCAAGACAATCAAATTAATTACCTATGTTCTTTAGAATGGTGGGAAAAAAATGAAAAATTAAATTTTATATAATTAATTGTTTCACTTTTATTATTTTACAAAAACATAAGTTATCCAAATTATTGTAACTGGTTAATTATTATTAACTAAGTAATATGAATAGAATAATCAAATAAAATATATTGGAACATTATTCATTTATCCGAGTAGCTTTTGAATATCCGAATACTCGGCGAACCGAATAGGATTCAAATAATATTCTATCTTTAAACAAAACATGGATATTCGGGTAATTTCTGTTTATCGAAGTATCTCACGGGTAACTCGGGTACCCGAGTCACACATGAGGTACATATATGAACGTCTATGTCCTATAGTTAATATATAGCTCTAGTACATATAAGTTCCTCACGGTGGTAGGAAGAGATTACTCGAAACAAAAATACTGATTAAGGCACCAGCACTGTTATAACGAAGGAATGCGTGATTATTCCACTACAGCGATTGGAACTTGTCCACGATCGGTGATTTGTTATAGAAATTAAAGTATTAACCGCGCAATACTGAATATTAAAATACAGAGAGGTTCGACAAGGTACAAAAATAAAGATAGACTTTTCATAGCTCTGACTGACGATTTACTTCTTTATTGATTCTTTAGTCTTTTACACAGGATTGTAGGGTATCTCTTATACAGAGTACAGGATATCTCAGGGGCCTTCTCAGAAGAGACAAATAACTTTGGTCGTGATATCCTCATGGACATGTGAAAATCCGCCCCTGAAGACCGTTATCATTATACTAAAAGATCGTCTGGAAGATTTTCCATTATATATCCCATATTTTCTTTTTCATTTTCCTTTTTTTTCATTATTTAAACAATTCCGAAATTTCTACATTTTGTTCATGATTATATATTGATTTTATAGTAATAAAAGCACATTCACTCTGGTATTTTAATTGTTTAATAGATGTAATATGTTTATTCGAAGTAATTCCCTTTCACTGACGACATTTAAATTAGCATAATCGAATAGAATATTAATGTAAGATAGGTGTTCGTTCAGGATGGAAATGCATATATTTACTAATATTTAAAAATTAACATCAAAATTTAAATATACTATTATAGTGAAATAGTAATAGTTAAATCTTATTTAAGTTTAAAAACATTGAGAGAAGAGGTCACTTTAAGAGGTAACTTGAATATGTAAATAAGAATATACTGTATTTAATAACGGATGCAAGATTGTTGATTAATAAATTAAATAAAAAGAAATTTATGATTTGTGTCTGAACATATTGTCTGAGGAAAATTTATTCAATAAAGTTTTACAGTTAATTGTATCCAATGTTTTCTTGAACTATATAATCAAGAGTTTAAATTCAATATGAATGTAAGGTTAATAAGAGTTTTAAAACTATGTTGTTCGTTGAGATCTTTAATTAACGCAAACTATCGGATCATCAAAAATCTTGACATGACATTTTATACAAAAATATAGGAAATATAAATATAAGATAATAATTAGTGATATTGGAATTGTTGTCAGATTATATAGATAAATATATAATAAATAGATAGATGTAATAATGCTGAAAATCCATAATTTATAAAAAATATCTGTTAAGAGAGACAAATCAAATATTATTCAAAAAATTAACGAAGTAATGAAGTTATCAAGTAAAGTAATAAAATTTTAAAAAATTGAAATATTGTGACCAGACCCTTTTCTTTGTTGTGTGAAAAAAATGTCATCAATTTCATAAAAACAGATAGGTTAGTGATGTTAAAAATTATATAAGAGAAAGAATATAAAATATCAGTGACTATAAACGGATTCAAAAATTTCATAAAAATTATGACTCAATTGTACCAAATTTGTCAGAAATAAGAGATCTAGTTATTTTTAGATAAGATCTTACAATCTAGTGATGTTTACTACTGACGTTTACAAGTGATGTTCACAAAAGACAAGATAAAATCTGTAATTATTGATATATTTATAACAAATCTGTCCAACCTAGCTCCTAAGCTACCCATGATTCATGCTCCTCTTCGAGAACCATAGGGAAATAGCCCCTTCTCCACACTAACTTCTTTTTGTCGTTCCTTTGCCTTCTACACGACGCATGAATCCTACTTACACGAGCTTTATCACTACACAAGCTCGATTTGTGTAACAGTGAGGCTTATGTGATAGTGAGACTTGTATGACGTATACGAGAAATCCCAAACATGACAATTTGAAATAGATAATTGAACAAATAAATTCATTACTATTTGCTGTAAATAAATATTTCAATATTTCAAACAAAAACTGCATGATTTCCAGAGTTACTTATAATACTGTAATTGTTTTATTTTTCTCTTTTATTGAGATTTGAAAGTCATCTTCAGTTTCTTAAATGGAATAATATATCTTCTTATCCATTAATCAGTGCAGCTCGACATTCTCTATAAAGAAAATATTAACCTATATGTGTCATGAAACTATTATGTAGTTTAAAAAATACTTTAACTTTAATTTCACTTACTTAATACATTTTATTGGTCCTAAATCTTTCGATATACCTACTCTGCAAATGATTAACGTTGAAAAATCTATGTGGAATTACGTACAATGAACTTGCTAAAAAATTACCGAATATAAAAATTTTATATCAGCATTATAACAATTTCCATCAAAGAAAGACATTAAGGGTAAAAGTGTACCTGCTCGTAGTAGCTTTACATAAATTGAGTATGTAGTGTAAATTTAGGCAATACAGTTTGTTTCTTGATACAAATGCATACAATTGGAAATTAAGGATTCTTAAAAATAGATATCCTTATAGAAATTGGAATAGATATTGGAAATTAAAAATCTTACTTTCAAAACAACAGTAAATACTTTTTCACGAAGAAAGACGTGAATTAAATTCGCTACAACATCGGTGGATTATATGGGACATCAAAATCCTAGAAAAAAAGAAATCGATAAAAGTGGAATAAAAAATCAAGGCACGAAGTAAGGACCATGGAGTCGACAGAAGTCAAGTACAGCAAATTTCTTTCATAATTCCAATAATATTTCATACTTCAGTTATGGAGACTCGCAACTTGCCACGAAATATATATTAAAGTGTAACCTACCGATTTTTACAGTCAACAAGGACTCCTGCATTTTAAGATTCATAATGACGCATCCATAATCATTTTGAACAAGCACTACTTTAAGAATTGACTATCAAATATCCCTATTGTTAGAGTAAAGTAACAGTTGACATGTCCGGAGACTTGTCGAAAGTGTGTGTGGATGTACGTGTGTGTATGAGCGCGACTCGTTTCGGCCGAGCGGCGAGTGGAACGATTGAACAGTAATCATAGAGATTTCATGAAGAGAGTATTGAGAAATATTAAAAAGAGTAATCGTAGAGTACATAGAGATAGAGAGAGAGGCCACGTAATCGTATGTGTGAAAGATAGAGAGTATCCCCGTGAATATATATATACTTATTCGTTTCATGTTTTGTATCGTACTCTAATTATTAAATATATTTGTATAATCTTTCTATACGATATTAAGATTATTGGAGCAAAGAAACATTTGCAGTAATTAAATGAGGCGACAATTAGCGAATTACTAATATAACTAATGAGGATAAAAACGAATGCTTCCAAAACGGTAATAGTTATTCCAGATATTGATAAAGAAAGAATTCATAAAAAAAAAATAAGGTAGAAACAATAAAAAAGTCTGTGCCCACAGCTCAGGTAAATTACAGTTATTTTGTACAAAATTTAAATACAGTTGTGATTCTCTTATATACACTGTTAAAAAAAGAGGGTAGCTTAAAAGTTCCATTTTAATAGACAGCGAGAAAACTTTTTACTATAACGATTTATGAATATAAAAATGTTGTCATAAATACTATGATCCTCCTTTATGACGCAAGCGCTTACAATTTACAGCAAAAGCAGCGAATTTCTCGGCCGCGGACCACAATACAAGCTGCTCAATCATTGTCAGTCTCCCGATTCCTCCACCATAAAAATTATTTCTCGCTCTGTTCATTCTGTCTCGCAGCAGGCAGTACAAACTATTTTTCTATCTTCCTCTAACTTTACAAGCTATAATAAAGAAAACAATTTATATATATACATATATAACGCGTACGTATTGCGATCACTTTCAACGTAGTGTAGGGGATAGCGATCAGGAAAGTAGGGGCAAGATCCACATACGGCCCGCGGCCCGTATTTAATTAACTACCTCTGGTTCATTCACAGTATCGGAGTTGCATTTTTTCCTAATGGTACAGAATAAGTCATCTATCTCAAATATTAATCTCGCAATTAAAGGAAGTGTACGCGTTAGTCTTTGTAGTAATTTCTTTATGAAAATTGTTTTATATTATACACGCATCATTGTCTGTTAACACAAAATTTTTCACAGCAGAAAATACTGCCGATACAAAATATAGCGTAATAAACAGTGACATGTAGCACTGTTTTCTTATAGATATTTACAACATAAAGTATGGAAATACAAAAGTATAAAATGTTGTAAGTTTAGGTTATTATACAAAACTTCACAGGGAACTCGCGTATGCAGTATATAATAAAAACTAAAAAAGGGAAAAAGAAGAAATACAATGATAAACTATGACGACGATGTCAAATGCTTTTGGCGACTTTCGCCTTATGACTGACAAAAGAAACCCCCAAAAAAAACAAAGCCGCATCGGCCGTCGATGCTCGGCACATCTAACATTATCGTTGCGTTGCGTTACAACATACAATTTGTAGCGTCTTCCTATCGAAACAATAATTAAAATAATTAAATAATTTGAAATGTAATGAAATCGATGATTATGAAATTATGGTAATAGATACATTACCACTTAAAAACTTGACCGACAAATTTGCAATTACAGAAGTTAAAAGAAAAATTAATAAATAGAATATACCGTAAGCTGAATTTAGTTACCAAGATGGAATAATTTTACCTGAAAAATTTTACCTTTACAAAGTAGTTATATCTCTGTGATTACATGCGAAATATGCAGAATTAGAATGAAAGCTATTGCAACGAAATAACGATGGCCGGACATTGATTAAGATTTGAACATTTTAATTAGGAATTATGCAAACTGTAGTCTGATAGTGACCCTCCAAAAATACGATACAATGTGAAAATTAGCGGAATTTTTATATAATAAAAGATTCAACAAACGCTACGATGATATAAAAATGCAAACATTCTGACACAATCAGGATTTTTGAATTAATATCAGGTACTTGAATAAGTTTCTGTCATTTTTTGTTAAAACTTAAGACATCATTAATACAGAAAAATAAACAACATCTCATGTAAAATATTTGCCGTCATTAGCTATAACATTTTGCCACTTCTCAGGCAATAAATGAATCTCATGATGAAAAAAATTGTCCTTTCGATTTATCAAGCCAATTTTTGTTATCCTCGGAAGAAGTGAAGTGCTGCTCCGAAAGGCCATGCTGCATTGATTGAAATAAATAGTAGTCTGATGAAGCAAGGTCTGGTGAATACGGCGGTGAGGTAACACATCTCATCCGTTCTAACGCTTTCTTGACCGATCTTGCTACATGCGATCGAGCATTGTCATGTTGAAAAATGATTTTGTCACGCCTTTTGGCACATTATGGACGTTTTCTCTTCAATGCACGACTTGATCGTTTACTTTTTGTAACGAACAGTATTGATGGTCTAACCCAGTTCCAACAGTTTATAATACACCTTGTTGATCTCACCAAATACAGTAGTCTTCATGTAACTGTCCACATTTTGCTATGTGTAACTGACTAGCGCTTATCTCCACCAATTCTTCGAATTGAGACTACCTTCCTCTACGCTATTTTACCGTGCAGCTGCGTGAAACATAACACTCGCACTCACAATACAAGCTCATCTCCACTCTTTTTCTCGATGCCAATGTAGAATACACCTCTATGCTTAAGTGACCAGTTTCGGTCCCGACTGTTGATCAGTTACATGAGGACTAGTGTATGATCTTATTTCCAAAAATATTCCGTTTTGATTTTGATGGCTGTTCAGGCTTCACTCATGATTTTCTTCTCTCCGAATTATCGTAATGAATCCATTTCACCAGTAATAATTCAATGTAAAAATAACTTTCTGTTCTGTCTTCGAAGCAACAATTCGCATATGGTTAAACGTCCTTCAACGTTTCTATTTTTCAAAACATGTGACACCCAGTAGTCTCGTTTATGAACAAATCCTGCTGCTTTTAAACGCTTGCTTACAGTCAAACCACGTCTTAGATGAAAATTTGATCGGTAGCTTGCTACATTCAACGTTAATGAAAAGCAGCTAGTTCAAGTTAAAGTTTGATTAATGTTAGATCTGGTAGGATTTTAATTTACTCGTCAGAAGTGACATTTGATTGGATAATTTGATAATCTGACAAACATGAATTATGAGGAATGTGTAAGATAATGTGATTGTATGAGTAGGAGAGTAAGATGGGCCACGTAAGATTGCTATGAAAAGCACTCTCGCTACTGACCACTCTGCTGGATGGTTATAAAAAAACTGAACTTGAACTGCTTCGTGGGTGGTGGTTCCAATGTGTTTTCCCGAGCACGGGATTAGACAGGCAGCTAGTTGAGTTCAGATGTGTTTATGGCGAGGACAGTTGCGGTGAAGAAACTTACCGAACCTTGAGATTGGGAGTCAGTTATGACTACAACAATGAAATAGAAAGTAAGGATACATGAAAGTATGGCCAAGGAAAATCCCTGCCGTGAAGAAAATAATAAATTTGAAAGTTATTATCTCTGGCTCGATGAATTTGTTTTTCACATCACTGTTTGGCCCTCGCTGTGTCCGGTGAGATTGAACAATCAATAGTTAACGATTTTGATATTTCTTTAGGTGTTTGATGTGGATCTTCATTCAGTAATGTTTCCAACTCTTCATCTTCGAACTTTGTTAGTGCATTCTTTGTCTTTCATCATAGTCGCCTTCTCGAAAGAAACCATTCTCTACAAGTTCTTTCGGAGGATTAATACAAGTCTACAGCAAACGATAACTCTTAGCTACATTTTTCTACAAATGTTCTTTTATCGGCACGAAATTCAACATTTTCAATAAAAAAAATTTGTTGTTGACAATGCACTCAAATGGCTTGTACTGAATCTTAAAGCTTGCTTACAGTACTTGTAGGGGACACAACCTAGGCTGCAGTAGAAACATTCTCACGACGTGGACTCAGGCGACAGTATCGGCAGGGCCATGAGGTAATCGTCAAAAACCTCTCATGGGCCTGACCATAAACACCACCAGATTCCGACATAGTGAAAGTCAGGGTATAAAAGAACTGATTTCAACGCGCCAAGACAATTAGTTATCCGCAGTTTAGTACTAGATGGTCTGCGTCTTGTGAGTGTGCAGTCTAACAGTGTCGCCTACTTAACTTTCGCGTCAAACAGACAATAGAAATAATAACATTTTGTACACTGTCTTGTAAATCGATGCAATCTCTGTATTATTATTATTATTATTATTGTTATTATTGTATATATCTTTATTAGTGTAAAATAAAGGCCTTCAAAACATTAAAGTACTTATATATAGATGCGTCATCATAAACTACTGCACACAGTACTGGTGACACTATTAATAAGCGTATTAATAATGGCCGTAGATTTCTGTCCTTTGAGATTGCACAATTCCTAATTTAATTTCAAACATCAAATGGACAGCCTGAAAGATTTGTATAAATGCTTCAATTAGCATTAAAGAGAAAATTTCAAAATACATGCAGACAGAACACCTTGTTGCAAAGTTTTTTTTATCACCGTTGTACACCATATTTGACTACTGAATGAATGTCATCATGGAATGAATTTTCAATTATAAAGTAAGAACATGTTTAGATTTGATATTACCCACAAAGGAGGAGATGAGTGATAGAAAAAGATTGTGAGTTTATGCACATATTGAGAGTTAACATCTAATTGTAAGATTTGCTATTTACGACAAAATATTACTTCAGTGTTTCAACTAATGTAAAATAATGAACTACCGTTCACGAAGTTATATCGCACTATTATCGTAATTTGCATTCGACGTGACATCTAACGTCTAACGTATGGCAATACATCATAAACAGAATCGATTCATATGCTATGCGTCTGATGCGACACATTGTAAACAGAAAGCCTGACCTTTTGTAATCCAATTATTTTAAATATACAAAGTGGTTTGTAATTGCATAATTGAATATATGGAGAAGAAATAGTTGAAAATAAAAAATAAAATTTGTTTGTCAGGCACGACGCTTCGAGAAAATAAACTTAAATTTTAACTAACATTATACAAATAAGATTTGATTTACTAATCTCGTAGTAAACTAATATTGTCAATATTTGTATTTATAAACATTTAAAATTTATTTAAAATTTTAAATCGGAACCTATATTTTTGATTACGTATTTTTACACAGTAGTTGACATTTTTAAAAGATTGTATACTGGTAATTTTCGAGCAAACTCCGACCTACGAGTTTGCATACATAATATTATGTGAATTTTTAATTTAACATGTGTTTAAGACAAGTTTTCATTTAAAATTTTAAACGCAGAATTTCTCAACGTTGCACGAAATCAAATAAATAGCACCATATATTCTTTTCCCCATATCCTATAACTTTCGTTCGAAACATTTTTTCGTATTATTCATATTTGTCGAGATATTTTAGGTATTTTTAGATAAATCGGATATAGTATATAATGAAACAGATAATAAAATAAAAATAATAAAATAAAATATTTTTCATTTTCTATTAATAATTAGAGTTATTTTCATTAAAGTTAGAGTTATTCTTTAAAACAATGACAAGTATAAAAATTGATCCCATCTGACACTCTATTATGTCAATAGCCAATCACTTAGTCTAAACTCGGTGTTCCGTATATTGACAATTGTGTTATCTCGTTGTCGACATTAATTGTATTTGTTCATAATGAATGACGGCGATGTGATAATTGTTAGCAACACGGATTTTCTGGATTTCCTTAAAGAGAAACAATATATGATGCAAAAGTCGCCATTATCTTTCATTGTTAATCACAGTTCACAACATGATTTTATCATATTATTGAAAGTTATTCGCCTTTATAACTGACTTTTTCTCTTTTAAATTAACAAATAATTACGTAAATGATGAAAACAAATATTTCTAGCATCGATACAATTATTGAATCGCATTTTTTTTGCTAATATTGTTATTCTAATAAAATTTTTTTTTATGTACTCATTATTTAAATGTAAGAAATATACGTATATATTTTTATAATTTATATTTTATACAATTATACAATCCGGTGTTTATACAAAAACGCTGCAGTTTGCCCGATTAGTTCGATAGCTTGAGCTTATAAGTGAGAATATAGGCAAATGAAAAATATGAAAAAAAAGTCATGTAAAATATCATTGAAAATATATATTGAAGCCTCGCTCGCTTTAACAGTACCTCATTCGAGCGAATTGTATAATAGCGTACAAGTATCATTATAAATCTCCTATTCTGAACGAAGCATCGGAAGTTCGTTATTGGCAATTCGGAAGAAAGTCGAATTTAATTGTTTACAGCTAACTTCTGAAGCTAGCAGAAAAAAAAACGAACACATTTTCTTCGGCTAAACTGTAGTGAAAGATACTCTTTTCGTTTCTCAAATCGTCAGATTCAATGCAACTATCAATTCAGTAGACTACTTCTTAACCTATTTCAACATTTTATTTTTTAACCTATTGTACATTAACACATTGGCTTGACATGGGTGCGAGACAATTTCGTATCTTCTCTTTTAATTGCGTTCTTGAAAGAACTGCCACAATTTTTTAACTAATTAATATTTCACAGAGAAATTTTGAAGAAAGATGTAAATTAGATATTTGCATAATACAAAAATTAAATTTAAATTACAAACATAAAATGTATGATCTAAGTGTCATGTACATTTGGTGTTAATTTCTAAGTTTTAAGAAAACTAAATTTTATCAACCTGAAAAAGCGCTTTTCGATTTTTAGAATTTTTTGACCCTTCCTAGACAAAATTAAAATTAATTTGAATATTTATAAAAATGGCTATAAGAATATTTAACGATCTGAAATTTAATAGAATGATCTAAAATGATTGTATATTACTGTGACGTTTAGTCTCCAGAGTTGTCAAGGCGATTTGGCATGTTTTAATACGAGATATTTTGTACCGAAAGTATGAGCAAAAAGAGCAAATGGAATATGCGTGAGAGTGGATTGATTATGATGTGTGGAATATTCGATCGGTCTTTGTTTTGGAGCAACTGGCTCCAACTGGTTCTTTGATTGGTATACATCAAACAGCGAACGAGAATAAATATTGATACTATATTCAATAAACACCATCTCCGAGATTCTGTTCCCAAGTGATTGTAACACCGACCACTTAAGTCCGGAGGTATCAGACTCGCCGAGCGTCACCCGACATCGTTCTGGGAAGTTCCCTTCCACCACACTCTACTGTAACACGTGGATGTATACAAGAACGTAATAAAGTCAGTTCAATTTGATCTTTCGTATTATACACATCTTTCGTTTGATTTGCCTCCTGCATTCTTCCCTTCTCTATGGATAGAAATAAGGGTTAAAGTGGTGTCTCAGTGAAATTTTATCGTTGTTTCTTCGTTGTTTTTATTTTTCTCTTTTTTTCTTCTTCTTCGACACCGTCACACCGTGATACGATGATGGACATTCCAGACGCGAAGTCATAACATCGATAGCTATAAATTCCGGCTAGAATCGGGCGTACGTGCCAAAAGATTGAACCAAAAGGTTGCACTTCGTCATTCAACTCGGCTTGGTGATAGCTAGCCTCAGCACACAGTTTACTCGCAACCGAAACGTGACAATTACACATGTCCCGTTCTCAGAACAGGAAAGTTTTAGCTAGTATAATAAATAAACACGGCAAAGCACTCTGACTGCTGAGAAACACATGCGATTGTTGTAGAGGTCAAGCAAAAACTAAAAGATTTCATTATTGCCATTATTGCATGATCATTTTATCACACATAAGAAAAATGTTATTCTGTTATAAAGAGAGTTATCTGAAATCTGTTATTACGGTCTGAAGCAAAGTCGAATTTGTATCTTATTGCTCTAACGTATATAAAATCTCCGTATCATTCATCGCGAAATATAACAGAAAGTTATAGTTGAATCTATAAACAATTTTTTCAACTCGTGGGACATCTAACATTGCATTTTTTTTAAAAGAAATTGAACGTATAAATTTATTTTGAAACAAATATATGAAGAAATAGATGACTTTTACTTAAGCAAAAAACTTTATTGACGGCATCTATGTATCATCTAATACTAATGTTAATTTATAACACAAATAGCGTGACATGCTAGAATACGTTACAGTGAATCGAGCAGCCAACAACAATCAAAGAATGAGTCTCAACAGTATGATTAAAATAACAAAAATAGCAATAAACAGAATATGAGATATCGAACGTGCATTAGCGCAGTAGAATATATGAATGCGTCAGAAATTAAAAAAGCAATATAAAAAATAATATCAAGAATTCTAGATTTCTTCCAATATCTAGCAAGAGAAATAACTTTTAAAATCCTAATGAAAGTAACCAAAAATCAGACAAAGAAAACGCAGCAATTGGAAAACGCAAAATTAGTTAAATCTATAACTAGTAGCGAGATGTCTCATCAAACCTATATACTCGCAGAAGAAATGGATACTAATCCAATCAGTTAACCGAAACAAAAAAAGTAAAACCTCCTTCAATATATATCAATACAAAAATACTTGATTCGTTAATGGAATTACTAATCAACACAACAAGTGAAGATAATTGCAGTTATTAAACAAGTGAAAATACAAACTGACAAACCGAACATTTTTCACAAAGTAATTCTAAAGCATTCTAAAGAAAAAAATGCTAATTTTTTGCATTACTTCAAAACCTAAATTATAAAATAGTTGTCAGAAGACAATTACATTTACGAATCTATATCATAAGTATTATAACAAAGTTAAAACAATAACTGACATGATAAAATGATATTAAAAATACGTTATTTCTTACAGAATTCGAATCAAACACGAAAACAGAAAGAAACTCGAAAACAGCAAGAAATTTTCAAAATAAATAAAATTAATAACAGTATTGAATAATATTTGACTGCCGCCAAGAAGTCACGTAGATACATTCGCTCCATATAAAAGGTCAGTCTCCTAGAGACAGACAGTCTGCCATAACCACTCAGTCAGTCAGTTCGAGTCTAGACGTGGAGACACCTCGTACCCATCTCCCAGACTCACGTAACAATTGTACACTCTAGTCAAATATACGTCTTAAAAATCTACAATCTGCATTCTTAATATCTCTCCGGCTGCAACAGGCCAAACGAGAAAAACCTCAGCGAAGCGGGCAGCATTCCATCAAGAATCACCGTCGCGCTGAGACACATTTTCATTATATTTATATAAAAATAATAATGAAAAATACACTTTCATACATCAAGTATATTAACCCGAAACTTTCCTAAGGAAATGTTTTGAAGTTAAGTTTACATATAATATACACAGCCGATATTCCAATATTCTTAAACACTAAAATATTCACAAAGGATTTTAATATTCTTTATTTACATAAGGACAATACCATTTTATTAACTATTCATTCAGATTTACAGCAAAAATACTTCAAAAGCACATCAGTAAAATAAAGAAATGGTTCATCAATAAAAGAATCAAAGTAAATCTATAAAAATTTAACTATGTAATTTTTATTTTCTACATATCTATGTAACATGTTACATATAACATATCTATGTAAGTTTACATATAAATTTGAAACTCACATGAAAATATTATATAAGAGTAAAAATAGACCACATACAATTTGTAAGGTAATAAATGTACTGACTAAACTCAGCATTAAAAACAAGTTAAGTGTATATAAAAATATTCAAATATTCACATATGCGTTGTCACTCAACGTATAGCAGTTAAAAGTTATATAGCAAAAGTGGAATCGCTATAGTTATTCATTCTTGGGATTGTAATAAATGCTCCATGGTATATAAAATACAAGAAAAGATCTAGAAGTTTCAACAGAGATCGGAAGAGAAAACATGCAACAGAATATAAGAGTAGAAATCCATTTAAACCAGTTAGCGATAAAAATATATGACAATCAGGATAATGGAAGATTAGTCACTAGATCCAAGTGACCTAATTAATCAACACATATACATAAATGAAGCTACATTTTTACCAATTTGAATGCTTATAATTAGTCAAAGAATGGTTATAATTAGTTTATCTGGGACTATGATCCCTAAATGAGGATTGGCACATTTTATCACTTACACATCAGTAACAACAATAACTATAATAAAGAATATATGCTTTGGTAACAAAAATATTAAAAAAATTTTCATTTTAAAGTTAAGTTATTCTTATAGTATAAAGTAAATTATTAGGTATAAAAAATTATAATTTGTCACATTTCTTAAAAACGTAGTTTTTCTTCTGAATGCATTTTCCGCATACATATTTTTTACAGGTATTACAAATGGTGGTAATTTTATTATTATAATGCCTGATACCATTTGCATGAATAAAGTGAGCTCTTTGAAGTTCTTTGGACATTAACTATTTGGCATTTAGAATTTTAAAATAAAATTGTAAATCCAGTCATTTTGACTGATGTGGTAGGTAGTTCTAATGCTAAAAATATGTATAAAATTTTGGATTCGAGAATTCTCTGAATTGGAAGGTAGATCTTTCAATTTTACAATCTATTATATAAAATATCTATTATATAAAATATCTATCTATATAAAATAAGAACAAGCAATTAGCAGCTAACGTTAGACCCGATACAGACAACCGATTTAATCGTAACAGCGATTATTTGGAAAGAACAGATATTCTCTTATCCTTCTTTGTATGAAACAAAAGAATTTTGTATGTCTCGTTCCGGCAGCCGAAGCGATCAGACGTACCAGCGAAAAACATAAACAAAACGTGACCGCCACTACAGAGTGAGAAGTGTTAAATAGACGACGTGAAGCTGTGTTGGTGACCCCAACACAGCAGTGTGTACTCTCAATTTGGATATACGTGCACAGTGTGTAAATATTGTGTGTAAGAGTGTGTGCGTTCCAACATGATGCAAAAAAAAACCCAACGCAACAATGGAACTGTTATTCCCACTAAATCTACAATCTCATACGCTAACGCTACAAAACAAGAATACATCCCGACCCAGGACCAAGCTATAATCCTACAGTCAATCAATGGTATCACAATCAAAGAACATGCTTGAGCGATCGGAAACATAATAGGACCCAAAGCAATCAAATTCCTCTCGAGAATATCAAATGGTCGTATATGCATATACCTAGATAGTAAACATATAGTCGCAAACCTAACACTCAAACATAAATCAGTAACCATAAATAATTTAAAAATAGAAATCAGACCGATGGTCGTACCAGCCCAACGGATGGTACTATCTAACGTCTCACAGATAATTCCTAATAACCTAATCGAAAATATGTTTAAAAGAAACAATATCAAACCACTATCAAACATCACTCCTCTCAAAGCAGGTATCACCAATTCAGACCTGTTCTACATATTAAGTTTTAGAAAACAAGTCTACCTAGACCCAGAAGACGCAAAACGCATTCTGAACTCATTCGCAATTACAATCGGAAACAACACATATAGAATATTTACCACTACAAAGAAACAGACATGCTTCACATGTTAACAAGAAGGTCACATTACAAACCAATGCCCAGATACAGAAAACCCAAACAAATCCGGCCCGCCAGCCCCTACACATCAAATCCAACCTCACCTATACAGTCCACAGCCACCGACTATATACAAGAAACAGAAAGGCAAACCCAAGATACCCAAATGTCCAGAGTCGCCTGTTTTCAAGCTAGATAAAATTGATAACATGCTATTAAATATATTAACAACAACAAAAATAACCAAATACTGGATTACCTCCAATTGAAAAGCTTTATAGAAAATGCAATTGGAGTACCCAATCCGAACGAAATATTCAAACAATACACCTCAAATACGCCAGCCTTAGTCGAGCTGCTAATAAAAATTCACCCCCTACTAAAAGAGCGGTCAATAAAAATACGATTACGGAAACTATACAAAAAAATGACTCAAAACCCATCAAACCCATCTACACTAAACTAGTCATCAGAGGCGGCAGCTATTATCGAACTAAATCAAGCTAAGAAACCCCCAATTACCACCTATTACGTAATATCTATTTTTATATTGTTATTTTTATTTCTATAAATTAACTTAGTAACCAGTTATCAGTCACACAATGAAAAAAATAATCCAATGGAACATAAATGGATATTATAGACACTGTGAGCAACTACAAATTATCCTCAGACAACATAACCCAACGATACCATGCCTACAAGAAACTAATTTCAAAAACGAATACCAGCCAATCCTTAAAGGATATTCTATCTTTACAAAAAATAGAAAAACACAAACCACGCCAGTAGAGGAACAACCATATCACACAACAAGCAATCACATTAAGAGTTACTGAAATTCCATTAACCACTAATCTTGAAGCAATTGCAGTAGCCGTATCTTTTCCAAACTCAATAAATATATGTATATGTATATGTATATGTATATGTATATGTAACATATATCTTCCAAATAGCCTACCTCTAAAGGATCTTATCAACCTATCAGATACCACCACCAATACTAATTTTACAATTTTCTTCGGGGCTCTACAAAAACCGACGCCCGTGGAGAAACTTCTAAAGCCTCCGAACCTCATTCTTCTCAATACAGGGAATCAAACTCACTTCATGGTAAGTTCTGGAACATTTAGTGCAATAGACTTATCAATATGCAGTAGCAGAATAGCACAGTATTTGGAATGGAATACCTTAGAAGATTTACACGATAGTGACCATTTCCCAATAGTAATAAATTATGTCGACCACTCCTCCCGACTCAAACTCAACCAACGACCAAATGAAATCCTAAAAAAATCGACTGGCCTAAATACAAAAAAAAAAAAAGTAAACGATCTCCTCTAAAATTCTTCATCACATGACATCGATCCAACCAACCTAAATAGCGCAATAGAAACACTTAAATCAAGCATCAATACAGCAGCGCAAGAAGCATCCCTTCCAAGGAAACCAAGAAATAACAACGACATCAAAAAAAAAAAACATTTCACCCTTGGTGGAACGAAAGATGTCAAGCAGCTTAAAAAGAAAGACACCAGGCTTTTAACAAAGCCAAAAAACACCCCACGACAGAAAATTAGCCAAAATTAGCCAAAATTCAAGAAACTGCGCGCCAACTTCCGAAAACTAATTAAATACAGCAAAAGACTATCTTGGAATATGTAAACCTCTACCATAACTAACCAAACCTCAACTGAAGAAGTGGAAAAAATCAAGAATATCAACAGTAAAACGTATAATTCATCAATTCAATTCCTCGACCTGGGTGGCAACAAATATGCTATCAAACCAGAAGATATAGCAGAAGAACTCGCAAAGAGCTTCCAAAAAATTCTAACATTATCCACGACTCACCATCCTCCACGGAATACCCTACATACTACAACAATTCCTAACCGTAACATACAAATAGATCAACTTACCACCACTGAACCCACCTTAAATTCAACAATATCCCTAAAAGAACTTATGTCCACTCTACATTTAACAAAAAACTTATCCCCAGGACTAGATAACATCCCCAATGCACTTATAAAATAACTTCCCGGTGCTGGAATTAAATACCTCTTAAAAATATACAATTGCATATGGACCCAACAAGTATTCTCAGACTCGTGGAGAAAAGCGATCGTAGTACCAATTCCTAAACTAAACAAAGACAAACACACTCCGGAAAACTACAGACCAACAACCCTAACCAACTGCCTTTGCAAAATCCTCGAGAAAACCACCAACAAACGATTAAAATGATATCTTGAATCCAATAATATGCTTACAATCAACCAGTATGGTTTTAGACAATATCGATCAATCACAGACGTCTTAATAAAAATAAAAACAAACATACGCGAAGCGTTCCCAAATAACGAACACTTTATCAAAGTATGTTTAGAATCGAAAAAGCATATGACATGATACAAAAAACCAAAAATCATAAACATCCTGATCTCACTAGCGATAAAAGAACACATGCTTGCCTTCATAAAAAACTTCCTTAAAAACAAATACAACCAGGTTATAATCAACGGACACCTCTCCAACCCAACTATAATACACAACGGAGTTCCTCAAGGGTCGGCAATCAGCATCACTCTGTTTTTAATAGGCTTCAACATAGTCAAAAATATAAAACCTCCGATCCAAGGAAATTTGTTCACAGACGACCTTACCCTCACACGCAGTGAAAAAAACATAAACACAACAATTGAGTTAGTACAAGCAAGCCTGAACGAACTACAGGGTCAAAAAATTCAGGACTCAGATTTTCCCCCCACAAAACTAAATTCATAGTCCTTTCCAAAATTCGAAAATTACACCAAAACATACCAAAGTTATATATTGAAAATGTCGAGATAAATAGAGTCAACAACATAAAACTACTCGGACTGACTTTTGACCAAAAACTTACATGCCTCCCCACCTAAAATTACTCAAACAAGCATGTTCCTAAAGAATTAACATCATAAAAGCCATAGCTCACCACAATTGGGGAGCGGATCAAGAAATTCTAATAAAGACTTACCAAACACTAATAAGAAGTAAATTGGATTACGAATCAATAGTATACAATTCAGCCAAACCTAATATAATTAAACTAATTGAACTCATCCAGAACGCGGCACTCAGATTAGCCACAAGAAGCTACCGCACTGGCCCAATATACTATTTGAAGCCAAAGAAATGTCCCTCGAACAGAGAAGAAAATTACTTAGCCTAAGATATGCAATAAAAATAGCATCAATACCAAATACAACAATACATTCACCGACAGACTAACTAACCAACACAACAAAAAACCAAGACTCCCGGCATCATTCTGTATCAGATTAAAAGGATATTTCAATACATTAGAAATTACTTCAACACCAATTATCGAACGCAACTATGGAAAAATAGCCCTATGTACTTTAAAAACACTGATCTAGTCAACCACAAAAAGAATGAAAAAAGTAACATAGAACACAAACAAGAATTCCTGAAATTAAACAACACCTATAAGAACTACCACAAGATGTACACAGATGCTTTCAAAACCAAACCAAAAAAATGGAATTCGATTCGCAATCGTCACAGAAAATTCCACTAAAAAACAACGACTGTCCAATCACGCATCTATCCTGACTGCCGAAACTAGAAGTATATGCCATACTAGAAGCACTACGGTTCATCTAAGTGAACTACCAATCTGCGGTAATCTACACAGATTCCTTGTCCTCGATAAACGCGATAACAAATATCAATAGCACTAAAAAACACGAAGTCACAAAAATTATCCAGGAAACGTACATGAATCAACGACCACAAACAAATAATAATTACCTAGATCTCTTCACATCAAGGAATAGAAGGAAATGAGAAAGCCGATACCTTAGCCAAAGAAGTAACAACAGATCGAATAAACGAAACCTGCTTCCCAATCCCACACCAAGACTTACTATCTTCAACGATCAAAGCTGAAAAAGAAGAATGGAACAGAATATGGACTACGAACAGAACCAAAATACACGATATAACTCATCATTTCTACCAAAAAATAATATACCAAATTTCAATATAAGCATAAAAGAAAGGATAGCGATTATTAGACTTCAAATCGGTTATTCCAAGATTACACACGAATACCTCCTAGCCAAAACAAAACCACCATTCTGCAACACTCGCAACCAACTAATTACCACCCAACACCTACATGATTGAAGAAAATATCTAAATCTAAGGATCAAATACGATTTAAACCCAAGCATTGCCCTCACCTGCCAAAAACAACAGAAAAATATTATCAGCTTCCTAAAGAAGACCCAACTATTTGACCAAATTTAATCAGAAAACTCCATCATGTCGTTAAAGATCTCGTAATTGATGCAACTTTAAACCCCTTTAAAAAAAAAAAAAATAATTTTGCATCTCTGTTCTTCCAAAGCATCGCCACCTTCAGACTCTCATCATTGCACCGGGCCTAATTCGAGCGTTTAGAGTAAACAAAAGCACATAAATGCAACTCTCAATAAGCACAAATATATCCATATATGTATAAACATCCATCTCCGGGCAATAGCAGCCGGCCGAGAACATTGTCACCATGTAATTCTTATCTAATTTTTATACCATTTTCTATCTTTCATTGTTTCTTATATAGGTATCTTAGGTATCGTAAAATTATCTTCCGAACAGCTAAATTCTTAAATTCAGCAAACATCTCAGACGAGGGATGCGGATCAATTGGAACAATATCTATTTTGTACTGAGATTTAAATAATTAGGCTATAATTCCGTCCCGGAGATGAATCGCGTGATATTTGAAAGCACTATAGAAAAGCGGCCAGAAATATAAAATTTTTGCTTCGCCTAGTTTTTGAGATATTAAAGAATTAAAAAACACATTAAATTTTGCGTATTATATTATGAACATTACTAATGTATAGACAAATGTAATGTTACAAATTCGAAAAATCCTAACATTTCGTCCTCTAATCCTAATGATCACAATTTAATAAAATGGCGATAAAAGTTGTACAGCAATATAAGGAATAATAATAAAAATTGTATATTCAAAAGAGTTGCGATTCATCCGAATCCTTCGAAAGCACGTTGAATTGTTCGTCCAGTTTCACCGATCGTCGTTCTTTGTCATAAGACTAGTCTTATCTCTTCTGGCGATATGCGGCGTTTATGTTTATATTTATACTTCTCCTATTACATGGATTCTAAATGCATACTACCGAGTTTTTTTAAAAAGTTTTGAGATGTCATTGAAAAAAGACAAAATTTAAATTTTCTATAGTGGATTTCCAGTCATACAAAAAATTCTCAATATTTTTAAAAATGTTTGAATTTTTACATACTTCGAGAATAGAAGTATCTTTAATTTCTTACTTACTACATAACATAAAAATATCTTCATAATAAACAAAAGTTCAGGGTAATCAAAGCTTTATAGATTAAAAATAATTCAAACATGATTGTTACATAATTTTTTTTCATAAATTTATAATAAGACTTATATTTTTAATTATTTTAAAAATTTGTTCAAATTACCTAAGTGCGACTATTTGACATTTCAAAGTTGAATCTGATCAGATAATTTTGATTGAACTCGACTTAAGATTGAGACAAGGATTATGTAGCCTATTTCGTTAGTTTCATCATTCTATGGACAGATAGATAGAACAGTAACAAAAATGTGGCAACCATATCAAATTTTTGGATTTGACAACTATGCTTTCATCAGAAAATCCTAAACTGTCTCTTTAACTTGCTTTTCATTTGTGATTCTGCATGACAATCGTGATAAAGGCAATTGGAAAGAAAATGAGAATGACCAATATTCAATGGCAATATATTATTTTGAATTCGTATAAAATTTCAATAAAGTATGTTAAAATATGTCATTAACTCCTTGATAAAATTGTAAAAAAATTCCGTAGTATACTCCACCGTAGTAGAGGCATAAACACTGGGTGTAAACAACTAAGATTCCTAAAAGAAATAATATTGCCTTATGTTAAATAAAATGATGATCAGCAGGAGAAACTGAAAGGACAATTCAATGCGATCTCTCGAACGATTTGGATGAACCGCAGCTTCGAATATACGTCAATCATATAATTTATTTTACAAAATCATTCGACAAGTCCCTACTTTTAATGTGAAATTCAATCTCTTTAGTAAACGTTTTGTTCCGAAAAAAATTTCTCTAGATTAAACGGTTGGAATAAAATTCATATATTAAACTTTAATTTTTATGCTCCATAAAAATATTAACAAAAATATTAGAGTTCAATTCACTTTCATTTTGAAATGTAAATATGACTTTAAAAAAAATTCTTTCCATTTTCACGCCTTAAAATAATGCAACTTTACCTTAAATATTTTTTTCTTAAAAACAAAAATACAGCAGATATGTTTTCATTTAAAAGCCGCATCCTGTAAAGCATTTTAAGAAATAATTTCTTTTCGATATTATGCTCTAATTATTTTTTATTCAGAATAGCACGTAGAAAAAAATCGTAGAGATCCATTAAAAAACAATTCATTTTTTTGAAAAATCACACTATACAATAATAGAGCTTCATAAAGAATAGCTACTAAATTCACATTTATTTATTACGATTATTATATGTACATACAATTGTATGTTTTCTCGGAATAGTGTCACCGGTTTCAATTCAAGGAGTATGTAATTTTCGATGACGAAACGTTGTCTATATTTTTTTTATTTTAATTTCTATCACCAATAGTGCAATACTTGCTTATATATAAGTCGATATGACAAGATGTGACATGAAAATGGTAAACGAGGATCAGATGAAACGTGAGTCGTATAGAAAAAAACATTGGATATCCGGTCTATCCTATCAGTTAATAATACAATATTTACATCAATATACTTTTCTACAAAATATTCTGGAAATATGATATAAATATTGTAGGAGGTCATTGTCTAGATGACAGTATCCTCTGGGCGGGTATGGATGTAGAATGCAATTGATAGTGTAGTGTACGTGTGTCTTGAAGACTGTCGTGTGAGGAGTGCATGCGAGTGGAGAACAGAACAGCATAGCGTCGGAAAAAGAAAAGAGTGTAACGTCGAGCGAGGAACGTCGTGCAGAGAAAAAGAAGGTAACGTCGAGTAAAGAGCGTGGCGTCATAGCGTAGTCGTGAAAATTAAATACTTTTGTAATTAAATATCCTTTCTGTTGCCAAACATTCCTATAATATTTTAAATTATTTTTATTTTAATAATTTAATAAAATCAATAATTTAATAATTTAATAATCAAAAACTGGTGATATCTAGAATACTTACGTCTCATTGAAAAAATGTATGGCATTTTTTTTGAACTTTAAAGAAATAACCTGTACTTTCAAAATCTACAATTTCCTTGTTTCATTTCTACATCATGTAATGGATGGAAAAGTAAACATGCTTTTTTTCCAAAATTTTTCAGATCAAATATGGTCTTGAACATTGGAATTTCTCTTTTATAATGATATAATATATAAATGATAGAACGTATAAATGATATAAATAACGTATAATAATATAAATTTAATGTAAGATTTTTTTAACTGATTTATTTTCAACTTTGAATGGAGTTTAGCATTAGAATGATCCAAGGAGTATATCACAAGGAAGATGCACAATTGGACTTTCTATTTCATATGCGTATATTCGGAGACTGAAAATAATTCATGCAATTATATAAATATTAAACTGCTCACACATTATTTGTGACTTTAATATTTTTATAATATTTTTAAGTTATATATTTTATAACTTTGATGACATTCTATTTCTTGTTCGATTTCAGAAAATTGAGGTTGAAGTTTTTATTACTTGAATATAGCATGCCAAAAAAATGACGATTTGCTCAGATATAATAGTACTAGTAGTATATAATAGTACTGAGTTTCTTCGAATTTATTTATTTTTAATGTGGTTTATGAGGGAAACTAAATAGATATGCTTTAGCTTCTATAATTTCTTGATATTTGCTTCGGTTTGTTTACTTGAATTTGTATCTCAGGGCGAATATTAGAAGACAATTTTTTATATCAATTTCCGTGTTGTTTTTAAAATTTGTTTTCTAAATGCATATGATATCTAAATCTATACATTAGTTTTTATTAATTTTAGTTTATAAGTGCATATTAGTTTATACTAATTCCGAATGTCATTCATTTTCATAAGTACGCAGATTTCTGGTTCATCATAGTTGGCTTCAAGTCATATGCCTCTGTTATTTCTGTTGCTAGAAATATGTGATAGTTTAAATGAAATTAATAATTCTTAAAGCTTTAATATTTTTTATACACAGAATATTTTACGCAACGTTTCGCAGAATTTTTTAGACATTTGCAGCAATGTTACAAAAAATAATTATATATCAAGTACATAAAAAATTTTAAAAATGTTTTATTTTCATAGTAAATTAAAATTCATTTCAAGTTTTATAAATAGGTCCCTTTTCATCATAAAATGTAAATTAATAAAATGTAAATATATAAAATGTAATTAATAAAAGAGTTTGATCTAAAATATTTTTTTATTACATTACTGCAAATGTTTGAAAATTCATGATTGAGATTTTTCAAAATAATGTAATCTAAAGTATAAAATACTTTCCGCCGCCAAAATATAATCTAAAAGTATCATGCACTTTGTTTTTTTAATTTTATGTTAGAAAATAATTGTTAGAAATATAAATTGTTTTTAACTTTCGAGTCTTCGTTGTCTTTTTTGTTCTAACTTAGGAATAATTGTCACACATTTCTAACATTTCACAGTTTTCTAACATTTTTTAGTTGCTTTTATGAATTTTGTGAACAAAGAATATAACTAAAAAGAACTATGACAATTATTTTTAAGTACGTTCCTTTTAGTTAAATATATCTGCATTGCTTGCATGGAATTATAGTTTAAAATTGAGAAATATAATGGTCGATATAATGGTATACATAATTGTAATGTCTTCCGGTCACATTTGGTAAACTACAATGTTTTCTTTGCACATTCCAGATACAGATTTGAATGTGTCTCATCAGTGCACTACGTTATAAATTTTTATAGCAAAAAACACTTAACGCGAAAATTACAAGCTACACGTATGTAACCAATATCTCTGGATATTGAATCATAATCATTCACGATTTTCAACGTTTTGTATGTTTTCAGTAAAATTACGGTGTTTAATAAAAATTTAATTACATATATAAATACTTTTATATTATTAATATAAAAAAAATAGAAGAATAAATTATTAATATATCTGTATGCAATACTATTCGTTCTTTATACTTATACATGTGTGTACACGTATGTTCAGAGTCTTTAATTTTATTAAAAATTTTAAATTTTTAAGATGTTGAAAATTGTGAATTTTCTTATCTCAATTCAATTGTTGTAATACTTAATGTAGCGGATGCTGTGGCTCGACGGACCAAACGATATGAATCTAGTTCGAGACGCTTGAATTTTGTAACGGATAGCCATCGTGTGGATGAAGTATAATGAAATGAAACGAAATGGAACAATTCCAATAGAAGATCGGAGATCGTGATGAATAGACTATATAATTTGATCGCCGATATTACCTCCCCGCCAATTCACACGGCTGTGATCTTCTGTAATGTTCCGAGATTACTATCTCTAATGTAATACGATAACGTATAATTTCTTGTAGCTTAATTAAATTAAGATTTAACTGTCGCATGATTATACACTGACTTGTAACTGAATGTCACATTGACTGATTTGTAATTGATCGTCGCACTGATTTCCCCGTTAACAGTGGGCCTACTTTATGCGAATGTGACAATGAGTGCTAATCACTTTGAAACACGAGCTGTTTGATTGCCCTAACATAATTCATTTAAAAACAGTGAAATTAAACATCGATAAGATGATCGATAGCAATCGTTTTTAAAGGATATTAAACATAACAGGCACGCGGGTCAGCGGCCAGGAAAGAAAACAATAAGCGATCGCGTCACAACAGCGTGATAAAGCGGACATATGACTTCGCAGACGTTAAGACTTCTTGCCAGTGTCATATGTCCTATGTGATATACGTCCTATGTATCATACGTCTTGTATGTCATACGCCCTATGAACTGGAGCAATTAAGTTCCATTTCCCAAAATTCTCCGAAAACTACAATAGTTACTTATATAAATGTGACCCAAAACATAAAAAGGCAGTCAGTTTTTAAACTTCAAATTTGTGTCTTCATTCTGTCTTCGATCTAGAGTTAAATCTAGCCAATATGTCGTTACACTCAAGAACACACTCTTTCAGTTGTAACGATTCGTCGAATTGTCGCATATTTATTTTTGGAACTCGACCAAACTTCCACTATGACACCAACATGAAAAAACGGGCGAGCCGTTGTCCTTATTCAAACATATCTAAATAGAACAATAAATTATTTTATGTGACAAGTGTGAGTGTGTTGGCTTTATGTGTATGAATGCGAGTGTAGCCTGTGGTGTAGATATATGATATGTATATGTGTGTCGTGTCTGATGTGTCGTGTTTTGTTTTTGGACTACCGGGGAGGAGTTATTCGTTGAGAAGGAATCATGATGTGAGAATCAAAGAAAAGAGAATAGCGAGTTCGGACTAGTGAAGAGAGTGTGTGATTGAGAGTGTGATGATTCTAAAGCTTTACTCTTTTGTATCTAATTGTGTTTATTCAATATATATTCTTTTTAATATCACGTCGTCCCTTATTCCATTCACAGTAAGAAGCCTAACGTCTTTCATAAATGTAAATAATTCTAACAATTAGAATTACAGAAAATGGTCTGAACACCGGACTATATCCCAAACGGCAGAGGAATTAATGACTGAAGGTTATGATTGACGTGAAATCAGGCTGTTCGGAAGAGAATCCATGCTGCAATGCCTATGGTCTAGGTGCAGGTAGTCCGGGAAATTTATTAGATTTTTACAGGCCTGTCTCGCCATAAATCTATGGCGATATGGTCGTTTTTTACTCCAAGTGGACAAGGCCCTCGACCGTGGATTGAAGCACGTCATTAACTTTCTCGAACACGTGGAGAACATGTGCCAGCAAGGTCACAATTAGGTCTGCGACAGATACCTGGCTCTTCGTGCCCCACCTTGGACCTCCAATCTTCCGCAGCCGAAGGAACCGAGAGAGCTTTCTGGTCCTTCTTTCGGCTTCCACTTCAGAATCCTTCGGACTTTCGACAGACCAAGTACACTCCCTGCGACACAAAATTTACCACGAGGGGACAAGCCTCTAATACTCAGCGTACGAAATACATACAGTCCACTAACTTTAACAAAACAAAACCTCGTCTCGCTAATTACGTGCGCGAACACAGGCTATTAATCATAATTATTGACTATTCAATAATCAGTAATTACGGATTAATGAATACAGTAAATAATCAAAGTCATTGTAAACAAAATTAATTTAAAAATCATTAAGTAATAATTATAATCTATTTTTAGCACTTTAATGGAATTATTTTAAATAATTTATGATAAAAATTTATGATTATTTATAAGTTAATCATACGCCTACATTACTACTATTGTCATGAGAACGACTGGATAATTTGCAAATTTCTGTTAAATTCTTCAATGCCGTACGGCGCAAGTGAATCATGCAATTATTTTACATATCTGGTGTCGTAGTTATTAGAATGACACTTATAAAACACATGTTATGAGGTAACCAACGGAATGATGCGTTCTATCATAACGACGAGAAAAAAAGAAGTGCAAGATGAAGAACGCGAGAATAAAACAAACTACGAGAACATGTGAAGGGCAATCGACCGAGAAAGAAATCAGCAACGAGAGCGAGATTGATGACGAGGAGCCGGCAAATCGGCGACAAACAGGTAGCCAAAGCAATCAAAGGCGATCTGATCCATCAACGAAATTCGATATCGTTAACGTACGGAAGATATGTATGTATTTATATTCACAATTAGAGATGTCGAGGAAAATATTTCATAACTTTTGAGAAATGACAAATTAGATGTAAATAGCTGGGTAGAAGAATTCGAGAGTATCAGTCAATTATTAGGTTGGGATTAGATTAATCTGAAGAAATGAATTTGTGCAAGGCTTACACGAGCGTCCGTCAAACAATTTATTAGGTTTCAGAAAAGTATCAACAGTCGTATAAGGAAATGACTTTTGTCTGCCATATTAAACAATACGATGAATGCAAAAATTGTCTAAAGCGACGAATTTTTTAAAAAATGTAGAGGTATGCATATAGTGCGCATGCATGTCAAATATATATAAGCGGGCGGAGCATAAGACATGGAGCGTGATTTGAAAACGATGTTTAATTGCATCGCGGTCAACAAAGAATGCGAAACCGATTGTTCCAATTTAATAAGAATAACTGAAAATGTGTCGGAAAAAATCGATGTAGTCGGTCCGTACAAAGTTAAGCTTGTACGGCGGTGATCTTTAAGGAATGCTGCCCGTTTCGCTGAGGTTCTCTCGTTTGGCCTTTTACAGTCGTCGGAGAGATATTAAGATTGTAAGTAGGTTTTTAAGACGTATAATTGACTAGAGTGTACAATTGTTATGTGAGTCTGAGAGATGGGTACGAGGTGTCTCCGCATATAGACTCGAATTGACTAATTGAGGATTTATGGCAAACTGTATATAATTGTTACGTGAGTCTGGGAGGTGTCTCCGCGTCTAGACTCAAACTGACTGACTGAGTGGTTATGGCAGACTGTCTGTCTCGTGCTAGGAGACTGACCTTTCATATGGAGCGAATGTGTCTACGTGACTTCTTGGCGCCAGCCAAGAAGTTCTTTGTTTACCAACCTTACCTTTAAAGAAGCGTTCCAGATGCGGACACTGCTTCTCAGGGTAGGAGTCCCCTTAGATAGGAGAATGCTATGGCATCTAGAACTTCTCGGCAGGATAGCGTATTTTAGGAACCTAGCCTGAGTGTCCGTCTTGAGGTGGGTTGTTCTGCACCAGAACACCCTTAGTTAACGATTGTGTAGATGCATTTAAAGCGCATATCTTTTCTATGATCGACTTAAAGAATAGATTTTTGTATGTTCTGATTGCAGAAAAATGCCATAAATTTACAGCATTTGTCTGAACATCTGGGACAGTACGAATTTAATAAAATGTCTTTTGAATTATTAAGTAACTATTTTGAGATCTAATGTACAGAGGAACAGTATTTATATATACTGATGATCTTATTAACACATCAGTCAATAAGTCTTTGGTCTAGCTAAGAAAAACAAATTTTTTTTGGAAATTCGATTTTATTCGTACTCTCCTTCAAGAGTGATACATTCATTCCAACGCTCCTCTAACTTTTCGATGCCTTTTTTGTAGAACGATTTGTCTTTATTTTCAAAATAGGCCTCAGTTTCGGCAATCACTTCTTCATTTGAGCTAAATTTCTTTCCCTGGTGCATCTTTTTGATATTTACAAAAAGTTAGTAGTCGCTGGAGGCCAGATCTGGAGAGTACGGTGGATGGGGAAGCAATTCGAAGCGTAATTCATTCAATTTAACCATCGTTTTCATCGACTTGTGACACGAGATATTGTCTTGGTGAAATAGCACTTTTTTCTTTTACATGTGAGGCCGTTTTTTCTTGATTTCTACACTCAATCGATCCAATAATGCCATGTAATATTCGCTATTGATAGTTTTATCTTTCTCAAGATAATCAATGAACAAAATACCATCCTAAAATACGGATGCCATAACCTTGCCAGTTGACTTTTGAGTTTTTAATCGCTTTGGACGACTTTCACCAGCTGCTGTCCACTCAGCTGATGATTTTTTTGATTCAGGTGTGCAGTAGTGGATCCATGTTTCATCCATTGTCACATACCGATGCAAGAAATCCTTTTTATCTCGCTTGAACAGCTCCAAACAGCGCTTTGAATCGTTGACGCGTTGTTATTTTTGGTCCGGTGTGAGCAAACGCGGCACCCACTTCGAAAGCATGCTCAAATTTTCATATAAAATTATAAACACACTACCTTTTGATATCTTTAAGGTGTCAACTATCTCACGCAACTTCACTTTACGGTCTTTCAAAACTATTTTGTGGATTTTTTTTATGTTTTCCGGAACAATTGCCGATTTTGGGCGTCCAGAACGTTCAGCATCATCGATGTTTGTATGACCGCGTTTAAATTCAGCATACCAGTAAAAAATATTTGATTTTTCTGGTGCAGAGTTTCCATAACTCTTATCAAGCCACTGTGTGGCTTCAACAGTATTTTTCCTCATCAAAAAACAATGTTTAATCAACACACGAAATTCTTTTTTATCCATTGTTTTGAAAATTACAAAACTGGAGTCACTAAAACCACTGTAACCTGTAAACTAATTGTTAGAATGTCATGAAATTTTGACATGTATCGTTTAAAGGATGCTACTATCCAGAAATCATATGGGTCTGTTAACAGTGTTGCCATACATGTGTCAGACAAAAGACTTATTGAGACTTATTGATGTATTATATTTAGTACAGACGAAAGAGACGCATTTCACGAACTAGAAGAAACTTTAAGAACTACGAGTCTAGATATTAGTTTGAAAAAATATGAATTTTTGAAATCCTTGGATACGAGATAGAAAAAGAATACATTAATCCATTGTTAAGAAAAGTTAAAGTTGTTCAGCACTTCTCAGAAATCGAAAAAAGATATACAAAGTTTTTGGATCTTACGGGATACTTTTAGAAATTCGTAAAAAATTATGTAAAAATTGCACAACCGTTGTCGAAGATATTAAAACATTCAAGTTCAATTTCAACGAACCACAAAGGGAAGCATCCTTGATGTTAAAAAATATGTTGTTGTAGGAACCGACATTCAAGATAAACGATTCTGCCGCTACGATTGAGTTTCATATGAACGGTAGTAAGGAAGGATATGGAGATGTAATGTTACAGAAATTCGATAAAAAAAAACAATTTTCACGTAGTTTATAACATGAGTTGAAAAATGTTGAACGCAGAAAAAATGTTGCATTCTTACGAGTTTGAAATTTTAACTATTGCGAATGCTACAAGTTTCGTGTTTACTTATGATTTAGGATTTAGATTTAAAATAGTAACAGATTGTGCCTTTTTAAAGAAAACATTGTATAAAAAGAATCTATCTGCAAAAATAAAGTGATGAGCTTTGATGTTAGAATAATTTTCATAGTAGAAGTATAACATCGTTCTGGACAACGTTGGACGTATGCCGACTAGAATGGTCTGTAAAGCGTAAGACGAAAATCTGCTCGAAATTATCAGAACTCTTTCAGCGGAAGAACCATATGAAGATTATTTCCTCAATAATGATATATTTGTGAAAAAGACCTAGTTCCATTGTTCCTTCCAAATTACAAATGGAAATAATTAAAAAAGATGCCCATAATAATGGACATTTTGTTAAAAAAATGGCAGAATTGAAAAAAGATTACTATATATACCTAGGTTGAAAAAAAAGTCACAAAATTTCATCGATTGCTGCATATTGATGGAAAGAGAAAGACGAAAAAGATGGCAAATTGCCACTTCAAAAAGTGAAAGCCTCTTATCATTTAGACCATCTACTAAATCCAACGACTAGATGTATAAATATTTATTTGCTAAATTCATGTTGCTTTTTATTACACGAAAAGTACCGACATTAAAAAAATCATCGATTTAAACTAACGATTCAGCAGCAAATCTTTGGTTTAAAACGTTTAATCACAGATTGAAATACAGCATTTACTGGTAAAGAATTCAAAAATTATTGTGATATGGAAAGAATCGAACACGTATTGACAACCGTAGAAAAATTTAATCTAAACCTTGTTAAACAGAACGCATAAATCATATTATCATTCCTATACTGATGAAATTGACCATAGAAACACAGACAAATGCATATCAGAAAAATCCAACAAGGAATTAATAACATGTACCAACGCAACATTATAAAGACTCTATTTGAAGTGTTAATAAGTACAAAAATGAGGATAAGTATAATAAAGAAAATCTAGAAATTCGAAAAATAATCAAGAATCAAAGTAAGAATCAACAGAACTTTTTCGAGAGAAAATTAAGACAATTTATAAAACAAAATATCATTAAAATACAACGTATAAAGGAAAATAAATGAAACCACGATAGATCATGTAAAAAGGCCAAGGAATATAAAAAAGTATATCGTTGTAATCGAGCATACACAATTTGGGTCAAAATTAAAGGTTAAAAAGAAATTCCTTGAACCATATGAAGTGTCACGTGTAAAAATCACCAGCATGAATAAATGATGAAGAACCGAAGACTAGTAGCTGATTATATGAAATCATATGTAAATCTATCTTCAAGTATTGAAAATAGATCAAGAATGGCCGAATGTAGTATGAGGTAACCAAGAGAACGATATCATAAAAACAAAAAACAAAGAAGTACAAGAATAAGATGAAGAACGTGAGACGTTATGAGAACGATGTGCGAAGGACAATTCGAAATTAGCAGTCGGTCGCAATAAATCGTTTCGTTTTTCTTATAAATCTTTTGTAATTCCTTATTTGTTTTTCTGTTATTAAACTACTTTATTCACTTACCCATCTCTGCTCTTGTTCTCATCCTACAAATATGTTTTATTATATTTTTGATTATGCATAAAAGCATTGACTAATAGCATAGACTGAAATAGACATTTAATACTTTTTCGCGTCCCATGTCTTGGAAGTTACTTAGCCCCCTTTTCGCGTCACATTCTGTCATCGACTTAGGCAAGTATTGTTCTACAGTGCTATTGATGATAGAGATTGTAGGGAACACTACTCAGACAACGTTTGTAGCGGCCAGCACATCCCTAACATACAAGTTCCGAAGATATGAACACCACAAGCCGCAAGTGGATGCCGCTTAACTACGGATCGAGTGCAATCATCAGATTAAGCGAGCAGCGTACGGAACACCTCTAGAATGAGTGCCGTCTTCCAATCTACAGATTCCTAACAAACAAGCGTCTAGGGTAGGGGTCGCCGCTATCTGTCACACTGATGTCTAGCGGCGATTCGCACTCCACTTTATAACCCTACCTTCTCTTTCCTAAAATCCATCCATATTACGAACATAACCATTACATGTTTTAAACATAACGTCAAGAATCTCCGCGACGCAGTACTATTAGACCGTAATTACGAGAATTACTTTATGGGACCGACCTTGTTTAATAGCACATCTGGACCATAAAATGACTTACCTTCCTGATCACGTACTCAGGAAGGACAAAGAGAGTTGGGCCTTTTATAAGAGCTGACTCTAATGCGCCGCATCAATAAGAATAATAGTTTTACAGTACGTTCAGACTACGCAACATACGTGTCCGTTCAATCACTTCGCGTAACATCCAAGCCTGGAAACCTCCACGTCATCTCTCGCTCTTTTAGGAACTATCTCACACACAAGAAGTAAAGCACACACAAAATAGCAATCAGCATCTCGCAATACGTTCCCTCAAGCACAATCCTACAAAAGAATTAAAATTAAAAAATATAAACAGTGTTGCTGTTTCCACATTAAGAATTATTTATTGAATTAAATCCAATGATACTTTATTACGAACAACATACATATATATGTACATATAATAATCATAGTAAATAAATACGAATTTCATAACAAGACATTGTTTAAGAAACTTTATCAAAGTATAGTGTGATTTTTCACAATAGTGCACTTTTTAAATGGATCTTTACGATTTTTTGTACGAATTTTTTTTTTTTAATTTTTTCTGCGTGTTATTCTGAATAAAAAAATATTAGAGCGAAAGAAATTGTCGAAGAGAAATTAATATTTTTTGAAACGCTTCAAATTTTATACAGGATGCCGCAAGTGGCTGCGCGCCTAGCGTCGAGGTCCTACCGATCTCTGGAGTTAAGCAAGCAGGTGTGCGGAACCCCGCTAGGATGTGGGTGTGATCCCAGCGGGCCAACTTCGTTGCGTTTAGTGGTTCCTTTGAAGTACGATATCGACCTGTACGCTTTCTTCTTTCGTTCGACTGCTACCAGATAATAAGGACTTTCGGGGAACCATATGAATATTGCAATGAATATCATCGGCAGTGTTAAAAGAATCTTTACCTTATCTTGTCATATCGACTTATATATAGCAAGTATTGCACTGTTAGTGATAGAAATTAAAATAAAAAAATATAGACAACGTTTCATCATCGAAAATTACATACTATTCCTTGAATTAAAACCGGTGACACTATTCCGAGAAAACATACAATTGTATGTACATATAATAATCGTAATAAATAAATGTGAATTTAGTAGCTATTCTTTATGAAGCTCTATTACTGTATAGTGTGATTTTTCAAAAAAATGAATTGTTTTTTAATGGATCTCTACGATTTTTTTCTACGTGCTATTCTGAATAAAAAATAATTAGAGCATAATATCGAAAAGAAATTATTTCTTAAAATGCTTTAAATTTTATACAGGATGCGGCTTTTAAATAAAAACACATCTTGTATTTTTGTTTTTATGAGAAAGAAAATGTTCAAGATAAAATTACACTATTTTAAGGCGCACATTCGTTGAAAGTGAAAAGAATTTTTTTAAGGTCATCTTTGCAACATTTCAAAATGAAAATAATGAACTCATATTTTTGTCAATATTCTTATGGAACATAAAAATTAACGTTTAATCATCTAAATAACTATTTCGTTCCAATCATTTAATCTAGAGGTTTTTTCGGAACGAAACGTTCCGAAACGTTTATTAAAAAGGTTGAATTTCATATTAAAGCAGTATAGATATTTATTGTGGTCAAGCGAACACAGTCTGACATTATTTATTCTGCGATTATTAAACTGAAATATAAAATTGTAGAATGAGTTGCTGTTCGTCCAAATCGTTCGAGAGCTCTCATCGAATTGTCCGTTCAGTCTCTCCTGCTGATCATCGTTTTGTTTACTAGCAGCTTTATCTCTTCTAATTGTAAGACCCGTACGTGTTTATATCTTTTCTACCACATAAGTTCCATAATATAGTACAGAATTTCTTTACATTTTGTTAAAAATTTAGTGACGTATTTTAGCATACTATATTGAAATTTTATACGATTTCGAAATGATATATTCTGATTGAGTATTGCTCATTCTCATTCTTTTTCCAATTGTCTTCATTATGATTGCGGAATGACAAGTGAAAAACCAGTTAGAAAGACAGTTTATGATTTTTTGACTAAAGCATTGATATATATACATAGATGTACAATATAACATGGAATAATTTTAGATATTGATTTCTTGTATCGAAATCTGGAGATATACAATTGACAAAACTATAACGGATATCATTTTATTTGACGAGCTATCAATTTGTTCACGTAATTTTCAATTCACCGTTGTTTATTTCAGACTCTGAGACACGAAGCCCCATTTAATGTCCGGTTTATACTATTCTTAATCAATGATAAAAGTATTATAGAATGTAAACGTTTTCCAATTAAAATTCGTAATTTTATTAAAAAATTAAGATATTAAAGCAATATGAAAATTTTTTTAATACATTGTAACATATATTATACAGTTTTAATTGCACGAATATATATTATTTATACTAATAAAATTGATATCACTAAATGATTGAAGAATTATTGATTAGGTTATTCATGATTACTGATATCTGATAAAAATAGTTTGTTCTAATTTTTATTAAAATTAATGGGAAATGAACAAAATAAACAAACAAATAAATGTTTATTGCACATTTTGATGAATAATATTAATTAAATATGTTTAATTGATTTTGAACGAGATTATAACAAAGTTTCTTCTTAATGTCTTCATTCGCATGCAATACATCATATATAAATACTAATACTTTAATACTCAGATAATGTTTGGACATAGAGCGATATTTATAATTATACAGAATGTGTCAAATTAAAATGTCAGAATTTCGGGAGTGTATAGAAAATGAACTAAGGAGAAAAATTAATCCGTCAGGTTTATTCGTTTTTGCTTTATGTTAAAAAAAAATCACGAAAAAAGAAAACGAAATTTTCATTTTTTCACTTATTCAATAAATTTATTCGATGACAATCAATTCAACAGAGCAATTTACAGATCAAATCGTAATTTGGTATATTAAATATCATTAAAGCAATGTTTATTACAATCGAATGTAATTAATGTTTGATATAATGCTTGCATTGCACGAAAAATTAGCGTACCTTTATTAGATTTATATAGTATTATTAGATAGTATTATAAAATGATAATATGAATGATAAAATTATATGACATGAATAAGTGCATATAAATAAATGAAAAAAAGAAAACCTTTTTCTTTTTTCTTCGCGATTTTCTTTAAAGTGAAGTAAAAACAAGAAAATCTCTAAAGAATATTTTTTCTCAGTTCATTTGTTTCTTACATACTCCCAAAGTTCTGATATATAAACTTAAGACATCTTTCATACTCTTTGAAATTCATTTTATTTCAGTGAATAAATAATTGTAATCCTGGAATAATTAAAAAGGCGTATTAATATTTGTTTGGCAAACTATATTCTTCAAGTTTCTTATAGATGAAGTCTAATGGAGATCAGGTGATGTAGTTGGAGTTGTAGTTGGAATTGTAGAAATACTATTATGAACTTCTGACTGCTGCTATAAATTTAAGTTTATTTAATTTAATTCCTTATATACACTCTACCGTAGTAATAAATATTGCTCATTTTGTATATTGTTTTTCTTTTTTTTCATAATTTTAATGATAATTCTAATGACATTTATATGACTTTTTTTAATTACATTTTAATCTATAGAATATATTAACAACGTTTGATTAGGATCTCCTATTCTTAATTTGTATTAATGATATTAATCTCCTATTAATTTGTATTAATGATATTTAGAAACTTGATACTTGGGCTTATGATATGAACGGGATTTTCGAAAGTATGAGAATTCAAATTTTTAGAAACTCTTGTAATCGACTTATTTTATCCGGTAAATTCTAGCTTTAATTAAAATTTTGAAATTTGAATTACATGGACAAATTTCACCAGACTAAGAGTCTGTCTTTTGATGTAATATAATTATATTTAAGACTTTGTACACACAAGTAATGCACATTCGAGATAAAACAAAATTCGAAGGACTGCCTGAGTCACTAATAAAATTGGTGTTTATTTACTCCACTTTTTTCTATTATTTTTATAAAACATCATGAAGAAAAAATAGATTTTCTATTTTGCGAAAGAATCATACAAAAGAGAATTGTACAAGCAGTCAACGGGTTGTGTATGTATTTTTGCATATATCAGTAATTTATATAAATTTACTTTTAAAATAAATAATATTAAAGATAGGATTTTGTATCTTCAATTTTTAATTTAATCTATTTATCAAAAAATGTAATTTTCGAAAGATTTGTTTTTTTGGTAATTAATGAGTATAAGTTTCATTTTAAGATTATAGGATTAACAAATAAAATATTATATCCGTATCTTTGTCAGTTTTTCCCAGACCTATCTACAACTTCCAATCACAGTTAATTTTTAAATATCATTGTTTCTAAGAATACATCATTTATTTTAATAAATAAGACACACCTATATGTTTTGCATATAGATATAATGGTGGAACATTTAAGTAAGGCCACTTAAATATCCTTTCGAATTGTAATAATATAAAAAATATTTTTCATCTAACCTAAATGATATGGAGAGACCAATAACTGAATAAGATAATATTTTTCTTTCAAGGTCATTTTTTCAGAATTTTCAAAGTTTTCAGAATATCGATGTTTTTTTTTCAGTAAAATGATGTATTTTTTTATCGCACCGTGTAATTAATAAAAAAATAAATTTGGATTATATATTTATGTAAAGAAATAACCTTAAAATGACACTGAGGTCCAAAAATTTAACTTTTTCTTTCAAAGAATGATCACTTTCGTATTGCTGCAAACCCATTATATATGTAATATATAAATAATAAATAATATAATTTAGTTCACTGCCATTTTTTTAATAATTTTTCTTTTGTATTAAGAATGTCACAAAAGAAAGTTTAATCAAATACACAACTTACGAATTCAGTTTTCTACAAATAGAACAATGTGACTTCAAACTAAAATGTAAACAATCTGTTTAAAAATAAATGGTAAAAATACAGCATTAATGATTTTAATGATTCTATTCACAATTTTACATATTATTGATTTTATCAATTCAGTAAGTCAACACTACGTAAAGTGCACCGCGTGTCTTGAATGTCTGTTGTTTTTGAAGATATGAAAAAATTTTATTAACAAGAATTGTTTAGTACAAAGGAAGCTATAATATGAAAATAGTGCAAGTGAAAGGATTTTGGTACTTTAGTATTTTGACTTTTTTAAACGAAATGATATATTTTTTTATTCATTAATCTACGCAGTTCGGCATTTTCCATAAAGAATATTAACTTATATTACATTAAAAAATTATTAATTTAAGAGATATTTTAATTTTATAAAATTTATGCATGAAAGACAAGAACACAAGACTATTGCTTCTATATGCATTCGCTTGTCGAATACGATAGAGTTTACAAAATTAAGGTTAAAATATCTTTTAAGTTAACAAGAGCTTTTCGACATACATACACAGATGTAAATCATAAAAAAATAAAAGTGAGTAAATGAACAAAATAGTTTTAATAGCGGAAAAACAAATACGAAATTACAGAAGATTCACAAGAAAAAGCAAAGCGATCTACTCAATTATTAACAAACTACCCGATTATTAATTTAGACTGCCTTTCATTTCTACAGTTTTCGTTTTATTCTCATATTATTCATTTTATTCTCGTACTCCTTTATTTCTCGTCTTTATGATCACACCATTCTTTTGTAGAGAATATCGATTAAAGGAGTAAAAAAATATTATTAAAAAACTATTACTATTATATTATATATGTGCTCTACACTAAACAATTTTCATTAACAAAGTATTTTTATATTTTCAGAAACACCGAAGAACACCATTCAACATAATCCAGTTATGTAGTTTATCGTATATGTATATAACTTAGAAGATATAAAATTATATCACTGTATTGTCACATTTTATTATAAAAAATGTTAATATATTTCAAACTATTTCTAAAATAGTTATTATAAAAGATACATTTTAATATGAATAAAATATGTTGTTAAGATTATCATTTTAGACAATTTTTTCATATAATGTGTATTACAATTGCGCAATCTCAGTTTTTAAGATATACAAAAAAAATTTCCAAAAATCGATTTAACTAAAATCTTAAAAATAACTTCATTTTACATTTCCATAAAGAATTTTTGGCAATACAGAAGTTGAGACCCAAATTTTGCAAAAGAATTTAGGAATAAAAGCAAAACAATTATTTGGAATAGACCGAATAGACAATTTGGAACGCCTTACGATGACGCAATGCGATGGTCAGTTTAAAAGAGCCTGACCCAAATAGACTCAACCTCGATTGTCCGAGCTAATTGGGAGATGAACTTTCGGATAATAGAATAATTGTTTCTTCTAAGTTGATTTTTTTTATATAATGTATTTATTTTATATATGATTTTTATACATGATTTAAAAAAAGAATATAAATATTAATAATGACATATAATATATAATAAAATTAAACATGTATTAATTGAAAATCTGGTCCTAAATTTTTTTAGCTGCTAAATTATAAGTTTCACGAGAAAATATTACGGTTTTTTTCAGGCAATATTTTCTACAGTAATCCTGTCTTATCAGTATTATACACTTTATACAAAACATAGCCTTGTTCAACTAAAAAGTTATTAAAAAATGCTGTAAAGTTTCCTGCAGCTTTCTTATCTCCAGATAATTTTTCTTCGGAAATATTTAATTATCATCCACCATGAGAAGATTTAAATTCTGACAATTATTGTTTGCCTTGAAATTTGAATTGTCATTTAACTCTTTATTGAAATCCATATCTTTCCATGCAATATAGGTCTAAATATTGGTACACTATTATAAATATTCTATAAAAATTGAACTACTTAAAAAAAGTATTGTCTAATTTTTTATTTTTGTAAGTTTCACCGTTTATGCACCGTTTTCAGTTATTAGAAATCTGTTACAAACAAAATAACATATTTCCGTTTTTTAATGTCCGTAATTATAGATTTCCCAACACCATATTTTTTTGCTAATGCAATCTCTCTTTGTCCATTCTCAAATTTTTCAATAATTTCATATTTTATTCCCATCCATTAGTTAATACCATCCATTTTTAACATGGTAACATTACATAATGGTTATAGGTACGGTGTTGTGATTATACGGACTAAATATATACAAATGTATACTAACTAAATATATACAAATGTATACGGACTAAATATATACAATTGGATAGTGGAGAATTCGAATAATAGAATGTTCAAATACTAGAAAATTTGGATAACGGAGGTTTGAATAATCGAGGTTCTACAAGGTTCTACGAGGTTGTACAATATAAAATACAATATGTAATATTAAAAATATTTAAATAAATCTGAATCTTATTAAAAATCTCATTTTAAAAAGTTGTCAGTTTTTTTTAAAGCGTATCAGTAGTGGTTTGGTTACACAAATAAATGGTGAAAGTCGGCTGAAAACGCTATCATTTAGAAATAATCTACAAAAATAGATGTCAATGTGTAAATTATCTATAAGATCTAATTAACAAAGAATTACGGAAGTATATGTTCTCAAATATCCCATTATAAATACAAAAATCATTGAAATTGGTGAAGTTTACCTCTTAAAAAGTATGAAACATATTTTTATGAATATCTCTGAACATTTCAAGTGACGGTAGCACATTTAGAAGGTCATTAAAATCAGTGGTTTTTTAAAATTTTATTTTAGATAATTACGAAATAAATTGTCGATGCAATTAAAATTATATGATAATGTACAGGCTGGTTCACATAATTGTTTCAGGTTATGATTCCATTATCGAATAATGTATACGTAATCAATAATTATCTTTTTAATGGAAGCGCATAATTTTTTACATAGATAATTTCCCTCGTCATTCAATAGTACGATTAAACTTCTAAAAAAACGTGTTTTCCTGAATGTAATAGTCTCTGAAACATTTATCTTCCTTTTCTTTTCTGTAACTACACTGGTTAATAGAGCTATACCCTAAAACAATTGCGTCGATAATTGTGTGTATAATATAATATAATTAATAATATAATTTCTCACTACAATGAATAATTAATTTATTGGAATATAATCACATTAACTAGCACTTTTAAGAAAGAAATACTTATTTGCAAAGTATTTCTTTAGAAAAAAAATACTTATTTCTTTCAAAGTTTTTCTTAATGCAAACAATTAACTGGCTTGATTATCAATTCATATACCGTTACTTGAAAAAAAATGGCAATGTAAAGACATAATATATTAGTGCATATGAATTATCATTTATATGTAAATTTGAATTTGGCGAGTTAATATTACCTATTAAATTTTTTTTTTGTCAATTAACAAACAAATTATAAAATGGGAAATATAAGTTATAACTATGTATTACATTTTTTGACAAGAAAATTTATATACAGGGTGGTACTTAAATGATTCTTCGAGTAATGAATCTATACAATAAAATAAATAAAACGTATCATATGAATCTATAATATATTCTATGTACTTTAAGTTTTTAGGTTATATGATTAAGATTGAAATGTGAATAAGGAATTGTTTGATGTGTCCATCTTGTGTCTCAAGAGTATCAGTACATGCCACTACATATCATAATACGTATCTAATATTTATAAAATATATCCATTGATATATAAAACAAAACTCAATTCACTAAACTTTTATTTCTGATGCAATTTAAAATTCAATTGAAATGAATAATGTGTATGATCTAGAAGAAAGAATTCAAAATGAATCCGGTATGTGAATGCACAATTCAATGCAGTAACATTATGTTGAAACATAAGGCATGTTGAACATTTTCTTCAATTACCTATGAAAACCAAGATATGTTGCGAATAATCAAAATAGTTTTTAACACACAAATTATTAAAAAATTTCAATTTCACTCCAAGACTTTCCAATTTTAAAATTGATATAATTTTTATACACTTATTATATTGTAGGGGACGCGGCCCGCTGACCTTGGGCTTACGACCAGGGCCAATAAACATATAAAAGTAAGTTGAGGGACGCATCCCTGGGTAATATCGTTAGGCCCACAAAGTAATTGCGAATATTACTGACCGGCCCAACGGTGCACTTAGCCCTACCTTTCCAATCACGTGATTTGGAAGGAAAATTTATATAAGACAGACATGGTCCCCAAAATATTATTAAAATTTCAAGTGAAAAAGCAATATTTTATATGCAATAATCTAATAACTTACCTTAATTCGAACCATCATGTTTAAATGTCCTTGACTATACTGTTCGATTACATCGCGCACGTCGTACGGTTTCCGTGCTTGCTGGAACTTTCTCCTGGCCACGAAGTACTTGATCTTCCTGATCGCCCTAATGGCATTTCGATGTACTTCCGTTAACCTAAAAATTATAATGATTTCATACTGATAATAAATATATTTCCAAACACATAAAGTATTTTCGATTCAATGGTAAAACCAAAAAGAGGGTGATTCTGCATGAAAAACATAAAAAAAATAAAATTTCTTCATTTAAGACTTCATTTTAGAGAAAATTGAGTTTGAAAATTTGTCCAGTATCCTTGAATTTGGCTAATTTTAGACTAATAAGAGTTAATAATACTAGAAAATTTCAATACTAGATGAAAAAGATAGGATATTATTCTATTATTCCGTGAAAAATATAGAATAAAAGTTTTCCGTAAAACTGTCAATAATCTTTTCAACAAAATAAAAAACTTTCAAGAAAAAACAAATAAATGAATTTTTAAATTCAAAATTTAGTTTAAATTTAGTTTAGAAATTAAAAATTTACTTAAACGAAGTTTTAATTTTTTTGTGAAAAAAATTGCATTCGAGTTTTTACAGGTAGATTGTTCTTCTGCACAGTCCAAAATTAGCTAAATTTAGATATAGTTGATAAATTTTCAAACTCAATTTTCTCCAAAACAAAGCTTTCTCGAAATGAAAAAATTTCATTCCTTCTTTCTGACTCATTTTTTTCAGTTATATATCATTGGATTAGAAGCACCATAATTCATCATAATTAAACATTTACGTTGTAATTAACATTTTTCATCATTTCTTTTTAGGTGAAGCTGTTTTTCAGATCATTTGATGATGAAATCATTTTTCACAAAAATGAGATCATTTTTACATTATCAATTGTTATTATTTTGTATTGAAATAAAATTTGTTCTTTTTATACGAATTGTTAAAAAAAAGGAGAAATATTCAATAGTTAGAATGTGAAATAAAATTTATTACAATTATTAATTTGAAATTTTTAAGAAAATTTGATTTTAAGTGTTAAGGAAAAAATAAATTTTATAGAAATATAAAATTTATTTTATTATTCAACACTGACTATTGATTGTTGCTTATGAATACTATGAATTACATGATAATATTCTCCATTATCATTTCACTATTCTACTGTAGTAAAATTAATTTGAAAAATCATTTCTCGCTTTATTATTAATAAATAGTAACTCTATTAGGTAAACCGAGCAAAATAATTAAATAGTAATTAAATAATAATTCAAACATTAAACATACTTCTTTAAATAATCTACAAATTTAAACAATATCCTTCACTAGTTTATCTAGTAGAAAATCTTCATTTTTCCAATCTCAATTCTCGAATCTCTTAATTTGCAGAAGAAATGGAACTAATAGTGGAAAATTAAAAATAAGAAACAGTTGGACAATTGTCGATCAGCTATTATCAAACATGATTTCACATTTTAATGGTGAAATGCAGCAAACTCGTATTTCAGAACATTAAACAATAAATAAGGAAAAAAAAATTAAAGAGACTCACGAATTAAATGTTAAAGCACGTAGCTGCGAGAAAAACAGGAGGAAAAGTAAAACCACGTACGTGACTTATCTTCGTGTCAAAAGTTCGAATATCAGATTTACAAAGAATGTAGGCCGTCTATGAAATGAAGTGAATATCGTGCTTTGGAAAAATGAAAGAAAGAAGGAAAAGAAAAGACATATAAAGAAGAGAGACTTTTCACAACCGTAAAATAAAATTTCGTTTTTGAGAACGAACACTTTCTCAAAATATCAATGCCATATATTCCGACTTTTTTACATGTTGTTACAGAAATAATTATTGATAATAATCTTTTAAGGAAAACATCTGATCACTTAATATAATGTATAATATATATCGTTTTGTCAAAGAGCTAAAAAAGTACTAGAATAAAAGATATTTTATGAATTTCCACTTTAAAATGACATTTCCGTAATATTATACACAACAGATTTTTATTTCATTATAGGACATCTCCAATTTAAATGTCAAAATTTTAACAGCACGTAGAGAACTGATGAACTTGTAAGAAAAAAAGGACTTTAGAAATTTACTTATTTTTGATTAAAAAAGATTTTGGAAAAGATCATGAAAAAAGAGACAAGATATTTTCGCTTCTTTACTTATTTATTTACACTAATCATCTATTTTATCATTTTTATTTTACTGAAAATATTCCGTTGATTTGATTCAATTTCGCTCTTTTAGTTGTTTTGATTAGTTCACTGATTAACATCGAATAAACTTTCAAAATAAATAAAAAAGCAAAAAACTTTTTAGTTAGTTTCCTTGTGATTTTTTCCAAAATAGAATAAATGACTCTTGAAGTTTTTTACATGGTCCCGAAGGTTTGACACTTAAGTTATGGACATAAAAATTAAAATTATACATTTTTTATAAATAATTGTACAAATATATAATTTTTATAAAATATATTATTATTTTTATAAAATAATTATATAATTATTATAAAAAATAATAATTTGTACACATTGTGCATATAAACACGTATTCTGTTATTTAAAACTCAATAAATTTCGGTCACAAAAGTGATACAATTTTTAAGAACACATAAATTGTATTATGTTCAATTTAAATTAATTATACAAAATCAAACAAAATGATCCGTGATTGATGTTATTTACACATCCAATAAAATAGTTTGATTTTTGGGAATAAAGATATATAGGAAAGGAAATAAGGAAAATAACAAAATTGTAAAACTTTTTTTAGCAAAAAGTTTATGCACAGATAATATACTGTGGCCATAAGTGTCATGATGATTCAGTTAACAATTTCAAAAGAAATACGAACAATTCTTTTATTGGATCAATTCTTTTAAAGCAAGTAATGAAAAAATCTAACTATCTATCCTTAAAAGTAAATTTATTAATTCAATTTATTAAATTTCCGTTGCGCTTACTTTTAACTCGGTATTTTATAACTGTCGTCATCCAATACTGTATTTACCCGTATAATCAAAAAGCTCTTCGGCATCTTAAATATTTTCGTTATTTTTGGAAATATGAAGAAACTGTGAATGTTAGTTTTGTGTGTGTGTGTGTGTGTGTGTGTGTGTGTGTGTGTGTGTGTGTGTGTGTGTGTGTGTGTGTGTGTGTCATTTGTAGAGAAGAAACCGTAGTGTGAGGATCTAGAGAAAGAGAATAGCGAGTACAGACGAGTGAAGAGAGAGAGAGAGAGAGTGAGAAAGCGAGAAATCAAAAGTTGTAAACTTATTTGTGTTTGTTCAAATATATATTTTAATATTACTTCGTCGTATAATCCACTCACAATTGGTGGCAGAGGTCCGTGGTTAATTGTGCAAAGTTTGCGATAAAAAGACAGTAAAGTTCGATAAGATTGACAAATATGGCGGACCAATGGAACATTATAAATGTTGAATCATTCGACGATTTAAATTACTTTCTATGGAGTAAGAAAGTAGAAAATATCCTAAGGTCAAAGATGATAAGCGTTAAGCCGATCGAGAAAAGAAGGGGACAACGGATATGATATCAAATGGAAAGAATGGAACGAACGGGACGACAATAATTATGCAGCGAAGACAATAATAATCAACACTGTGAATAAAGCACAATTACTTAAATATAGCCACGAAAAAATGTGGACCAATTATGGATATCGATCAAATTGGATATGGCCGCAGGAACAGAAGAATTAAAAGCAAAAGTTCTTAACGAATTAACAAATTTGAAAATGGTGAGGGATGAGACCGTTGACGCATTCATGAGCAGGGCAAAGGAATTAAGAAATGTAAACAGCTTGAAAAGGACATTGAAGAGTTCGAGTTGAAAATGTATATATTTTCGAATCGTATGTTCGGTGTTTTATTATACCAAGTGTTAAAGTGCAAAGAAATTTATCTGTATTTGATACAAATATTTGATTAGGTTTGCGTTGAAACAAGAAATACTGAGAAGAGAAAGAAGAAAAGAAGATCGACCATCTAGAGATCGGGAATCGGTAAGAAAAGTTAAAGAAGGACAAAAAGGTAACATCTATTGCTACAATTGTGAAACGAAAAGGCATATGGCTGCGGAATGTAATTAAAGCAAACGCTGCATTAACTGTCAACGCTTCGATCATATTGCAGCAAAATGTCGCGAACCAAGAAGGAATCAATCACCTATGAGGAGAGAGCAGGGAGGAAATTTTCAAAGGGGGAACTCGTGGAAGAATCACAAGACAACATGTTGGAAGAAATGAAGTAGCAATGAAAACCAGCGATGAAGTTGTGAGAGTAAAAAAAATTCTGCCAATGGACAGATTGTGTGAGGTGAGTGAGAATATCGAGAGAGAAAAGAGTGAATGTCAGAATGGTCGATATGGTTCTTAGATTCTGGAGTTACGAGTCATATGACTCGCAATGAACATATATGAAAATTTGATACAGGAAAAAAGACAGATTAGCTTAGGGGACAAAGAAGGTAAAATATTGACCTCAAAAAATATTGGCGATGTAGTTGTAAAACAAACTTCGAGTGAGAATGCTTTGCGATTTAACCCTTTGCCGTCCCTAACGCTCCAGAATGCTCGAGATTTAAATCCTGGCTAAACGCTCTAAAACAAGAATGCAAAGAAAATCGGGTAACAATGATACAAATTGGGAAGAATGCTGAAGAGATAAGGGCTTATATAGGAGTTCTCATTTACATAGACTTAGTTGAGTTACCTGAAATTGACGATTATTTCTTGGGGGACTTTTTTGTGTGTCCAATTGTTAAGCAGGCAATGACACTAAAACGATTTAGAAAACTAGGGCAATATTTACACCTCAGCAGTGAAGAAAATAGGCCTAGACTCGACGATATAAATTTTGACATTTTGTACAAAGCAAGACCAGTTCTACAACTTACAGAAAGATTCAAAATTATGTACACATCTGGCCGTGACCTTGCATTCCCTAAACTTTTTCATAGTCTTGTGAAAATACCAGGTCGTGCTAAAGTGTGTGCTCTATGCATGCAAAATAAAATAAAAGCTGCTTCTGGGAGGGGAAAAAACTACAAACTACATTCAAATGTAAGCAGTGTGATCTACCACTCTGCCAGATCGGGTGTTTCTTAGGATACCACTAGGAGTAAAATGTGGAAGTACAAAATTAGGGTAAGTATAAATAAAAATGTATGGATATCTTAGAATGAAAGTGCAAAAGGAATTATATGTTAATCTTTCTTTGTTTTGTTAAAATCTTATTTTCTTTGAAGAAGTACACTCAGATAGCTCTGACATTGATAATTTAAATACACCACTTAAAAACACGGTTATTGTGGTCGTGCTGTGCTATTTAAATTATGAACGGCAAAGGGTTAAAGATGTATTGTGTGTACCGGAACTAAATTCTAATCTTCTTCCGTTGCGAAAATAACTGATCGAGGATATAATATAAATTTTAATATATTTGGAGCGATAGTATACAAACATCCAAATGACTGTGATGAGAAGAGTTGAAATTTCGTATTATGTAAGAACATTTTTAATAAATGAGAGAACTGCAGTGGTGTCAGTGGAAAGTGATGTGTGACACAAGAGATTGGATCACGCGAATAAAAAAGTCATTGAAGAAATTAAGAAAGAACATTTAATAATGGGAATAACAAGCAATTGGAAAAATGAATGCGAGTCGTGTATCGAAGGGAAAATTTCAAAAAGGTTACATCAAAGACATGAAGAAAGGAAAACAAATCGAATTATAGAACTATGGCACACTGATTTGAGAAATCTAAGAGATCATAAACATCAACATTCGGTAAGAAAAACTATATATTAACCATAATAGACGATTCCAGGGTGATATTTATAAGTTGTTGAATGAGAAGACTGAAGCCGTAGAAGAATTAAAAAAACTAATTATTTTGAAGGAAAATCAGACTGAACTGAAACTAAAAAGGATTAGATCAGATAATGGAGGAGAGTATCTGGATAAAAATCTGAGGCGATGGTTCGAAACTAAAGGTATTGCGTATGAATTAAATCCGCCAATGACCCCACAATGTAACGGAATTACAGAAAGAGGAAACCGAACGATAATTTAAACGACAAGGATGATGCTAGCGGATGCTAAACTAAATTTGAAATTTTGGGGAGAAGCAGCAAATACGTCGCCTATGTAAGAAATAGAGTGAAATTGCGGGTACATGAAAAAACTCCATATGAAATTTGGTATAATAAAACACCGAACATACAACATATGAGGAAATTTGGATGTGCAGCGTATGTATTAAGAAAAAGAGGAGTTAAAAGGAAATTTGAATCGAAAACGGTAAGAGGAATTTTTGTGGGGTACAATGATAATACATACCGTGTATACACACCTGAAACAGAAAGCATCAAATGCGACTGTGATGTGAAATTTGACGAGGATAAGAATGGCTGGGATCTATTACATCATAAAGAAACAGAAAACGATAATGGCGATGAAAATAATAACTTAATTGTTGTTGGATTGGACTTGGAGAATGAAGAAGATGAAAATGAAAAAATGGAGATAGTAGAAGAAGAAAATAACGTATATTTAAGAGAAGAAGAAACAGTGAGCGAAGGGGATAGCAGTGATTATGATCATGCCAGAGAAAAAATTTTGAGCAATGATTTGAGAATGTAGATGAAGTGGATGATAATAATCAAGAGATGGATACATTGTCAGAAAAGCCAACTACGAGTAGAAAAAGAGAAAGAAAAAAGGAACTAACAAGAGAAGAAGTACAAGTGAGAGAGTATCTACGAATACAGCAAGAAAAAATGGATGAAGAAAGGGATGTAAAGAGATCAACGAGAATACAAAAGAGCAATAAAATGCCATGATAAAAAAAATTCCGAGCATGGAAGCAAGCGAGACAGATCGTCCGAATGAGAACAATGGAAAGAAGCGATGAAAGACGAAATAACATCACTAAGACAAAGTTTAGGATTTAGTTGTGCGCCCGAGAGGAAAAAAGGTGATAAAATGTAAGTGGATTTTTTCTATTAAAGAAGACCCGATTACATTAGAAAAAAGGTTTAAAGTACGATTAGTGGCTATGGGGTGTATACAAAGGCCAGGCTTCGACTACAAGGAAACATTTTCACCGACAGTAAGGATGGAAACAATAAGATTGTTCAGCATATGTGCAGGATATAAAAGAAAATTGAAAGTTTATGATGTAAAAACAATCTTTTCGCATGGGTCATTAGATGAAGAGATTTACCCAATGGATTTGAAAATAATACCGAAAAAGTGTGTAAATTAAAGAAAAGCATTTACGGTCTAAGACAGGCAAGTAGATGCTGGAACGAATATTTGAATAACATTCTTCAGAAGGTTAGACTGAAATAATGCACAGATGATCCTTGTCTATTTTATATCAAACAGCAAAATGTGATATCCATATCGATGACATTACGATGGTGAGCAGTACGGAATCATTCGAAGAAAAATATATGAAAAAACTGAAAAATTATATAGAACTGAAGGATCTTGGCGGGGCGAAACAAGTATTTGAGATAAAATTAACTCAAGAAAACTGTTGATCAGTCAAAAAAAATTATGTGAAGAATCTAGAAGAAGAATATGAATGACAGTAACGAAATGAATGACAGTAACGAAATGAATGACAATAACGAAGTAAGCTCTCCGATGGATGTTAATCAAACATTGAGTGAAGACGAAGGAAGTCAAATGTGTGATCAAAAGGCGTATCAGGAGCTACTAGGACGTTTGATGCGTGGCAACGAGACCAGATATATCGGTCTTATTTTCTCTTAGCTGTTTGTCGCAATTTAGTAAATGTCCGAAAGAAATACACATGAGACCACTGAAACATGTTTTTCGGTACCTGAAGAGAATGATAGATTATAAAATTGAGTACAGGAAGAAAAACTTTGTAAAGGGAGTGAGATGCGAAACGGACGCATTATTGGACAGCACGTGGCACGCAAAGTCATTTAGTGGACTACTTGTCTACCGAAACCTTATACCGGAAACTTTATACAATGGAAAAGCAAAAAACAAGTTGACCTGTCATCCATCGAGAGTGAATTAGAATCAATGTTAGATTGAAAGAAGTGATTTGGACAAATGAAGTGTTAAAAAAACTAGGAGTATTTAATGACGTCTATAAAGAGTTAAAATGTGATAATCTAAACGCTGTGAAACTAGCGAACGGTGAGAATTTTAAAACAAGGACAAAAATACTGAATAGAAAATGTTTTATTCGAGAGTATGTGAAAGATTATTCAGTGAGAGTGATGCATGTTCATAAACAGAATATGACAGCAGATTGTATGACGAAAGCATTGAGCGGGCCTGCATTATTAAGAAATATAAAGAATTTTATGTTTGTTAAAATAGAATAAAACCAAGGGGGGAGAGTGTTAGTGTTGGCTTTATGTGTATGAATGTGAAGTATAGTCTATCGTATGGATGCATGATATGTATACATCTGTCGTGTCTGGTGTGTTGTGTTTTTTTTTTGGACTGTGCACCGGAGGAATAGAGAAAAAACCGTGGTGTGAGGATCTAAAGAGAGAGAGAGAGAGATAGTGAAGGAGCGAGAAATCAAAAGTTTCACCTAATTGCAAACCTACTTGTGTTTGTTCAAATATATATCTTAGTATTACTTCGTATACTAATTACTTCCTATAATCCACTCACAAAAACTTTGTCAAGGAAAATTATAATAGGTTTAATGCAATAGGTTATGTAAATTAAGGTTAAAACATCTACTAAACTAATAATTTATTGACATACGTATACTTCTTTTTACAGAGAATGTTAAACTGAATCCATTAATGGATCAGAAAATATACGATTCCATCTTTTTAAAAAAATAGATTCATAGATTCATATTCACGAAATCTTCAAAATCTTTGTACATAGCAAAAATTAATTAATGCCATTTTATAATATCCTCCGCATTAAATACATAACTTTCGTTAACAAAATCTCTGAAAAGAATGGAGGTGATAAAGTAATGATACATGTATATACAGCATTTAAGTACAAATAAAAAACAAATATACTTTAATTTATCCAAGTAATTTTTGAGAGAATCAAAGTCCTTAAAGAAACATTTTCACAGTAAAATCATAATGTATTGTATTTTCTTTTATTTGTTTGTTACTGTTTATATATTTTCGTACGAAAATCTACTGAAATAATAGAAGGAAAAGTGTACTTACGTAGTTATTCTTTGCGGTTCCTCGATATCAATGTCAATTTCATCGCTAGTAGCTTCTGTGACAGAGCTCGTCTGAGACGTAAAGAGGCTTCCCCTGCCAATCGGAAATACGCTACTCATACTACCAAACTCAAGAACTAGTTCGTTTGATGTTCAAAGCCGCTCTAGAGAAAATGCTCTTCAGCCAACTGACGTTTCCTGTCACTTGAACTTAGCTAACCAATTATTATTTCCCCGTGAAATTTTTAAAAATTTTCTGCGTATTCAATTTTTATTCATATTGCACACTCCATACTCCACTTTGCCAAATAAAAATTCTTTTTACAAAAACTTACATATACAGCCAATAGATTATTGTTACGTAGAAATTTGGTTTGATGTTATAAATAATAAAACGTAAAATAGAAAAAAATTTTCGAGAAAGGCTTTAGATATTATATATCATAATATTTAATACAATATGAAAATATTAAATCGCGTATGAAAATAATATCTAGTAAAATAGATATAAATATATCTTCAATTTGACAGTATAAATAATTTTACTTATATTTAAAGAATTTTATTTTTAAATTAATTTTTAATTTAATTTAATTTTTTAATTAATTTATGCAGAATACTGCAGAATAATATTATTATAATATTATTATAATATTATTCTTTATAATATTTCATTTAAGAAGTCAGTGCTGTTTTGTTATTTTTAAAAATTAGACTTCAGAGATTATAAAGTAAGATGCTTCATTCAATTTATATGTTCAATGATATTCATATGTTTCAAAATCAAAACAATTATAAAATTTATTTAGTGAATTTAATTTTAAATGTACATGAACGTTTCATGATACTTAAGATTAAACTATTAAGCTATTTAATGCTTAATTGTAAATTTAAGTTGGCTTCTGAGTGTCTTCTTGGAGCAAATTCAAAAATTAAACAAATAGATTATTGCGTATTAGTTTTAAAAAGCACTTTAAGTCTTTCTATATAAATTTCTTTTTATTGCCGTTACGAAGATTCGTAATAACATTGTAAGGAAATAATAGTATTTCTTGTTACAATATAACAACACCGTAATTAATAAAAAATTTAATTAATAAAAGAACATCTAATAATGTTAGATTCAATTAAACGACTTATTTTTATTTTTGACAAAAATGATGTACTATGTGAAGAAATTTTATTCGTACTATTAATAATTATAGTTATAATTATAATTACTAAATTAATAGGTAATAAATTAATTTTAATTAATAATCATAATTAATTTATTAAACAAATTAGAAGAGATAATTTCTTGTATGTAATTTCATCAATTACAATATGATTTCTGTGTCATTTTATAAAATAATTAATTTTTTTTTAATTATTATTTTAATCATTTGCAAATATTATTATTAATAAAATTTTAGAAAAGATAGAAATTAAAAGTCATTAGTTTCAATTGTCTTCAAACATTAAAGTTGGTAATAATACAAATGAAATTTTGCATATAAATTTTACAATGATCAAAAATGATAAAATTGATTTGATATATATAAAATTATTAAAAAACAACTTGTTGCTATGTTAATTATTAATATTATTAGATCATAAATTAGTGCAAAAAAAGTCTATATTGTTCAAACAAAAATAATTTAAAATTAAATAATGATTTTATTTGATTGAAGTTGAGTTATAAGTTTTACATGTGTAATGTCATTTAAGAAAAAATTTTATTCTATTAGAAATATGTTATTATCTTTGACTAATTTTTTTTTATTAGAACCAATTTACCACCAATGTTTGAATTAATGTTCAAGCAGATTGTCACTTCAATCGAAATGGATCAAAGTTGATAACAGAGAAATATTTTTTTATGTTTCTTTCATTTTATGTTACAACATTTTTCGGAAAATGTATAACATACTGGAGAGACTGAAGACTCATTATAGCAATTTCAAATATCCGCGATCCCGTACATTATTTATATACCCTTTCACGGAATGTTCATATGTTTATCACGAATATATTGATTTATATCACCAAAAAAATAAAACGCAACTTCTATTCGAATAAACATTGCAGACGGAACATTTGAAACTCGTATCGTTTAGCATAGATGATTTATATTACCCTCTTAAAGATAATGCGTTACATATAGTGGCGTAAGAAAATATTTGATAGCGCGCTTCCGAAACTTTAAACAAAAAAAATATCTGTATTGCACTTAATTTTTGAAAATAATATTTTAACTATAGAAAAATCAAAATTACAAGTATCAAAATTACATACAGAAGTAAGCAAAAATATACATCTAAATATTTTCAGTATTTTTATCGATACAAAAAATATATCAGAAATTATTTAATTTTAAGTGAGAAATATTGCGACTTATAAATTTTTTTTACAAAAATTATTTCTTTTCAAATTCATCATGATAACATATTTTTCTTTTGTAGCAGGAGAAAAACATATGTGTATCATATATTGACTTTCAAATGATCTGGTATAAAAAAATTATGGTAATTTGAGAGAAAATAATCAATTGAAGATTATCTTATTTCTTTCTAATGTTTATTTTATAAGAAGTGTTCAAAATCTCGAATACGAATACTTTTACTTCATTTATTATGAAAAAATTTTGTCTGATCTGTAAATTTTTACATGACGACCTATTCAATAGTGATTGAGAAAAATTTCAGTGAGTGTATTTTGTACAACGTGCAAGACATCTATAATTTCAACATTTCTCGTAAAATAAACATTTCAAATATTTGATATTACGATATTACGATATATATATATATATATATATATATATATAGATCATTTTTCGACCGGTGGAAACTGGTTGGCTATATTGTCGAAGTTTGGTTTCTTAACAATCTACACAACCTACACCTCCGCAATTGTATATGGAGTTTTTATTTTGTTTTTTGCGAATATGTCGAAAATTAATAGTCTGGCGATTATACAGAAAAAAGTTATTCAAACTTTGTTTTACGGAGTTCTACATTTTGAAAAATTATCGAAATCGATAAGAAGTCTGAACAAATTTATTTGCTACTATTCAACGGATAAAAATGAGCCATAATTTAAAAAAACTTATTAAATATAGTTTTTGAAATAGATGTTTAAAATATTCGCTCGAAATATATTCTATTTTTGATAATCAATAACATTTTAATGAATTATGACGATACTGGGACTTTTTAATATGTATGAAGAGCATTTACCTAAAATTGACCACTATAATGTTTTTATCATCAGTGAGAAGTTATTAGATTTACCCAATCCGTTCAGTATAGACGTACGTATCAATCAGGCATTCTAAATATTTTGCTGATCAAAACTGTAAGTAATATAAGAACCTATGTAATTTTTTGTATTTGTACTATTTCTTTACAAATTAAAATGATCTTCAGTTTTTTAAATAAACATATCTTTTCATATCTTAAGAAAATGATTCTGCGAAGACATGATGTTCGGGAGAGAATCCATGCTGCAATGCCTACGGTCTAGGTGCAGGTAGTCCGGGAAATTTATTGGATTTTTACAGGCCTGTCTCGCCATATCTATGGTGATATGGTCGTTTCTTACTCCAAGTGGACAAGGCCCTCGACCTTGGATTGAAGCACGTCATTAACTTTCCCGAACACGTGGAGAACATGTGCTAGCAAGGTCACATTTAGGTCTGCGATAGATACCTGGCTCTTCGCGCCTCACCTTGGACCTCCAATCTTCCCCAGCTGAAGGAGGGGGAACCGAGAGAGCTTTCGGGTCCTTCCTTCAGCTTCCACTTCAGAATCCTTCGGACTTTCGATAGATCAAGTACACTATCCTGCGACACAAAACTTACCACGAGGGGATAAGCCCCTAATACTCAGCGTACGAAATACATACAGTCCACTAACCTTAACAAAACAAAACCTCGTCTCGCTAATTACGTGCGCGAACACATGAGTTTCTTGATCACATGTGAAATCATGAGATACATAAAACAATACATAAGAATTTTCATCGCGGTCTATCATATTTTCATTCACAATCAATATTCACTATTTATTAGAAGTGTTTAAGAACATGTCTTAGCGAAAAATATGTAGTTATTGTTCTATCAATTAAAGAGGAAGAAGGTATTGTATCACACAAAAAAAGAAAGTGATTGGAAAACATCAACGACATTGTGCAACATGTGCAATATTTTCTCATATGAAATTATTAAAAGAAATACGACAAAACGAGACTAAAGATTTTTTAAATTATTTATTTACGAATGAAAAGAACAATATTTCTTTTTAAATGTAATTTAATCATATATTGAGAAAAGAAATAAATAATATAAGAAATTGTGTCTGCAGAGGAATGTTTGTTAGTTATAATAAGAAAAGAATCACTTTAATTTTATGCATCATATTATATTTCGAAAAATTTCTGCTACGATACTGAAATATGATGTGAATAAAATTGGACATTAGTTATTAAATATATAATTGCTCATGAATGTCTAGAATCATTACGTCCAATTGTTAAAAAATATAATTCGCATTATTAACTCACATATGCATACAAAACAATACTACAAAAAAACGGAAGATTAATATTTAAGAATATACGAGTAAAGTTGTGAGTAAAACTTTGGTTACATCTGCCATATACCTTCATGGAGTAATAAAGACAAGTTAATGCTAAACTTCACGCAGTGTATATAGTACGCATCAAAAACAAGAAAATCTTAACAATAATAGATTCAAACACTATTAATTTTCGAATTACAAGATATTTTTGTTAATATGACATTTTTATAGCATATCTTCAATATACACATTCATATCAGCATCATTCACATCTACACATTTTCTATACCATTTCAAAATTTGAATATGGACTATTATTATTACAGAGGTAAAAAATCACTACATATTATTGTACTATGCACGTAGGAAAACACCGGAATACAAGTGACAAAATATATTCTCTTAAGATTAAGATTAATACGTAGTTATTAAGACATTACAGGTATTTATATTATTATTGTATCAGTATTATTATTATTGTATTATTAAGACATTACAGATATCAATATTATTATTATAATATATAATTAAGTTTATAATAGAATCTATTATTCCGTTGCAGTAAAAAAATAACTCCGAAACTAATGATTTATGGGCTCATGTTTATTAGGATTTTTTTATTTGTACAAAAGATTTTGAAACTTGACACCAACTTTTATAAACCAGTACATACATTACGGAAAGGGATATACATATGGAAAGAAAGAATATACAATTAAGAAAATAAAATTTACTCTCGGTTGTAAAACATGGAAACAATTATGTATGAAAATATATACCAGTGAATGGAATTTTTAAACAAATAAAAATATCTAAAACTTCTAAAAAATTGCTTTTTTTTAATTTTACTTTATAATGTATCTCATAGATTTGTTTTATACAATTATAACAATTGCTTTCTAATGCATCTCATTAAACACTTTTCCATAGAATTTGAATATCAACCTTATGGAACACTTCTGGCTTGAGATAGAGAGATTTAAAAATACGAAATGAAGACAAAAAAAAGTGAAAAACTAAAATAATAAAAATACGGAATTCCATAGAAAAAATAATATTAAAAATGTTTTCCTTATAAAATTCCATAAAAAAGCCCTTTATAAATTTTAAAAATTCAATTAAATTAAATTAACAGGAATTAGGCGAATTTTTCTTTACATCTGTAAGGAAAGTTGACAGTACCATAAAATCCATATTGAAGGTTGATTATAAAATGCATAGGACCTTACGACCTTCCAAGACCTATGAGATTCCTAGAAGGAATAAGAACGCTACTTGTAGACTATAAAGGACAGTCGGAAGTACCGATGAAATCAATTGGATTCTATTCGAGCTATCGAACAAGCTGCAGCGTTTTTGTATAAACGCCGGATTGTATAATTGTATAAAATATAAATTGTAGAAGTATAGACGTATATTTCTTACACATCGAAAGTGGGAAAAGATTCACACGGTCTACTTTAAACGTTTAATTTATATCAAATGATAAGTTACGTAGTAACAAAAGACACAAATCAGTGATCCACAACAATGGGACGACGTCGTTCACATCATTCATTCGATAATGAAAAAAGGAAAAGGAAGCATCGAGATCCAGTTCAAGATCAGACGATAGATCAAAAAAGGACGAAGAATGTTTGGACCGGCTAAAATTACTCGTCTGGACAGACAGTCGCGATCATCTGTATATGTTTCACTTTCACGTTCGTGCAAGAGACGAACAAATGATCCATATCTTCGATCCAACTAAGGATGATTTGATGATAGATCAGTGGATAGCTTACGTGGACCAAATCGCCGAGCAATATAATTGGAACGACAGGACCATTATGAGATTAACTGCGAATCGTCTGCAAGGATACGCCCGCGTGTGATACGATACTCATCAACAGACCACGGCCACGTGGGCAGACATCAAAAGTCAACTAGCTATTCAATTTTGTAAGTCCATTCCTTTCTATAGACTTTTTAAGGAGGCCGCCTTTTATGAGATTAGAGAGCCAGTCGCTAGGAAATTACTATTTCTATAAATTAAACAAATTAAAAAAATTGTGCCATATCCGACGAATATTTTATAGATATTGTGATTGAAGGAATAGGCGATGAAAATATTGCACAGGTTATAAGATCTGCCAAACACACGTAGGCAATACGCGTTTATGATGACATTAGGAGAAGTACTCGAAAAGGGTAGAGATGCCCACTATACAAAAGCTGCTGATTATACGGCGTCTACGTCACGTATATCGGATAAAATAGAGACAACCAAGAAAAGTAACGATCAAAAACACTAACAGATCATCTGCTGCAATCTTAATAACGCAGACCACTTTGCGAAAGATTGCACACGACTGTGAATGCGATGTTGCAACCTTTTAGGCCACACCAAAGACGGATGCTTATGTGCAAAAAGTATAAACGAAGTTACGACGTCACCAACTGTTTCACGAAGTGTGTACTAACAGAAAATACAGGCGAACGGCCATAGGATTGATGCATTAATCGATACGCAAAGAAGCAGTGCAAATTGAATATTATCCAAAAGGTACCGATCGCATTATTTCATATCGATCACGTCGGCTCAGTCGAAACAAGTCACAAGAGAAATAAGTACCTCCTAATCCTCATCGATGCATTTACGAAATTCACAGTGATCGAACCTGTGAAAAATAAAAAATCACGACAGGTCGTACGAACCGTACTCAATATGATTTATCTATTTGTGGCCCTTACAAGAGTAATTAATAATCGAGGTAAGACATTCACATCGAGGACGTTTCACAGCCACTCCTGTATCAATAGGCAGTGCGACTGTTAGAATAAAATGATCGTACAGGCATTGGCAACGACAGTCGCAAATAGAAACCCCCGCAATTGGGATATCGAGGCTAAAAGGATTTAGAATGCACTATATATAAAATAGCATCAATACTTCCCACATGAGAGCGTTGGATAGAATACGACGTAAAGGAAACGACCGAGGCATGGATATTAAACGAAATTCGAGATAAGATATACTGACCTATGTATATAACCTGAGAATGAGAATATTAGAACACATCACGGCAGAGCAACTAATCCAGAAAGAACACTACGATAGGACAAGGAAAGAAGCGAAGAAGTACGCTGTGGATGTACGCTGGTACAAGTAAACTTGCAGGGTGGGAGTAAGTTACTTCCAAAGTACACTACGAACGACCACTACGAAGTAGAAGACTTGCAAAAAGGATTCAGATGATTGCGGACAATTGTAGCTGCAAACAGAATCAAACTTTGGACCCTGATTTAAGGCAAGCACTAATGCCGGACAGTTAGAACCACATGGACCATCTTGGATAGTACGGAATTATTATGTTCAAGCAGTCATAACAAGAGGTCACAGTGATGACCGACTGACTTTGGGTAGTACGACGATACTATATGCTGAAGCGGCCATGACAAGAAGTCCGTACGCTGGCGTAGGATTGTCTTTAGTAAGAAAGTACTATACCAACGTAGTCAAACGAAGACAAAGGTTACAAGAACGCCTGAAAACATAGCTCTATCACTGGCTATGGATAAGATGATGATATCATACAAAAGCAATTATAATGGTAGAAAACTGTTACGGTATCTTTTAGCCATTAGTAATGGAGCAATGTCGCATCTCGGTAACAGAATAATGATCAAAATAAATGTACCTGGAAAATAAAGAGATCAACTTAGATCTTACCTTCTTCTACTGACAAGATAAGTCCACTAAATATTGAAATATTTAGTTATGCATATTTTAATCATAAAAAGGGATGTTCATATATTTAATCATGTTACAGAACTAATGAATTGTGTCTGAGGACAGACACTTAAACAGGATGGCCGAATGCAAGGAAGTCGACAGTACTATAAAATCCACAGTTGATCTCTTTATTTTCCAGGTAAATAGATACAGGACCCTCCGACTTTCTAGAACCCACGAGATTCCTAGAAGGAATAAGGACGTTATCTGTAGATTATAAAGGACAGTTAGAAATACCAACGAAATCAATTGGATTCTATTCAAGCTATCGAACGAGTCGGATGAGCTGCAGCGTTTTTGTATAAACACCAGACTCTATAATTGTATAAAATATAAATTGTAGAAGTATAGATGTATATTTCTTGCACATCTTTAAAATATTTCTAATGGAGACAAACATCCTTTACTGATGTTGAAACAATATCATTCAATAATATTGTAGTATATACAAAAAGATTTGCAGTGTTTCTAATAACATTACTTTATTACATGTAAATTAAGCATTATATTATATGAATTACAGGTGTGTCAACAATTTTTGACCCTCCAATTTTTGTATTTCTTATATTATTATTGTGCAATATGATTCATTATTAGAAATTGTGAATATTATTTCTGTACATGGTAAATTATTTATAGAAACAGATTACATTAATATATCTCATTTGTTTTCGTAAAGATTGTAAAAAAAATACGTATGCAACATTGTTCGGAAAAAAGAGTATCTTACGGCACGGTCGAGGACTGGTATATTTTTGTACAAGGAGCAGTCGGATGATCAAGTGTTTGCTGGCGAGTTAAAGCTAGAGGCTCAGGTCACTTGAAGACCACGAAATCTCAATAGCAAACATTCAATTACTATGGCATGCTACGCGTCATAGACCAAGTGATAGATCCTCACATAGAAAATTCCCGAACAAGGCAAAATGACTAAACAAACTCGAATCTAAACAACAGTCAACATTTGTAAGCTATTTGCCTCATCTTCGAGCCAAAAAAGCTTTTCAAAGCAGATAAAAAGAAAAACAAGAAAGTTTTCCATCTGCTTACAAATAAGAATACGTCCGACTGTCAAGGAAGCTACTTCATCTCACGCAATCAATTATACTATCGAAGGGAAAATTCTTGACTCACGCGCGCTAAAACTATACAATCCACTACCAATCAAATTCCACCGATTTCGTTCCGCACGCGGATACTGTTTTAGCTCATTGTATCTAAAAAATTGTCAATATTTAAATTGTCTGATTGACGGATTTTAATGACTTTAAAGTATGTTCATTCTGAACTTTTTTTGAAACAATCGTTTATGAATTATTATAATAAAGTTTGATTGATATAATTGCGGATTAATCGAATAAATTTCTGATGTTCGAAAAATTATTAATATTTAAACTGTTATAATTTTGTAAAAAAAAAATCGTACAAAAATTAATCTGGGCTTATTTTTAAACGTGTAGCCTCTATTTTCATTCTATTTTAAAATGTTTTTGCGGTATATCGGGTAGAAAAAATAATATATTAGCATTTTGTAGAAGAAAAGTGCTTTCTCATCAGCTACATCATCGATTTAGAATATTCAAGAATGTATACTTTAGTAAATGACATATTTCCTTCCTTTGTTCATTAAAAATCATTTTTATGAAATGTTTCCAAACGATGATAACATTTCCGACTAGCGAACGTCGCTGAGCATTATCGATATTTCTTTTTGAAAAGAACTAATTTTTTAAAATTGGAATATTTGAGCCAAATTTTTAGAAAAATTCATAGAAAAAATAAATAAATAATACTTAGAAGTGAATGAAAAATACTTTTTTAAAATTTGTTCTTGAGTAAAGTATTTAACGTTATAACTTTTTAATTGTGCAGAATAAATGTTTCAAATAAAAGTTGTTACGTTTCATATTCATAACAATTGTTAAAATAACAAAAAAATTAATGTATTATTTCATTTCATTTCAAAAATTGAAGGTGACATTCCCTGCAATGCATTACAATAATTCAATGATGTAGCAGAGTATAAATATATAATAACGGCCATAGTTTAAAATAATTGCAATTTTGATAGATGATATTTTATAATATATAATATATACTCTTATAATTTTGTGAAGGAAAAATATACAACAATTTAATTGATCTCATTTTAAAGTTTATAAACTATATTTTAATATTGCTAAGTTCATTTGCTTAAAAATATTTTTATCAAATAGTAAATGGTAATAAATAGTGAACAATAAAAATATTTTTTTCAAAAATTCAAACGTCTTTAAAAGCGCTAAACTTATTAAATATTAAAGATCTCATGATCTTGAATATTGAAGTCTTCTTAACTACAATTTTGTCACCGTTATCTTGAACTTTGAATATTTATAGATTAGATTTAAATGACAAAAATTCTAGGGATTCTACATATTTAACTCTGATATACCCAAAAATATTTTCAATATTATGTATTATGTTTTATAGATTATGTTTAGCTTAGGCTTTCCGTAAAGCTCAAACTAATTATCATTTGTATTCTGTTTATTTCATATAATTGCTTTGCTTTTATTTTCAACTTTTTCGAAAAATTTTGTCTTATCTTTCGAATTGCCAAAGGTTTTTCTCATAAACATTGTTATTATACAAAGTAAAATCAGTCAGCCAAATCAGAAATGACATGTTTTTGGGATTTTCGCCAATATAGATTTTTGAGCACATCTTGAAAATCGAGATCACTTGGAAAGATCAGCCAATGTAAATATATTTTAAAATTAAAACAAGCAGAATCTCATTGAAATCTCATTAAACAAGCGATATCTCCCTGGAATAAATCATTTCACTGTAGATCTCGCATCAATAATTGTTACGAAAGCGCATTTAACTGATGTTTGAAACTTAAATATGTTTGAAACTTTTAAAAAATCTAAAAATCTTTTGTTCACGCTACAATTTTATTGGTATTTGAAAGATAAATAGAAGAAAGATAAAGTTTATTTACATTATTTCAATATTGGTGGATATAATGTGCATAAAAGATCAATGTAAGCTTATTCATTTTTACTTTACGTAAATAAAATGCTATGATTTTAGTATAATTCGATTACTTTGATTCGAAACAGTTCGACTATATAAAATATTCGATAATATCATTATAAATTAACAAAACATATCTATGATTTATAAAAGAAAAAGTGGAATATTAATGCTAAATACAAAGAAAATTTTTTAACACTTTTTAAAAGTTATGACTGATTTAAATATATGTTAGCTCCGTGGTAAATGCTTTAAGTACGAAAATATTTGCGATTTATATATGAAAAATTGAAGAAAAAAACCATACTGATTAATTTTCTTATTCATTATATTTTTTGTTACTTTTCGAGTAACTTGTTACTTTTACCCAAAGTAAGTGTAATAAAAGAAAATAATTTTAATTTATTGCAAAGATTCTATACGGAAATTTAAAAAAAGGATCTAATATGGAAATTTGCTCAAAATAACAAAAACCTCAAAATACAACAATTATACAATATTTTTTAAAGTAATCAAACTATACAGAATGATGATCTTGACAATAACATATTTTCAGGTTATTAAATCACTGAGAAATTCTACTTTCTAGATAATTATAGTTGCAAGTATAGTTGCAATATGTAATTAAAAATTACCTTGTAAATACTATAAATTTTGAAACAATATGTTGCTTTAACTTCTATGAAAACATATTATTTGATAATTTTTTGCTTACATTACACAATTTAGTCAATTAAGTGATGTAATAGTTTTTTAATCAAATAAATGAATTATAAAAAATCTGATGCGTGTTTGAATTAATTAATTGGATAAATAAAATAGTTCAATTCGGTTCTCCATTCAAATAAAAACTCTTAATTCAAGATATAAAATTACTGTATTAATTGTAAGTGAAATACTTTTTCGATTTGAAAATAATCGTGTTTTTATAGTTTTCAATAATCAATAGATTAAATTATTATTAATTAATTACGTATATTTGTTTGTACCAATTTCTAATAAGTATAATACACGTATTAGAAAAATTTATGATAAAATATAATAATATTAATAAAGTATAATAATATTAATATAAAATATAAAAAATAAAATATAATAATATTAATAAAATATAATAATATTAAAAAATATGAAGAAAAACATTTTTTACAAAATTAAAGATTTAAGAAAATTAAAAATTTTTAAATCTTTAAACTTCTTATATCAAGAAATAGTTCAAAATAAATTCGTATGTTATATAAATATTATTAGAAAATAATTCCAAAGAAGTAATTGCTTAAATGTAGTGACCAATGCGGCTTAAATGCAGTTGATGACAACTTGATGCTGCTAACTTTTCCACTTTTTTATGAGAAAAAGAATAAATATATCAATTTTATCAAAATCAAGAATTATTTTATAATTTCCAATATGATTCAATACTTTTGCTGAGTAGTGGAGAAGAAAAATCGATGCTTCAACTCACCGGTTATCGCGTCTAGCACGATTAGGTGTACTAGCTTTTGGTTCTTCCATGTAAAAGATAACATCACTCTCATTTTCCATTCGTTGATTCTCGTTCTGAGGCCCAATGTCACCAGTAGTGCTGCCACTAGACATGCCACCAGATATTGTAACTGGTGGGAGCGACTGTTGCTGTTGTTGCTGAACGTCCATCCGATTCCTCGACTTTCGTCTCTTCAGTACGCTCGCCTTCTTTGCCACCTGGATCATCAGAGACTGAACCCCCGGTGCCCTCCCATTACAACACACGTCGAACACAACATGCACTATCCCTACTAATGAGCGCCACAACTCAGTTCTGAGCATGGATCCATCTGAAAGGCTCCCTTTACGCAGCGGTTGCATATCTATGCAACAAAAACTTAAGCTCGTGCGGCTGACGCAATATTATTCAAGATTTTATAAGTGATGATTCAAGATTTAATAGTGGATTGGATTTCAAGTATTTATAGAAAGAAGCATTGATGAGATGAATCTGAGCAAGATGAATCTGCTTTTAAATTTGAGTCATTCATTAGGAATAGATTATTAAAATATTTTGTATTGCATCAGTATTATATATCATAATATCAAGATGTTATCAAGAAGTATTTAATGATCTTAATTTTTCTTATAACAAAAATATTAAACAAAAAGATTCATCTTAATTTCATTTGTAAGAATATTTTATTAACTACTGCCGGTATTACATCTATTATCCAAAAATCAGAAATTCAATGATAAACAGAATTTTTATTTATATAATTTATTTCAATTAACTTCTTTTTCCTTAAGCAAACATTTTCACAGTCCACAATGAATCATTTATCAATAAGCTTAATTTTTTTACTAAAACTTCAAAAAATTTGTAACGTTTCTGCTTTTATGCAATCATTGGTAAAAACAAACATTTAAAAATGTATACACTACACAAAGATTTAATACCAAATTTTATAACTTATTCTTTTATATGAAATAATCTTAGTTGTACATTTCAAATTAATTGTGCAATTAGATTACCTATTGTAAATTTATTGAATTCTATAATTTCAAAATCACTAAAAAATAATCATAAATTACATTTAACTTCAACTCCTTAGATCACAGTCACAAGTTATTCTTAAAACTGTAATTTTATAACCATAAGACCTGATACCGGGTTCACTGTCTAAATCTCTAGAATCTCAGATTGAAGTTTTTCCATAATTAAATATTAATCGAAAGATTAAATAAGATGAATCTTAAAAGTGAATTATACACTAACTGTCTGTAATAATTATATTACATTTAAAAGAAAAAATTTCATTTTTCAATAATTATATGGTAGAGTATACACTTCTCCGATTTTAATGGCTTTCGAAAATTATTCACACATATAACCTTCGAAATATTCTAAGTAACTTTTTAAATAATTTAAGTAACTAAGATAATATTTTAAATAACTTTTTCTACACCTTTAGTTTTTGAGATATTCTTAAAAATATTTTTTGTATTTTTTAATTTAATTTAAGTTATATTTTAGCTACAATATTTTTTTAAAAATTTCATTTCAATAAGAATATTTCAGTTTCAACGAAAGATCAATTGAAAAACTGACTAACTTAATAATAATATAATTAATAACATAACTTTTATTAAAAATAAATAAAAACATAGTGTTTTTTTTATTTATAAAAAATATTGCGAAAAGTTTAAAATTTAAACACGTGAGCGGAAAAGAAGCTTCTTTTTTCCACTTCTACAAAATATAATCTAATCTAATTATTCTAATTATTCCAATATAAATGTAGAATAATTAAATTAAGGTGAATTAACTTTTACAAAGTATATATATGTTAGAAAAAATAGATTAGGTTAAGTAAAGTATATTTTCTGAAGAGTATGGCCCACATATTTTCAAGATATTTATCATAATTAACATTTATAGGATTCGTGAAATACGTAAGCTTATAAAATTCATCTTTTGTTTGTATATAATTCATTCTTACTTAATACATAACAAAAACTACATTATTTTCTTGAAATCTCCCAATTAATTTTTTTTCGATAAATTGCGTACTTACCAAATATTTTTTGTAAAAAACTAAGCGATATGTACTGTATATATAGAAAAAAGTTACTTAAAATATTGTCCTTTATAACATATTTGAAAATCATTGAAATCAATGTATATCTTTTCTGTATAATTACTCATTTTTTAAATTACAATTTAGCAAATTATTTTTAATTGCTCAAATTCTAAGTACGTATAAAATAATCTATCTATAACAATTAGCAGATAATGAAAAAAAAACTGTAATCAAAAAACTGAAAAAATTATAAATTATTAACACACTACTTAAAAATGTGTAAAAGCTTGCATATTTTTGAATGAATACAATTTACTTACAGAATTATAAATAAAAAGATATTTGCATCTCTAAATTTAATTATACAACAATATCTTTTTTTATTATCTTTAATTGATTTGTTTACAAAGCTATAGGCAAAATACAAAAGTTTTTTTAACGTTAATAGAAAAAATTATCGTGCTGAATTTTGATAATAATGCACATATATTATTCAAATAATATATTATTGATAAGATTATTATATTAATAAAGATTGAATAAACGATTTATTTTTCACATAATTATGTGGACATTCATAGAATGCGACATTTGAAAGGAAATATCTATTTCATATCTATAATCATTTGTGTTTTTATGAAAAGAAAAGATTTTCTGAGATAAAATTAGACTATGTAAAGCTGCATATGTTACGGTAGATTAAACTTTCGCTTAAGATCATTTTTGACATGAGACTTTAAGACAAATCATATTTTTTTATTCTATTCGATACGCTTTTTAAATTTTCTTTACAAGTATATACATTAGGTATTTGCAAAAGTTTCCGTTATTACTTTTAGAGCGTGAAGAAATAAAAATTAGTAACTTTTTTCCGCCATTTCGCACCATTGTGCCATTGCACCACACGACAATATTGCTATCAGCCATAAAGCAACAATTGTCTGCTAACAATTTAATGTTTTCATCAGCTTAAAAATGGAAGTCGAAAACATATTCAACATGTTATGTTGCATTATTTTCATCGATGAAAATCTGCAATTGAGACAACAAAAATAATATACGAAACATAAGATAAAGGTGCTTTAGCGGAAAGTCTTGCTGCATTCAGTTTCAGTGGTTCAAAAGCAGTGATTTCGATATTAACGATAAGCTACGTTTCGGTAGGCCTTAAAAATTGAAAAGCAACGATATTGAGAGATTATAGGCTGATCATCCTACACTGGCGGTTATAGATATGGCAAAAATCTTAAGCATTGATCAGTGAATCGACATATACAGTCCCGGACAAAATTATAGCACATATGTGCTATCTTTAATTTTTCAGAAATAGCTTAAATTTTTTTATTTCCGGAAAGTAGTACATAAATGTCACGATGTAAAAGGAAGGAATTTGGTCTGGAATCAGATCGTTCTCTTTGACTTCCACTGTAAACAACACAAACAGGTAAATTTATAGGGAGAACTTGCACAGCAGTTTACTAAAATGGAAGAGAATACCACAACACAGAGGAGTTAAAAAAATTCATTATCGCAGAATGGAACAATTTATCTCAAAATACAATGCAACGTTTGTATAAATCATTACCAAAGCAAATGATTGAGGTGACTGAAAACAAAGATGGATGTACACATTATTAGTATTAACATATAAACGTGTAAGTTTCCTTTTTACATTAATTATACGTATAAGTTTTATGAGTGTGCTATCATTTCGCCCTATAAATTTACCTGTTTGTGTTGTTTACAGTGGAAATCAAAGAGAACGATCTGATTCCAGACCAAATTCCTTCCTTTTACATTGATATTTATGTACTACTTTCCAGAAATAAAAAAATTTAAACTATTTCTGAAAAATTAAAGATAGCACATGTGTGCTATCAGTTTGTCCGGAACTGTAGATGCACTCGATAAAATTTAAAAAGAAGGTGTCTCCTATCTAAGCGATGCAAATCATGAACAGCGAGTGGACATGTGTCGAGGCAGGAGCAGAAATCCTGCTGGAGGATGAAAAATAGATATGATATGACAATTCTGAAAGAAAAAAACAGGAGTTGCTGGTTTAAGCAGCGAGAGAAGAGAGTTTCATAATCATAAAGTTCTTCTTTCCATTTTTTGGAATGAGGGAGAAGTTCTCTTTTACAAATTTCAGAAACCACGTAAAACAGTCGACGTTACTGAACGTTATTCTCAGCAACTAGATCATCTAAAATCTAAAGGATAATATTCAACAAATAAGGCCATTTAGTGGTAGAGGCCATTGACCAGACTCTTGCATGACAACGCATGACAACGCATGATAATCATGCAGCTTTCATGACAAGCAAAAGACTAGAGCAACTTCGATGGGAAGTGTCCCAAGCATCCGTCTCATAGTCTCCAGACATCGCACCTTCAGATTACCATTTGTTTCGATCTAACACGGATTATTAAGTCAAAAATTAAGGAATGAAACCGAGATGCAAAAATGGTTAGTTGAGTGCATCAGTTCGAAGAACACGGAATTCTAGAAAGAAAATTATGCGATTGCCTAAAAAATAGAGGAAGACCATTGAAAATGAGAGCAATTATTTTCGAAGATTGCTTCAATGATGGGTACAGAACAAATAAATACGAGAAAGAAACAACAGAAACTTTTGCAAATATCTAATATATTCAAATACCTGCTTAAAAATTATTTTTATTAAATTAATAGTTTAATATTTTTTTATACAGAATAAAAAAGTGCATCGATTGATACAAAATATGTTCCATATAATGTCAGTGATTTTGAAGTAGAAATGACATGTATTGCTATTACTCATTTTGTATATTTGTACATTTAACAAAAAGATGACAAATATTTCATTCAATCATTAATTTGCCATCCATTTTGCACATATATTTTCGTAGTTATACTATACTCCCGAAAAAAGTTCATAAAAACAATTATACTGAGTTTTTATTTTCTTTCACAAAAGTATTCAAAATAACCTCTTTATACCTGAATATAAGCTTGGAAACGTTATATTCGTTCTTCCAAATATTATTCATTCTATTCTGATAGATAGATGAAATTAGTTCAACTATTTCCGTCTTTCAATAGAATTCCACCAATATAGAATTCACTATAAATCAAAAACGAGATCAAATAAAACATATATTTTATGAAATTTTATTATCACTCTATTGTTACTCTACTATCGAAAGATTTCACTGATATTACGAAACATCCTGTGTGTGTGTGTGTGTACACACACACACATACATACATAATGTATGTAGAACTTAACAGATGACAGTCACTTATAATTATCAAGACACCAATGTACAACAATAGCTGGTCTCATGATGTCTAATTTTTGTAATGTTTTAACGATTATATACATACAGGGTGGAAAGAAAAGTTTATCCATGGCATAGATGAATTCTACACCTTAGATTGATGGAAATACATGTAAAGAATCTGTCGCAAAATTAAACTTGACCTTGACTCTTTTCAAGATAAACTTTTTTTACATTGTAGTCTACATTGTACTCATTACAAAGATGAAACTGTTCCAAGGAACCATAAGTCGCAACTTAATAGGTTTTTTGAAAAATGGCAAAAAAGTTTCTTAATCTGCGGACGCGGACGCGATTACTAACAGCGACTTTATGGTTCTGGACGCGTGAATGTCTATTTTACGTAATTTTCGTATTAGATTTCACTAACATTTAATTTATGATAGTTGTAGCATCAATGTGAGTCTAAATAATCAATGATAAAACTAACTGTTAACATTATTCGAAATATAAACATTACATATGTATTTCCAACAAACTGAAGGTGTAGAATTCATCCATGATAGCCACGGACAAACTTTTCCTTTCACTCTGTACATATCATAGTAAAGAGCTTCATATATACATATATGTGTATTCAATTACATAAACAGCCATTACAGTCATCTCGCGAAAATACATCATCTGGACGATCAAAGCCATTTAAACACGAAAATAGATTAAAAATGATCAATTATAAAAGATGAAGTTAATAACAATCAAATACTAATTTGATTATTATTATAATCATATATAATAATTTAACAATTATTCGACTCACTATGAAATTTCACAATTTTACGGACTCAGTTGGAATTGAGAAAAGACATTGATCAATGACAATATCGTTAATCCGACAAAACACTCTGACAAAGATGAAGAGAACCGAAGAAAGCAATATGCAAAAGAGATGAATATCAATATTAGATGATCGAGTATATAGGATCAGGATCTCTAATTCAATTAGCATAGCGTCAACATAACTGTCAATTTTCTGTTCAAGGCACGATACGAGTTGATATTGAGGCATGATTTTTACACAAGAAAGATAAGGACAACATAAATATAAAAATATTATTTCCTTCATTTAATCGTCGTTGCAATCTCTTGTTTTTCTTGTCTTGTCATGCGACAGTTCTGCGATTCTACACATGATCGTTTTGTGACAGTTCGCGAGAGTTCCACTTTTTTTGCTACCGACCCTCTACCTGGGTCACGGCTTAAGGAACCTTCTCGAAACATCGTTACGTCTTAAACAAAGAGCCAGCTTAGCGGTTTTTGCGGCTCGAAATAAAAACAAGGAACCTGGCGTAATTACTTTCGTAGTTCGAAAGTAATAACAAAGGCTAAGCATGACTAGATTCATGCCCATATATAGACACGTCGAGCGTTTGTCTAAATTTCAAGCCACGTGACTGCCCTGAGGGGGGGGGGGGGCAAGGAGATTTATAGGCCTTCCTCGGCCCCAGAAAAGAGAAGAGTCTGAACTTTCAAAGAGCGAACAAGTATCTGTCTTATCAATATGCATGTAAAATTTAGCGAGAATTCTTATAACGTTCAAGCTAACGCGATTATCTCTGTAAAATTAAAAGTGAGGGCTAACGCCCCACCCATATTAGCGTGCAAAATAAAAATAAAATACAGTCCACTATATAACCGAAGAAAAAAATCTCGTCACGCATCCGAGCGCGCTAACATTGCCCTTCTCTCTCTTGTGTGAAAATTGCACTGTAATCACATCAGATTAACCCTTGCACTCGAGGCCGTTTCCGCGTAGACCAACCAGCAACTCAAGACGTTTCGCAGCGCTTACAGTGAATTTACTATCTCTAACGTAAAATGATTCACACACAAAGTAACACACAAAACTTTTATATTTTAGTATTCAATGTATCTTTACATCTTTACGAAGATAATTTCTTAAACATTAGTCTTTGTAATTTTGCTTTGTGTGATATTTTATGAAACAATTGCCGAGATGTATGCCCGGCTTTTCGGGACAAGTATCACAATAGTATGTCGTTTGATGTCTTTTGCCATGTTTATTTCTTCGAGAGCAGACTTTACAATCCTTCCTAACTCCTGTTAGAATGTTATGCAATTTTCCATCTAAGCGGATGTTTTCGGAATTGGAGGTTGAAGTTGAAAATCGAGCACGTGTCTGACGAAAATCTCCTGCATCTGTTGTTGGGATTGTTTTTAGATGTAGCATCCAAAAAATCTGGCTGAATCTGTCTCTGGTAAATTTGTTTGAATAAAAAGGAATGTAACTGACATCATTCCGTGACCAGTACTCTTGCAAATTCACCAACGGCATTGTCCCCATATTTATTATGACTCTAATAAATACCCATATTTCTTCGGTAGTCACACTGTCCCAAGTTCGCCATATCGAGTACAGTGATAGCGTTTTGTTCTCTAACTTTCTTCTAGTGTAATTATTTGTTTCAGTAACTATCTCATTCACGAGTTCATCAGTAAAAAACAGTTTGAAAAAATCCAACGGTTCTTTCTTGTCCGTATGTGCTGTCCTGCAGGAGTGTTGCCGGCTATAAACGGTATTCTCGAGGGTATTTTTTCGGATTCTGGACAACTAATCCATTCAGAACTGTCGGATCGTGGGTCTTCTGCAGCATCACTATCACTGTCACCTTCACTGTCTATTATTCTAATGTTTCATCTTCTTACACCTTTTACTTCATCACTATCATCATCACTGCTCGTGTTCTCTCTATCGTCCAACTCTCTGTGTATAGCTGTAATTTCCTCGTTTAGCAACTGTAAATCAAACTCATCTTCACTCGAGCTTATTTCATTACTACGTTCCATGGTAATGGGGATCAGAAACTTCAACTTTTCTAGTTCTTTTGCCACGGCTATCAAGTTCGAACTGAGACGGAAAATGCAGTCCTGTTCGTAGTTGCGTATTAATTTCAGATAAGAAAGTCTTATCTCCATTTTAAGGGATATCATTTTACACTTCATAAGACTGTACAACAAGAGCGTAGGAACTCGCGTCGAAGAAACGAAACAATTATCGCCGCGCATCGGGTTATCGCAGCGAACCAAGTTGTGTGTGACAGTCACCTCTCGAGTTGCGGCATCAAACCGCATGATAAGTGAGACTCACCTCTCGAGTGCAAAGGGTTAAGATAGTCGACTATAGGTGCGAAAACTCAAATTCGAGTTCTGGCCGCGGTGTCGTTATTCTTCACTCAGAAATTCATATGTATATATATATATATATATTACACACCATATTATATAAATATAGAACTATATAGATCTATTATAGAGAATAATTATTATATACAGAATAATATTATATATAGAACTATAAGAATATGTACCCATTTAAGAGCTTCTTGCAATAGTCCCGAGACTATTTCAAAGAATGAAGCGAGAATTAACTCTCAGAAAGTACTCTTACAAATTTATCCATTAGAATTTTATGTAAATAATTGTTTAATGAATTTCGACATATTGAAAATTTTAACTATTACTTAACAGAATGAATGAAGTTTAGTGCAACTGTTGTAATATATTTAATATATAAAAAGAACATTTAGGGAAAAGTAAATATTAATTAAAATGATGGATTAAAAAACAGTTAGATGAAAATTGTACATTTAAATATTTAAATTTGAATTTGCGTAATTTTCTTTGAATTTTCTGAGAATTATATTGAAATTTTTCTGCAATTTCATTATAAATAATATTTATTATCGTGATTTTTAAAATTGTGATATTTAATGGTCCACAAAGATGTTCTTCAAAAATTGTTAATTTTTCGACTTTTACGCTCTTGTTACCATTTTAATTTATTCTCATTGTTTAGCTATGAGAACTCTCTTGAATCGAATTCGTATCTGATGATTTCTCTCCGATAAAACAATTCCATCTGCGATTTTTAACTTGCAGATCGCTCTCCGAGAATTTTACAAACAGCTGAGTGTTTTTTATATCGTGTATATTCAAGAGCAAAGCGCGTTTTAATTTCAGATAGACACACATATCTTAATAATGAATTTCTATATCGATGTTTTCATACATGTCTTCTAATTTGATTTCAGTATGTATTTCATAATTTATCGTGAATCATAATCAATTGTTTAATAAAACTTATAGCATGTCACAATAATGTATGTGATATTTCTATGATTTAAAGATTTGTTAATTCGAATTATTTAGATTAAATTGTAAATATATATAAATTCGTACTTCTTTAGTATCGAGGGAGTTCAGATTTCTTTCGAGTACGAAATGTTATAAAAACTTTTCTATTTCTAACATTTTTTTATATTGTGTATATTTTTATTTTTTTCAACTTTAAATTTCTGATAAATGTATCATAGATTTCGGGATATTGCAGTATAAGTATAACAAAAGATTATATATTTTATGCTATTTCTTTTTTAAGAAGTTGAATACTATTATTAGTTGCTTTATTTAATTTCTTATTAATTTAAAAATTCAAGTAAATAAAATATTGTGATATTTAAAAACGATAGCATTTCTGCACCAATGAAATCATCAGATTATCAATTATTTAAATTATACATATAAAATTGTATGTTATACCATTCACAGGAAATTCTTGACCATACGCTGCATTCACAAGTCATCAACTTATAGAAGAAAATCTTTAATAAATTATAATTTTAATGGGATGCTTATTTCATAATAACTTAAGATTATAAAATTTTCAGAAATGGGATTCGTTCTAAGTGTAATTGATATAATGGACACAAGTAACTTTGTTGGAATGTAAATAAATGATGGTCGATAAGACAATAAGGTCAAGGTAACTAGACAGAATATGGCGAGATGTATTGCGGACAGTTACTCCAAGTTAAGGTAAATGACATGTGAACATAAATACGCATGGAATCCACTGGTCAGGCAGTTCAGTTCGGTTTCTGTCCAGTGAAGTGCAGCAATATTGAAAACATTAGCAGGAAAAAGTGTGAAGTGCATCGACTTGTATGAGTAAAACTATTCTTGCTTCGCCGATCGACGCAATTCCATCAAACTTCAAGCAATTTAAAGTGATTTAGCAATTTAAAGAGGGCTTTAGAGCATAAAAATAAAAGAATTGATTCAAAGACTATAAGAGCATGATGCTAATTGTGTATGAGCGCATCAAAATGAAACAGCGGACGTTGCTGAGAGTGAGCCTATGACGGAGGTTACATTATTATAATTAAAACGTGAAAATGTTGATTTTTAATGCTAATAAAATATTGATTTTAATTTGTTATGGAAAACTGAAATATTGAGTCGAGAAAAACAGAACGTCGAAAGAGAATTACAAGGCAGTGAGAGGAAATGAATTGTTAAGTGCATTGCTCCACAATGTATCTGAAGTGTTGGTAAGAATGGTCAATTGAATTATTTCAGTTAGCAATTCAACAGGCAATACTTTTGAAAAATGGGAAAAACAGTTGAAACTATTGATTGCGGCATACAAATTGGGAGAGAAGGAAGCTAAAATATTGATAAGTACACGTTTGAGAGATAGAATTCTCTATTTCGCATCTTGATTACATTGAATCTTCATTGACAGACTACAAGAAATTACTCCATTCTCGGCAGAGTAAACTAGAACTGTCAAGACAATTTGAAAACAGAAAGTGAAAATATGGTAAATTTTCTGACAACTATTTATCAAATATTCTAGTTTCTTTCACAATAAATCTTTTCTTCAAAATTATAACATTTACAAAAAGTAGAAGTTGATTAGCTTGAGTTTTGAAAAATTGAGATTTTCACAACCCGAATACAGAATTTGTAATTTTTAATCATGGTCATGACCATAGCCCATAGAATTAGAATCATTCAAAATTTCCATTGAGTTAATAAACTATCATAGTTTTATAATCTAACTATACTAGCCTCATTTATAGGTGTAATACATGTTGATCTCGTATGTAATTGATATACAAATTATATACATTAAAAAAGATTTTGTATTAAAAAATTTTATATTAAAATAAGAATTTAAAATACATATTATATTATAAAAACTGATAAAAGTTTACATGAATCATAGAAACTGATAAATTAAAAATTTTCTAATCTAAACTGCATTAAGAAAATTTATAATTTATTACGATTACAATAGGAACAAATAATCTTAAACATAATTCGAAAGCATGATATGAATGTTAAAATTGAAGCAGATATTGAGAGATGAGATAATTATTTAGTTTTAATTATTTTTTTGTAATTATTCTAATATTTATGAACAAAGGTATCTGGAATACGCAAAAAAAGGAGAAGTCTTCATCAGTCCAATTATAATCATCGGAAAAACCGAACACCTCATATCTATTCAGGCATTGCTTCATTCACTAAGAGTACATTAAAAAATAATCATGACACTTAGAATGATTTAAAAATCAATTTTTTGACACTAACCAACATCTATCTTTATTAATAACAAATTAATTTTAAGTAAAGTAAGAAAGAAAAACAAGATAGACATTCTCAAATATCCGAAAAAGAAACATTTTCTAACGCAAAACACATATTTGGATTTGTTAGACATGTCTCGAATACAGTTACAATCAATATATTTTTATATAAATCATTAAAGTCAATTTTTTATTTGTTAATTAAAATTCAATAAAGTTATATCAGCTCTATATATATTGTGATTAAATACCAAATATTTAATCATTCATATTTAATTCGATGTCAAAGAAAAAGCGGGACAAACGCAATATGTTAAATTATTTTTAAATAAAGTAATATAATGGTCGAAGCAATTTGATTAAGTTTTAGATATTTTCAATAATGTCAACTGCTTCAACATTTGTTTTTAATTGCGTTAGTTGATATGATTTTTGTCACAAAAACCATTTACATCATTTTGTTTTATACTTCATAATAATTAATATAAGACTTACATACATTTATACTTATTGTATTAATAATAGATGAATTTAATTCATGTTGAATGTATTTAAAAGGATGAAGTTTAGAATAATTTTATTCTAAGGATTGTTGCTTAATTGAAATCACGTAGGAAATATTTTTCCATCTATAATGTGAGGATGCATATCGAGCAAGATCTAATGACTTTATAATAATGTCATTGCTTGCCAATTTATGCTGTACATTTATGATAAATCGAGAAAAATTGAAAACTTCAGGTATGTATTTGGCCTACAGACATACGGAATTCCTGCTATAAAATGCAGCTTCCATAATTGTTCACTTTGAATTCATATGTGTTTCAAATTTAATAAATATAACAATAAAATTTAATTAACAAAAATGCAGAATTTTTAAAGCTAGTTGAATTTAGTAACTAACTAAGTAATAACTAAGAGATAAAAGTCATAATGAAAGAAATCTATGTCATATTGTGTCGCAAAATGTCCTTTTAATACATATATTATGGTTTTTCCGGAATATTGCAATTTTGTAAATTACTAATAATTTGTACTTGTATCGGTTTAAATCTTATTATAATGCTAAGGAAGAATATAAACAATCTGACGCATTTTATTATATATGTGGAGAGCTAATTTTTAAATTCCAACGAAACTTTACTTCATATGTATATTAGAATATATAAAACCATATTAAAAATATAAAAACCATATATATCTTGATTGTACAGTAGAAGATTGGAATGAAAGTTGTTACTTATTATGTTTGTTGTATAATATAGACTTATTATTAAATGGCTTTTATCATATATCTTTTGCAATATTTTACGTTGGTTGATTTTTAACAACTGAGAATACAATATTTTCCACTATTTTATTTTCTTCCTTCTTCATTTGTAATCAACGTCACCGCTGTTAAACTCGTTTTTAAAAATATGTGCGCCACCACAATACTTCTCCCTCCAATGTATTGTTTGAAATTAATATTTGGAGCGAATGTAATTCATTTTCTATTTAAATAAGTTTTGAGTCCTATATTCATGTTTGTTGAAAATTGTTTATATCTCTGATTATCTTCTATTTCCGAATCAGTTTTTGTTATAAATGCTGGTTTTAATTTTTCTATTGAAATAATTTTTTCTTTTTCATATAAGATCTTTTAATTTTTTATTATGAACTGTACACAGTGCATCGTGGATAGCTCGTTTTGCTTTTTCAATAATCATTTTGTTCCCATTACGAATGAAAATAATAACTGCTCGAAAGTTCTTGCATTCTTCAATAACAAGCATTCAATCTCTAATATCAAATGCCAATTCTCTAACAACGCTTGAGTGATTAAGTTTTTCTAATGTTAATTCTTCGAAACGAGGAACAATAGGGCCACTCGTGGCAATAGCTATTAATTTAATTTCTGGACCACAACCCCATCTGACTGCAGATAATTCATTTTAAAGAAAGAGATAATTAGTTTCATCATTGAATCTCCATTGACAAATAACAAATATAACCTTTTTACTATCTCGGTGAATTTTTCTTGTTCATATTCACGTAACACTTATCGACTAATAATCGACGAATAATCATCGACTAAAGTGACATTCAACTTGTGTTTAGTTTTTGGTTTATAATGATTTAAATGGGCATATCAAAATAGCTAATTTCACATTTCGCAACCTCTTAGGCATTTAGGAATTACTAAGATCTTTGTCAATAACAACATCATGAACTAGAACAGCATTTTCTAATCTGCCTCCAACTTTCCCTTCTATTTTCATTAATTCAAAGTTCATATTACGTGTAACAAGACCTAAAACTGCAAATACAGTATTTACAGCTGTTTCTGCCATTTGCCTGTGACACTTGTTGATGATGATTCGGATGACTTGAAAGTTTTAAAAACAAACGTACAATATTTAGATTTATTATTAAAAACAAACGTACAATATTTCGATTTATTATTATCAAAAATTAAGATAACTGATTGCAATGGTAATGGTTTTTCCATCTTTGAAAGAAGTTTTCTAAAACAAGTATTCAAATAACAGAAATTAATATTAGATAATTTTAATATAAAGTTACATCTACTTTGTGGACTTCTTTGAAGAATGTAATAGAACATTTTTCAAAGAATGTAAAAACAGAAAATTATTGTAATTTAATTACACAAACTATTGAACTTCTATAAATATATGGATCTTTAAAAATTCACTTAATAAATTTGGATTTTTTTCTTGAAAAACTTGGATGTTGCATGTGATAAACGTGATGAATGATTTAGGTAATGTTTTATTTCTAAATATATAGAATTTATTAATTATTTAATTGTATGTCACACAAAAATTTATGACAGAAATAAACGAGTGACATATATGAATTCAATATAAAAAGTATTGTTACAATCATATATGTAACCAGGAAAAATAAAGTGAATTCTTGCTATTAGTATTATTATTATCTAATGCTATTAGTTAATAATAACATATTGATTTTGAGCGTATTTCATTTAGGATAAAATTATTATATAAGAGAAATGTTAACTTACATTTAAAATCAATCTGCTTCCATTTTTGTTCATAAAATATTTCATAAATCAGTTAAAAAATTCCTTATATTAATAAAATAAACAGAAGCAAATATTGCAATACTACAGTGATGAATTTAAACAAAAATTAAAAGTTGCTTTGTATTATACTTTTTGTTAATACATTCTTGATGACCCATGGTTTTTTAATATTTTAGATTATAATTAAAAGTTGTATTCTAAGTTTATAGTAAAATATGTAAGTTGTATTGTAAGTATATAGCAAAGTATATCACAACAAATAATATGAATGAATATTCCAATGTAAACTTCATATCAATAGAAATCGAGTTTTGTCTCCTTTATGCATATAAAATTTATATTTATATTATTTATTCTGATCTAACATCATTTATAATCTAATATGGTATAGTTTAACCTATAGTTTAACCTATTTATGTACAAAAAAGAATTATTAGCATATATTTATCATTTCAACAACTTACAAAATTCTGAAATTTATTGTCTTTAATTATAAATAGGTAATACTACAGGCGAGGTATATGAATAGACATTGCAATTTATTTTATTATAAATAGGTAATACTACAGACGAGGACCTTATGGACCGTGACCTGAAATACTGACATATTAAAAAATCACTGGTTTTCTAGCGCACTCTACGTTTAAACAACGGTGAGTTAGCGAACTAGTGGATCCGCCAACATGATTTTTGAGATCTATTACAGTGTTGCTAAACTTTCAGTACCGAAATGTGAAGCTAATAATTAACCGAAATCATTCTATTGTATATCAGAAAGAGCTCTACTCATGTTTTACAGATCACTACTTTTTTCAACATATACCTACAGTAAATTAAAATTTTAAAATTATTAACACATGGTTTTATGTATAAATAATTTGTGTTGTATTAAACATTCTTAAAAACATATTTTCAATTATTTTAAATTGTTATTAATATTAAAATATTAAAATTATTACATATTCTCATTTACATATTCCTTGTATTAGATATTCAAATTTATATTAAATTTTTAACAATTTTATTATAACTGTACAGTACATTGGTCATGACAAATAACATAAATTTTATAATTCATTAGTCAAAAATTGCTTATTAATCAAAATATTATTCGAAATTTTTCTATAAACTACTTTACCTATTAATATTATGATAATAACAAAACTTTGTTATTTATTTAAAATAAATCTTCAATAATTCATGAAGATTTAATGAAAAATACAAACATATCTACGGAATATTCTTTACATATTTCGCAAAATCGACCAATGTTGAATGTGTTTATAAATTTTGATATATAGGGGCATACTATGTAGTACAAATTATATTTTTTTAGATTAAAGGATGGGAGGCAAACTTATATGTTACAATTTTACAGAATTTTAGTAGAACAAGATTTTTTATATGGTAGCTTTATACGTAAAAATCGTATATCTCTCTCTAATTTGGTCCTCAACTGAACTTGAAGATAGCTCATAGCATGACGAATTTCTAACAAAGTATTTAAAGGGTTTCAAATTTCCTATTCAAAGCATACTTGCTAAAGTGCATTTTAAGAGGATTTTGTCTAATGCTGTTCTATTTGTCAGGAAACGAAAATATAAAAAACATGATATTTTAAATTTAAAATCAGGAAAAAGATTTTTAATAAACAATTATTTGTAATCCTTTCTAATTTTTTTTTTATCATTATTTCTTGTCTCTAACCTCTTATTTCTTGAAATATATATTTATTTATTTTTTATAGAACAGTATAAAAAATAAATAAATAATACAAATTTTCCTATTTTGAATATTTGTTCTTATTCATTTTGACTGTTTATCAAACATTTGAAGACCATTCAACTTTTATTAATTAAAAAATAATTGATTTTCCGTTGCAACCATTATAAAAATAAAGCTGAATTTTCATGAATTACGACTAAATTGTCTAAAATAATATCGTGAAACTTGAACTTTAACAAAAGAAATAGAAAAAGTAATACTATGTTAGATTTTTATATGTAGCATGCCTTTCTTTCATCTTAATTCTCGTATTATTTCATAACGCAGCGATAATGAATGAAAGAATACAAATAATAGCACTGACAATGAATGAAATAATAGATTAGTACGTCCATGATTAGTACCTGATTAGTACCTGTCATTGGCTTTAATATTTATTACTATACTTTTGTTACTGTTTTTAAATGCAATATTTACATTGTTGAATGTTTGTTACATTGTTAAATGCAATATTTAAATTGTTGAAAAGAGAATTAACATTCAACAAATTATATTTATAAAAAACAACGATATTATTTGCATGATTCATATTCAATATAACAAATATAAGACAAATGAAAAATTATTTTTGTTTTTCATAATACTAAATATAGAATAAATGTATTCTTGAAAATCAAAAATGTGTATTAAATTATTTTTGATATTATTTAAATGATTTTCATTTAAATAAAAATTATACTGTAATTGTTTATTACTTATTATTTAAATAAAATTTTACCCAAATGACTCAAATGCGAGTAGTCGATAGTTTGGGTCGAACCGAATAATTTTGGTTGAGCTTGTACGGATTCGGAGGCATACGAAAAATTCTCGCCTATTTCGCTAGTTTAATCATTTCATTGTCGACGGACAGAACAGTAACAGAAATGTGGCAACCATGTGAGGCTTTTAGGTTTAGGTTAGGTAGCAATTACACTTTCAGGGAAACCGAAATTTGCCTGTGTCCCTTTAATTTCCTCTTGTCATTATGCACAATAACGAAGACAATTAGATGGAAGTGCAGACTATTTCCTCACCGGTGATTTTTGAATGTATTATGAAAAGTTTTTTCCTATAACGAGTGATTTTTGAATGTATTGTGAACAGTTTTTTCCTATAACGGGTGTTGGACTTCGTCTGTGAAGAGTCTTTCAGGGTATCGATTTCTAAATGATATTTAAGAATCGTCGAAATCAGTAAATCAAGTTCACCGACAATCAGAATGGAGGAAAATACGAATGAGCAATGTTTCAAACTCATAAAATTTTAGTACTAATATGTATATCATTAAGTCACTCATACATTTTTATTAATTTGTAACAATAAATTATTTCAGTTGTTGAAAATGCAACTCACTCAATTCATCTTAACAAGTAACATCGTATATCCACAGAAAAGAAAATATACATCGGGTATCGTTTGAAAAAATAAATTTGACATCGAAATTTCGAAACGGATGAGTTTTGCTAGAAATAATTTACAACATACAATGTGCTTCTTTATTCCAAACAATATTTGAAGAAATATTTTATTGATAGATTCAATCTTTCACAAAATCGAGTTTGCAAGATAAGGATAATTCATTCAGTTTGTGAATTTACACATTTGTAAATTAAATAAAAAACGTCATATCTAATTATGTTGTTCATAAAAATATCATATTTCAATCAATTTTTTTAATACTTTTAATTAAATATTAATAGTCAAATATATATAAAATTTTTCATCGTAATTTACAACAATCGCTGCTTTAAATCGTTATATTTCTTCACTGATAATGCCACGTTCAATTCATTAAATAATTCTCAGAACAGATCTGGCAAAACTGTCCATATTTTTTTATTTTAATTCTCATCACTAGTAATGTTGCGATGAAAAACTTGCCTGAATCGGTACGACAGGATGTAACACAAAAATAGCAATACATTCCTAGGACTGCAAAATCGTGGCCGAAAAAGTACATTTTGCATGCAATGGCTATTCATATACCACGTCTGTGATAATATATTTGAATGTATTAGGTCTACCGGAAAGTAATGTCCTTTCTGCGCATATCGATATTTGTTTGTCATTTATCAGCTCTTGTGTACTTTAAAATCGTGCCAAAGACATTTTGAAGTTAGAGTGACTTTGCTCGTAAATATTAGGTTGTACCATAAATTTCTTCCGTGTCACGCTATGAGTGACTCCAAGTGGCTGTGTTAATTAAACATGCAGGCTTATTTCTTAGCCGTTTATGGCATCGGTTTCAGTCGTCCCAGAGCTTTTTCAAAGTACGTTTCGTTGGTGACAAAGTCTCTTTTAAAATTTTTTCTGCACCGTTCAATATGGAGAGCCAAAAGATGCATTTGCGGCATGTTATGCTTCATTGCTTTAAAAAAAGGCAATAGTGCAAAGGACACTGCAGACGAGATTTTCACCGTTTACGGGAGTGGTACTACCACTATTAGGACCATCCGCAATTGGTTTAAGAAATTTAGAGCTGGCAATTTCGAGTTGAAAGATGAAGACCGCAGCGGCCGCCCAGCAACGACTGATACGGACATTATCAAGACTGTGCTCACTGAAAATCCACGATATGAGTGTGCGTGAGATAGTGGATGCCACTAATATTCCCAAGACAACGGTACATAAGCATTTAATCAAGATAGGATATGCGAATCGATATGAAGTTTGGGTTCCACACCTATTGACGGAGACCGGCCTTATGAACCGCGTCTCTACGTGCGATTTGCTTCTCCAGCGACATGAAAGGGATCCTTTCTTAAAGAGGAGACGAGACTTGGATTTTATACCAAAATGTGCATCGAAAACGCACTTCGTCCAAGGAAAATAGACCTTCAACTGTTGCGAAGCCTGGACTTCATCCGAAGAAGGTTCTTCTGTGCATTTGGTGGGACTGGAAAGGTGTAGTGTACTACGAGCTCCTTCCTCAAGATGATACGATCAATGCTGACAAATATTGCAATCAACTGGATCAATTGAAAGCAGCCATAGCAGAAAAACGGCCAGAATTGGCGAACCGACGAGGCGTCGTTTTCCATTACGACAACGCAAGACCGCATGTTGCGTTAGCCGTAAGGTAAAAATTATTACAGTTTGATTGGGACGTTCTACCTCATCCTCCATACTCCCCAGACCTTGCTCCATCTGATTACTGCTTGTTCCTCTCCTTAAAAAATTCTCTCCGTGGTAAATCTTTCAAATCCATAAGCGAAATAAAAACGCACCTAGATGAATATTTTACAAGTAAACTTAAACAATTTTGGAAAGAGGGCATAATGAGGCTTCCTGAGAGATGGAAGAAGGTTATAGAACAGAACGGTTCATATATAACATAATAAATCCATCTTAAACAAAAAATATCGTGTATTCATTTCGCATCAAAAAAAGGGAAGAAACTTATGGTACAACCTAATAATTAAATCTTAAATTTTTTTTTGCAATTTATAATGAAATGGCCAGCCAAATACCAGAAGAGGTACATATCCGGCATTGTATGCTTTTTGAGTTTCGCAAGGGTAGTAACGCAACAGTTGCTACCAAAAACATTTGTGATGTTTATTCAAGTGCATTAGATGTCCGTAAATGTCAAAGGTTTTCTAAGTTCAAATCCGATAATTTTGATCTTTCCGACTCGTATCGATAGGAAGACCAACAACTTTAGACAATGACATTTTAAGGGCAGAAGTGGAAGCAAATCCGTGTCAGAATCAAGGAACTGTCAAACCAACCTTGCTCGACCATCCAAGAACATTTGCAGCAAATTGGTAAAATAAGCAGAGCAGGTGTTTGGGTCCCGCACAATCAGTCCGAAGAAAACAAAACTAACCGGTTCACCACATGCAACTTATTGCTTCAGCGGCACAATACAGAAGCGTTTTTTGATCGCTTGATCACTGGTGATGAAAAGTGGGTCCTCTATGATAATCCAAAACGCAAAAGGTAGTGGCTCTCTCCGAATGAATCGGCACGAGGCTAAGCCAGGTTTACACCCGAAGAAGGCGCTCTTGTGTGGAATATTCGCGGGGTCGTTCATTTTGAAGTGCTGAAACCTGGACAAACTGTGAATGCAGACCTTTACTGCGAATAATTGGATCGAGTAAATCAATCTTTAATTGAAAAGTGCCCAGCGATTGTCAACAGAAAAGGCGTTATTCTGCAACACGATAATGCAAGACCGCACTTCGCAAGACGAACCCTGGAAAAAATTAATGAATTGGGGTGGGAGGTATTGACTTACTCACCATACTCGTCCGACATTGCGCCATCGGATTTCCATTTATTCTGATTGCTACATTTTCTAAGTGGCAAAAAATTTGAAATTTGAATGATGTCCAAAATGCCATCTCCAGATATTTTTCTCAAAAATCAATTAATTTTTATCGATCCGGCATTGAAAATTTGCACGCTAGATGGCAAAAAGTTGTTGATAATAAGGCTGATTACATCATTGATTAAAAATAAAAACTTGTTAAAAATTTATCTGTTCGAATTTAATGTAGAAAAACGATATTACTTTCCGGTTCACCTAATAGTTATATATATGTTGAAGTATATAATAATATTTGAACATGAATAAATGTTAAAACGAATGAAAATCATTCAAAAATCATTTTTTTTTAATACTATTAATATTATAATATTAATATCTATATTTCTAAAACAACGAAAATATAATATGGCTAGATACCGTTATTTACATCACATATGAATTTCTGAATATTAGTAACAGATAACTATTACAATAATAGTAAACATGTTAATTTTCGTACAATCTTTTCACTTATACGTTAATTACTATTTAAAATTCATAACTTAAAATAGTTGTAATTTAAGATATATATATATGTTTACGAGAGTTCCATCTTTCCGCCTCCGACCCCTTCTACCTGGGTCACGGCGTGAGGAACTTTCCCGAACCAGGGTTGTGTCATACACAAAGGTTTTTGCGCAACGACTTCGTGGCCTGAAATAGAGAAACAAAGGAATAACCATAACTGTCTTCATGCCCAAATATGGGCACGTCGTACGACACCACACGCGATCCTTTGTTCCATTTCGAGCCATGTGACTACCCTAAGGTGGGGGGAGGGGTGAGATGATTTATACGCGTTCCTCGGCCCCGGAAAAAAAAGAAGAGAAGCGTCTGAACCTTCGAAGAGCTAACAAGTGTTAAAGCTTTATCAATCCGCGAGTCTGAATCCAGCGAGGATTCCTGTATTATCCAAACAACGCGATAACGAGGGCTAACGCCCCACCCATACTAGTGTGTCAAAACAAAAAATACAGTCCACTAAATCATCCAACAAAATCTCGTCACGCGCGCGCTAATATATATATATGACATATTTATAAAATATATTTCATTAATACACAAAAATTCATCTCGTGAAATTATTTTTTCAGGCAAAAGAAAACTAATTAGTAACAATAAACATTTGCGAATTAATAACCTATTAAAATAACTAATGTAATAAATAACTAATTATATTTCGTGAGAACAGCTTCCATACTTTTAGAAATTACTTAACAGAAAGCTGAAAAATTTGTTTAAAATTCTTTTCTACAATATTTTGTTGCATCATTTAAAATTGCAAACGTTATGCATTATCATAAGAAAAGAACGAATTGTTCAATGAACAGGTAGTACAAAAAAGGAGATACGGATGATGAATCCGTTTTTCTCCTTCTCAGATACATTTATTTTTCCACGTCAAAATAAAAATTAGATGCTTTATCTTCTGGATATCTTATACAATGAAATGAATTTTTTCATACAGATAACGTAAGTGTGTAGTATTCGTTTCCAATCTACTTTCGGAGTTAATAATATAACTACTAATAATATAACATCATATTCTCTAGACTGTAGAAGATTAGAATTCATAAAATGATCGTAACTAACATAATTTGACAACTCGTTAACTAGACAAATCTTTATAAAGAATATTTTATGAAGCTGCACAAGAAACTTCCATCAATTAAAAATTATAGAACAGATTCAATATATGCTACTACTTGAAAATTTGGTATTTTTTATGTAGTTGTATTCCTTTTCTCATTTTTGAGAATTTATACATTAGCAATTGTTAAATATATTATATAATTATAAAAGCTATCCTACATTACAAATTTTTTAAAATTATCAATCGATTCCCAAATCGTAAATGCATAAAAGTTACATAAACACTAGTTAGTTATTAAAGGATGACAAAAAAGATAACTTATATATTCTTTTATAAAAGTACAAAAAGTGTAGTAAAATAATAAGTACTGTATTAAAATTTATTATAAAAACTAAAAACATAAAAGAAATTTTCATTATTAAATGAAAAGTAATCTAAAATATCATTATTCTTCAATTTTTTTCAAATTTCATAAAATAACAGTTTTATCTAACAATGAGTAAAAAAAGAATTAATCAAATCCTTGAAATTCTTTTTCATATGATGGTAAAAAATAAAATTGAAAGAATTGAAAGAATCAAAATCACTAAAACAAAATTATGAATTAAATGTGATAATAAAATATTGACACTAATAGATTAAAATATAATACTAATAGGAATAAACTAATTTGGCGTTTTTATGTTCTATAATATATTCGTAAGGTCAATAAGAAAAACATAGGATTATAAAACAAAATGCAATGAATAAAATTTGTAATACTTCCATAATAATATTTTAGTGTTTAAGACATTAATATAATATTTTAAAAAGCATTATTTCAAACTAATTTGTAATCCGTGATGTTAAAAAGAGTCGAAGATCAAAGTTTTCTACATATGTATATGTAGATACTTTGATACATTTTTTTTTATACATTTCTACATATGTATATGTATATATATTTTATTTCTATCATTTCATTTAGAAAAAGCTTAAATTATAGCAATGATGTTTTTCAAAAAAAATTCTAAATTTTTTAAAAGTATAAATATGGTTTTAGAATAATTTTTCGTGAATATAAACTTTATGAAATTATTACAAAATTGCAAAAATAGTAGGTTTATTACGAAATTGAAATCAAGAAATTTATACAACTGCAAATGATTCTTACTTTTATAACAAGCCATATTTTTTTATATATAATTAATATATTATTTATAATAAGTTATACTTTTATTTTGAAATGATAATCTAATAAAAGATAATTCTCTAGTTCGGCAAAAACTTATCTTTCTATCTCGCAAAAAGACGAGAACAAATTTTACACTAATCTGAAAACTATACAGAACTTTATACTGAATAATTTAATATTGAATAAGTTAGTACAAATCGAGACTGTACTTCCAAATAATCCCTGCCGATTAAAATGAAATTTGGAGGGCATTATAAGAAATGAAAGAGGATCCTAGATACAAAATTTCGGGCATTTATTAATTTCTAAGATACTAATAAAAATGTTTCGATACAATATACATTGGATTCTGCCTATACAAATGTTTTCGCCATAGTAATAATCATCGTCGAGTATAAAGTTACTGACACCCCATAGCGATATCAGCACTAATAGCTTTATAGAGTGGCCTACTTACAATTAGTAAAGTTAGTAAAGTTAAAATTAAGGTTTGAGTAAGGTATCAGTCGAGTACATGAACTGCAAATTGTCTTACTGCTAACAGATCTACAAATCGTTACCATGACTGTTTTTATATTCAATACAATATCAGGATTTACAATTATCAATTCAGTGCATCACTAACACTCGATCGATTTTAAAATGTATTTATCTCAAAAATGAAACCCCCTACGCAATTTTGTCATCTTTGATTTTCATCTTATTTTGAGGAATCGCCCTAATCCAATTTATACCATAGTAATCATAATTTTTAAGATCCTGTATTTTCATGGCCACCCGAAGACGTTCGAAATGTTATTCAACAAATTGATTCATATATTGATAACAAAGCGATATTTCTAACTACTTTGAGCACAACCCTTTGAATTACAATCCTAACTCTATAAATACGATTATCGCTATTACCTTATCCATTATTCAATAATCACCAACGGCGATTACTACAGCAAAAACTGTTGATTAGTAATATATAAACGGAATTTGTTCTGAATATTTTTTAATAATATCTCGGAAAATAATTAATAAAACTCGAAGTTAATAATTTATATTTGGGATCTCTCCCTTAAAACTTCGTGTAAAGTGGTGACAGGAGCGGAAGAGAATCGAAAAAAAATCGGAAGAAAATCAATATTAATTTCTCCATAAAATCAACAAAAATAAGAAGATAAAAAAATGATAAAAAATAAGTTGCGTGAAATCAGAAAAAAGAAATTTATTTGGAGAAGATGTTGAAAAAGAGGAAAAAGGATCAGAAAATATCGTTATGTTTCTGGACATTTTAATATTTAATTCTGTTTGTTAGCAAAAAACAAGATGTTTTCAAGTGATCATGACAGCCGACGAGCGTAAATTCTTGTTCCTCATAAACATCGATGCATCATTGTTTTGCAAACTAATGCAATAAAATAGAATGATAAGTATTATGTACCGAGTCAGTGAAACAACTCTACTTCAAATGTTTCCAAAAGATATGATTGTAAATTTAAAAATGACCCACTATATTGAATAAAAATGACAAAATTGAATTCTTAAACTATAAACTAATAAGAAATGAAGAAAAAGTATCATTTATGTTTTTTATAGTTTATTTCAACAAACATATATGTATCTTAACAGTCAAAAATAATCATTAAACATAAATAATAATAATAAAGTATATGCCGTTTATCTCAGGACATCAAAATTTTTCGAAAATAATAAGAAAAAATGTTTCAGACGAAAGTTGTAAAGTATAAAAGTATGGCGAAGATTTGTCTTGTAATAACCATGAAGCATCATGCCAAAGACGTCATGTTAAAATTTTTAAATGGATTTCTATATTTTTTATAGCATATTCTTAACTAAATAATAATAATAATTCTCTAACTAAAAGTTCCCATCTTAGTTTCTGTGACTAGAAGGTTTATCACCTTTTCATCCAAAAATAATGAAAGAACTTCACCTGGACTAATATTGGAAGGCAATTCCATCAGAAGCCCACTTTTTCCGGTAAATATAATTGATTGTTGCTTGTTGGCGAACTCGTTCCACTGGATATTGTCTAAAGAATTACCAGTATTGGTCAATTCCTCTTCTTTTGCTATAGCAAATTCTTCTAACATCTCCTCAAGGTCTTCACTTGCATATGTTTCCTCGTCATCCGAGTCTGAATTTGATGAAATTCTATTTATAATCCTTCTTATAAAACTCACTACTTCTTCATTACTACTTTCCTCACTCTCAATTATATTTTTACACTGTGCAACGAACATTTTGAGGATAAAAAATCACTGATGTGCTTGTCAGCTTTTGTATGTTTTTTGACTGAATGAAGGTTCTGGACAAATGCAGTGAGATCCCTCGCAGTCCTCTTTCCGAAGAGCTTATTGCTTTCCCCATTTCATTTCTAAATGTTTTACTTTATAATGACACGAAGGTTCGAAAACTTTAGGTCACAGACCACGCAAGTGCTTACTTGAATTTCATCGTTGCTATTCCAGCTGATCGGTCTGTTTACGTTCTGGCGCTCCGGCTTCGAAATTTGGTCTCCACAGAAAACTCAATTCACGCTGGGCGACGAACGTGTTAATATGACTTTCACATAATGCTTTATGATTACTACAAAGTCAAATATATACCACCATATATCACTATATGTACTTCTTTATATTCTACAATTTTCGTCTGAAACATTTTTTCGTATTACTCATACTTTTTGAAATTTTTTGATATTTTAAGATAAACCGAACATATTGCGCTATAATAAATATTTTTATTTGAGAATAAATATACTTTCTTGAACTATAAATTTTTGAAGAAGAGTTTGAACATCGCTGTTGTCGGTTCATGTTCTGCGTACAGGATGTTAATAATATAAAAAATTTTTATTTGTTCAAGTTACAAATAAAAAGGAAAGTAATATGAAATCTTTAAATTTTCCTTTTTTGTAAGTATTAAATTTATAAAAATAAATTATAAGATATAAAAATATCTCAATTTCTGTAATGATTATGCAAAAAAGTAATTTTATATTGATTTTTCACTCCGAATTATAGATTTTTTTCAAACATTCTAAATTCCTTAAAATAACAGAAACTTAACAGACGCATAAGTTTCTTTTAAAAATATAAAATAAAACATACTAGAATTTTCTAAGTTTATCAAAGTATAATGTAATAAATGAAACTTACAAAATTAGATTAAAAGAGATGAGAAAAAAATTAACAATTCACGTCTAAGCTTATAAATAAACATTATAGTCAATCATAATTCACTGAATATGATTAAATATTTTTCACTAAATATTGAAGCGATATAAATAAATTGCCAACAGATCACAAATATGAAGTAAAATCAAAAAATAAAAATTTAATTATTAGATAATGTCGCATTTTCGTAATAGATGAAGATCTTTTGTTTTTCCGTGATGAACCGTGCTTTTAACCTACCAGGTATAGTTGTATGTTAATTGTTGGCTTTAAAAAGTTAGTTAAAAGAAAACAAAGTTTGGATTACAGTTTTTTAATCTTGCTGTGATAATAAGTGACGAGAAAACATATTTTCGAGCTACTATGCTTTTCCAAAAATGGAAAAATGTCACACAAAAAAGATTTGCGACGTTCATGGTGATGATGTAAACATGAGAATATTACAAAAGTGTTTTACAAAGTTTCCTAATGGAAATTTCAACCTAATCGATGAGAAATGGCCCGGTAGATTTGTTGAGGTTGATAATGACTAAATATCGGTTCTAATTCAAATTAATCTATGCTATGCAATCAAAGAGATTGCCAAGAAATTAAAGATATCGAAGTGTAGTGTGCAACGTTACTTGCACGAACTTGAATTCCAGATATGACGTTTAGGTTCCGCATAATTTGTTGAAAAAACATTTAGTGGACAGAATTTCTGCATGCGATTTGCCATTGAACCGCTCTGAAGATAAATCATTTCTAAAACAGATTATTCACGGGTCATAAAAAATGAATCACCTATAATAATGTTGTTCTGGACTGAGCCAAAAACATTGATTATGTGTACAATGGTATTATGAGCTTCTGCCACCAAATGAAACCATAAATTTTACGAAATATTGTAATCAATTAGACCAGCTGAATATCGGAGAAAAATGGCCAAAACTAAACAATAGAAAAGGCGTAATTTTTCATCACGACAATGACCGCATGAGACCGCATGTCTCGTTGCAGATTAGACAAAAATTAAGGGAAGTTCCAACTAGTTTAACTGGGAAGTTCTTATCCACCTAGCATATTCCCCTAATATAGCAGTCTCAAATTATCATTTAGATCATTACAAAACTTGCTTAATTTGGCAAAAATTTTGATTCTCTAGAGGTTTACAAAATGCATGGGTCTGCATATTTTGTCGAGAAGGATAGTGAATTTTGGAAGAAGAAAATTATGCAATTGCCTACAAGATGGAAAAAAGTCATACAAAATAACGGATAATATATTATTGAATTTTCGTTACTTATAAAAAGATGTCTATTATTTTATGCCCGAAAATGCGACATCACTTATGGGACAACCTAATATATATGCAGATGATATAATTATATATATAAAAATCATTTTTATTGTTAATAAATTACGTGCAAAAAATATGCTCAAGATATTTTAATAAACTACATTCAACAGTTTTCTCAACATCCTGCATGTAAGTATCGCACATATACATATACATAAAGACACAACATATACGTAACTCAAATCTACACAGAATATAAATACATTGCAAAGCACATACCATTATTATATGCGCAAAGCATAATAAGTGCAATAAAAAACAAAAACCGCCTAATATAGATATAATATATAGATAAAGAATGAGTATTATTATCGCGTCGCATCTAATAAATCTTTTCACAAATCATCGCGAATATTCTTCCACATTAGTGTTACATTCTTAAATATTGTTTCATAACAAAACAAATCTACTCTGTTTCACAATAAAATTCAACACGTGTTTCGCAATAAAATTATCACACAATTTATGTATTTGCAATTATTTTACAAAAATATATCTAATTATTAACGCAAATTGCTAAGAAGCGTATTCCATTAAATTACTTCAGTTAGTATGATTTATACAATTAACTCGATGAAATAATATTGGACAAACATACTGTGAAAAGTAGGATTCTTTCCAATAATATGAAAAGAAGTAAAATATAAAAGACTTCTGTGTGTGTGTGTGTGTGTGTGTGTGTGTGTGTGTGTGTGTGTGTGTGTGTGTGTGTATTTGAAAGCTGAAAGTGATTATTTGCTAAAATATTAAATTTTAATGTTTGAAACATTCAACAGACTCGCACGTGGCCAGTGATGCCAAAAATGCGACATATTCCTGTTAAGTGACAAAGAAATGTGAATAATAATTGATAAATAAATAAACATGCAAAAGAGTAAAAATTGAAATAAATCTAAATAATCTTTACATACCATCTTCTTTACACAAATCAACTGAAATATATTAGGAATACATTTTATATATATATCATATCAGGGAAACAGATAAATACTGTATAGCGGATAAATACTATAAGCATAATATAAATTTTAATAGAAATGGTTAAACAAATGATAGTAAGAGACAAGAAAAGACAGAAAAAAAGGACAAATAAACATAATGAGAAGTAAAATTATTGTTAGTACGCGCAGATTTTTGGCAGCAGATGCGCGAAATATTAATGTTTCTGCTATAAGATTTCTTCTTTTTTTATAAAATTTCTGTGTACCGAATTGATTCAAAAGTTTCATATATTTCAAACGTAAGTTGCTCGAAATATTCAAAATTATTTATATAAGGTATTTTATATTTTCGCCAAATTAATTTAAGTTTGGGTAATTAATAGTATATGAACAAGAAAAAACAAAATAGGAGGATAATAATTTACAACAACTATAAATATTAACAAGCAAAATTTTCCAAACAAAGTAATTAAATAATTACAAAGAATATTACGTTCAAAAAAATTGTATTTAATTTAGCTTCTAAAAAATAGAAAGAAGATTTGAAATAGGAATATATCAAAAAGGAATATTATAAAACAAAATCTTTATATACATACAATACTTGTATATATTTCATAAGTTTATATGTACACAAAAATGATACAAGTTTTTGAATAAAGTTTTCGAATCAAATGCCCTAATTTAGATTTTTAGATTAATAGCAGATGCGGTTTGCATAATAATCAATAGTTACGTTTGTAAATTTATTTGTAATAAAACGTTAACAATAAACATGATTCACGACAGGAAGAAATATAAATAAACATATTTAAAATTAAGCCTTTACTTAAATTTAAATCATATATGATCACATATGTACTTGTATCACTTGGTGATAAAATAAAAATATAAATTAATTGTATCTTACTCGCAAGAGATGATCCGTAACCAGGAAATTCAGAAAATTATGAAACTTTGAGAATAAGTAATAAGTAATATATATATTAAAAGTAATTATTTTCCTGCTGAAATTTACTCTAAGAAAGTAAAATTGATCTCTGAAAATTCGACAATTTTTCGATTTTATATTGTAACTCGCCAAATATAAGAGATAATAAAAAAAGCTCTTCGATTTTTCAATTTTATCTTGTAACTTGCAAACTATAAGAGAGTTACCAAAAGTTACTTTTTTTAAGACATTTTATGACAAAAAATTCTTCAATTATGTAACTAAAAAGAGTTATAAATAAGAATATTAATAATTTTTTGAGTGAAATCTTTATTACTAATTTAAATAATTATGAAATTGTACAATAACAACCCTAGTCCCCTATATAAGCCAAGTGGAGGATGTCTCAACAAGAGAAAAATAAAAAATAACAATTTCTTTTGAGACATATTTTTCAAGAAAAATACAGTTAAATATGAGTCGAATGCATATATATTTAATGATTGATGTCACAACTGTTTTTTATACAATATTTCTCTGAATATGAAAAATATATACGCATCGATATATATTATGTACATGTGTATATATATGAAATTATTGTCACTTATCGACAATTAATTTTCGTCTATCTGTTTATGTGTAAATTTTACTTTTTCGTATCAAGATTTTATACATCGAATTCATTTTGCGACAATCATACTAATATATGAATAAATTTCTATGTTTCAAATATTTCTTTGAAGAATTTCACATCGTAAATTTTCATAGTTGTCTAATCATTGAATTATTCATTTTTGCATTCTCACTAGTTTTTTCAGAAAATAAAAATTTGTAATTATGTTAAAATAAAAATATAAATCGTATCTTACAGTTCTCTTTTTTTCATTTATTTTATATATTCATCTTGTATATTTATTTACTGTGCAATAAAAGAGACACAATTATATCATATAAAATTGCATAATACATATCATATACCTCACATGTACGTTTATTTTTCAATATACGTATGATACAGTGAGATCCACAAATTCTTTGATTGTCGGAACACCAATAAAACAAAGTTCATATATTAAAAAAAAGTATTATGTTATTTTATAGTTATTACCAATAAAGATTTCACGCGAAAAAATGAATTTTACAAAAAATTATTAATATTTTCATTTATAACTTCTTTAATTATATAAATAATTGAACAATCTTTCATCATAAAATAGTTTTAATTAAAGAAAGTAATTTTTATCTAAAAACTTTTTTTTTTATCTCTTTCTTTCTTCTTTCTTTCATCGCGAGTTGAAACATAGAATCGAAAAATTATTAAATTCTCAGGATACAATTTCATCCTTTTAGAAAATTTCAATAGAACAAAAATTGCATAATGTATATTGTTCTAGCGCAGAACAACCCACCTTGAGACGGACACTCAGACTAGGTTCCTAGAATACGCTACCCTGCCGAGAAGTTCCAGATACCATGGCACGCTCCTGTCTAAGGGATCTCTGTCTTACCCTGAGAGGCAGAGTCAGCATCTGGAACGTTTCTTAAAGCGTAAGATTGGTAAGGCTTTTTGGTTGGCGCCAAGAAGTCACGTAGACACATTCGCTCCACATAAAAGATCCGTCTGCTAGTACGAGACAGTCTGCCATAACCACTCAGTCAGTCAGTTCGAGTCAAGACGCGGAGACACCTCGTACCCATCTCCCAGACTCACGTAACAATTGTATACACATCTAGTCAAATATACGTCTTAAAACCCTACAATCTGCATTCTTAATATCTCTCCGACGGCTGTAAAAGGCCAAACGAGAGAACCTTAGCGAAGCGGACAGCATTCCATCAAGAATCACCGTTGCGCTGAGACACATTATTTTCATTATATTTATATAAAAATAATAATCAAAAATACACTTTCATATATCAAGTATATTAACCCGAGACTTTCCTAAGGAAATGTTTTGAAGTTAAGTTTACATATATATTATATATATATTACGCTAATATATGTAATATATATATAATATACATATATATTACATATATATTAGATATATATTTTTTACTTACATATTTTACTTATTCTCACAGTTTTATAATTTTCTGAATTTTCGAGTTAAGAATCATCCATTGTCAAAGAAAGAATAAAATCTTTATTAACTTTTTCTTTTCTAAAGTATCATCAAGAAAAGATACATGACTTTGCAATTAACCCTTAGAGCGCTAAGAGCGCATATATGCGTCCGGCGAAAGCAATCTGTGTGGACTATGAGCGCATATATGCGTCTGGTGAGAGTCACCAACAGGGACAATGGACGCATATATGTGTTTTTCAATTTTTTCGGTCTTCCATGTAATAGTATTACATTACATGTAACTTTATGTGAGACAAATATATGTGTGTTTCTTGGCAACGGCAGTAAAGAAAGACAAATAATGAAACAAACAATAGACGCAAGGTCGGGTCTATTCTTTAATATATCTGTTCTGGAGCAGAACAGGATACTCAAGCTAAGTTCTTGGAATACTCTAACCTGCAGAAAAGTGCCAGATGCCCTGGCACGCGCCTATTTATGGGATCTTTGTCTTACCTTGAGAGGCAGAGTTAGAGTATTCCAAGATATTCTCTTAAATGTTAAACAAAGGGCGTCGTGTTTAGCGCCAAGAAGTCACGTAAACACATTTCGTTGCACATAAAATTTCCGTTTCCTAACATGCGACAGATTCTAAGAGATAATTGATGCTTGAAAGTAATGTTCTTTTATTATTTGTCGCGAGCTCAGCGCGCGACCGAGCCCAGGCCGCACAGGCGAAAAGTATTCCATCCACAGAGATCGTCAGTGCTAAGCGCGCGCAGTCTCTTTGGAGCGCATCGGCAGAACGTCGTCCGTGCTCTAAGGGTTAATTTATATTTGTCTCTAAAGAAAACATATTTTCAACTTTGATAATCAAATATTTTGAATTATTATATTCCTGAGTCAATTTTTATAACTGTTATATTTAAATAATCCAAAAACTATAAACATTTTTTTCAATTCTCAAAATATATCACAATATAAATACTGTTAAAATGTTACTTTTTCTAAAAAAGACATCAAAATATTTTTGATAGTAAAAATAAAATTAACTTTAAATAAATAAAAGTTATTTTTAAATAAAATGGATTTCTACAATTTCTTTTTTGTTATAGATAAAAAGTTATCATTAATTTTATTACATAACAAATTAAATGCGTTATGAGAATTTCACTTTAGAAAATAAATGAAGAGACAAAAACTCATATATATGTATATTATAAATAATAAACACAACAGAGAAAGGATTGGAGAAACAATAGAAAAGCAAGATTTTGTTCGTGCAATGACACGAAAAGAACTGGGAATATAAAATAATACAGAAGCTTTCAAGCAAAATTTAAAATTGCATCAACACACGAATAATGACGAACAACACTCAGTTATAACCATGTTTTGAATATTAAATGGCACATTGAAAACACAGAGCAGAACTCGCATTCTCTGCTTGCATCCATCCACTGCCAAATTATTTGCCTGATTAATTTTATTAAAATTCGTAAATTTTCTTAATTTTAACAATAAACAACGAAGTAATGTGCCAATAGATTACATTCAATTGGAGTAATTTATATGAAATTCAAATTCTGATATAAACAGATCGTTTTTAAAATGACGATGAAAAATTACATATATATTTCAAAAACATTAAACGAGATTACTACCTTATTTTAATTGCTTTATTATTTATTTTTAGCTATTGCTCGTAAAACTGAAATTTTGACTTATGTTAGTAATATTCATTTTTCACTGTTGTCTTACTCATATACAGAATTGCATTAAAAATTTTTAGCTTTGTTATTTATTAAGTAAATTTAAGAAATAATTAGAAAATTTATACTTCATTGGTAATAATAATATTCGATTATAGAGTTGTACAAACTAGTTGTACAAACAACTGATTGAAAACAACTCAGAAAAATTTTTATATTACGTTATCGTCTGAAGACAACGATAACGTAATATAAATTTTGACTCATGAAATGTCGGAGACATATAAATATGAATTATTGATAGAAACTTCAAAAAATATGTCAACTACAGGCTTAAGTTTTTTCTCAAACATTTAAACACATTGGAAGCTATAGGAAATTTATAATAACTATCTTTCTGAAAAAGATTCCGAATTTATATTTGATTACTTTAATAATAAATGTGTCAATATCGTTTAACAATAATTTTCTAATGCCATCTTAAAAACATCTTATATATAACGACTCGAATATATGATCTCGATAATATTTAATACAATTCCATATAAAATATACAAGAATCTAATATGCAGGAAATTGTCAAGGAACACTTTCTTTCCAAAGAATATCATGGACTAATGACAAAACTTTATAACAAAAGTAAAAGAAAATTTTTAGAACCTAATCCTTTAAAATCTGGTGTAATTTATTGAGATCAAACGAGATTTCACATATACAAATCAGATAATTTTTTCACTCTAAAAAAAGGACTTAAGTATAGGAAACTAATTCGACGCTTTTTCCCATTGCAACAGATATATATACCTTTATGTTACTGTAAAATCATGAATTTTAAACTTTCTTATATTCATCTGTAATTAATAAATTTAGATGTTATTATTTTACATATACTCAAGTTAATTACCGCATATTTTTTGTTATAACTGTGATTGTTAGAAAACAATCCTTCAAATGGAAACATGTTTTGAATTAGAATGTACTGATACTTTTGCCAAAAAAAAGTTGTATAATTTATATTATTTATAAATAACTTTTAGTCTGATTGATGACATAAAACTTAAAACAATCATCTTTGATGTTTCATATATTTTTATTTGATAATTATTCATTTTTATTTGATTTATATATGTATAAGAAATATAAGTAAATAGTGAAGTGATAAAATAGCGTTATCAGAATGACTCGTATTAGAAATAAATATATATCATATATACTTATTTGAAAAAATGATTTGCAATGTAATCCGTAAAAGTTACCAATTATCTAATATATACAGTTATGTGTCATGGAAATTTTGGATTTATATTAAAATAAAGTTAAATTCTTAATTTCTTAATTCCTTTAATCGCAAGCTTATTTTCTACAAAAAACCTATATATAAAATTCAACAATAAAAAAAATAAAAATTTAGAATTTTTACTAAATTGTCAAATTTTAACTATTATACCTGTTGCTTGTCAATTTCTAATGTACAACGTTTGACATTTTCCAAATATTGATACATTATAATTATTCATATCTAATATTTTACAGTAACATCCACAATAATCTATACAATGAAAGTAAACATCAATCAAGTTCCCAAACATGATAGTTTCAATTTAGTTTATATTGAAAATAAGTATTATCGAAACAATCCCGAATCAAAGAACGGCATAGAATGAATGAATATCGTTGAATCAAACGACTCATAAGCAACTAGAAACAACAGCAATCAACGGCTATAATAACTACTGCCACTGAATTTGGATCAGAAGTGGCGAAACCTTACCTTTCCCAATGGTGTAGAAGGCTGCCCAGCCGGAGTTGGATCTTTGATGTAAATGTTCCACGTGGCTACGCTATTGATAGCTTTATCGGCGGCGTAACATCTCCATAGACATTGTATCAACATCGCAGCTGCTGGTATTTGCCTATTGAAATGTTTCTGTCGTTGTTTTTGTTGGACTTTTAACGCAAAACCAGAGCCCAAAATTCCCTAAAATAAAAATTCGATATTTGTCTTTTACTTCCTAACACATAAAATATCTAATTTTTAATATAATTGTAATAATATAACGAATACGTTATTTTCTTTCTAACTTTTTTACTGATATTAATAAATACAGTATCGATTCTGACAAAAAATTCATTGAAATATATTTGTCAATCCTTTTTTAAAACAATATTAGAATAATCGGTGATTGAAGTATGAAATTTATATCAAAACATAAAAATAAAAGATATGTAGATATATACACAATATTAGGAGAAAACAAACTTTTATCAACATATTTTACAAAAAGTTATCCAAATGATTGTGGACTATTCTGATTACTAATAGCTATTTAGGAAATTTTTTTGTAAAATTTTTTTATGCAATTCAATACATTGCAATATTACCTATGATTAATATTATTTTATGAGTTTGTGTGTTAAAGCAATTCAACATTTCATTAACACAGACGTTTTTATTATAAAGCTAATTCAAGAATATGTTTGATTTGCATACTGAGTAATATACTATTTATTTGAATGTCTGCAGAAATATACAAAGGACGAATGAATAAAATGTATTTTATGGGCTAGAGAAAAGAAAATTATTTATTGATCTTTGAACTTTTCTCTAAACTTACACAATAGTAAAGTTTATACGACTAAACTATGAACCGAATTTTTTTGTGTAAATTACGATTAATTCATTGTTATTGAAATACACATACTTGTCATACTAAATAAGGTATTGTTTGTTTATCATATAATCAAACTTTTATAAACTATTTACTTTACAATTAGCATTTGATAATGTAAGCAAGTCTTAAACCCGTAAACAATCAGTGTTTGTTCTTTTATGACTACAAAAGTTTATGAATCATCTAAATGAGCAATAGAAACCTGGCTTATGACTTTGTTACATTATGAAACAGGTATAGAAATTTTAGAAGTATTATAGAACATAATTTATTACATATTAAATACTAATAAATGTCTAATATTTCTAATATTTCGGAATATTTAACATTTAATCAATTATTTGAGAGTCATAATTATTTATATTTAACTCTCGTTTTTCAAATTAATTTTTCTCTTGATGTCAAATTGATAGTAGTAGTAAAAAATTAATATCCACGAAAAGATAAAAAATTAAATTTGCAGATTTTTATTTATTAACATAATAGACTAAATTTCTATTTAATTACTCTCACGCAAAGGTATTTAATTTTATTGCTACCTTACACAAAAGTGTGTCAAATTGATATATAATGATGATCAAGATATAATAGACTTTTAGTCTATACTTTTGTTTTCTAAAGATAAAATAATACTATTAAAGATGACAATTTAAAATTCTTTTTAATGAAAAAAATTATTTTTCATTTTTAATTGAAACATTAAATGTAATAAATAATAAAAGAACTAACAAGTGAACGTAAAATTATACTTACAGCTGGAAGTGCGAAAAAGGATATAGCAAATACGCTGAAACACGAAGCGACTATCTTTCCCATCCACGTTTGTGGAACAGTATCCCCGTAACCAATTGTAGTCACAGTAATCTAGAAACAGATTTTCATTAGAACAACTGAAATGTTTTAAATGTGTTAAATAAGAAAATTTTTTCATTTCGGAAAATCAATCAATCAATTTAATCATAATTTTCATCATAATTTAATATAATAATGTGTTAACAGTTATTTTTATTATTATTAGGCTATTTTTATTCATACTTAGGCTATTTATATTAATATTATACTTTTTTCCACAGAAATAAACTAAATATGTATATTTTTTAATATTATATATTATATTGATAACAATTGAATAAAGAAGAAAAAATAATAAATAAGAAATAATATAAAAAAAGTTATCAAAATATTGTTTTTTCAATTTATATGACTCAAGCAGAATCAAAAAAGAAAAAAACTGCATCGAAAAATATGAAATTTAATGACAATATTAAGTGACAATATTCAAACAAAATAATTTCAAAAATGTAATTTGAATTATAATAAAAATATGGGAAAACGAAACACGCGTAAAATCAAATTGCAAAAAATTTAAATAGGTACATGGTATTTAAAACTTATTTGTCATAAGTTTGATAGGTGTTTCTACAGCTTTGGATTATTGGAAATCTGTTTAGAAAAGTAATTGCAAAATTAATCTTGAGCATGATTTTCAAGATCAGACTTTTTTATTACATTCATGTCATTCAATTCCATTAATGTCAAAAATAAAAAATCTCAAAGAAACTGGGAAAACCAGGAAATCATTATACAATAGATAATCCGAATAAAATTCTGAAAAATAATGTTAAAATTTCACTAATTGCTAAACTGATTTTATTTACATTATTTATATTTAATATTAGATATGATACAAAATAATATTAGTATTATATCTACATACTAAACGTATAATATATTCATCACTTTAATTTTTAAATCAACTAGATTAGACCTGTTGCCTGTACGAACAATTTCGAAATGCAAAAAGCAACAATGAAATAAATAACTAGCAAGTCAGAAAATATCTTATATTATAATACCCATAATAAATATAATAGTAAGGATAGTAAAGCGATTTCTATGTTATAACATGAGAATTTCTATATTTCCAAATTCTGGCATTTTGATGATTGAAAATATGTCTACTGGAAAAAATATTTTCTTATCTTCAGGAAAACTTGATCTAATTTTTTTTTAGTAGTACTTAACAATGTGAATTTTCGTCGGATCGTAATCTATTCTACAAAATTCTTACACATGATGAATCTTTTAAAGCTATGTCTTTTTCACGTATTATTTTTTTCAACATTTCGTGCGAAATCCTTACTTTATAAGCATATCCAGAATGTGTATGAAAATTTTACAAAGGAGATAATTTCCCTTCGTCATTTATCAACACTATACTATACAATCTATATTTAAATTACATTAAGTCTACTCGAAATAATCAATCAAATTAGTATTTCTTTCGCGAGATATCTTTTCAACTCCTAATAATATATGAGTTATTTATTTTGGAAATGATCACTTTACAGTAATGAAAAATGTCAATTCGTTATTCGAAACGAAATTATTTATATTAAGAAAAATATAAGTATTCAAGATATAAATAAAAATAAATTTTCTCGAAAGTTAGCACTAATTTTTCTAGACATGTTAAAATGCAAAATTTATAAATTTAAATATCTCGATTTAAAAACAAAGTGACTTATCCTACTTTCAGAATCAACAATTCATATATATACAAGCGACAATTTGTTTTTTCTTACGATAATGCATACAACAATACTCCTCTTTTTCTTAAAGAGTTCCAAATTGTTGAATTACTGATCCAATCATTGGAAATCACGACTATCTAGAACTTTTCCCAGACATATTGATCTCCCATTAAATCTTGTTGATTTTTTATATATTTCACGTGCTAAAGAATAATTGATTAATACTTGAAATGTAAATATATTATTATTATTTACAATATTGTTATTTATACTATTGAACATTTGTAACATTTTCTTCCAGTATTATAAATAAAATTATAATTATAAATTAAATTATACGGATTAATAAAATTTTAATGTCAATTCAAGATCATTGCAACCCATAGATCCTTTGATATATGACGTGCGATCTTACGATACATGATGAATACGATACAAATACAAAATATACGATATAAACAAAAAATTTTAATCCTGAATTTCAAGAACAATTTTGCACTAGCTTTTTCAAATTACCAATCTAAGGGTATAAAATCATAAAGATATAAAATCATATTATGATGATCGTGATATATAATTTTTGATTATAAAATATGTATCATTGACTAGTCAATGGTATAACTTTGATTATCTGTAAATGATATATCGTATGTCCCATCTAATTTAAACGTTTTAAATTCTCGTCATTTTTATGATAGAAAAGATTATTGGAGTAAATGTGTTTGGGCAAATGTAATAATAAACAAAAAATTTTTTCAAGATCATCATTTTACTAAATTTCAGGATTTTTAAAATGGGGCATTTATTATTTTACAAAAAATCTCACTAACTCACCAATTCAAATAATAATCTCGACTGATTTCAATAATTAAAAGAAGAAATTAATGAATGAATATTTACGATTTATCTCAATCAGTAATATTAAAAATATAAATATGTTTATTAATATTAATCGCGATTTAAAAAATTGTGGAAGTACGTCAATCTTTCAAAATCTTCATGTTGCATGATTTGTAGTAATATCATGAAAATAATTTTTTTTTTTTGGTATTTTAATGAATTTTCAATAAATTAGAGTTCATCTCAGCTATTATATCATAATGATGAAAACATATAGTCTTACATAATCATAGAATTTTGCAAACATAACTTCGAAAAAATTTTTTGCTTACTATTACTTCAAATTATTATTTTTTCCTATAGTAAAATTTGAAAATATTTGAGATGTTTAAATTAGGTGAAACACATTGTATTTATTAGCAGTTTGAAATCCATAACATTAAAATAATAGAATCTTTCTATCAAACTGAGAAGAATATTAAAATCGTAATTTCTAATTTTATTGTGTATTCGACATTACACATTGTTGTACAGCTATCATCAGTTAACAAATATACTTATTAAAATCTCTTCCGTGGATAATTGAGTGTAGCATTTTTAAGTTTTTTATTGCCAAATTGAAAAACAACCTAATTAAAATTTCAATTTCGCGTCGCATCTCGAGAGAAAACGATTTCAAGAAACTTTATTCGTCAAATTTGCTATCTACTGAAAAATCGGACAGTAGTTGAACAACGACAATCTGCGAGGAAACGATAATCAAATCCACGTTTAAATTTTCGGCCTCGGTTTTATCGATCCCCTGTTTCACTCATTCGACTATAAATACAGAGACATATTCCGAATTAGTCATTCTCGTTTAGCAAGCAGTTCGTGCAGAGGGTGCACGGATGTGATGCAAATTTAAAAAAAAAAATCTATGATTTCGAATAATTAATTGAATTAATAGAAATCGGGCAGGTGAATCAAATGTACTTAATATTATACCGGGTGAGACACTGATTAGAAGTTGAAATATTTTTGAAACGATCAATTATATAAAAAAATGTTTTAGATAAAAGTTGAATCGTTTCAGAAAAAGCATTAGTTGATATAATTATTATCTTTTAATGTTAATAGCATTTTAGTATACTAATTGATTCAATTTGTCATTTTCCATAAAAAAAAAAATTAAACCATTTATACCGAGAAACCATTAATTCAAAAGACATTTTAATTAAAATATTGCGATATTTCTTAAATGTCGAATTTCTTTACTCAATTTTTTGTTTTTTAAATGTCAGATAATGTTTTGTCTCTCAGATTATCTTTTACTTTGAAACATTTAAATGATTCTTTTTTCATTAGTTAATAGTATTATATTGTGTTTACATTACGTTTTCATAGTGTCTTATTCAATTATTCAAAGAAGTGATGTAATCACATTGTAATATCATTGTAATATTAGCCCGGCATTTTCTCTCTTGGTAGGTTGGACGAAGTGGATCAATTCATTGGTCAACCCGTTCATCAGATTTTTAACCCTAAAAAATAGTCTACGTTCATGTAGATGAATGTCACCAACAACCACTGAAGTCAACAAATTGTCGAAGAAGAGTAGAAATAACAATGCACTAATGTTAAGTAATGCGAAACATATTTTAAGAATTAGATTACAAAAGTATTTAGATGTCAATGATCGTCGCTTTGAGTACATTCTATAATAATTTATGTCATGTAATAATGAAATAAATATTTTTAATCACAATAAATAATTAACAAACGTTATACAATATTCTGTATTTCTCAATGTTTCAAGAAACATTGAAAATTTTTTTTATGATTAAATCTATGTGAATTTGAAAACTGAAGCTTTCTCTTCACAATGACTCTCTGCAATATGATTATTTTCTGCCAAATTATTGAACTTTGAATAATGGGATTAAATAAAAATTCTGACAATAATAAAAAGAAATTCGGACTTCGTCGAATTTTTGTCATTTTCAAATATATCAAAAAACAATAATCTAACGAAAAGAAATTGTACAGTAGATTTTAGAGGGTTATTATAAAGGGAAAGCTTCAGTCTTCAAATCTATTATAAATTCTGTCGTGAAAAAATTTTTTCAATGTTTTTAAAAACGTATGACTTTATAGCATTTTCGAGAAAAAACAATATCTTTACTTTCCATACTTCACTTTACTGACAAAGAAAAAAGAAGCTGCACGCTTTAAAATGAATTTATCAGTAATCAGATTCATTGCGGTATGGTTTCTTGTCACGAAGTTATAACAGTTTAAATATCACTAATTTTTCGAAATATTGAAAATTTAATGTATTTCTAAGTGCTACTATATATAATATATATGTAGAATACTTATTGAGTTTTTAAGCAGTTTTGATGACGTGATTAAAAAATATTTCAAATAATCAGTTTTGCATTAGATATTGGAACAGTAAACATTTTCAAAAAATGCTTCTTTCAACAAAAGTCATTAATTGAACGATCATTTAGTTGGTTAAATTTATATGTTACCTATAATATTTCATTAATTTCTTTCATTCATCTAATATTTAATACTTGTCGTTAAATTTTAAAGCTATCTATATTTAGATAATGCTCGCTATTCTACTTCGATCAATTAATTTTAATTAAGAATAATTCCAAAAGAAGAATACAATGAAATATAAAATAAAACGACAATGATGTTAAAACTAAATTTGGAAAGTACCACTCCAAAGAAAAATAGAAATCCAATATTTTCTATTTTTCTTTTATTTATTTTATAATCAGTTTCATTTATGTCAAACAAATATTCTCACAATAATATAGTTCATGGATTTACTGCCCAGCGTTTTTTCTCATAGACGGTAAATGCTATAGAAATGAAAGAGGACAAAGTTACACTTTTTGGACACAATGTACACGAAATAATACACACAAAATTTTTTCTAATCATACTATTTTTTAGTCATACTGAGAACTAAACATGATTTTCAATTTTTTAAATGGTTATTTTTTTACATCATATGAAAGCGAATATGATAAAGACGAATTCAACGATATATCATTCAATAATCTGCACATTTACATAAGGTCAGGAACGAAAGAAATATTTCGGATATTGCGTATTAATATACCCACTCGGATGGATGATTTCAACTTGCTAGAATATGCTTTTGTGTTCCATGCAATACACTTTTAGTGACTTCTGCTTATGATATATATGTGACTTATGATATGGATACACAGGTATTTATTATTTTTTATTTTAAATTATTTTTGCCGGAAGACAGTGTATCAAACTATTCGCATGGTACGTATATGTTTATGACATGGTAATTGTTATTGTGCGGAAAAAATTTCTCGCATTCGAAACTAAAATTTATGGGAGGGCTACTTGCAGATTTTTTAAATGGTCTATACTTGAGGCATGTAAAAAACGTATAAAAATTCCTAATTTGATACGCTGAGTCCAGACTGCTCCATACTCCAGAGCACGCCATTCAAGTCATAAATATTACACACCGTTGGCCTTAATAAATAGTTTTCTATGTTTTGCACATTCTAAGAGTAAGTAACAATACAAATCTATTCACAACAAAGTGTATATGAAATATTCATATTGAATATGAACTGTAAACATCTTAATATGAAACATCGGTAAGTACATCGATATCCGAAATATTCCTCTCGTTCCTGACCTTACGTAAGTGTGAAGGTCATTAAATAATACATCGTTGAATTCGTCTTTATATTCGCTTTTATATAATGTGAGAAAAATATAGCATTCCATTTAAAAAATTGAAAGCCATCTTCCCGAAAAAAGTACGACTAAAAAAAATTTTTGTGCATCATTACATCATGTAAGAAAAAGTACAACTTCTTCCTCTTTTACTTCTACATAACATCTACCGTTTGTGAGGAAAAACGCTAGACAGTGAATACTCTGTATAGTACGCTCCTCACAAAAATCAGGGGATACTTCAAAATGAATATAAAATGATAAAAAAAAAAGCATTTGATTTTTTTTATTAAATAAGAACAACTTTCTTGTCGTTTGCTTTTCTGATGTTCTTATATATATTTAATATATATTATAAATAATAAATATTTAACCACAACAATCCACAACCTTGGATATGGATATCCATCCGCTATATACTCCTCCTCTTCTTTCTCTACTCAATTTCGTCTATTCATTCGTCGATCATTCCACGAATCTTGAAACTCAACAATATTACAACGTTATATTGTTTTACAATATTACACGTCACATTTTTTTAAAAGTAACTTATTTTATGCAAATCAGAATAGATTGGCCAATGTTATTCGGGTTAAAAGCATACAGTCTATTTTCAAATAGTATTAACAATAGTAATAGTATTAGCAGTATATTAATTCAAACAGTGTTCATATTTATAAAATTTAAATGTTTAACATTAAATGTTAACTCAAAGCACATATTTTCAACATAAAAATGCTAGTAAGAGTCAATCAATAAACAAATGGACTTCTAGAGATGTTTTTATCTTAAATATTTTTGTTGTATCTAGTACTACAATTAAAATATCTTCATTGCGAGTTTTTTTATTACAATTTTGAAACATAGAAATAGAAAGAAATTACAAGAACAACTTCTATGAGCAAGTAATATACATGTACCTATACGTATTCTATATCATATACATATACATACGTATATGTTAAGTTTAGACTAAAAATGTTCAGTAAGAAAAAAAAAAAAAATACAACACAACACGTTGTGGTTTTGGAAAAACAATCTGCCAATTACAATTATAAAAATTTTCAATTTCTAACATAATTACGAAAATGCCACAATACGTTGTGATCAATTTTTTTAACACGAATTTCTCATCGTGGTACTTTCTAATGTGTTGTGAGTGTTTCTCTAAAGTCACAACGCGTTTTAGTCGGTATCTTTGGTCACTAAGCGTTTTCAGTCTTTTATGCATATACTTAACATTCATAAAATTGATGTATGTATAATCGAATCTTGAAAGATTACTGATATTTTTTACGTGAAAACAAACCAATATTTAATAAATATTTTACAAATATTAGAAATAGGTGCAAAAATTTAGTATTTAGGGCAACCGATGGGTCCGAGAAATCGGAGAATCTTTTCGGAAAAATCTTTCTCCGTTCAAAAATTATAGTCATTTTTATAACGAGTTCAACTTTCATTACGTGAAAAAAATAATACAGTTATAAAAATTTTGTATCAAAAAATCATTTGTAAAAATTATTTGACTATAAGAGATGATTCAGTAACTTCAAACTGGTGTGGATTTATGTAAAAAGTGGATCATGATTTTCACGGTCAAATGTTTTTTTATTATATCGTATTCTACCATTATGAGAAAAAAAACTCAAACCAAAGAAACTATAGTAGCAATTCAACTGTTCTTTTGGAAAAAATATCCGAATTAATTCTCTTTATTTGTAATGTGCTTATATTTTATAACTGTAATTATATTTTATAGTAATTATAAATTATATGTGAATATTATATAATTACGCACTGCTTTGTTCATGTTAGAACGTGAAAGTGACGATAATTGTCCGAAGGGTTCTTGTAGCGGCCCTATGATTCCTCGACTACGAGTTTCGAACACTCGACTAGCACAAGCCGTAAGTGGCTCAGTCTTGCCTAGACCTTCCTAGGGTACGGACGTGCCAGCTGAGTACAGACCGATCCAGGCGCATTTGAGTAAAGCGTGGTACATAGCAGTGAAAGTAAAAAGGGAAAAGAAAGGAAGAGAAGGGCTCAACAGCAAAACGGAGGACAACAACAAAAAAAAGAAGAAGACTTAACACAGAATAAAACAATAATAAAAGAAGCATGCAAAGTAACAGCAACAACAAGAACAAGGAAGTATGACAGTGAATTAGAAAGGAAAATCAGAGAAATACTAAAACAAAAAAAACCAAACAAAAGATTAAACCCGATCCCAAACAGCGCAAAGAAAATGAAACAAAAAATAGAACAACCCAAAAAGCAAACACAAAACACAGAAACACCAACGTATGAAGAATTAAAAGAAATAAATAAAAAACTGAACCAAAAAATTGAAAATCTAGAAAAGCGCATGGAGGAAATTATAAAACTCCACAATCGACTTCAAGAAGGCACGAGCACAGAAAACAAAGAAGGAAAAATGGACATAGAAAACGAAAAAGAAGAAAAAAACACACAGCCGTGGATCACTACCCCACCAACAAAAAAACGAGATAACAAATCAAAGAACAGTCAACCTGCAGAAAAAAAAGGAACCAACAAAAAACCACCAACATCAACACCAACATCATCACACCGGCCACCAAAACACCCTGTAATCAGCAATAAAGGTAAACCACAAGCACAAATACTAGTACAACCACAATCACAAACATTAGAACAACCACAACCACAACTCGATACACGACCGAACAAGAATAATGATAGCAACAAACAAAGAAAACCCCCACCAATAATACTCTGAAACGACCAGATAACATAAACAATAAGCATATTAGATAAAAACATAAAAAAAAATTTTACATCAAAAGAATTAATAACAACAAAAAAATACTACAAACAGAAATATTAGAGGACTACAAAATAGCGTGTGAGACACTTAAGCTAAATAAAATACAATACTACACATACACACCAAAAACAAAAAAAAACCAAACAATTTTACTAAAAGACCTGGAAGGCGATTACGATACTGAAACCGTCCTCCAGGAGCTAAAGAAAAAGAATATCGAAAACATAAAATTCACAACAGTAAAAACGTTCACGACAAAGAAATCAATATCAGAGAAAAGATCGCTCCCTATTTACATTGTTCAAATAATACCAAACAGCAACATAAACAATTTAAAACAAATAAAAACAATACTACACACTTACATAAGATGGGGAAAAAACGCAAGGAAAGATCACATCCAATGCAAGAGATGCCAAAGAATCGGACACATAGCCACCAATTGCAACCTAGAATACCGTTGCGTAAAATGCAACGTCCCACACAAACTAGGAGAATGTCCTCGCAATAGGGAATCCCAACCTAACACACAGCCATACTGTATCAATTGCAAAAGCTTCGGACATCCCGCCTCATAGAGAGGATGTCCAAAACTTAATGAAATGAAAGAAAAAGTCGACAAAAAGCAGGCATAAAAGCAACAAAAAAAATAAAACACGGAATCACAAATAAATTCATAGAAAAAGGAATATCATTCAGCGATATCGTAGCAAGAACAAAAACAACAGAAAAAAACAAAGAAACAGACACGCGCACCATTTCAACTTAACAAAATCAGAACGCAACAATAGAACTAATAAAATCAGCCATAGAAACAACAATACAAAATCAAATAGATCGACTACTCGAACAAATAGAAGATAACGCAAGCAAAATCGGAACCCTAGCAGAAGCATTTGATATACAGTTTTAGATGAACAGAAACCCCAACACAACAAAGACAGAAAAAATAAGAACGTGAACACTAAACATTTTAGAAATTAACGTAAACTCGATAATCTCCAACGAAAAAAGAGCCTCTCTAACAGAACTACTAAAAAGACACGAACCAGATGTGGTCCTTCTTTGCGAAACGAAACTAAACGCAAGAAACAAATTAAAATTCAAAAACTATACATTTATCAGGAATGACAGACAAAATGCCAAACAAGGAGAGGGCACAGGGATATTAATAAAAAATAACATAAAGTTCAAAACAATTCAAACTGACTGTCCAACCAAGCCAACGTTCAAAACAACTATCATAAAATTAAAATTACAAAACGATAACAACCTGTACTTGATAGCAGCCTATGCCACAAGCAGTGATAAGAGCAAATTCACGGCAGAATTGAACAAAATTTTCGAAAACCTAAAAATACACAAAAATAATAACTACTTTCTCCTAGCAGGCGATCTAAACGCAAAACACAGTGCATGGAACAACACTACAAACAACAGCAAAGGGATAGCATTGTACAATTGGCTCAATACAAACTAAATATCCTACAGACTTGCATTACTACACAGAAGTACCGACATATCCCAAAAGCGGATCGTTTCTCGACATATGCATAGCAAACAACAGACTACACTTCCAAGACTTAACAACACACAATAAACTCAAATCTTACAAATACGACAGCGACCACAGAATAGTATCTAAAATTTCACTAAATACACACGAACACTTTGAAATAGACAAAATGATAAACAAAAAATCAATCGACTACGTCACGAAATAACCGAAGATAAACTAAACAACAGAACGATATGCACATTCGATGACACAAATACATCAGACAAGTCAACACAGAAGCCACCCCACCGAATATATTCACATCATACAACAAACTAAAACTAATATTTAAAAAACTAAACAACAAAAGATCCTCGAGCTACGACAACGTACCTAACATAGCCCTAAAAAATCTACCACCACTATACATATACAACTACACAATAATATTCAACAACTGCCTGAATTCATACCCTGTAAAATGGAAAGTTGCAAAAGTGAAAGTGCTAAAAAAAAAGGAAAGGATGGCTCCAGCCCATACAATTATCGACTGATCAGCATCTTACCTAACATCAGCAAAGTATTTGAATCAATAATAAACAACTCCATAAATTCATTCTGCACAGATAACAACATAATCCCAGAAACTCAGTTTGGATTCAGACACAAACACTCAACAATCCACGCAATTACAAAATTTATCCGACATATGCTGGGCAAGAAACGCGGGCGATTGCGTCGGAGCAGTGCTCATCGATCTAGAAAAGGCTTTCGACACGGTTTGGCTGGATGGTCTATTCTACAAATTAATAAAAAAAAAATTCTCACCGCACTTAATAAAAATACTATGGAATATGCTTCACGACAAGCAATTCCTAGTAAACGAGAACAGCAATACCTCGAGATCGTACAAAGTAGAAAACGGCCTCCAACAAGGTACAATAAATTCCCCCATCCTGTTCAGCATTTACATCAGCAACCTGCTACAGATGTACAACTTAAACAGCGACGGCAAAAGAGCAATAATAGCTTTCGCGGACGATATGTTAATATACATAAAAGACCTATAAACCATCAGTAATAAAAACTGAATTGCAACAACTATTTAACAAAATACAAGAATATTTCCATACGTGGAAATTAAAAACAAATATAAAAAAATGCGAAACCATTTTATTTAGGCCATACATATCCAGAATATCCGAGGCAAACTCGGACGTAAGAACTACCACCAAAAAATTCGCCATTCACGACCATAAAAACCCCAATAACGAAGCGCAAAAAAAAGTCGTCCGCTATTTAGGCGTACATCTAGACTTCAAGCTGAACTACAATGAACACGTTAAAATACAAATAGACAAGGCTCAAAAAGCATTCATCGCGAACAAGCGTATCTTTTACTCAAAAGACCTCGACAGAGAAGTAAAACTACTTTGTTACAAACTCTTAGTCCGCCCGATAATAACCTATGGATGCCCCATATGGTTTAATATCAGCGCCAGCACCATGGAAAAGATACGCATGTTCGAATGCAAATGTCTCAGAGCCTGCATAAACATATATAAAACACCAGAATCAAACTTCACAAAAACAATAAGCAACTATCGATTACAAAGAGGCCAAAATAACAAGGATAGATCGATTTATCCTAAAAACGATAAGAAACCATTGGGCTAACATACCCAACATCCACAGCAATAGTTTAATACTTCACTCAATCTACCCCAATCCAAAATACTACGAAAAAACAAACAGGATACACCCCACCGGAATTATTTATACATCTAGACAGCACATCACACATAAAAAACAGCAAAAAACACACAATTATTTACCACTACAATAGAAAAACTTACAACAAAACAATACCATACAACAGTAACTTATCATCAAACGATCCCAAAATCCAATTCAAGTACAAACTAACAGAATACGATACAAAAATCAAATATAATACAAAAAAATACTGGTGGTTATAACGAACGAACAAATAAGAGACCGAGACCGAAGACTCAACAAAATGAATCTACAAAAAAATAAACAAGAGCAAAGATAAAAGAAAAGAAAGGAAGACGTTTCCCTCTAGCCCTCGACATCGGATGAGCAAATGAAGGCAACGTTAGTAACGCATCCCTAAACAGTACCCATAAGGCCCCATAAAGTAATATTCGCTATTACTTTATGGGACCATCCAGCAATTACGGCAAGAGCCTAACGGCGCATCATAAATGAGAGGACAGTCAGCCATCGACTGTCCCAAACTTTACTTAGAACCTTTCGGCTACATCATAAATAATTCTAAGAATAAATATAAAGATCCCATCCCTGTTCCCTTCTTCCTATCCCACTCACCATCTCCTCAATCCCCTCTTACAAATCAAAGACAAGACATAAAATATTATACAACTGCAGTGCCCGGTTGTATAATAAAAATAAACACCCACAGTATAGCAAAAAAAAAAAAATTTAACGAAAAAAAAAAATTTAGCGAATTATACTAACAAGACAACATTAAGTGTAATCAAAAAAACTGCTAACCAAGATTATGCGTTCACCAAGGTTGGTGCTGATAATCCGAAATAGGCCTCTTCCATTGCAATTATCCAAACGTATAAACTTTGTAAATATCATTGTACATATTGGCACAAATAAACGTTTATAAAAAAAAAAAGGCGCAAGTGGCTGCGCGCCTAGCGTCGAGTTCCTACCGATCTTTGACGTTAAGCAAGCAGCGTGCGGAACCCCGCTAGGAGGGTGATCAGGCCAGCCCAGTGGGTAATTATAACAACAAGCGTCTGGGGTAAGGAGTCGCTGCCATAACCCCACTAATGAGTCTAGGCAGTGACTCCGAGACGAAACGCAATCGCCTTTCTTCTCTCTCTCTCCTTCCCAACTGCATTCAGAGTCTTTAAATACTTTACAGTTCCTGCAGTTCTGATATACATTAATGGATTCCTTTACTGATAAGATTTTTATTGATGTATGACGTCACGTGATTGGGATGCTAAATTGCAGTCAAAATGGAAAAGTATCATTCAGTCACAAGAAAACACACATATACACAAACAAAGATACGCACGCACACATCACTCATTTTTTTATACTATAATGTATACCCAATCGCTTATATTGCCATCAATCATAAGCGCGACCATTGATCTACGCGATGCTTCTGAGCCCTGACCTAGTAAACACTAAACGGAAACATTCAAAGGAATGTCTAACAGAAATGCAAACCAAACCATGATTCATTTTACTGCTAGGGAGTAATAAATTTTTGATTTATGCGTTTGAGAATTAACGAGTGTCACATGTCTGCAATCAGCTTTGATCAATAAAACTTGTATTAGTTATCATCTTTTCATTGAATCATCCATCTACTCAAAAAAATACTGACTCACTTTAGCCGTAAAAAGTTTTGTTTTTGAAACTCCAAATAACTGATAGATCGAATAGTGTTCGGGAAAGTTTCCATGCTACAATATCCACGGTCTGGGTATTGTACAGGCACGTCCGGAAAAATTTATTGGTTTTTAAGTGCCCTTAGCAGGCCTGTGTCGCCAGAAAACCTTGGCCACATGGCTGGACTTTGTTCTAAGCAGACAAGGCTCTCGACCGTGGATTAAAGCATGGTACCAACTTTCCCGAACACGTGAGAAACACGGGCCAGCGAGATCACCCACGACGGCAACGGATATCCGGCCCTTCGTGCCCCACCCTGGACTTGCGATTTACCGAAGCCGAAGGAGGGGCAACCGAGAAAGCGTACGGGCTTTCCTTCGGCTTGCAAGTCAGAATCACTTCGACTTTCGAGTAATAAAGTTTATTCTCTCGCGACACAAGGTTACCACGAGGAGACAACCCCCTGATATTCAGCGCGCGAACATTGATACAGTCCACTCATTACTAAACACGATCTCGTCTCGCTACACACGCGCGCGAACAAATAGCACACTTATTCAATCATCAATTATTTTGGATGCATAGATATGAAATCACCTAAGAAACTCGTGCACACAAACAATGACTATCAATAGGACGTGGTTTTTGTTTCGCCGGTCTCTCCTACAAAAACCTCAAAATAACGATAAAGATTGGTAAATGATATTTAAACATTAATTTGGAAAACAGATAAAAATATTTCCAAACAGCTTATGTATAAGCGGCCGAAAGATGATTTCATATAGAGTGCCTATCGGTCTTAATAGAACTATCAAATTACAAAAAAAAAAAATATGCATTAAATAAGTAAAAATAATATTCACTTACCACACCCCACCATAATGCGTCGGCATAGCTGGAAAAATCTGTTTTTCCATTGGGTCCAACAACATCTTTTTCGGCAAGATACACGAAGTAGCTGCTGAAAATAAGACCCAGAAATCCGATGTACAGTGTTGTAATCAGCTCCTAAAAAGTATGAAACAATACAATTAAGAACTGTTTTATTTTATTCTAAGAAAATGAATTATTTTTCATAATAGCAGCAAAAATAGGAATTGACAAATTAAGGTCAATTTGCCTGCATGCAAACGATTAAAGCTTATTAATTTTTGGAATTCGAAAATCAAGCCATTCAACCAGTATGGTGATTCAATTAATCGTACTAAATAATTTATTTACTGATGATATTTTCGAAAATTATTTTAAAAAGGATTGACAATACAAAATGATTGTATTTAGATGAATAAAACAGACCGACTAGCATTCTGTTTTATCAACCAGTATTGTAAATTACTGATAAGTAGACTCCGGATGTTTATGCAAATACATATTTTTATAGAAAACAGGTAGAGAAATAGGACCTGGATAGAAATATGTTTTTGATTAGAGATATGTTTCTGATTAGAGAATTCGAAAAATATATTTTTTATTTTGCATTTTTTGTATTTCTTGCACAATGCATATGTTTTTATGTTTTATGTTTAAAAATATATGGAATATGTTATGGTATATGTTCTTTACCCTGCATATACTTCGTGTTCATGTGGAATATCTTCCTGATGAAATTAATTTAATCTATCAGGCAACTCTCTTATACACATACACTTCGGAAACTCTCTTGATACACATTAAGACATATTTGTAATATAATAGGCTTCAGTTGTTCGTTGAGTGTTAGATGTGACAGTGTGTTTCAAATTCAGGTAGTTTAGTTTGATTACCTCAGTGATATCAGGAGGAATCGTGCTTGTATTTGTATTTATTAAAGTGTTTTTAATAATGCCAAAAACTCGGAGAAGTAGAATAGCACTATTGAAAAGTTGGATTGAAGACGATTTTAATTTTGTTATCGATGAGTGCAATGAAAGAAGTGTGTATTATGAACTTTGTAATAAAAGTATAAAATGTGAAAGAAAATCCCAATTAGTGCAACATGTAAATACTGCTATACATAAAGACAACTTGAAGAAGTAGCTAACATGAGTGGAAACGATAGTTCACAGCAGCCATCAACGAGTTCCAAAAAAAAAAAAAAATGAATTTTACGCAGATTTAATCCGAGGAATGGTTGCTATCAATATGCCTTGGTGTGCCTTAAATAACGATGTATGGAAACATTTTCTAACGAAATATACAGATCGCATATTCCGGATGAATCGACGCTAAAAAAAATTATTTGGATGATTGCTACGATTCAAGTAATTTAATTTAATTTTTAATTTACCAAGACCTGTTTTAACTAAATCAGGTACGTGGATTAAAGCGGCATTATTTTATGCTGAACATTTTGGAAAAATTAAAGAGGTTTGTTGAACTTCCGTTAAATAAGTTTATTTAGAATTCGATTAAAGACATATCTATTTTATTTTTCATGTTAATAGGTAGTTCAAACATTTAAAGAAAAGGATGCTGCAGCAATTACAACAGCACAAGATGTGGTGACCGACACAAAATGAACTTACACAAAATTTAATATTTATTAAAGCACTTTGTCTGCCACGATAGAAAAATTGGAAAGTAGTTTGCCGTTAAATACTTCGATGGGAATATATATGAATTACATTAATCATTTAAAAAGCATCTGGTAATTGCGGAGAAAAAATTAGGAAAAAAGTAACTGCGGTTGTAGAAAAATATACTGGGTTAACGAAAGTGATACAAATTTCAAATAGTTTAAACAATGAATTTGTACAAGATCCAATAAATCCGCCAGAAATCTGCTGGAATAAATATAAGTGCGAACCGCTTACATCGTGTGACGTAGAGCGATCATTTTCCGCATATAAAATAATTTCTACTAATAAGCATCGTCAATTAATACCATTTGGAAAAAATGTCGTTTATTGTAACTCGAATTACAATATGTCACAATAATCACAAAATGTATTGTTAATTTTATATATTTTCCCTGCATGTTCTTTGTGTATATTTGCATATTTTTCGTGCATATTTGCATATCTTTAAGGCATAAATAGCATATGTTTTTTACATATTTATTAAACATAACATCCGGAGTCTGCCGATAAATATTAAAATATACCTACTTAATGCAAGATATGATAAATATTCTTTAATAAATTCAATTATACTAATTCAATTAATAATGAAAATGCAGTAGAATTTGAATTATTCAAAAATTAGAGAACATGGATATTTCGATAAGAGAGGTTTTGAATAATAGAATAATTATTTTCTTTTATCTTTATATATTTCATATATTTCAAAGAAAGACCGTGTATATTTCAAAGAAATATTAATAATAGCAATTAATGAAATTAAGTATGATTTCGTTAAAAATTTATAGATATAGACATTCATAGATTTAGTTTTTATAAATCAAAAACAGCGTGATTTAATGTTGTAGTTTTCGCGAATATTCATCATCAGTAGTAATTAAAAACATAGATGATCTTTATACATTCTCCACCTGTTTATTTACACGAGAATTAATAATCTAATCATGTTCCCTTCGATATCATTCAAATGAAGCATTTTCTTATAGAATAAGCAATTTTTAAGTAATCTAAAATCATAAAATTAGTAAGCGCTCCGTCTTATTTGGGATATTTCATGTTAAATATTTTAGCTGTGAAAAAAAAAAATTTCCCTGTTCCATAACTTATATCTAATTGTGAAATGTAAATATGTTGATAATAAAGATCATGTAAAAGCTAATGAAACTTTAAAGAAGTTTTTCAGGAGATCATTTGCAATTCATAGTTTTTTTTTGACAAGTTTAGTCTTCGCAATAAGTAGAATATAATGTAATTATAAAAAATTTGACCTTGAAATTCAAGGATAAGTTCAATTTTGTGACAAAACTCTGTCCATTAAAAGATACAAAATACCATAATGGTCGTGACATATAAATTCGGTAACCTCCAGATCGCCCAATAGGAACGCCTTTCCCAATCTTCATCTTTTTCATCATCTGTAGATCACTCGCAAGCATCAATTTCTACCAGACATGAATACACGTCATTACATTACGACGTAACCCCGTCGAGAATGAAACTCTGCACTGTTCATCTCCACGGCCAACAGCCCGTTAATGATACACACTCCACGAAAAGTAACAGTATGACAATAGTCCACAGAGTCCCAGATCGAACCGACTACTGGTTAGTAGCAAGCCCTGATCGCCACAAGACAGCAAAAATTGATCTTATGCTATGCCAAAATATTTTCAAACAATCCGTGGGCATCGTTTCTCCATTTTGTAAAATTAGCAAGTGATAAGGCCCGGCTACGGCAGCAGGCCTTAATGAAGGGAATGCCAGACAAGCCAAATCTAGCTAGAGCCTCAAGATGGGCAGCAGTTACCCTGACTGTGGCTTCTGGTAGCCAAAAAACATACGCGGAAATAATGAGCATTGCCCGAATCAAAATATCAGAGATTGGGATCCTAGAAGTTTGTCCGCGGTGAACAATCTCAGGCGGGCTGGCGCTGGAAATCCCTGGAAAAAAGAGCGTAGCCAAAGCGAATAATCTCGCAGGCCGCCTAATGAAAATTTTCCCGGAGACAGGGGAAGTAAAGATAGCCCGCACTATAAAGAAAGCATACCGTATAAGTGGTCTAGAGAACTCTATCACTTCGACTGAAGTGGCGCTGGCAATGGCGACGGCTGGCGCATGCGAATGGTCATCAGCTTGGATGAAACTTGCTACACGCTCGCTTCAATGTTACCACTGCCTGAAGAAAGGCTATGTGAAGTGATGGTATACCTCAGACACTGATCGTAGCGCGGTTGGTGCTTTGCGTGCGGAGTCCGTAACCACAATTCAAAAATCTGTACCGCCCTGCTCAAGTACCCGCTATGTGCAGATTTCGATAGGCCAGCGCAACATCGCCTGGGAAGCAAGGCTTGCTGCACACCATTAAACAAGAGGAGGAACCGAAAAGGACTAACATCGGCAATAGGAGCCAAGGACTCGCGGCGCTCCCTCCGATTGCAGCGTCAAAAATCCTACCAACCGTGCCCACCGAAGAGGAAGACGGGACTGTTGTACCACTCGCAGTCCAACAGGAAGAAAAATGCAGCCATGAAGAAGCCATGGAAACAATTGCATGAAAACAATGCAATGATGGCCCTACAGGGCCACTTACTATAGTCTAACTAAAATCACTTGGCAAGACCTACTCACGCAAATTATGACCGAGTATAACATTAGATTGGCCGAAATGGCGGAACTGTATTGGATCCCCGACTGCGCTGACTGGGTCAGAGACGAGTTGGGCTCCGTCGCCATAGTCTGAAGAAGAACAGCTGTCACACCCCACCCTTCAAGATGTTTCTTGATGGAGTCCGGAACTGCATGGCTTGCTTCCTTCCATGCTTAACACTGGTATCAGGGGATTTCAACTCGAAGTCTATCCTTTGGAGCTCCCCTATGATGAATGTAAGAAGTGAGGTAGTAGCCCACTGGGAGGCGGGCCTGAATCTCCGGCTCTTGAACAGCGGCAACGTGAGTACCTGTGTCTGCTGGCAAAGAGAATTAATAGTAAATCTGTCATGAGCCTTCCCCTCCGCGACGCGCCGTGTGACAGAATAGAAAGTGGCGGAAGAGATGAAGTCATTTAGCGACCACCGTTCATCATAATACGGTTCCATTCCCCCAGGAGGGATATGAATGTTCGGCGCTAGCGAACACTTATACCGACGAGATGGGCGCTCAAGAAGATTGATGAGGCTGCCGCTCACGCTGTGACATGACTGAAGCTGCCAGCTGGCCCGATTACATATGTCGAGCGGGAGGAATGCGGTTCAAACGTGTGATGGTCGCAATTTGCAACGCTGCCATGCTTCACGCTCGACCATTCTCTCACGACTCTGTGTACTAGTGGTTGCCTGAAATAGAAGCGAAGCGCATACGTCTGCGTACGCGTTGCCATTGCTAACGGGCCGTGATATAGAGAACGAGGAGTCCTTATACCGACAATACAGGATGGCCGTAGAAGCTCTGCAAAAATCAATCAGAGAGGCCAAGTTGCGGGCGTGGGAAGAACTTATTGACACTCTCAACCGCGACCCGTAGGGACGTCTTTACCGCCTGGTGCTGGCTTAGATCTAAGGCGCCCCTTGTGACTGAAGCACTCGACTCCGAGACTCTGGAGCGGGTTCTGACTGCCCTATTTCTTGGGGCACTGGGTGAACAATGCCCCGGCCCCATTCGGACTGAATACTTCACTCCCATCGGTGACGGCGCACAACACTGCCCCGGGCCCGGACAGTGTTCTAGGTCACTGGCTCTTCGAGTCCTTGCTGACAGACTTAGATGTCTGTTCGATGTCTACCTGCAAACCGGGGAGATACCCTCGGGCTGGAAGGTAGCAAAACTAGTTCTGGTGCCGAAGCTTCAGATCGCCGAACTTTCCATTAGCATACCGGCCGATCTGCCTTCTCAACGAGCTGAGAAAGCTTTTTGAGATGACATTCGCGCGTCTCTTCAGACATTTATCTCAGGAAGGCCCTGATTGACAGACAGTTTTGTTTCCGCGTGGAACGCTCCACCATCGACGCGATCGATCGCGTCAAGTCTCTCGCGGAGTCGATGCGGAGTGTCCATCGATATACTCAACGTCTTTAATTTCTTGCCCTGGATAAAGATAAGGAGAGCGCTAGTTCAACACCGGGCACCTCCCTACTTAAGGATGACAACTGACAGTTATTTCTCTGAGAGGAGAATACCCCATAAAATACCACAGCCTCCCTCGGTCGCGAAACCCGCCTCAGACATGGCTTAAGATGGACGGAAAGTGCATCCGGGTGGGGGATACACTGAAGTACCTTGGATGATTGATTTCAAGCAGCGTTTTGCCCGTTTGGCACCGAAAGTGGAGGATATTGCCGCCCTGCTAGGCCGCCTTCTACCCAACATCGAGTTGGAGGAAAAAGTCCGTCGCCTCTACACCGACGTAGTAAAGTCTATGGTCCTCTACAGGGCGCCAATCTGATCCCGGGACCTCTCGACCAGCCGAGAAAACATCAAGATACTGCGTCGAATACAGCGATAAATGGCCATCCGAGTCGTGTAGGCATACCGTATAATCTCGTTCGAGGCGGCGCTTACGCTTGCGGAAATTGTCCTCTTTGAATTGCTGGTGGAGGTGGAGACAGAGATGTAGAGACCGGGAAGGAGGATCGGTTAACTTGGAGACCGAGGTGAGGAACATGAGGCGCCGGGCATACCAGCGGATGCAACGAAGATGGAGAACAGAAGTGGAGAGTGTTGGCGCCGGCCGAAGACGAGCCGTGGAGGCGGTCCTAGCTAATTGGGATCGCTGACTAAACCAAGGAGTCGCCAGCCTTACTTCGCACAGGTGCTCATCGGATATGGATACTTCGGTGTGTACCTGCACCAAATTGGTGCGGAAATAACGACGGAGTATGCAAAGTGCGGGGCAAAGTTGGACTCTGCTCAGCACACACTGGAGGAGTGCCCTGCATTCGAGGAACAGCGCGATGCCTTCAAGGGCGTCATTGAGGAGTACCTATCGCCGGTGGTGATACTGACAGAAGAAAGCCAGTGGAGGTCACTTTTTTTTGCGAGAAAGTGATGGCCCACAAAGAAGAAGCGGAAATGAGCCGGGAGAGGAGAGATTAAAAAGACAGCGCCGTAGAATGGCTCCCGGCCGCCGTACCAGGAACGACACCACTCCCATCTGAAGATAGCGCGGCCTGCTATCACCAGAAGGTCCCATTAGCCTCTTAGGCCACCACAGCCTCCATGGGCGAGAGATGAAGAAGACAAGCGTTTCCTCACTTCCTTCTATCATAACGGAAAAAAAGAACATCTCGCGATGGGTACAACATCTACACCCTCTAGGTATGCGCGAACACCCATGGGATAAACGGGAGTACGGATTCGGACCTGTTACCCTGGCCAGTATGACCCCGAGAAAAACCGACACCGGGTGTGGTCTCCGGCGTCGCTAGGAAGATAATAACGAGAGATGATTGCAGGAGACCAACAACTCTCCCCCTGCAGAGGAAGAGTCCCAATGAAACAAATACACGGGGAACTCAATAGCGAATTCTTCGCCCCAGAGCTCTCTAATGTGCTAGGTCACTGTGAAAGTGGTAAGAGGGATGCGGCCTTGGTCCTACTGCCAGGACCAATAAACCTGGTACCGTTAGGCCCGTAATTGAGAATATTACTTTATGGGACTAACTTTTGCCAAATAGTCGAAAATAACAACCAATCACATGATCGGGAAGGACATCTGTGTCCTCTCTTTGGAGATGACCTTATATAAGGGCTGACTCCAGCGCGCTACGATAGCCAGTAAAGTAGCACACAACACCTAGCAAGTTATGATGTAATGAAAACGCGACCTCACCGTTTCTAATATTTTCTTACAACTTTGAAAGAAGGCGTTTTCGAAGAGATATCTCAGACAGCAGACAGATATCTCCTGTTGAGTCACTGCATTTGAATCTAATCCGCTCTAATATTTTCTTTTTCGTAAAAATAAATAAAATATAATATTATTTTAATTCATACATAAATATGTATGAATATTTCTTCAATTTATATATAGCAATGCCTTTGGGAAAATTTAAAATCTTAAACGCAAGGAAGGAAAGAGGCTTGATCTATCCGCCGTTCTATAAAATAGAACCCAACTTACATTACTTTATTAGTACTTAATCTATATTCTTAATCTTTATTCTATATTATACTAGGTGTCCACTGGAGAGCAAAACTGTCGCGAGTTGCTCTCGAGAACACTTCTCGCAAATGAATACTGTTCTGAGAGTTACTATCCGAAAGCATCACTCAACTATCTGAGAGTCGACGTGTCACGATCTGCTCGGAAATGGACACAGTATTATACTGCTCTCAGAGAGTTGCTCTCAGAATTCGAAGTTCTGAGAGTACTCCCGTGCAAGCAGAAATTGTTCGGTCTCACCGAACACAGCAAGAGCCAAACTGTGATGCGAAAAATATCGAGCCAAGAATAAAAACTTTCAAATTTATTATTTTCTCTACAGCAGGGATTTCCCTGTACTGTACTTTCATATCTTCCGTTTCTTTCTATTTCATTGTTTTCGACATGAACAAATAAAAAACATATTGCGAGAGACGCATCCTAGGACCATTAGAAATTGTACAGGTACTGCCCATATAATAATTTACCTCGCTCATATAATAATTTAAATATTATATATAAATATAAATATAAATATAAATATAAATATTATATAATAATTTAAATTATTTAACTCTTCTTTGTATATTGATTTTTCTTTTTTTCTTAAAATATTATGGGCAACTATGAGGGCACACATTTTTTGCACCTCCATGATAATGATCGAACTAAACACCACAGTAAATAGGACCAGAGACAATGAACTCTCAAATGGACACGGTTTTGTGTGACTATCGGATAGTAAATTTTCGGAGTATTTCGATTTCTCTCGGAGAAAGAGCTGCTCTCAAATGGACACAACGCTTGAGAGAATTCTCGCGAAACTTTCAAATGGACATCTAGGATAAATTTGATTATATTTTATGGAGTACAGGTACAAGGGAAAGGCTTCGTTAGATTTAGATTTTGTATTTTCCCAAAGGCAATATATAAGTATAAACTAAAGAAATATTAATTAAAATTTCATTTTGTTACGCGATACGAAGATTCCGTTAGAACATTCCATTGTAAGACCTAGGAAAAGTCCTTCCATCCGCGTAATAAAACGAAATTTATTGATCTTTTCTGGGGACTTTTTTCCCAATTTTTATTAGGGTTCGGTGTGTCCAAGAAGTTCTGAACCGTAATGGTACTTTATAAAGTTCTCGAAGGATAGTCCTCATTTGAAATAAAAATTTGTGAGTTTTGTACACAAGTCATCTCAAGCAGAAACAATAGCGATATAGAACCGATATAGATCCGTCATAAATAATACCATACTTCATAAGTTTTGTTACTATTACGGTTAAAGGTCAGGAATCCCTCTAGGTTGCGTAGGTCACACTGACATACCTGGGTCTACAAATGAATAAAAAATGGGAGAAATTCAATTCATTGTTCCGAATTGCCAATCAGAGAGCTTCAATCATTGCACCAAGCACCCTTCGAGGTATATAAGCAACCGATTGACACATCTCGAGTCAGTTCTTTTTGGACAATATCGCCAACAATCAATCGTCGTGACACAGTTCCTTTCGGTATAATCACGCAACCAGTTAATCGTCATCACCATCATCAAAATACATCACTCAATTACAAAAGCTTTGTCGAAATTTAACCCGAACTATTCTTATCCTTATAACTGTTCGTAAGGAAAACGGACAGTACTGAAACGAACATCGAATCCGTGTCGTAACACATTTATTTTTATAGAAAAGAAAGAAAAATATTCAACTGGAATATTGAAACAGGATTCGAACATCAGACATTTCACGTATACCATACGATGACTTTATGAATTATCTTAATAATAATGTTATGAATTATCTTAATCAAAAGATTGACGTTTTTTCCTAAAGTTATAAGAATTCTTAATTTAAAACAAAACAATAAAAATACATTATCTTTTCTCCCAACTGATTTCATTTTTTAATGATATAGTGTTCGAGGAAAAATTATATCAAAGTCAACTAAAATGCATTTACCGATTATAGATTTATTGTATAATTTGTATATATATAAAACATATCCGAATAAGCGTTCAAATATTCACATAAGAGAGAATTTAGATAATGCTAATTCAAATAATCGATGCTATATCATATATCACTGTACAAAAAAGTAAATAGAGATTCTTCAAAACTCTGAAGATCAAATTCCTTAATTTATTTTTTAATAAATTATTAGATATTACTTTTACTATAAGTATGAATAATAACGATGATAAAGATACATTTCTTTTATTGAAATATCAGGTATACAAACATTGATTAAAATAGGAGAAAAACGAAAAATATTTAATATAATCAATAAATTGCGAATCATTATGCAAATTCAGAGTTTTACGAACATGTATAAAAAAATAACCTTCAATTAAGATTGGTTTCACCTATTAAATATTCTAGTGAATGATCTACTTTAGATATTTTATGTATTATTTATTACGTATTATAGATTCCTCTGCATTTTTGCCATTATATAAATACAAAAACATTCACAGTCTAATAATGTTGAATGTAAAGATAATGATAAAACTTACCTGACGATGAATAAAAACGACGGAGCCGAGAAGTCGCCATGTACCACCTTGTCGATCAACATGGAGCATTCGCAATATTTGTAAAAATCGGATCCCTCTTATGGCGGAAGTTGCAAATACCTGACCATTACTTCCCACTGACAATACCACCATAGACGCAACCACCACAATTAAATCTGCAAGCAGAAAAAACAGGAAAAAAAAATTATGTCTAAGAATCCAAGTGACAGTAAATGTTCATGATCATGATAAAAAATGCGTTATATTTACTTTTATGCAGAGTAGTTAAAATAAATGCCATATTTAATATAAACGATAGAATTATTTCTTTAATATCGAGAAAATAAAAATAATACTTATCCTTTTTTCTAGTATTTAATTTTTGACATACTTTTCATTTTAATAAAAAAATTATATTTAAATTTATTATATTTAATTAATTATATTTAAATTTTTAATTAAAACATTATATTTAAACCAATCGAATTGTAAATCAGAAAATAAGAATATATTTTTTATTTCACTTTATTTTTAATTAAAATGATTAAATTGGCAAATTTTATCATTCTGATTTTAGTTTTCGAAATATGATAGATACGATATTCAAACTTCACAAAATTTCGTGTATTAATATCTATTCTGAAAAAAATTTTTTCAAACCTTAGATATAATATGCAGCATTACTTTCATACTTGTATAACGTATTTCGAAATTTCATAAATATCATTGTAACTGAAATAATATCATGTATCCACAAGTGCGCATCCATGGCCAATGACATCTCATTACATAGCTATTCTGCGACGCTGATTATGTGCTGCATGAAAATCAACCTTACAGATAAACGTACAGTACTATTAATATTCGGTTTCATATCACGCTTGTAAAGTTCGTTTCATCGCGCTCGTTTCGAAGAATCATTTTCGCTTTTGATTATCGTTTTTAATTGATCATATCTATACTTTGCGCAATTTCATTATGCGAAAAATACAAAAAATATCTATAGCAAATCCATGACAAATAATTAATGAATAAATTTCAGTATTATTAGTTAGAATTTTTATCAATATGAGATACTTCAGTAATGAATTTCTTGTACAAAATTAATATTACAATATTATAATATTATAAGGTAGCATTAATATGTTAAAAATGAGATATTAAATTCCGAAAAAAAATGATGTACTCAATATTAGTATATCTTAACTTTTAAAGCGTTTAGAGACAGCGTATAAGCATTTAACACTGTAAATCCATATGCATATACATACATATATCAAATATTATCTTATTTTCATTTTTAAAAATTAGAAAAATGCTAAAAAATAATTAAGCATATTAAAAGAATTAATTATAAAATCCATATTTTTGTCCTTAATACATATAATAAGAATTAAAAGTAAATATATTTTGCAAAATTAGTTTTTATTACCAGATTCAGATATTTAGATATTTTAAAATCAAATCTAGTTGTATATAAAGTACTCTATCAGTTACTAAATTCATAGATTTTTCAACAAGATCAAGATTCAAAGCACATCATGAAGGTAGTTAAAGATTGATCTGTAGAACATTTTTTGAATTAATTAAATTCTCGGCTATCTTTAAATCTAAACATAATAGAAAACTCGCAGAAAATAAACAAATTTCGTGCCTTGAAGATATATGCCCAATATTAACTTTCACTAGAAATATACTGTCTCAAATTACTCATTAAATTTATAAAAATAATACTATACTACTGTTAGAAACAGATAAAATTTAAATACACTGCGTATATAAATCTACACGTCCTCTATGATTACTGTAACTATGTTAATTAGACAATTATTTTTTTCTAATTTTTCGGTCTTATCGAACAGGAGAGCCATAAACTTTCTCTACTACAACTAGCCCTATTAAAGGGATAAAAATCAATATATAAATTCCCAATTTGAGGGACGCATTCCTAGGCAATACCATTGGGTCAAAAGGCAATTATAAATATTATTTTATGAGGACGATATTCCTTAACGGTACTTCTTGACTTAATTAGCTTATCTGCCCAATTCCGTGACCGGGAAAAATATAATAGAGTCTACATGTATATAAGACAGATCCACAAAGAGCAAAAAATCAGATTTATTATTGAAAACAAGATTTTATACGCAGGGACTTATGCATCCACGAGATATAATAATTGCTCTTTATTGTGTCTTCACACCGCGTGCATACTTTACAGAAGTCCAAAAAGTAACTCAACATCAATTACAATGCATGGTTTCTCCAGATGGGTTCCGGCGTTGCTAACCACTGTAGGATTCTTCAACTACGAATTTCGAACACTAAGTAACACAAGCCGCAAGTGGCTGCGCGCCTAGCATCGAGGTCCTACCGATCTCCGACGTTAAGCAAGCAGTGTACGGAACCCCGCTAGGGGTTCGGACACCCCGGAGGGTGTCGAGCCAGCCTAGCGGGTAGTTACAACACAAACATCTGGGATAAGGAGTCGCTGCCATCAGCCCCACTGATGAGTCTAGGCAGTGACTCCGAGACGAAACTTTTGCTTTCTCTCTCTTTCACAACTACCTCAAATCCTTCCCATGCATCCTTCCTTTCCTTCACATATTTCGTTCCTTCACCACATATAACAAAAGAAGCTCATTATTCTCCTCGACATCGCCAGTTCTTGAATCGGTCCCAGACTGCAGGTTCTATCAATCTTTTTATCTTCGTTGATCGCAGCGGCTTGGTCAATAAATCTTTAGCGTCCTTTGTAATTGAAGCAGTTTTGTCTCTGGCATCTTTTGCATCCGCTGTTACTTTGTCCTTTATCTCCTTTGCACCATTAATGATTCTTCGAGCTGCAGATTCGCCTTCTTTTTCAGCTCGTCTCACCTCGTCGCCTATTTTTTCACTGACAATTTTACATGCGTCCGACACTTTCTGCGTGGCGTCGGATACTTTGGCAACGACCGCGTCCTTGGCGTCTTTCACATCTACGTCGACATTTTTTACCTTTTTCACTATTGCTTCATCCATTATAATTCCCATGTATTGTCCGAGTCTACACGAAGGCACTCCTTTATTTAATTGGGCTTTTGTACCTGCGTATATTCGATTACATGCGTATTATCATCTACCTCAATTTCGTTTGTTACGCGACTACTTTTAGGTTTTAATTCTACTTCCACTTCCAAATTCCCTTCGTTCAATGTTTTTTGTTTCTTGTATCCTTATATTATTATAGAATGTCACGTCTCTGCTTATAACAAATTTTATTGTTTTCCTTATTCAATAGGCGGTACGCTTTCAACTCTTCGCTGTACTGAACAAAGCATAACTTTTGAACCTTATTATCAAGCTTTTGTCTCTTTTGGTCAGGTATGTGCATCGCAATCAAATATTTGTATATGTATTAAATTTGGTTTTCTTAAATTAAAATATTCATGAGGCGTTTTTTCTCGCGTTCTTATTAGCGATCTATTTTGAAGATAGTTCGCGGTCATGACAGCTTCTCCCCAATATTTCTTTGGCAACCCACTATCTATTAACATGCTTCGCGCCATTTCTATCAAATGTCTATATTTTCTCTCGACCTTTCCATTTTGTTGCGGAGAGAATGGTGCTGATAATTGTGTTTCTATTCCTTCCTCCTTTAGAAACTTTGTCAATTCGTGATTGAGATATTCTCCTCTTAGGACCTAATTATTTTGAGTTATGTATTAAATTTGTGTTTCATCAGTGCTATATACTCTTTTACTTTTTGCCATACTTCAAATTTGTTTAACAGTATGTGTAAACGTATATGTACCCGCTGTAATCATCTATTATTGTTAGCACGTACCTTTTCCCACTGGGTGTTGGTGTCTGCACCATTGGACCACAAACATCAGAATGCACCAGCTTTAAGATGCCTTGGGTTTTCTTGTCCAACCGCTTTGGGAAGGGCTTTCCTGTCGCTTTACTCTCGATGCATGTCCCGCAAGTTTCTTTAATGCCACAGTTATCAATCTCTATGCCTTCAGCCAAACCTTCTTCAAGAATTCTTTGTATTACGTCTGGGTCTCTATGATCTAATTTACGATACTACCCATGAATGTAATTATCTCTATGAGTGCTGACTAGAAGGCTTTTATGGTCCGTTCTTAATTTATACAGATCGCCAAAGCAGTCTGCAACCCCGACTTTTACATTATTCTTCTCAATAAGGCATGTATGATCTTTAAAGTTGACTTGAAAACCGCTGTCTAGGATCCTTTTTACTGATAATAGGCTTCCATATAAATCGGGTACGTATAATACATTCTTTATAGTTACAATGTCTTCTTTATTGGAATTTATAAAACATTTTATCGTACCTGAACCTTCAATATTCAGTTCCTTAACGCTTGCAGTGATCACTTTTCTTTGTAACAGGAAGGAGCTTCTCAAAGAAATCTTTGTTATTAGTCATGTGACTCGTCGCTCCCGAGTCAACGTACCACCCTACTGTATTGAATATCCCTGACCTTGCGCTGAAACAGAGACTATCACTGTCTGTTACCTTGTTTGCTTTCTCCTTCTTATCTTTCCATGCTGTATACTTATAGCATTATTTCTTCATGTGCCCTTTCTTTTGTGAAAGTGATCTCGACCGTTACTTTATTTGCTTTCCTTGAGTCGCCATCTTGTGTCTTTAAGACCGTTTCACGTGATTATTTACTCTCCTTCGATATTCATCTATTAATTTACTTTTTACTAAGCTTAGCGTTATGTCCTTTTCCAGTCTCTAATCCAAATATTACTATTGTAAGATTTTGGAAGGCTGTTCAATATTAACGTTATAAAAACGTCTTCATCCAAATTTTTTCCGATGTTCATCAATTGAATTCTTAACTCGATCAATAAATTGATATGCTCTTCCATATTTTCACATTCTGCTAAATTCATTCTAAACGTTTTAAAAGTAGTACCTTATTCGATAATGATGGCTTCTCGTGGTATTTTTTCAACGCCAGCCATGTTGCCCTCGCGCACATGGCATCGTGAATGTGTATTAGCTGGTCATCTTCAATAATCCGATGGTCGCCGTACCATCACTCAATAGCCAATTCTCATCCGGAGTTGCAGGTGGAACTTTATTTACGATATCCCAAAGATCTTCCTTAATTAAGAGCAATTGTAATTTGTACTTCCACGACTGGTAATTGTCGTTATTCAATTTAGCAATAGTTACACGTGGCGTATCAGCCATTATTTGCTCCACACACTTCGCGATTTCCTTATTTAAACAAAATTTTTGTGAACACTTAACAAATAACTTTTTGCACTGGGTCCATAATCTATTGAGAACAAGATTTTATACGCAGGGATTTATGTATCCACAAAATATAATAATCGCTCTTTATTGTCTCTTTACACAGCGTACTTTACAGAGGTCCAAAAAACAACTCAACATCAATTACAATGCATAGTTCCTCCAGATGGCGGCGTCGCTAACCACATATAACAAAAGAAGCTCATTATGAAGCTTCTGTCTTGCCGACATTTACTAGTTTAGCAAGAAAGTTCCAGGATCGTCAGATCACTAAGCCAGGAAGTATTGCTCAATGAGACAGATTTTCGTTCAGTCTTCGTTACTTACTTACTTAATTCACGTTCATCAGATCATTCAAATCATTCAACTCAAACTTTGTTTCTGACGTGTGAATTAAGATCTAATCTATTTCGTTCACCTTTGAAGAGTGAACTAAAATCCAATCAAACTTTAATTCTGAACCAATTGCCCTTCGTTGAAAGCAGCAAGCTACAGATCAAATCTTCGTCTCAATACATTGAGTGCCAGACCAGCACGCTATACTAATAAAAAGATAAGAATAAAATAATAAAATGTATCAATAGGGAACTAAAACTAGGTTACTGAATCCTTCTAAAATAGTTGCTTTTCTAGTATTTTCTATTTTGTTTCATTTAATATGTTTATTAAAATTTTTTACAATTAAAGCATTTAAATGTCCAAATTTTCAAAATTTTTTATTAAATCATGATAATGAAATAAAAATTCAGATTTCACAGAACAGTCTAAAAATTCAGATCTTCACAGAACAGTCTAAAAGAATTACTCTAAAAAAAAGATATAAAAAAAAACAAATGTATGCTATGATATAATAATCAATGTTACTATACAATGCTATAATAGTGCTAGTAGTCGAATATTATTTATACTAAAAATTAATAATTCTTTCTAATAAAAATCACGTTATGGAGCAGTTAATTTAATTCAACATATTTTCTTCTGTTATTCTACAGAATAAAATAGTATATCATAGTATAAATATTACAAAGTGATTTCTGAAATAAGAATTTAAAAAATATATCCGAAATCCTAATATTTTTTTTCATTCTTACAAATCGTAAATTAAATATACTCCGCTGTAGATTTGGATAAAATTTTAAAATATGTAATAAAATCTTTGTATGCAAAATTTCTTTCTGGAGAAAATTTATTTGAAATATGAGCTTGTTAAAAGCTAACAGATCATGCTAATAATAAACTAATATTTTTATTAAATATTATAATATATTATACTTATATTCATTGTATTTATATCATTGTATGTAATGAAAAGCGTATAATAAAACAGGAATTTAAGTTTATAATAAATAATTTTTAAAAAGTTTTAAAAATTCAAATAAATCGCTGATCAAGTTTCAGTAAATCTTACTGCTGTAAACTTAAAATAAATCAAGTGAATCAATAAACTTTCCTACCAACTTTCTTAAGTCGAGTTATACAACTAAATGGAGAATATATTGATTGATGTTCAATTGAGTTTAATCGAAAATATTTAAAATGAATAATACATCAATAATTAATCAGCAGAGATACAAGCTAATAGTTTTAACATCAACAGAAGTTTTATCTTTCGACATAAAAGAGCTAGTATTCCCACGACAATCGCATGAAATTGGATTATCCCTCGGGTATAGAGCTAATTGGACCAGAACTATATGTGCATTAGCGAAACGCACTCACCTATGATACAAATCGGTTTCCGTATGAAACGGAGTCTACCGCAGCAGCCCATGTATTTTGATCTGCAACCTGCACTCCATAACCTCACCATGTATTCCACACCAAAGAACACCACCAAACATATTTCCTGTAAACATAGAAGAGAGCACAATGTAAGAATATGTAGTCAATTTTTCAAAGTTTATAATTAAAAATAATACAAAAAATATCCTTTGGATTCTTTAAAATGAAGTAGAAAATCGATATTAAAGATTTAAGGTTTTTAAAAGGAAAAGAGAAATATTCCTATTAGAAAATCATCGCGTGATGGACAGTAAATATTCAGTTTATAAATTTTATAAAATTAACGTCTCTTTAGCTTCAATATAGTATCCAGACTACACTATTTTGATCTGAATGTGTCTTTTTGAAATATTTTAGGATTACTCAAATCGAAAATAAGGATCGTTTTTCACAGAAATAAGACGTTTGGAAAATTTAAGTATCTATATATCTGTATAGAATGGCTTGTAAATCATTCTTTCATTTACATATAAGTTGTACAACATTTCCATTTGTTAATAAATTAGGTTTATTTCTTTTATTACATTAAATGGAACGTTTTATAATTCAGAAATGAAAAATAATGTCGTGTAAGTGATTATTTTTTGTTTTGTAAGCGTAGGCTTTTTCTATTTTATTTTTCATCATAACTATTAATGTTTCGGTTTCAAAACTTAAATTTCTTTTTGAATTTATTATCTCTGTTATGCTAGATGTCCATTTAAAAGTTTCTCGCGAGAGTTCTCTTGAGAGTACTCTCAAGCGTTATGTGACAGCAGATTTGAGAATTTCCACTCTCCGAGAGAAACGCTTACTATCCGATAGAACTCTCAAAACCGTGACCATTTGAGAATTCATTGGTCACTACTCACTGTGATTAGTAGTAGTAGTAGTAGTAGTAGTAGTAGTAATAGTAGTAGTGTGTGTAGTTTAGTTCGAAACACGAGTGCGAATAGTGACATTTTAAGAAAAAAGAAAAATCAACATACAAAGAAAAGTTAAATAATTTAAATTATTATATAATATTTATATCTATATTTATATATAATATTTAAATTATTATATGAACGAGGTCGGTCCCTTTACAATTTCTAATGGTCCTAGGATGCGTCCCAAATATGTTTTTTATTTGTTTATATCGAGAATAATGAAATAGAAAGAAACGAAAGACATGAAAATACGGTCAAGGAAAATCCCTGACGCAGAGAAAATAATAAATTTGAAAGTTATTATTCTTGGCTCGATATTTTTCGCATCACACTTTGGCCCTCACTGTGTTCAGTAAGACCGTAGTTATTAAATATATTTAAAAATTCATGTAATTTCATTTAATGTGAAGTCTATCATGAAGCAAATAGGAAGAAAATTTATCAAATACTAAAGCTTCTCATATTTTTTCTAACAAGCTTCTCTTGGTTACTGGTTCCCATGATGTTTATAGAAACAATAGATAAAGCAGTCATATGTAGACGGAGGGCACATTGCCACGAATGCATGTACATTTATGGGCAAAATGCAATGTAATAGTAGCAACAGTTTTTTGTGAATATTTCAGAAATCAAAGCCAAGCGATGATTATATGTATTGCAAAAACTTACTTAAAATCACATTCTCGACATTCAAAAATTATTGGAATCGGTAGGATCGTAAATTTAATAAAAAGTGACTGATTACTGGACAATGAATTTTGAAGAAGCATCGAGCGTTCCATTAAACGCTTATTCCTGTACATAATAGATTCTGAACACTATACATAATAGTCCTTCGACACAGTCAATTCATCTATACGAGTTCAAAATTCAACAAAAATAAGAACGTTAAGAATCAATCTCTATTAGGGTATTTTTTTTTTTTGTCCAGACGTGCGTAAGTGCGTGCGCGCGCGCCTGTGTGTGTGTTGATTTCATTCTTCATCATCAATAAACTTTACTAAACATTGTTTTCAATGTTTCTGTGATATACATATATCTATAATATCAAAGAATGATAAAAACAATGCAAACTGTGAAAGGCTAAAAAATATACTCGCAAAGGACACTAATAAGATTAATGCGGAATTATCTCTGTGCCAATAAGATTTAATCCATCCGAGCACCATTGATACTGTGCGATTCAGAAGATTTTTATTTTTAGTTGCATATGAAAAAGCGATTCCGTAACGATGCCGTAATAATCAAACGATAAAAAAATATCGTAAAAAAATAATACGAAATCTTGTATTTATTGGTGGTGGATCACTTTCAATTGAATAAATTATTTCATTTCTTTTCATAAACTCCTGAAAATTGATTTCTAATAGAAATTAAACTTTCTTCTAAACATCGATTCATCAAGCTATGTATTGTATTACTGTTGTGTATCAATATGAACAAAGCGTTGCATCATTACGTATCACAATGTAATACGATAGTATGTTTTTTTATTCATAAAAAAAAATTTTAAGCTATTTTCATACGGAGATATCAGTAGTCCCCGCGTACTGTCCAGGTCAGTTGAACGGAGTGGTATATTCCAGAAATTGGCATCGAAAAAAAGAGTGGAAATATAAGCGGTCCAATATCAAATACGTGCGGCGAATTCCAGTATTGTTTGCTACATTATTCGATTCTAAAGAAATTTAACATTTTAACACTTTTTTCAAAATTGAATACATTTAAATGGCTGCGCGTCTAGCGTCGAGGTTAAGCAAGCAGAATGTGGACACCGCTAGAATGGATGATCGATCCAGCCTAGTAAGTAGTTACAACAACGAGCAGTCTGGGCTCGCTGCCATCAGCCCCACTGATGAAATGAGTCTAAGCAACAACTCCGAAACGAAACGCCGAACTTTTGCCTTTTCTCATCTACCTCAAATCCTTTCTAATTCTTACATCCATCCCACAATCACTATCACCGAAATCCTAAAAAACTATTCCAAACTTAATACATACATGAACTAAATAAATCTAAATAAAATTAAGCAAATAAAACAATAAATTATAATAAAGCAATAATCATCAAATAATTGTAATTAATCTAAATTTCTCGAAAATTTATTGGAATTCTGATAAAAGTAGTTGTTAACATTAAACCTACTGATACTTCAGGTATACCTATTCTTACCACCAAAATGACCGGTCCTTAAAAAAAAATAATATAGTTTACGCTTTGTTAAGGACAGTGACGACAAGACTGTATATAGATTTAGTAAAGATGGACCACTATATTCTCTGCCAATATATTTAATTTCTGAAGTAAAATTCTTAATGAGAAACAGAAATAGCTGAAAAAAGCTTGATCCATTCTGTTACTTTCTGATCAAAAACTGTGATGTAGCATGTGAAACAATTTCTGATGAAGAAATAACAGAGTGGATTAATGAATATGGAGAATCAGAGAAGATATTGTTGAAAAGATAGATACTGCAGAACAATCTTCTCATACATCTTACACATCTTCGTAACTTTCTGTGAATTCAATAGAAGCAGAAGAAATTGATAGATTATTACATTTTCTACAAAAAATTATTGCAACAGAAGCAGAAATTGCAAATCATGCAAAATCTATAATAGATTATCACAATTCAAAATAATTTTTATTTACTATATTATTATTTTTTTCTGTAATACTTCTACCATTATTTATTTTTATTATTTAATGTATTTTTTAAGACCAGGGGTAGAGACTAGGAATGCGTCTCCTGGACCTGGCCCTATAGCCAAGGCCAACAAACACATAAATGTAATGTAAAAGGGACGCATTCCTGGGCAATATCGCCAGGCCCATAAGGTAATTACAAATATTGCTTTATGGGACTGACCTGCCCGACGCTATCTCTTAGTATTAACGTGTCACCTTCCCGATCGGGAAGGAAACAATGAAGACAACAGTATAAAAAGGGCCAACACGGTTGGAACAAAGTTCTTTCAGCAAGTAAAGTCAAGATCGTCAGTATAAAGTGTGCTTCCCGTGCCAACATCTTGTGAGTGCATCATTCGCCTTATTACAAATTCAACATTCAATCAATTTCCCACAACAGTGGGTGGTCCTTCGAGCCAAATATATATAACTGTACTTAACATTTAATCCTTCGAGCCGGAAAAGTATGTACTCGCAGCGGAAAGTATGTTGACAAGCACCAAAAATGTAGTTTTTGGCAACTGAATCGAAAGTTTTAAAGCGAATGGAGTAAATAATTAACACATATTAATTGATAGTATCTAACAAAATATATATTTAACGATAAACTATATGAGATGTTTGACAACTACAAAACAATCAGTCATTTATAAGAATCATATGCGGAAAGTAAATTGACGAGAATGGTTATATAAAAGTTATATACACATATTTACTTTGTAGTAAAAAAAGTATACATTTAATATGAAGTTTGGTAACCCCGATTATTTATGATCTCTTCAAGCTTTTTTGGCATACTTTCTATTAATTTATTAATTGTATTTTGATCCATTTCAAACCATGCTTTTAATAATGCTCTTTGAAATAATTGTTTATTATTTCTACAATGTTCAGACACATTTCTGTCCAAATGGTCCCACAGATGTTCGATAGGGTTTAGATCAGGGCTCTGAGCTGGCCACGGCAATAAATGAGTATTGCTTTCATTATAATATTTTTTTGACATTTTACAAACATGTTTTGGATTATTGTCCATTTGTAAAATAAAAGAATCTCGGATGTTCATTTTTTCTGCTGAATTTGTCAAATTTTGTTGCAAAAAATACACGTATTTTTCTCCTGTCAATATTCTTTCTATAAATTGTAAATTACCTACACCGGCCGCTGAAAGGCAACCCCATACTAGAACAGCTCCTCCTCCGTGTTTTACGGTAAGAGTGATTAAAGAAGTTAAGAGTGATTCATACTGTCTTCTTTTGTTCAAACGAAGTTCAAACTTTGACTTGTCCGTGAATATAACATTTTTCCAAAAGTCAATTTGTTTATTCACAAATTGCTTAACAAACGCTAATTGTCTCTGAGCGTTACGTTTGCTGATAATAAGTGATCGCTTTCTCGATACTCTGCCATGATATCCTGCTTTTTTTGTTCTCATACAGATTTGTGTTTCTTTGATAGGAAGATTCAATTCAGATTTCAATTGTTTCGAAGAAATGTTGCGGTTTTTGTGCACTTCTCTTAATATCATGCGACTCTGTCATTGTTTTCCTTGGCTGTCCTGATTTCGAAAGATTTTCGGCAGTACCGTTGGTTTCTAAACGTTTACCATCTTCCTAACGCATTCTACGGACATATTAAAATTAGACACGATTTTTTTGTGTCTCTCCTTTTAAACGTCTATTAAATATTTGAAACTTCTCAGCAGGTTTCAATTCAGAAATTTTTGGCATTCTACAATGAAACATATAGTTTCTACATGTGAAAATGTTAAAATGGTAAACAAAATGTATAATTTAAAAATTAATTATTCTTATAAATTAATTATTATAATTAATCTTTAAGAAATTATAAGAAAATGCAGCTAAAAATATATGTCAACTTATTTACACCTGATATTAAATCACACTGAAGTATATACATACAATATACACCTCTATTTCACACAAAGGACAAACTTCAACTGTTCGTACAGTGTCAACAAACGTTGACACATTCTGAGAAAAGTCTATACATTGTGTTTACAACTAAAAAAAGATCAAAATAAAGAATTTTTGAGCATGTCATACTTTCCGCGGCGAGTGCATATACGCAGAGGAACAGGATCAACAACAGACTGTCCTCAATAGTATTGAATTGTAATATCTATGGTCCAGAGCTCACTCCACCTCATTACCATTTTCGTATTACATCCTATCGTACCGATTCAGGCAGATTTTGCATCGCAACTAGTGATGAGAATTAAAATCAAAAAATATGAACAGTGTTGCTAAATCTGTTTCGAGAATTATTTGTTGAATTGAACGTGGCGGTACTTTATCAATGAAGGAATATAATGATTTAAAGCAGCAACTAGTAAAAATTGGGATGAAAAATTTTGTTCGGGAGAGTTCCATGCTGCAATACTCACTGTTTGGGTGCAGACGCATTGGAGAAAGTTTGTGTTTTAAGTGACCTGAGCCTCCAGCCATGTGGCTTGTGTCGCCACAAAACCTCAACCGTCTGGCTGAGCATTGTTTGCTGCAACAGCAGACAAGGTCCTCGACCGTGGATTGAAGCATGGAACCAACTTTCCCGAACACATGAGAAATACAGACCTGTAAGATCACTCAAAATGGCCAATGGGCATCCGCCCTTCGTGCCCCACCCTGGGTCCGCGATTTCCCGAACCGAGAGAGCGTCCGTGCTTTCCTTCGGCTTGCAAGTTAGAACTGGATCGACTTCCAAGCAACACAGGTCATCTCTCGCGACATTAGAATTACCACCGAGGGGAAAAACCCCTGATATCATACGCGCGCGAACATACATACAAGTAAATTAATCGAATTTGGAATCCAAGTTGTCAACTAATACCATATGCTATGAATACATTAGATCATAGACAATAACATATTACACGAAATTCGGCATTTAAGAGTGACTTTCATTCATGAAAATTAGATAAAATCTATCAATTTGAAAAACCACCATTTCATGTGCAACGACTTATATCGTCGTTTTTCATAAAAATAAATTGTTGAATGTTAATTCTCTTTACAACAAATCTTCGTGATAGAAATATAAATATTATAATTAAAAACAGTTACAAAAGTGAAATAATAAATATTGAAGTCAATGATACGTACTGCTGATGACATGAACGTGCTATTCTATTATTTCATTCATTGTCAGTGGTATTATTTGTATTCTTTCATTCATTACCGCTGAATATGAAAAGTATAGGAAAACTAAATATGAGATTATGAAATAATAGGAAAACTAAGATGAAAGAAAGGTATACATATAAGTATCTATTAAATACATTTCAAGAAATAAGAAGTTTTGTTAAAAATAATAATAAAAATAAAAATAATTAAAAATAATTGTTTATTAAAAATCTTTTTCCTGATTTTAAATTTAAAATATTATGTTTATATTATGTTCTTTATATTTTCGTTTCCTGACGAATAGAGCATTGTACAAAATCCTCTTAGAATGCACATCAGCAAATATGCTTTGAACAGGAAATCTGAAACCTATATCCCTTTAAATACTTTGTTAGGAATTCTTCACGCTATGAGTCGTCTTCAGATTCGGTCAAGGACCAAAGTACGAATCAGGGAATGCATATTTTTAAGTCACGAAACTACCGTGTGAAAAATCTACCTTGTTCTAATAAAGTCCTGCGAAATTGTAAAGTAGAAAATTTCCTCCTTTTGCTTGATTTGCAAAAATATAATTTGCACCACATAATGTGTGTTTTGTATCAAATTTGTAAACACATTCAAACACTGGTTGATTTTGCGAGATATATAAGGATATATTTCGTAAATATGTTTGTATTTTTCATTATATCTTCATAAAATATTAAAGATATATATTAAATAAATAACAAAGTTTTGTTATTATCATGATATCATGATAGACAAAATAGTTGTAGTACAAAATAGTTGTGGTACATTATTATCATGATAGACAAAATAGTTTATAGAAAAATTTCGAATAACATTTTAATTAATAAGCGTAATTTTTAACTAATAAATTATAGAATTTATGTTATTTTCATAATAATAGTACTATTAGCACTACATGGTTGTAATAAAATTGTTCAAAATTTACAAACTTGAATATGTAATATAAGGAATATGTAAATGAGGAAATATAATAATTTTAATATTTTAATATTGATAATATTACTTTAAACGTAGAATGTGCTAAAAAAATCAGTGAATTTAGTATGTCGGTATTTCTGGTCACGGGCCACGAAAGTCCCGTCAAAATGTCTATGCAATGTCTATTCATATACCTCGTCTGTAATAACACTCACACAACACAAAACAAGCGATATATGATACCGATATTTCGGCATATTATGATTATTTATACGGTATTTATATACGGTACAATAATCAAATGTAATGAAACGTATTGTATGACATAAAATTATATTTATATTTTAAATATAAAATTTAATAATTCGCAAATATTTTTATAATACGTCCAAGGAAAAGAAATAAATAAATTTCGCACGTACAATGATTTATTAATTATAATTTTTATATTGAAGTTAAAATCACTATATCATTTTTTCACCTTATTATTATTTACAAATTTCAAAATTAAAGTTATATAACAACGAGAAACCTAATAAGCAAACAAAAAAAAATAAAATTAAAACCTCAATTGAATTTTATGAGGATATAATAAATTTAGTTCGACAGAAAATATATCTAGATATTTCTTTGAGAAATTTTAATCAAACATTTTCAGAATATAATTTAAATTAATTCATGTATCTCAAAATAAATAAAGTTCAAGTCATCATAATTCTTATTTCTCATATAAAACATATTTCTTAGAAACCAAAATCAAAAGGAAACCAAATCCAAAATATTTTGAATTTAAAAAATAAATTTAAAAATAATATTATACAAATATTTGAATAAATATTTTATGGCAACATTAAAGACATTATCTCCTGATTTTCATTCAAATAAGAAACAAAAGATCTACTTGTGACTGTGCCACAGAAGCATCAAGACCTGTTTTTTTAACATATCGTTAAAAATTTTCGACCGCGTATATCATATTTGTGTAATAATCTAGTAAGTATAAATCTAGTGATAATGATGTCGGTCTTGAATCATGTTGGTATAAGTCGACATGGCAATCAATCCTATTCCTACAAATTCAGATCTATATTACAATGTAACCTGTATAAAATCTAACTGAAACTTCTGAATACAGGCATCTTATCTTCTCTAACATCACTGAAAAAACGACAAAAAGTATTAACTCCACAGAATATGCTGCAAATGCTACGAAATCTGATAGTACAATTCTACAATCAGTTGACGGTGTTAAAGACTACGTTTGTGCAGAAACATAATCGGTTCCAAAGCGATCAAATACACATGTATCTGGAATTTCTACTGACAGAATTTACCTAAATAAGAAGAAAACCGTATCATCTTTAATCTGTATCTGATGACCAAAAGCAAGTATTACTAAGTATTTGAGCTATAAGGTTTTTGAATATTCTGCAAGTTTTAATATTATGTTCCTTCAGAAGTAAATAGATTTTACCATTAAAAATGAGACTGAAATATTTCCTATATTTTCTTTTGATATTTTTGTAGAATTAGCTGGATCGAAAGCATTTCTAAAGAAGCGCAAGAAAAAATTGAGTATATAATTGACTATATTTCGTTTTTAGCGGATTTAAGCATTTTTTCAATTTTGTTTGTAATTGAAATAAAGGATTTTGAATGTCGGTTTTTTAAATTTATTATTATTCTTATTACAATAGTATTATATTAACTATTTATATTAACTATTATTCTTTTTCACATCTAATGCTGGATTTGGTTATTTAAATATTACATCGTTTGAGTGTGAAGAGCCTGGCAAGATTCCTGAAGTTTCAGATGATTTTTTAATTGTCATTTTAGTGGCCGATAAGTCAATTACTTTTAACGGATTGGTCTGCATTATAAATTTCATAATTATCAGTAAGAATAAATTTTCTATGAACAATGTAAATGTACATATGTACATTGTAAATGTTTGATTCGGTAAATTTTCGTTGTTATGAAAATATCGATTGGCGATGTGCATAAAAAACAAATTGATTTATTCATTGTTGTAAAGATTTGGTATGTTGTGTCTTCTAGGAAAATATTCAAAAATTTTTGATATTCTCTGGATCTACAAAAACTTATCTTCTAAAATTTATGATTTATGTCATATGGTTGATCGGTCGCGACCATAGCATCAGCTACTATTGGGTTGATGCAAAAGTTCATTTTAACGCTTGATAACGTTGCATCGTAAAACCAAAGTGTTATTTACTTCACGCGTGTGAAGTTTTGATGACGTCCGACAACAGAAATCTCGGCGAGTACTTATGAAAAACATTGTGTTATTTGGTTGAATTATTAAAATTTTGTTAAGTATTAAAAATGGCAGAAAATAAAGAGCATAATATGTTTTTGACATACAGTAATGCCTGCATAACTGATCACACTTTAGATCTCGTAAATGACTATCGTTTATCCCAACCAATTCTTAGAATTGGGATTATTCTCACTCCATACCGTGCGGTCGCGTGACACAAAACACAACACAAAACATGCGATATATGATACTGATATTTCGGTACATTTCGGTACGCGATTGCCTTGTATCAGTATATCCCCACTCTTTCTTTTGATGACAATTTGCAGAATATACAAATTTTAATACATTCGCGACCTATAAATTTTTCGTTTACTACCTAGTATTCATTGCCGTGAGTGAAGAAAGCTAATTGCCTCAAATTTCGGACATTAAGACAGGGACAAAAATTAGAAAATTTGTTTTGGAATATTAGTCTTGTAAACAATCTGTTTGAAATGAAAAACTTTCCAATCAGGAATAAAATTTGAAAAGACATGAATTCACGTCCGCAGTCGCAAATATATTAAGTGTCCACTTTCGGTCTCGACTGTTGGAGACTTACGAGCGTACTACTGTATTATGCTCTTTTATTTTCGAAAAGTGGAGGATGCTGTTGACGTGCTCAGTTCCACGTGCCATAAGTGGTTCAGACAGTTTTGTGAAACAATTTTAATCTTATGCTAGGTGTCCACTAGAGAGTAAAACTATCTCAAGAGTACTTCTCGCAAATGGATACTGTTCTGAGTCAACTATCTAAGAGTCGACGAGTCACGACTTGCTTGCAAGTGGACACAGTGTTATACTACTCTCAGAGAGTTGTTTTCAGAATTCGAAGTTTTGAGAGCGAGCAGAAATTGTTTGATCTCACCGAACACAGCGAGGGCCAAACTGTGATGCGAAAAATATCGAGCCAACAATGAAAACTTTCAAATTTATTATTTTCTCTATTTCATTGTTCTCAACATGAACAAATAACAAACATATTGCAAAGGACCATTGGAAAGGGACCTCGCTCATATATATTATGATAATTTAAATATTATGTATAAATATAAATATTATATAAATATTATATAATAATTTAAATTATTGAACTTTCTTTTTATGTTGATTTTTCTTTTTTCTTAAAATATTATAGGCAACTATGAGAGCACACATTTTTTGCATCTCCATGATAGCGATGTCACACTCGTGCTTCGAACGCCACAGTGAGTAGGACAATGAACTTTCAAGTGGACACGGCTTTGAGAGTTCTATCGGATAGTAAGCTCTCGGAGAGTATTTCGGTCTCTCTCGGAGAGCTGCTGTCAAATAGACACAATGCTTGAAAGTACTCTTGAGAGAACTCTCGCGAGAAACTCTCAAATGGATACCTAGCATTAGCGATGCACTCACCACGTTCTGGACGATGAAATATTAGCGCTAATTAAAAGTGATCGACATAGAACAACTGGAAAGATAGAATAAATTCTTGGAATCAACCAGTCAACAGTGTCAAAGCGATTGCGCCAACTTAGAATAGTCAGCAAAACCAATGTATAAGTGCCGTATGTTAACGGAGTTAACGGAGAAAAATTTGATAGACCGAAAGGTTACAAGTGATGAAAAATTCTGTATAATAACATCAAGCATAAGAGATAACGCTCCAAGCGCGGTGATGCCTCTTCGACCAGCGCAAATGGTTATTGTGCATTTGATGGAACTGAAATCATTTATTATGAGCTGTTACCTGAAAGCCATACAATTAATTCAGAGAAATACTGTGAATACAACTAAATGAATTAAAGTGAGCAAACGACCAGAAGCGGCCTGAATTAGCCTTGTGTTTCAGCACAACAAAGCTAGACCACAAGTGTGTTTGGCTACCCGAAATAAACTTTTACAACCTGGCTGGGATGTTTGGTCCATGTACTCTTCCAACTTTGTGCTTTCCAATTACCATTTATTCAGATCACTTCAAAACAGTTTAAATAGTAAAAATTTTACTTCCTTAGAAGACTGCAAAAATGACCTGGATCAGTTCTATAGATCTCAGAATTTCTGAATGCGGGATTATGCAGTTACTAGAGAGATGGAGAAAAGCCATTGAACAGAACAGCACATGCTATATTGATTAGATGCAATTTTTAGCAAATAAAATTTTTTTTTCAAATTTTTGTCAAAAAACATATAGTGACGAACATTTGCATGAACCCAATGTAAAGCTCTGTCTCCACTGAGACAACAATAAGCAATCTCTTGTTGCTCTTTGTCGCTACATGTTTCGAAGATTTTCAACAAGCATCAACTTATATAAACTTCAAGTCCTCACTGAAGCAACGAGAAAGATTTAGTTGATGTTTCATATAAATTGAAAAAGTTGCTTGATGTCGAATATTTCTTTGCGTTTTTATCATCAGCGACCAATGTCATCATTTATTGTTTCCATTTGAAGCAATAAAGATCAAAGAAAAATAGGACACAGGCGGTTATATATTGCGATTTATAATTTTGATATATATCATTTCATCAAAAATTTGTTATATTAAAAAAAAATCTTTACGAAATAAATTGTTACAATGAAAAAATTTAAATTATTAATTCATAAAAAAATTTCTATATCATTTATTAATTTATCAACACCTATTAATGATAATAGTATTAATTATATATGAAATATATGAAATTAAATCAATATTAGAATTATACTTATTAATTCAAATTATTTCATCATTACTGTCCAAATAATTTAGATTTTAAAAGAATTTCTCATAAAAGATATTAATTCAGGATGAATAATTCGATTAATTCATATAAATAGTGTATCATTTTATTTTTTTATTAACTTATTTTCATGTTAGACAAAATTTATTTTATTATTCATTTGAGTTAACTTATGCATGAACAATCAAAAATACAATTTTATTTTTATTAGTTGCTACTGCATTTTTAGGATACGTATTACCATGTGGTCACATGATGATTTATTAACAGATATTTTCAAAATGTCACACATTTATCAAGTACGGATTTATAATACTTAGTTCAGAGCATCGATCTTATTATCCGAAAAGCTAATACAAATTGTAGATCAGCAATATCACTCGTGAAACGACTATTTCTGTGATTTTTAGTTACAGGAGATTCTTATCACTCATAGATGTATCTTTTTAAAATTTCCAAACAATTTCCAAAAGACTCTGAAGAGTTGTGAAGATGGAGAGACATGTCAAGACCAATCAGCGAGTATAGAGAAAGTTTCCAGAATTTTCTCATTACTACCTATGAGAGTAATCCGTATGGGGTCACAGTTCTGGAAAACGGTCCTATCACTTTCTAGAATCCATTCCGTTGCCTGCACGTCGACACATCCGTTTATGATATGGCAATTGTTATTGTGTGAAAAAATTTTTCGCAGTTAGAGATAATTAAAATTTATGGGGCGCTTAGTTGGAATTCTCTAAATGGCCTATGTCTGAGAGTTATAAATAAAGATGTTTAGAAATTTCTAGTTTGACATGCTGGGTCTGTAGTACGTCCACTTACGTGTCACACGTCACATGTGATGTGATACGTATATTGTTAACTTAATATTTTACAAGATTGCATCTCGACGACAACAACGACAATGTAATAGATTAACTAAATATTGAGCGACAGTTGCTACATTGTTTCCATTTCATATAGAAACAGGCATCATGCACGATATTAAGAGAAACTTTCGACAACAAATAGCGACTTTTTTAAGATACATGTAAAACATTTACACAAAATACTCAGTGTTGCCTTAATGGGGACAGAGCTTAACGGTAACTAGAAAAGAATTCGGATGCAATCGTCAAAATCTAGTAGGTATGGAGGGGATCACTCAGTGAAGAAGGAAAGGAGAAGAAGCATCTATCTGTAGCGCGCATACTAGACTTATATGATAGTATCAGATCGGATATTCCTCTAGTAGAATTAATCGTAAATACAAACGAATGCTATTCTTTTCAAATACATTTCCAATTTAGAATTATATAAACATTAGATAGAATAATACACTGATCTAGCTATACCATTGATCTTAATTTTGTTATTGCTTATAGTTATCGTATTGTACTTATTACATATTATTATATATATATATATATATTATATTATAGGTAATATATTATTATATATATGTATTATAGGTATCGTATTGTACTTATTAACTTATTTATTAACACATTGTTGACCGGCAATTTTAGAAGGTAGAAGCTATCTCATGTCACTGGCTATTATTTCGTAATTGAGTATGAAACAACTTAAATAAACTTCAATATACTTTATTTATACAAAATGAATTTAAATGTAATTTTGTATATCTCTTACATATATTTTATACATATAATATATTTTAGTAATTTTTTTTTTTGGTATGATAAACTGTGTAGAAATCATCTTGTGTAATGGCACACAACAAATTTTGCAAATATATCTGGTTTCGCTGCGATTTTCTTTTTAAAGAGCATATTCTACATGTTTTAGTTGGATTTTTTTTTATACCAGTGACTATTTTTTCTAAAACGTGGTCTTTTAGTTGTTCTGAAAGCCTAAAAGGTCAATGTCATAACTGAAATTTTTGTAGCACTAAAATTGCGATAAAAACCTAAATATTAATAAAAGTAATTTTTTTATAAGTAAACATGATTGAACACGGCGAAGAAAGATCTCACAATATCTTATTATTACTCTGACTGTTAAAAATTAAAATAATGCAAGTACAAACACGAGCTATCTCGTGACCGGTCAACAATACGTTAACACGTAGAAACGTCATGTCTGAGTGACGGCTGTTTCCGTCATCTAATTATGGGTAATGCTTTCCTTCGTCTAGTTATGTAGAATTTCATAAGTAATTTACAAAAATTTTATTTGTAGTATAAGTATTTAATAATATTAGCACATAAATATTAGCACAAAATATGCAAAATAATAAAATAATAAAAATATATAAAATAAAATTAAAAAAAGTAAAAATATACTTTATAAAATAAATTAAAAAATAAAAAAAATTAAATATATACTGTATAAAAAATTATATTTAAAATAATATATAACATTATATTACTCAGTATGGTATTCGCTAAAACAATTCAAACATAGTTGAAGTAAATTGGGCCAATTAGGACAATATATCCCAGTCCTTTTTACATTTTTCCTGGCTTTCTGACGTTTCAAAATTTATCGTTTTTTAAGGTAATATAGAACGCACATCCTTCTTATTGTGTTGCCATGCGTATTTTTATGAACTTATAAGTGATGAGTGTTTTTTGTTTTCTTCTCTTTATTGTTGAATCTATTTTCCGGTAGCATTTTCTGACCAGAAGTTCTCGGAATTTTCTTATTTTTATTTTTTTATCTGTTACATTTTAGTATACAATATGTGTATGTACTATGGAAGTTCTTATAAGAAAATATGTTGTCATTTTGTGATATGTTTGATGCTTTTCCGTATGGTTGTGGCATTTGATCGTTTCTATCGATGCCACATTTTCCATTACTATAAGTTATTACAGTTAAAGATTTCATTTTCAAGTACGATTGTGATATACGGAGGAATCTGAATTTGAAAACAGAACAGGTGCATGTTTCGTTGACAGTATTTTGGTGTCACGGACATCTCTCCATTTTAGCATAATGCCATTATTATCTTCCTGTGATATCATCTTACCTCTTTTTAATAGGTAAGACATAATGTCTTTTGACTTAAATCTCTTATTGCGACGTACAGCTCCAACAACACGTATTTTTAAATTCAAAAATTTCAGTGTCAATTCATAACTGGTATAAAAATTGTCAATGTATAAAGTACGCCCTTCATTTAACAATTTATTTGTAAGTTCAATACAAATGTCTTCGACTATGCCGACTTGCTTGATTCCACTCGTGTTTCGTCCAGTATATATTTTAGTGCCATGTATATCCTTCGGTGGAACATAGTTTGAATATTTTTACTCTATTTACGTGCTTTAGTCGATATGTACTACTTAAATATCAGTTTTCTCCTGCAAGGAATCATTGTCTTGTCGATTACAATATCTGGTCCTGAAAAAATTTTTTGATAGTTGTCCGACAGTAAGTTGTAAAATTTTTCCTAATCTATTATTACGTTCTACAGCGTTATTTTCAAAGTGTAAATTTACTAATAATTTAAAACGATTATGAAACATTTTGATATGCGGAAACAGAAAGTTACAAATAAGGTCCGTTGACCAATATTTGGTTATCGTGTTTGCTCGTATTATACTTATCCTAATCAACAGTCCAAAAAATGATTTTATTTCTTCGGGAAAAGTGGGTTTCCATCTCTTTATTCGAGTATGTTTGGTGCTTGAATGTTGAAACAATTTTTGGTTTGGAGGCTCATCACTTTTTCATAATTTTAAAAATAGAGAAAGAACTTCACTTGGGGTAATATCGGAGATAATTCCATCAGAAGACCATTTTTTCCGATGAATGTAATAATTTTTGTTTTCCGGTAAACTTGTTCCACGGGATATTATCGAATGTAATACCAAAAGTATTGTTCAATTCCTCCTCTTCTTCTAAATCTAATTTTTCTAACATTTGCTTAAAATCTTCACTTTTATACTCATGCTCGCTATCCAAACTTGATGAAATTTTATTTATAATTTGAACTGACTATGTATTTCTTCATCGCTACTCTGCTCACTTTCAATTATATTTTTACACTGTCACCGTCAAACATTTTGAAGATTACTGATATGGCTGTATGATGTGTGTTACGGCACTATGTGTCAAGCAGTATGACTTCGATCTTGTATTTGATCTTGTATCAAGCAGTAAGATGAAAGAGCTTGTATTTGAGGCGGGTAGCAACCATGCGATGAAATATTATGAGAGAATTACGATTCCGATTGATGATCGGAGATCGCTATGAGTGATAACTGTATGTTATATTACGCAGTATTAGTTGTATCTAATGATATGCTAATTTCTCCATTGACGGCGGATCTATTTTATTATATCTGTTAAACGTTTTTATAGTGATTTATATGTATAACATTAGAATATTCTGTTACGATTATTCTAATGTTAATAAATATTTTCATTTATTTATTTATATTAATATTTTTGGACAATCTAATCAAGTATACCAGGATGGTCCATTTAAGTGAGATTACCTGGTGGTAAAAAAGATGTTTAAGATGATTTGTACAACTCTCTGATTTTTGTACCAGCTTTATTGGATAAGATTCCAATGTCCTTATCCGAAGACTTTCTTCTTTGAACTGTGTCTTTTCTTTTTCCGCAACTTTCATCAAGCCTCGACTTTCTTCCTAAACACTCCCAATTGGCTAAACCGTTTTTGGATCTTAGCTATTAAGTTCGCTCGCAATTAAACGACGCTCGCAAATGCTATTGTAGCCTTTCACTAAAATTTGAAATGCGAGCAATATTATTCTATGCATTGAAAAAACAAAATTTAGGTTTCAGTCAAAAGTCATTTATTTGCAGATGATCTCACCATTACCTGTAGCGGGAAAAACCCTAATAAAAATACTCTAAAGGAACTACAAAAAATCATAAACAACCTCCAAAAATGGTCTCATAAATCTGGACTAAAATTTTCTCTCCAAAAAACGTAAACTATTATGTTTTCCAGAAAATCAAAACCCCTGAACACTCCAACAATAACAATAGAAAATACAAAAATCAAATTCGTAGACAACATCAAACTCCTTGGCCTCATGTTCGATAAAAAACTAACCTCTCCGCGTGAAATATCTAAAAGATAAATGCCTAAAAAGACTCAATATTATTCAAACACTAGCCAATAACAACTGGGGTTCTGAACAAGAGACTCTTCTCTTAAAATCATACCGAGCACTAATTATCCCCAAAATCATCTACAATTCAACTAAGCCTCGTAACCTACAGACAATAGAAACGGTCAATAATACAGCACTCAAACTAATTACAAGATTATATCGCACCTGTCCAACTAGCAGCATTCTCTTTGAAGCCAAGGAGATACCACTGCAACTGAGAAGAAAATACTTAAGTATGAAATATGTAATAAAAATGCCCTCAACCTCCAACAATCCCACCTTCAAATACAGCAGATTCAAAGACCTGTATTATAAAAACCTCTCTCCCATTTCCATTGCATATTAGTATCTACAAATTTCTTAGTCCTAAAACTCCCACCATAGAACACAAATAAGAAAAAATAGCATCTTGGACCTTCTCCAAACTCTTGAAATTAACCTAGACCTAGCATATACTCCGAAAAAGGACAAAGTGAGCCATGATCACAAAACCATGGAGCTCAATCAAAAATTCAACCACTACCAACAAATTTACACAGATGCCTCAAAATCTGAAAGAGAAAGTAGGATATACCATCATAACCGAAAACAACACAATATAAAAACGCCTCCTCCCCATGATCATATTTAGAAGAGGCACATACAATATATGACGCCCTAAAAAACATCCATATAAACAACATATCCATACGAACACCCATACGAGTAACATAATCTATACCGATTCTATGAGTATAACCCAATGAAAAAAAAACAAAAATTACATCATCAGAAACATCTTTACAATCTACACTGAATTCCACAACTTGAATAAAAACGTAATAATAGCCTCTCATCAAGCCATCATTGGCAACGAATTGACAGATCTGAATGCAAAGAAAGCATAGAGTCTACCACTAAGTGAGCCACAAACCCCTATTTCATATCAAGAATTCATACATCAAGCAAAAACCAACGTCAAGGATGAATGGAAGCGATTATGGACAATAACAAATCGAACAAAAATCCACAATGTCGTAAATGACTTCTATCAAGAAATCTCTTCCAGCAGATTAATAAAAAGAACTATATTGGCCCGATTAAAATAGGACACACCAAAATAACTCATGAACATCTTATCAAGAACACGGACCCTCCCTTCTGCAACCGATGCCAAAAATCACTCACAGCCCAACACATCTTACATGAATGCACAAACTTCGAACGACAGAGAAGATTCCGTAGAATTAACCCCACCACCGCCTTCCCAAAACCACCTAAAGAAAACACTCCAATTCTTAATAGACATACATCTGTATCACAAAATATGAATACTCAATATGAGTGAATCGCTAATGACCTCGATGTCGATGAGACTTTAAACCTACACAAAAAAAGAAAAAAAAATTTGGGTTTCTCAAATCAATAACTTCGTCGACGCGTATATCGTAAATTCTCCTAACTTTCTAGTTCTAGCCAGTTAACTGTGATTGACGAGTATACTCGTCATGGAGAAGTGGCACGATTTTGTGTATTGACGAGTATACTCGTCATGCGTATAAACTAGTAACCATTGGCTATTTAAATTGTAATTTTTGAGAAAAACAAAACATATTCTCAAATTTCAAGATGTTTAGAATATTTTGAGACCAGGCCGGAATAAAACAAACGAATAAAAAATATAAATAATTTGAGATAAACTCATGCGCCCCGGATGCACCGGCTGAAACAGCTTATCAGTTCGCATAACTAATTTATTTATGTTCGATGACAACGTTTTTTAGATGTTAGCGTCAAAAAGAAGTCGATTCGGTATCAAATTTTTTGTTTTATGCGAAAGTGAATCGGGATATATTTGGAATTTTTGTGTATATACCGGAAAAGAGACAGAGTATGACCAGCGTTATTTAGAGTTCAATATTTCTGCACGTATTGTACTGCAGTTATGTAGCGATCTTTTAGATCGTGGATATAGATTATATTTAGACAACTGGTACACCAGCATTCTATTGATTGAAAAACTATGCAGCCATAAGGCGAATGTGGTTGGCACTATTAGAAAAAATAGAACTGGCATTTCTTCAGACTTGGTAAAAATGCCTATTAGAAAAGGAAAATGATAACAAAAAAACCAGAGATAGTGATAAACTATAATAAGGAAATTATAGTGGGTAGATAACTTTAAGGGTAGAGTGATGGCATGAGCGATGGCATTATCGTAGCGTACTCCACAGCAAGAAAAAGACTTAAAAAGTATTATAAAAAAATATTTCTCCATCTATTAGATATTATTTGTTTGAATTCATATATATTATACAAAAAAAATAATGGGACGTCAATTTTATAAAATAAACCCATCTTTTTGATCCAATATCTTAACAGCGACACTTACTCTGTGATTGACGAGTATACTCGTCATCGCTCGATTTCGACGACACATTTAAGTGCGCGCACGCAGATGGGAGCGCCACAGTTAACAAAATAAATCGCCACGGTTAAAAAAATAACTTTTTCGAACATCTGGCTAACCGCTACAATCTAAATATCTTTTCGAAATGTAATGAAAAAATATTTTTTGCCTAACATGGTATCAAAAGACCAATAACTAATAAGAATATTTTTTTGCAAGATTTTTTTTCAAAATTTTCAAGATCATCGATGTTTTTCTTTCATAAAACTATATATATATATATATACACACACACACACACACACACACACACACACACACACATCTTTATTGCATAGCTAGCATAGGTATTTCAGATATCTAAAAAACATAATCTTGAAAATTTAAGTTTTGTATAAATTTATCTCTATCGTGATCATAGATCTTGCCGAGGACGCGATACTCGAGGACCCCATAAATGTAAATAAACCTGTTTACTACTTATTACATCGTCAATGGTAATCTTTTCTAATAACTTAAACTAATCCTGAACCAGTGTATCGAAATTTGTCAGTAATTCATAATGCAATACTCAACGCAAGAAAAGATCGATATGATATTCATTTACAATAAAAGTGATCAGTCTTTGAGAGAAGCAGTTCGAATGTATAAAGATATTTCCTAATCACAATTTCCCCATCACGAAATATATTCGCAAAGATGGCTCAGTTGGGCCAAAAGTTATACATCCCGATACACATCTCGGCTGAATAATAACGCTCACTATTGTTTCGCCATCATCCAATAAGCCCGAACGTAACAATGTACCGTAATATCGGTATCACATATTGCTTGTGAATGTTATGTTTCACGCGGCCGCACGTGTAAGTGGCGTCTAAAATAGCGTAGAGTGGGAATAGTCGCAATTCCAAGAATTGGTGAGGATGAGCAACGGACATCTACAAAGTCAAAAGTGTGATCACTTGTAAGGGCAATATTGTATATACATATATTATTATAGTTATAGGTATGCATTGTAGAGTAATGATAGAATCATAAAATCAGTGAATTTCTTAAAATTTTCAAAATATTCTAAGTCTCAATAGGTACCTTTTGCAGCTAAGGTAATCTTTATACTGAATATTTTCTACAATTTAGCATGTTTTTTTTTCAAAACACAGCGTATTTTATTACTGCACATTGTTAATCAGTCACGCGGAATTCGAGCGCATCACACCAGATCAATGGTTACATCGAATGATTGTTCAGATTCACCAATGGTTTCTCGAGTAAATAAACAAAATTTATTTATCATATATAACAAAGTCCAATAGATACAAGTTTAAATTAAATCCAAAAAGATAAAGTCCAAAGTTCAAAATTCGATATAAATAAGCTATTCGTTCAAAATTTGATTGAAAATTGCTCTAATTCGATTTATGCTCTTTTAAATCTCCTATTACCGGGAGAAGAGTAAAAATGTCTACTTTGGGAGGAAGTAGAGGTAGTATTCTGAGTAGGATAACGAACATTCCAATGAGGATTAAAATGGTTTCTTCTAAAAATTGGACGAGACATTATGGAAAGGCTCAAGCCCATGATATGCAAAATAACTAACCCATATCTCTTCAGTTTCATGTGATCTGCACATGAATTCATGATATGTCAATTTGCGTGAGAATTCAGGAAAATATCACAGATGTGATATTTTCACAAATATCTAAATCCTGGCGGAATGCGAAAATTTCACTATGAGGTGAGTCACCTAAAATTAGAAGCTGGAATATTTTCGAAACGATTAATTATATCAAAAAATATTTCAGACAAAAGTTGAATGGATTCAAAAGGAGCATTAACGGGAATTAATATTAAATTGCGGGAATGCATTCTTTTGCCCTTGATCCTTAAATAACGTAAAGTCATTAAATAACTTTTGACTCATTAAAGATGTTCTGGCGCAGAACAACCCACCTCGAGATAGACACTCAGGCTAGATTCTTAGAATACGCTACCCTGCAGAGAAGTTCCAGATGCACTGGTACGCGCCTATCTATGGGACCTTTGTCTTACTCTGAGAGGCAGAGTTAGCATCTGGAACGTCTCTTAAAGGGTAGGGTAAACAAAGAGCTTCTTGACTAGCGCCAAAAAGTCACGTAGACACATTCGATCCACATAAAAGTTCCGTCTCCTAACACGAGACATACAGTCTATCAGAACCATTCAGTCATTCCGTTCGAGTCTAGACGCGGAGACACCTTCTCCCAGACTCAAGTAACAATTGCATACAGTCTGCCAGAATCACTCAGTACAGTCAGTTCGAGTCGAGACACCTCTTACACAGCACAGACTCACAATTGTATAACTTTCACCAAATATACGTCTTAAAACCTACAACCGGCATTCTTTAATATCTCTCCGACGACTCTAAAAGGCCAAATGAGAAACCTTAGCGAAACGGGCAGTCCTCAAGATTCACCGTCGCGCTGAGACAAAAGATATTACAATGAAATTTGACATAAAAATTAAAAAAAAAATTCCTTTTCAATGATATACAACACGATATAGTTCATGCACGTTTAATCACTGTCTCGTTAACTTCATAAATAAATTTTTTCAACAAATTAGTCAAGTTGTTTATTTTATAGATTGCTTATTATATTTCTGAAATAATTTAACTAATTATATATAAATAAAGCTTTTAATTTTGAAATTATGAACGAAATCGTGTAATATTGAATATACACAAAATATTTAGTGTAAAATGTAAAATTAAAATAAAATTAATTTAAATATTTGAGTTAAATGATATTATAATATAATATAAATTATTATTATAAGTTATAATATAATATAAAAAGTAAATAATTTATTATATAATTGATAATATAAACCTTTATAATATTTAAATAAAATTATAAAGGTTTATTTTTTTGTTAGAAATAAATTATAATATAAGGTTTATAGTGATTGTATTTAAATATGAAAATTTATTTTGAAAGTTAAATTATATAAAATTATTAAAATTAAAGTAATAATAAAAATAAGTAAATAAGTTAATGTAAGTTTATGTTTATATATATAGTATATATATTAATGAAATCTTAATTATCCAAATTAATATTTATTATATAATTTATTATATTTGTATAATTATATAATTATTCAGTTTTAAATAGAAAATTGAGATTGTGTTGATGAAAAGAACACATAAACATGAATAAAACAGCGCGACGCAGTTGCGTTATTTAAACAATAATACCTTGAAAAGTCGGATATGATTTTATAGAAGAATTATAGAACATTATTATATAGAAGATTCTCTACAAGTTACAAAGATTCCTACAGGTTAGATTGTGAAACTCTGTGAAATTTGACAAAATATTGCTTGTCAAAGATAAAAAATTTTTTTAATTTTCTTCGGTTCATTTAATATTTTTAAAAAATATATTATGTACCATAATTTGTAATAGGAAGTATGAGTAAGAAAAACCATATTTTATCGAAAAAAAATTCAGGAGAAAAAATTAAACAGTTGACAGGACATTTCAAAGAAGAAGAATCAAATTATTTGAGGAGAATCGAGACTTACAAAATATCTAAATTTATGTGTCTGTTTTAACTAAAATTATTATTATTATTATTTTTTATTGATTTTTTTCATTTTCGAGGTCGGTGGAGATTTAGGAATCAATGTATATTAAAAAAATATCAAAATAAGAAAATTGATTTTTTATCGAATGTCGCCTAAATTTCCAATCCGGCCCACTGTGCGACAATGAGTAAAATAGTACGCATCAGTCAGTACGCAATAGCAGTACATAAGAGTCCATGAAATAGTCAGTCAGTAAAATCAGCTAACAAACAACCATGTAACCAACACTGCGATACCCTCATCGTGAGATTTTTTAATACACTAATCAATTCAGTTCGTTTATTATAGTATACACTAGATATATCTCTACAAATTCATCAAAATAAATTTCAAATTCAAAAAGTCACGTAATGTATCGTAGACAGACCGGATTTCTTTCTCTTTTATCAAAATATACATATTCAACTTTTTTCTACCAGCTTTTCATATTTTTATACACAATTTTATGGAAGATTAAATGGAAAACATAATTTTATACGCGTGTTTATTCCTAACAGCATGCCCAAAATTTATTGGAAATAAAAAAGTTCAAATTACTGTAAACCAATTTAAACCATTTCAAATAAATTTATACGAAAATAAATTTATTAATTTTTGGTCAAAGTTCTAGACAAAAATTAATTCAAAAGCCGCAAGTGGCTGTGCGCTTAGCGTTGAGGCCCCAGTGATCTCGATGGTTAAGCAAGCAGCGTGTCGACACCGCTAGGATTGGGTGCCGCGCCAGCCTAGCGGTAGTTATTATAAATGTGGTTGTAGATACTATTCACCATTACTGAATCAAAAATGCACTTCACGAAAATATCGAAACCTAAGAAACAAACACGGACTAAAACTCAAACACCGCCCTAACCTTTCAGAAACAACAAAAATGTTATCAGTTTCGTAAAGAGTACAACACCACCCAATTCCTAGACCAAAATATATTGTGAAAACTCCATTAAGTCGCTAAAGATCTCGTTATCAGTACGACTTTAAATCCCTTTAAAAAAAAAAATTGATTCCTCACGGGAGATAATCTTCTATAAATTTTAATTCTTCACACTTAACTAGCTCGCAAATCATTAAATCGAACTACGATACTCAATATATATTAATTATATTTATTTTTAATAACAATTAAATCATCAAAAAACACATTAATAATGATGATTTTCTACTCTCAAACTGTTTAAATTTTATCATCAATAACATTTTGAACTAATGAAGTAGTATGTATACATATAGAAATACTCGTAGACTAACAATAGTAATTTAAATTTATACATAAATCCTGTAATTTCGATTTTTACTAACATCAGGACTGCTGAGAGCCAAATCTATCATGATTAAATTATGGAACGCACATGAATGTAGATTTCTATAATAAGACATTGATCTACAGAAATATATTATTATACTACATTTATATACTACATATATTATTATACTACAATAAAAATTCAGAGATGCTTAATTACCGACCTACAAGCCCTTGCGCTTATTTTCTTGATCACTAGCGTTATCTTCTCTACTGCATCGATTTCTCCACTTGTTTAGTAGGGAAATCAACAGACTAAGAGAGTAGAGCTCATGCACAGCGAAGAAATTTCAATGTGTGGAGAGATCGACATAGTGGAGAGATCGATGTGTGAAGAGATCTATGCAATAGAAGAGATAGCGCTAGCGATTAAGAAAGTAGGGGCAAGGGCTCGCGGAAGAACCTAAACCTAAGCCTAAGAAAGAGTTAAGCATTTCTGAATTAAATTATTCAATTATTACGTAATATCCAAAATTACAACTAGAGAAAACATTGCAATCGATTTCTATTTATATCCATTTTCTTCAATTACGTTTACATAGATATGAATTAATATGAATATCCGCAATGTAAATATAATACTACATCATGATAAAATTTACCTCTTGATATATAGTTTCAAATGGTCAATTTAACAGTAAGTAGAAAATAAACGATAGAGTAATGGGAGAAATATGTATGAGTAGCTAATCTGAAACAATCATTATTTTACACCAAGATTATAGACAAGGTTATTATAGACGTTATATAGATATCATTTTTAACGAAAAAGAGGTTTCTTTAAGAAAACATAATGCTTCAATTTCGAATAAATTGAAAATTGCAACTTTGAAAATTTTTCTCCTGGAATGTCAACGAAATATCAGCTGAATATCTGCTTAAATTCAATATAATTAATTAAGCCTGGATGCGTCAATTTCAGTATTAAAGAAGTATATTATTATTTTGCGTACTCTTAATTCTTAACTTTAATTTTTTAATATATCAATTAAAATTTAGTTTCTAATTCTTATAAGTGTTACATATATATATTATCAGTCCTCAAAATTATAATTATTCTGAATTTATATCCAGTTTTTAGTTCCAATTTTAGGTCATTTTCAATTTTTAAATACTATCATTTTCAATTTAAAATATAATAATAACAAATCTACATTGTTTAGATAATTAAATATAATTTCATGAAAAAATTAATTTATTTTAAGTTGTTTTACAAATATTAATATTACAAAAGTAATATTATAAATTTTCAAAATATTTATTTATATGCATAAAAAAAGTTTGCATAATGAGATTTAAAAACTGATGATGAATATAAAAGTTACTTACCATCCAAAAGAGGGTTTCATTCGCAAAATTGCTATACTGATCTATTGTTGATAAAACGCTGAATATGAGGCACACCAATACCACCATGAACCTGAAAGAGAGCAATTTTTGGTTAGTAATTGTTATTTTACTAATGAATTTATCAAAAAATCATATTGTGACAAGTCATACAATTCAAACGTATTGTTATTTTCCTGAATGTAAACATTTCTGTAATTCACTTAATAAATTAATTCAGAAGAATATATTTGAGAATTCTGAAATTAATATATTGGAAAAAAATTTGAAAAAAAATATATTTGAAAAATATTTGAAAAAATATATTTGAGATCTTTCGAAACAAATATAATCAACTCGACAAAATTTATAACCGCAGCACATGGTTATAGTAGTCTTAATAATTATCGCGGTAAGTAAACAAACTATTGTTGTTGATAGTATTAAATAAACAATTAATTACATTTTTTGTGATTTCGTTTCATTTCTGAAATTTACAGGTATATATGATTGTAGACGTATGAATATTTACCAATATTTACCAACAACATATTTACCAATTTCTTCCTCAAATTTATGTCTTTAAAAGATTTTTCAGAAAAAATAATAATGTTTCACTGTGTGTGGAGAAATATTATAAATTATAAAAATAGTTATTCAAAAAACCGATTTCGATTAAATCCATTTCAACTATATCTTAAATTTTAGGATACAATTATTTATTCTAACAGCAAAAAAACTTTATTTGTATCTTCTAAAATTTCTATATGCAATTATAAAAAATTTCTGTAAACAGCAGAGAATACGCAAAACTCATAAGAAGTGTAGTCAATTTAAAGTTTTTAAATTAATTAATATTCTGTTCATTTTAAAAAAAATTCTGTTCGAAGTTATATATTTCGTATACAAAAATATCTGTTTTTGTGGAATTTTTATAAAAAGAAGTGTTACATTCAGGAACATTTTTAAATACTGTTCTCCAAAATAGATAGTTTAGAGAATTTGTATAATAAAACCATTTATAATTAATTGAATAGTAGTATTCAGTGTCAATATTTGCTACAATATTGAAAATTTTCTTAATATTGACAAACAAATTATTTGTTTCTCTGATAGAAAAATTTTTATTTTTATATTTTGTAAGTTCTATTCTATCTGAAACTTTTATTTTTATGAACATTTATTTATCTATTCCCATCGGGAGTTGTAATATTGATCAAAAATCCAGAAAGAACCTATTTAAAAGTTCCTTAATTTTTTCGATCCCCGGAAAAAATTGATAATATGCTTAAACCTGGTGCCAATCTAGTATTTAATAGAATTGATAACAATTTTGTAAGCAATACTTTCAATACAGAAAATTTAATATCATTGCTAAGAAATACACTCTTAATAAAAACACAAAAACATAAAAATATTCATATAAATTAATATAATATAGTGTACATATAAGATATATCTAAAAATTTTTATATTAGAATGATCGATTTCCGAATTAGATAATACCATATTTTAACTTTTATCTTACAATTAAGTTAAAATCTTTTTATTTCTAATTTCAATGTTTTTAATCTCAACTTTGTTTCTTTTTTCCCTACAGAATATGAAAATGTAGAATGTGAATAAGAATCAATAATAAGAATGTGTCCATAAGAGTCAAATTTCTAAAACAATCATTTCCCAAAAATAAAAGGAATTACTTACTAAAATTTCAAAACTCTTATGATTGTAGGAAATGTTAATAGCTATAGATTATAAAGGAAGAAAAAAACATGAAAGAGAAAATTATAAAGAAATAATAAAAAATAAATAGTATTATTCATCTTTGTTTAGCTAATGATATTTTAAGCTTAATTAATTTAACCTCACCTTGCTGTTCAAATGCAATTTTCATTATTACAAAATATCTGATATTATTTGCTAAATAAAATTTGTTTTCGACTTTTTTTTCTGTTCCTTCCGATTTATTTATGCATTCTGAAAGCTTTTAAAGCGATCTTTTCGGCTAGTTCAAACTATATAACTATCATTCAAGTCATTATAGTAAGGAAGATAGCGGTATTTGAAAAATAAATATTTCGACGTAGGCGTTAATTAAGACCATTTTTATAAATTTATAATTAAGACCATCGTATATTAAAGGTGCATTAGTCAATTTTATTTGTACTTACGAATTACACGTTAGGATAGCAATGCAAGTTCGCTCTCTCTCTCTTTCTCTCTCTCTCTCTCTCTCTTTCTCTCTCTCTGCTCGCTCGTTCAATCGCACCATCCACATTTCATACTAACATTCGTCATCGTATTCACATGATTTGGACAATTACTCGTAAACTTGCACAATCCTATGTTGAATCGTGCACTGAAATCATAACAGCAGCAAATCCTTCGCGCCCACACGAATTTAAGCCCTTTATCATGTTTTTGATATTTTTTATTAGAACGAATAACAAATTCAATAACCATACATACATGACACAGAAAATACAATTATGTGCAAGAAGTCATCACAGTCATTGCAGTATTGCAGAATTGTTACATATAAATTGTAACACAATACATTCATGTTTTCAAAGCGCGATTTATCTTTTAACAAACATAACCTGTTGATGAAATAAATTCATTTTAATTTTTATATTTCTTATATTTCTTCGTCGCAGCTAAACAGAAACAATCATCTTTCTCATAGTTAGACTTTTGTCGATGTCAGTCTTGTTAGTTTAACTTATATCAAAATATACTAATATATTAATAAAATTGATACATCACTTATACTTAAAAAATGTGAAAGAAATGCACGTATTACTATAGGTGTGTATACAATGCGATATTCAGAGAGATATCACTGCGTGTAAAAATGTTTTACAACGTTGAAATATATATTTAATAATTCGTAAATTTATATTCGAGAAAAGTAAATATATAGTAAAGAAAAGTGAAATAAACAAAACTTATATCTATAGAATATTTTGAAGAAAATTTAGCAATTTCATTGTTTCTGCTAATATTAGAATATTTCTCCGTCGTACAGAATCACAAAAAAGAACTATCTAAAAAAATTTATACGGTGCAACACTTACACACGAATCATAACCTTTTTTATATCTTAGTTGATGCATATAAAAAATAATCCTGAATTAAGGAATTACATTTTGTAGATAGATGAATGTAAATTTTCCAAAAATACTATTATTAATCGACATAATTCTTTTAGTTTTAGTCCAATCCAAACTGATTTTAAGTAAGTAATTTTTGAAACAAAATTGCAATGTCTATTAATATATTAACACCGATTAATATACTAACGCCAATTAATTGTATCTTATTTTTATGTACGTCTAAATTTAACGTCTGAACATTGAATGCAAGTCCTTTTAAATACTTAAATAGTTTAAGAACTAGAAAAAAAATTCTTTTAAATACTTAAATAGTTTAAGAACTAGAAAAAAAAATTCTAGATAAAAAATTGGATGAATATTGGCTAAATCTACTTTGACTTTTGTAGTAAGAAATCTTATTTTTCAACGCGATGGAGCTCTGACACATTACACCAGAAATGTACGACAGTTCTTAAACGATCATTTTAATTGTTGGAACTATAGCTCCACTATAGATAATGGAACGTCTTCTAATAACGATGCTATATTCAGTGCGTAAACGGTGCAAGTATGATGCACCAGTTTTGGTTATTTATCAAGAACGCGTGTACTCGACTGATATTTGAATTTAATTTTCTCGAAAACGAAGCTTTCCACGCAATTTTATTATTCTTGATTTTCGTCTTATTTTCAACCATAGAATCTACCTGACTCAATTTGTACCATGAATTATGGAACACCCTGTATATTTTATACCTATGCATATGTGGTTGTCGGATTGTCATAATGATAAAAACAAAAAACAATATCTTATATTTTAATAAATATAGTTCAATTTTCGTTTGATACAATTTTTTATAAAATGCAAGAAAGTACCTTAAGTTTTCTAGGGGTTCTTCAATTGTGTGAATTTTTTCAATATTTTAGAAGATTGTTTTATTCTTCTTCAGATCTTCGTCGTATGTATGATTGAAGATCAGAAAGAATGATAAAAAGTAGTCATGCTAAAAAAATTTCTTAGTTATTTAATACTATAAAATTTGATTTTATTCTACTTATTGATAGTAAGCCTCGGGAATGAATTTGTTATAACTTTGTCTAATAAAGAAACATGCGAAATATCTCATCCGTAGTCATAATCATACGAGCGACATTGTTTTAAAAAACACCAACTCCCGATCAATATGAAATCTTGATGTAGGAAAGGAGTAGAGAAATATAAAATTTTAAATTTGAGTATTTATTAATCTCGCAGATATTAATAAAAAATCTTCGGTATAATAGATTGAGATCAATATATATATATATATAATGAGATACAAGATCTTCTTCTGCTACTATAGAGCAACACAAGACAAACACAATATAACATAAATATACAAGGTGGTTCATTTAAATGGGACCACATAAATATTTTTTCGAATTGTGATGAGAAAAAAAATATTTTTTACCTAACATCGAAAGGCCAATAACTGGTAAAAATATTTTTTTTCAAAGATAATTTTTTTTCGGAATTTTCAAAATCATGAAGTTTTTTTCAAATAAATAATTATAAATAATAATTTCAAATAAATAATATATAAATATTCTTTTTATTGGATCATGTAGCTGGTAAAAATCGAAATAATTGAAAAAAAATACAACGTAATATAAACAACCAAATAAAAAAATTAAATGAGAAATTACATGAAATGTATACAAAATATCAAGACACGGACACCTACAAAATAGACCACGCATTTCCAAAATACAAGAAACACACAAAACAAAAAGAGTTATAAAACAAGAAAATATTATTTTGAACGAGAAAACATAATGATACAATAATAATTTAACATTAAAAGAATTACACAAGTTAAGTTTTGGCTGTTGTACTAGGGCAGTAATGCAGAGCGGTAAGAGTAGTAATACGGTAAAACAAAAATTAAAAAAATAAAAACCAAATATTCTACTAGAAATAGAATAAAAAAGAAAATTATAGAATCCCAAAAGGAAATCGATTAACTAACACAACTTCTAAGAGATAAATTCAATTCAAAAAAAGAATGGAACCTAAAACACACGGAACATAAAATGTTTATATCATAATAAAAACTTTAGACCAGAAAAAACAAAGACGAACTAAGAAAGATATAGAGACCAATGAAGAATAGAAAAGTTGCTTAACACAAATCGAAAAATATTTTACAGAACAATCGAATTTACACTCAAATAACAAGTTAATAACTTAATTATACTAAGAATGCAATAGTTTTGGGAAAATATCTAATCTAACTCAAGTCAACAGAACATAACAAATAGATAACATGGATCATAAGCGAATCAAACGCGCATAATCCCATTCAAATCACAGAAAATACAAATAACAATTGATGGTATGAAAAAAATAATTTAAGAAAAATGCAAAATTGAAAGACATTCAAAAATGATAAAATACAAAATTTCATGAGTATACATGAAACAATAACATACACTCTCGAAATATTTATAACAAAACCTGAAACAATATTATAATACAAAGAATCATATACATGAAATCTAAAGACACAAATGTTATAAACGTCAATGTATCATCCTATTGTATACAAATTGTTAACTACAATCATAACACATTATATATCTTCAAAAAAAGAATATCCTAGTTGAGGAATAAAAAGGAAATCGCAAAAAAATATCAAGAATGTAGATAACAATTGATAATAGATAAAGAAATCCAAGCACAAATAAAAGAACCACACATTATATTTCAGCCTCAAAAAGCCTTGAACAATATCGCTTAGCTCGTATACATCTTTTACACATATAAACTTTTATAAAACATTAACTTCTTAGTTTTATATATATATATAATATATTATTACATTACATTCTATACAATATGATTATATTATACAAAAAAACAAGATCAGAATTGAAAATTTGTCTTTTCCTTCAAAATTAAACTTCTCAAAAATTGAGAGTGATAGAAAAAAATGATTTCAGATTCGAAAGTAGCGTACAAAAATCTACCAAAAATGATCATTCATTATTAGAAAATTTTCTTCGTGTCGGACAGTGTTATCTATAAATTCAAGATGAATATATTTGTTTGCAAAAATCCTCTATTTGCTCTTTCATTTTTTTCTTTTTTTCCTCGATTCTACATATTCCTTTCCTGTTATTTTGTCCTTGTTTTAATTCAATTCCTTCCTTCTTTTATTTTTTGTTTTTCTTTTGTTTTTCCTTCATTCTACATTTTTCCGAAAATCATGATCTAGTTTTAAATTAATATTCTTAAATTAATTATAATCTTAGACCTAATTTTCTACCCGAATCTTCCATAATTTTCTTACATCTGCAATATATTTATATTGCTTAATACTTCTTTATAATTTCCTTGTTTGTTTCACTGAAATATTTTTTTTATTTTAGATATTTTTCCTCGTCGTTCTCTACGATCTTAAATATTAGACATGACCAGTCCATGGTCATTATTATAAAATCAATAATTATTTCTAAATTATTTTGGGCTATACCATATTTATAAAACTTAAACTTACAGAATCTAAAACTACTCTTTTTGATTATAAATAGAGTATTTAACAAATTGATGTAATTTTTCAATTTTTTTTTACTTTCGTTAACGTAATCTGTTTCAAATAACGTAAAAATGTTTCAAATAACAATTTTTCAGTTTCATATCAGCTATGTAAAATTATCAAAAACTGCTTTTTCAAATACAAAATCACTTTGATTTTTTTTAAATGACACAATATACTTTTTATTTCGTGGACTGACGTCAAGAACTGTTACATTTTTGCTCTCTTACAATTTCCTTATTATATAATATCCAAATAATTATCTAAAACATCTTTCTGATTCCACATTTAACTCAAGTATAGCATATAGTTATTTTACAATACTTATTTTATCAGACTTAAACATAAATTTATTATCATTGAAAAAATAACAGATAAAGAAGATATTGTTTAAAAGAGACAAGGCAAATATTAAACAAGTTTATGTTTACTGTTTAACCAATTGATAATTAATATGGAGCCTAACGAAGCAAGATCTAAATGTACTAAAATGGAAATAGCAAGTTATAAATGTAATTCTATCTGTTAGAGTATTTGAATCAACGAGACACTAAAAAATTAATTAAATGGAATATAATCAACTTTAAAAGAAAAATTACATTGTCTTAGAAGATAAAAATTATGAGTTGGAACGTGACATATAAGTCAAAATGATATACCTTTTCCAAAGAAATCAACCAAAAATTTTAAGTTATTAGAAATCATGAGATGTGGTGATTTGTAGGTCAATGCGTGTTAAATTTCTGAGTAACTTACAAAATATTTTTTTCATTGATGATTCTTCAAAGTATATTGAAATGTACTTTTTCAAACACAAAAATGAAATGATTCAAAGTTTAAACTTAAGATAAAAAACTTAATTATATATCTACAGAATGACAATAAGTAGAAATATATAAACTGGAATATAATATAAAATATAAATATAAAAAAGGAATTCAATAATTATTTAGGCAAAAATGGAGTTTAAGGATGCCTTATATATATTAATAACTTACCAAAGAGAAACGGAGTATATGAGAAAAGAAATAAAACTCTAATAGAAATGATATCTCTTGATGCAATCAAATTTGTTTTTAATCTGAAATAGATCCAATATCAGCCTCGAATGAAAGGATGCCTTAAATTTTGTCCTCATTGAGGCAACATCAAGTAATTCTCTGTAGATATCTCAAAAAAATGTATCTTAAAAAAATCGCTACTTATCGAACGTTTCATCAAATTTTTATTGCCAATATCAAATGCCGCATAATGCCTGCTTCCATTGGAAATAGAAACTGTCGCTCAACATTTACTCTATTGTATTTTCGTTAGGGTCAGTGCGTCAAACGGTATGTCAAATTAGAAATTTCTAAACATCTTTGTTTACAACTCGCAAATATAGGCTATTAAGAGAATTCCAACTAAGTGCCCCATAAATTTTAATTATCTTCAACTGCAATTTTTATTACATAATAATAATAAACACATGTGTACTCGAAGGATCATACAGAACGGAATGGTTTCTAGAAAGTGATAGGACAGTTTTCCAGACTCTACGCGGATCACTCTCATGGATAGTAACGAGAAATTCTGGAAACCTCTTCCATATTTCCCGATTGGTCTTGCTGATATGTTCCTCCAGCTTCACAATTCTTCAGAGTCTTTTGAAAATTTTAAAAAGATACATCAATGATAAGAATTTCCTGTAACTAGAAATAGTCGTTTCTATCACGTTAATATCACGGACGATATTGCTGGTCTACAATTTGTATCAACTTTTCGGATAATAAGACTGATATTCTGAAATAAGTATTTTAGATCCGTACTTGATAAACACATAAAGTTTAGAAAATGTCGTTTATTCGTTAACAAATCATGTTTCAATGTGACCTAATGATAATATTAAAAATGCAGTTGCAACTAATAAAAATAAAATTGAATTTCCAATTGTTCATATATATGTTAACTTAAACGAATAATAAAATAAATTTTGTATAATAAATTTCAAAAATAAATTAATAAAAAATAAAATGATACATTATTTATATGAATTAATTGAATTATTCATCTTGAATTAATATTTTTTATAATTTGAGAAATTCTTTTAAAACCCAAATTAATATTTGGACAGTAATGATGAAATAATTTGAATTAACAAGTATAGTTCTAATATTGATCTAAAATTTCATATATTATAAATCAATATTAATAAATGTTGATAAATTAATAAATGATATAGAAATTTTAATTAAAATATTTTCATGAATTAATGTTTTAAATTTTTTCATTATAATAACTTATATTGTAAAGAGTCCTTTTAATATAACAAATTTTTGATGAAATAATTATAAATTAATTCTAAATAATATAAATTATTAAAATTTATAATAAATTTAATACATTTTATTTATATTAAAATATAATTTACAATTATAAAATTTAATACAAATTTATTTATATTAAAATTATAAATCGCGATCTTTATCGCTCGAAATGGAAATAGGCGACAACATTGGTCGCTGGTAACAGAAACACGAAAAAATATGTAACATCAACTTCTTCAAGATATCCCAACCAAATGTTTGTTATTCTTTCATTAAGGACTTGGTTTATATAAGTTGATACTTGTTGAAAATTTTTGGAACATGCACCGACAAAGAGCGACAAAAGATTGCTCGACGTTGCTTCAGTGGCAACAGAGCTCAAAAATTACAAGATATGGTTAATAAATAAAAGATAAAATAACAAATACCGTAGATAATTATTAGAAAATTCAAAATCAGGAGTTCTATTATGAAAAATGTTCAAGATCAAAGAAGACATCGAATTATTAAAGATGAAGAAATCTATAAATCATAAATCCAATGACGAAAATATAGACAATGGAGATAAAAGTTTAGTCTAAAATTAAAACTCTAATCTAATTTAATGCAGATAAAAGTAGACTTCAACAACCGAAGGACTTTCGGCTAATCAAAGTTTTAACGAACGAGAGATTTCTAATCCAAAAGGAAATAAGAAAAAGATCAATGAAATCAATTATGTTGATTCAGAATACACAAGAACAACAGAATTAAAAATCGTGGATGTCATAAAAGATAATGAAACAAAAAATGGTTATATGCCATGAGCTTAGAAATAAAATCGATAATACTTGAGGGAGAAAAACATAGAACATTTTACTAACCATAATGTCATAGGCAGCCGGTTTGTTTGTGAATCTAAAAAGAGCAAAGAGAAACAAGGCAAAAAAAAGAATTGTGCTCAACTTTGAACTTTTGATTATAATGGAATATTTCCTCCTGTGGTTTCATTAGAATGACATTAGCATCCAAGTACAATAAAATTAAGCAAACTGCATAGTTAAACGGGGTTGGATAATATTTCTCTGGTGGTCCTTCAATATTATGTAATGAAACATCTGAAACATGAGTGTGTGATCAAGAAGATTACAAACAAAATATTTAAATGAAACCTAAAGAGTAGACCGTGTATGTTCTTTTGTAATAAGGCATTACATGCATTAACAAGTGGGGCGATGACGCTTTATGAAATAAGTACGATCAAACCAATCGTAATCCATGCATATTTTACTCAAATGGAGCATGGTATATGCATGCGTTGACATTATTTTAATTGGCAACGTGAAGACAAAATTATCAAACTAAGAAAATATTTAGAGAAACACTTTGAAGTTCTTGGAGATATTTCAAATTGTATTGAATATTGAATTTGCCAAGATCAATGAGACATGAAGACTAATCATGTAGCAATCAGATTATATTCAAGATTTGTTAGAAAAATTTAACATGAAGCTCAACATTGATGATTATAAGTTTAAAATTCGACAAAAGTGGCAAATGCAACACCATGTAGAGAATAGATCGATTGTCTGATATATTTAGTCGTGTGTACTAGATATTGCAGACGTACTAAAACAATTTAACAACTGTCATAGCCAAGAATATTAGTCGGCAAAATGAATGCTGCATTATTTAAAGATTATGGATTATTACACAGCCAAAGCGATAATCCATTAATTTATTAGATTGATACAGATACGCAAATGATATTATTAATAACAAATTATATATGTTCTAAATGTTAGTTATATTTCTAAAATCAGAGATTCTCCTGGGAATCCCACTACGTACAATGGCAACATCAACCGCAGAAGCAAAATACGTTGCATTTAATAAAACTGCAAAGACATTTATATATTTAAGCAATTTTCTATTCGAATTGGATTATAAACATTTAATTTGCAGTGATAGAAAATGTCTATTTATAGTAAAAGACTACGAACATCATGATACAAAACACATAGACCTGTGGCATCATTTTATCACGAATTTAATCAAAAAGAAATCTGTTTGTATTGACTATTTATCACATAAAAAATGGTTGCCGATATTTTGACCAAGAGATTACCAGAGATAACATATTAAGAATTTTTCAAATTCACGGGATTTTCGACATTGAGCAAAAATGTTAACATAGTCGAATCGTTCTATAGGACTCAGAATTCATTTACGTCACAAAAAGAGGAGTATTCTCCTTCTTTATGCTCTCTTTTTTACCTGCTAGTCTCCGTCCTCGTAAAAAACCGCAATGCGAATCTCAATTTCCATTCATATGCTTATTTTTTTATTTATTCTTCATACACGATATTTGATAACCAGATAAGAGATGATTTTATGTGAAAAAATAAATGTATATTGTAAAAAAATAAAATTTTTTAATTTAAGACTTCGTTTCGAAGAAAATCGACTTTAAAAATTGGCTCAATACATATGTACTTGGCCAAGTCTTAGTTTGTGCGACCAGTTATCGAACTATATAATATTGTGTTTATGTATTAATTTATATGACAAAAGAACTATTATAAAACGAGTTGATTCCAAGTTGAAAATCTATTTAATAATTGTTGAAATTACATAGCTGTTTGAATACATTAACAAATAATTAAATTGACAAATCTTTCACAAATAGGTATCAATTTGTTTTTAAAGTGGATTTATTATATTTTTATAAACAAAATAATGAAAACTATCAATATTCAGAGTTTCAAATCTATATAAATACCTAACAGCAATACTAAATTTTTAATAAATTTTTATCGACAATATGAGAAAATAAAATGTAATAATTTTCAGACAGAAACAATTAATGATTAATAAAAAAGAGTACCTAAATTATACAAAACGATTTAAAAATGACTAAAAAAAATTTTAACAATATCAAGAAAGATGGAAACATTGATGGCGCACTTGATTTATAATTGCGACTTGCATTTTGTCGGGAATCACCGTCGTTGAAAATTCATGAAAAGCTAAACACGTTACTTACGTCGCGACATAAATTATCTGTCAATAACAGCCAACAGGGTCACGGAAAAAGGACTTATAAGCGAACCAATTCATATCTATACATATCGATTTTAACAGTTTTATCACGGAAACATTTAGACAGCCGCCAACCTGAAACATCTAGTATAGTTTTATCTAAGTTTGCAATTCATATTATTTTTCGACGAAACACTTATAACGATAAGTTATTTTTAGCAACATCTAGTTACTATTACACAATATTATAATCCATCATTGAAAACAGTTTTCTAAATAAAAAGTTAGTGCATATTAAATTTATATTATTTATATTATTTATATTATTCAATCATACAAGTTTTTCTACATCTACAAAAAAAATATTTTTATTTTAAGAAATCATATTTTTATGTAATAGGATATTTGGTAAAAAGTCGTTAGGAAATTAGAAAAGAAGGTAAATGATATAATGAAATTCACGTTGAAAATCGATCATAAAACAGACCCAAAGGATCATTCGACCTTGCAAAATTCCTAGAAGAAAGGAGGACGCTATTTGTAGACTGTAAATAATACTCGGAAATACAGATGTATTCAAGTAGATTCTATTCGAACTATCGAACGAGTTGGACAAACTCCAGCGTTTTTCATATATCATGAGATTGTATTAGGTTGTACCATAAGTTTCTTCCGCGCCACGCTATGAGTGACTCTAAGTGGCTGTGTTAATTAAACATGCATTATCTCGTAGCCGTTTATGGCATCGGTTTCAGTCGTCTCAGAGCTCTTTCAAAGTACGTTTCGTTGGTGACAAAGTCTCTTTTAAAATTTTTTCTGCACCGTTCAATATGGAGAGCCAAAAGATGCATTTGCGGCATGTTATGCTTCATTGCTTTAAAAAAGGCAATAGTGCAAAGGACACTGCAGACGAGATTTTCACCGTTTACGGGAGTGGTACTACCACTATTAGGACCGTCCGCAATTGGTTTAAGAAATTTAGAGCTGGCAATTTCGAGTTGAAAGATGAAGACCGCAGCGGCCGCCCAGCAACGACTGATACGGACATTATCAAGACTGTGCTCACTGAAAATCCACGATATAGTGTGCGTGAGATAATGGATGCCACTAATATTCCCAAGACAACGGTACATAAGCATTTAATCAAGATAGGATATGCGAATCGACATGAAGTTTGGGTTCCACACCTGACGGAGACCGGTCTTATGAACCGCGTCTCTACGTGCGATTTGCTTCTAGCGACATGAAAGGGATCCTTTTTTAAAGAGGCTTGTCACTGGAGACGAGACTTGGATTTTATACCAAAATGTGCATCGAAAACGCACTTGGTCCAAGGAAAATAGACCTTCAACTGTTGCGAAGCCTGGACTTCATCCGAAGAAGGTTCTGTGCATTTGGTGGGACTGGAAAGGTGTAATCTACTACGAGCTCCTTCCTCAAGATGATACGATCAATGCTGACAAATATTGCAATCAACTGGATCAATTGAAAGCAGTCATAGCAGAAAAACGGCCAGAATTGGCGAACCGACGAGGCGTCGTTTTCCATCACGACAACGCAAGACCGCATGTTGCGTTAGCCGTAAGGCAAAAATTATTACAGTTTGATTGAGACGTTCTACCTCATCCTCCATACTCCCCAGACCTTGCTCCATCCGATTACTACTTGTTTCTCTCCTTAAAAAATTCTCTCCGTGGTAAATCTTTCAAATCCATAAGCGAAATAAAAACGCACCTAGATGAATATTTTACAAGTAAACTTAAACAATTTTGGAAAGAGGGCATAATGAGGCTTCCTGAGAGATGGAAGAAGGTTATAGAACAGAACGGTTCATATATAACATAATAAATCTATCTTAAACAAAAAATATCGTGTATTCATTTCGCATCAAAAAAGGGGAAGAAACTTATGGTACAACCTAATATAATTGTACAAGCGTATAAATTGTATAATTTATATAATTATATATAAATATTTCTTGCATATCAAAAGTGGGATAAGACTCACATGGCTTACTTTAGACAGTTTAAAGTGGAATAATTTATATTAAGTGACAGCGATCAGTCACGTAGTAACAAAAACCACAAATTAGTAATTCACAACAATGGGACGGTATCGTCACGTCATTCATTCGGTAATGAGAAAAGGAAGAGGAAACGTCAATCGAGATCTAGTTCAAGGATGGCCGATAGATCAAGAAAAGACAAGGAACGTTTAGACCGGCTGGAATTACTGGTTGACTGTCTGCCCAGATAGTTGCCATCTATGGTGGAACGTATGAATGAACATGACGTTCGCTGAAGCAGTCGAACAAACTCAGTAACTAACCACACTTTGGACCTTGTAACTGACAGTACTTATTCCTCGAAATTTTTGGAATTGTGACTATCCCCACTCTATGCACACACGAAACAAGTGATATATATGATACCGATTGGTGTTTGGATGAAACAGTTGACGCTCATCTCCACTCTTTCTTTCAATTCCTGGAATACACCTTAACTGACCAGTTTCGGTCCTGATTGTTGGTTAAAGACTACTGCATCACGAATTGCATGAAATGTAATAAAGAAACAAAATCTGATCATGAATAATTAATGCATGAAAATATATTAAAAATCGAGGAAAACATACGAATCAAAATATGATATAAAAATTAGTACTCACGAAGAAAATGATGATTCTATACATAAAATATATAGAAAATATATTGACAAAAATGTAGTTTTTGGCAACTAAATTTTTAAGATGAATGGAGTAAATAATTTACACATGTTAATTGATAGTATCTAACAAAATATATATATCTAACAATATATATTTAACGATAAACTATGTGAGATGTTTAACAACTACAAAACAATCAGTCATTTATAAGAATCGTATGCGGAAAGTAAGTTGACAAGAATTGGTTACGTAAAAAAACAAAGTTTGTAGTAAAAAGTGTACACATTTAATATGAAGTTTGGTAACGTTGATTATTTATGATCTCTTGAAGCCTTTTTGGCATACTTTCTATTATTTTATTACTTTATTTTGGTCCATTTCAAACCATGCTTTTAATAATGCTCTTTGAAATAATTGTTTATTATTTCTACAATGTTCAGACACATTTCTGTCCAAATGGTCCCACAGATGCTTGATGGTGTTCCAATCAGGGCTCTGAGCTGGCCATGGCAGTAAATAATATTGTTTTCATTATAATACCTTTTCTCCATTTTACAAACATGTTTTGGATCATTGTCCATTTATAAAATAAAAGAATCTCGGATGTTCATTTTTTCTGAATTTGTCAAATTTTGTTGCAAATATACACGTATTTTTCTCCTGTCAGTATTCCTTCTATAAACTGTAAATTACCTACACCGGCCTCTGAAAAGCAACCGCATACTAGAACAGCTCCACTTCCGTGTTTTACGGTAGGAGTGATTAAAGAAGAATTTAAAACTTTCTCCCACTTTTCTCCAACTGTATTCTTTTGTTCAAACGAAGTTCAAACTTTGACTTATCCGTAAATATAACATTTTTCCAAAAGTCAATTGGTTTATTCACAAATTGCTTAGCAAACGCTAATCATCTCTGAATGTTAACGTTTGCTGATAAGTGGTCGCATATAATATTATGATTACCTCAACAAAAATGGTATAAAAAATATATTATGCATTCTCTCGCAAACAGCTAACGTTTGGACCAATTTTGAGAATTGTGTTATTGTAAATTAATTCTCAGACGGTCAACGCTGGGTCAAATTTAATTTTTACTTTATACACGTTTATGTGTGTACTCTGTAAATGATGAATAAAAAATTATTTTTTCTATATCTTAAGTATTAGTCTTATTGTAAGTATATCATAAGTATTAGTATTATTGTATACATATCCCTTATTCGTGCAATAATATATAATTTTATTTTTAAATTAATTTTTAAAATGTATTGGTGTGGGCTCAAAATGATTCAGAGTCTACTATCATTATCAAATACATCGACTTTACAGGATTAAAAAAGTTAAAAAAAACACTCCAAGTGACAGGAAAGATAAGAAAGACAAGGAAGAAGTGTCAAAATCAATGAAATAAAAATAGATAAAGGAAAATTTAATAAAAAACATTTGACTTCGATTTCTCTTCTTTTTTCTCGAATAAAAAGATATTTATTATACCAATCCCCAACTGAAATATCACTATTATATTATATTGGGTTGTCCGGAAAGTTCGTGCCGATTTTAAAGGAAAATTGAAACGCAGAAAATTTAAATTTTAATATACATTTATTAAGTTATATAGGTGCCACTCTGTTCTACAACCTTTCTCCATCTTTCAGGCAACTTGAAAATTCCGTCATTCCAAAATCTCTCAGATTTTTCAGCGAAAAACTTTTCTATGTGATTTTTTATCTCGACCAAAGAGTTGAAATTTTTTCCATTAAGGGAATTTTGTAATGATCGAAATAGGTGGAAATCAGAGAGTGCGAGGTCTGGTGAATATGGTGGATGGGGTAGAACATCCCAACCGAGCTCCAACAACTTTTGTCGAGTTATCAAAGACCGCGCATTGTCCTGATGAAACACGACGCCCTTCCGATTCGCTATTTCTGGACGTTTTTATTCAATTGCTGTCTTTAATTCGTCTAATTGGAAACAATACTTCTCTGAATTTATCGTTTCGTTGTTTGGTAAAAGATCGTAATACAAGATCCCTTTCCAATCCCAGACACAGAGCAAGACCTTCTTTGGATGAAGACCGGCTTTTGGGGTGGTTCATTCCGCTTTCCCCAAGACCTTTTTCTCTTAACATTATTATAAATGATCTATTTTTCATTCCCCGTCACTACTTGCTTCAAAAATGGTGTCTTCTCGTTGCGTTTATAGAGCGAGTCGCATTTCCATTTGGAAATGCGATCCATCAGATTTTTCTCCGTTAAATCGTGGGGAACCCATACATCAAAACGGTAGCCAAACTTCACAAAATGCTCGTGGATGGTGGATTTTGACATATTTACCATTTCTGCTAATTCACGTATCGTATAGCGTAGGTTATTTCTCGATTAGTGTTTTAATTGATCTTCATCTTTGGTGGAGGGCCTATCCGGGCATTTTTGATCTTTAAGGTTGAAATCACCAGCTTTAAACCTAGCAAACCACTTTCGTAGAGTTCTTTCAACTACAGCACCTTCGCCATAAACAGCGCGTATCTTATTTGCAGCTTGTGTGGTAAAAGAAAAGCATTAAATGCCTAAAATGCACTTTGTTTTCTTCCATATTCAAAGGCGTATAAAACTGACAAAAATTAACGTATCGTAACCAAATTTTTTTCCAAATATGCCTGAAACACCGTCTTTTACAATATGTACGAGTGTCATTTGTTTTCAATCGTTCTGATATATTCAGACCTGTCCTTACGCCACCTACCAAAAATCGGCACGAACTTTCCAGACAACCCAATACTTGCCGAAATTAAGGAATAGATTTGATCAGGTTTGATAATTGTGTTTATCTGCTGGAAATCGTATAACTATTTACAGTCAGGGACAAAAAGATAAGACAACTTATTAATTTGTCTATTTTTATTTAATATGTGTTAACATATTTTAATTGAAGTTAAACTTCATTAAATGAAGTTTATTACGGACACATCTTTTTATAGTGTTTTTATTTATACGGTTTTAGTGAAATTAAAATGTTGGTAGGAAATGTATATTTATGAAAAAATATAAAAATTGAAGAAAATTGGTGGTCCAAAACGGTAGGACATATATTTAAAAAATACTATGTACAACAAAATTTACCAGTTTTGTTTATTATTCAGTACTTGATAGATTCTCCTTTATTTCTTATTAGAGAAATCATGTGTCTTAATAAAGGTTTAAATAATTTTTTAATCGCTTTTTGTTATTTTTTATGTTTAATGTATGTTTAATTCATCAATGCTTTGAAATTGTTCGCCGTTGGTATATACCGTTCTTACAAGATCCCCCCAGACATTCTCGATAATGTTGAGATGCGGGAATCTTGGCGACCAATCTAAAATTTGAATTTTTTTCTATGGCAAGAACATTTGATTATTTTAACCGTCTGAACGACAGCATTGTCCTGTTAAAATATGAAATTATTTGTTCCTACAATTGCTCCAGCGGTATTGTGCCAATAAATTCTATGTCAGTTTTTCCGTGGTGACCTAAAGTGGCCCAAATTATAACTCTGTCACTTCCTTCTTGACGACGGCTTAACAATTGAATTTCTTTTCTCAGATCGTGATAATAATAGTTAAATCGTCTGATCTATCCATATTAAATTTTTTTTGTTCAAAAATATTATTTTTCGCCACTTTTGTTTCAAATGAATATGTTTCTCCACAAATAGAAGTTGCACTATTTCGTGTTGATCACTTAATGCGGATTTCACACACAGTTAAGCTGTATTATTATTAATGAATGATTGATTGATTATTCTATTTAAAAAAGTGAAGGACTTCAAAATTTTTGAAATCCTTCCATTTACAAAAAAATCATTACTGCTATTTTATCGCTGTCTCTGTATTGAACAACTTTCATCTACAAAATTTTTTCACCTCTCCAAAAACAACAAAGATATTTACAGATCAACTTAAATAGGATACCTTATATACATTCTTTTTTTATAATTTTGCATTAATAATTCTATATTTACATTATCCTATAATAATAATTGTTATAATATATACTTACAATGTATAGATGTTACATATGCACATAAATTACAAATACATTTTTCTATTCTTCTTTTTGTTCTAAACAATATCGTGTGTTACAGATGAACTCAGTGTAGCGGCCTATTATTCCTCGACTACGAGTTTCGAACACTGATTGACACAAGCCGCAAGTGGCTGCGCGCCTAGCATCGATCTACCGATTTCCGACGTTAAGCAAGCAGAGTGTGCGGAACCCCGCTAGGATGGGTGATCAGACAGACCAGCCTCTAGCAGTTTAGTTACAATAACAGGCGTCTGGGGTAGGAGTCGCTGCCATCAACCCCATTGATGAGTCTAGTGACGCCGAGACGAAATGCAAAAACCTTTCTCTCTCTTTCTCATCTACCTCAAATCTATCCATCCTTCCATCATGCATCCAACACAACTTCTGTTCCTTCATCAGATAACAGACTGACTCCATCTTCTTTCTTTACTTCGAAGTATTTATAGTGCCGGCAGAAGTACGAGTTTATTTCCACATGGTTAATTCTCTATAGTTCGAATTTTTTTCACGGCAGATAATTTCCAAAAGCATTAACTGTGATATTTTTGATTAGAGTCAATAATATTATTGATATTATTACTAAAAGGATATTATACAATAAGTATATGTCACATTGCAGTGAAAAATAAAATAAATTAATAAGCTATTGATATATTACTACATGACTTTAAAGTTACATTGAATTATAGAAGGTTAATCTCACACACTATCTTTGATAGATGTGCGTGTAAATCCGTTCGTGTAAGTAGTTCCGCTATAGTTCTTTTACTAATTTATTATTATTTGATATATCAAAAAAAGGATTGAACTAGTCCTTATGCTGCTCATGTATGCATCTGAGAGTAAATTATGAAAAAATATTTTTAATAGTTTTTTTCAAAAACTTTTTTAGAAATTTGTCTCCGAAATTTTGGGATTCTTCTAATTGTTGGAAAAATTGTGTATTATATTCGTAGAATGAAAGAATATTATATTAACTGTTGTTGACTAATAGTAGTCTTACTAGAAAGTAAGAAGTCTGATGGCAATAAGTTTGAAAAATTTCTAATTTCATCAGATATGTAGTAGAAATAGTGATAAAAATTATTCGGAAATGTATTATTCTTTTGTCTAATCTCGTAATTTTTAATACTATTTTATAAAAATCGGTGAACGAGATCATCGCTAACACCAAATTTTAGTTTTGGTTTAGTAACAATCAAGCCTTTCAGACCTGTATTAAGCAATTCTGTATTTTTTTCATATTTTCCAAAACTTTTCCTTATTTTCTTCCTTATGAACTTACCTTTATTAAATATTTAATTTGTACAATAGAATATGTCAAATCATAACTGTTATTCGTCCATGATAGTAATCTATAATATTAAAGTCGACGAATGTACTTAACTTTAATTATTATTGAATTTGACGTCTCTATTTTATTCTTTTCTCATATTTTAAACTTTTCTCACTTCTTCCACTATAACATTTGATGTCTTTTATATACATTGTACATGAATTGTACATCAGGAAGTAAAATCTTCAGACTTTATTGATGATTTTCCAATAACATAATTTTTTCTTTCTAATTTAAATCTATAATATAAGAAAAAAGTAAATATATTAAATAGAAACATCCCGGAAACTAAAACCGGACAATACAGGGTGACTCACATAACTTGATTACCTTGAATCTCTGTTTTTTTTTTGGAAGATATGAAAGAACTTTATTAACAAAAATTGATACAAAGGATATTAACATAAAGGAGTCATAATATAACAGTAATAATTTTTTTGTAGCTAGAGGATTTCCAGAGATTTAAAGTTGACCTTCTTTTTTTTAAACACAACTCTATAACTGATCGATATAGCTTTTTATCCTCTATAAAAAAAATATTGACCTATATATGTTGAAAAATTAATAGTTCAGAAAATGTTAATAAAATCTATACATAAAAAAAACAAAAACAGTTGCAAATACAAGAAGACTGCCTGTCTTTTTTCATCTTTCATATAATTTTACAGAATTAAGATTAAAATATTCCCTAAACTAATAGTTTTTTTATGTACATACGTTAAAACTTTTTTATAAAAAATGTCGAGCTACATCGATTAATACAGCAAAAAATATGTCATTTCATTTAGAAAAGTGAAATGTTCTTGGGCTCTTCCACCTACAAAAAACTATTATCGTCTCCTTTGCATTCAATAATTTTTTCAACAGCATTTTTTCATATCTTCAAAAACAACGGAAGTATTCAAAGTATTTACGTTATGTAATTTACTTCAAATATATATTTCAAACAATACCTACTTGACAATATATGAAAATATATTTCAAGATCATTAAAATCGACAAAATCAGCCCAAATAATTACCAAATTTTCTTTTGTTAACTATCGTATATCCACTACATACATAATTTTGAAGGAAATATATAATTTAGAAATATATATGTAAAAACAAAGATTTACGCATTTTATATAGCAAATTGAGTAGAGCGTTTTAAAAGCAAAAAAAAAAAAATTAATTGGAAAAATGACAGTATTACAAAATGAGTCAATGTTCATAGAAATATGATCGAAACTATTATATTTATCATAATTAGTATGATAGATTTTCAGGAAAAATAGGAGATGTCTTCGTAGCTCGTAGAACAAAAGATTCCGAATTTTGTACTTTCGAAAGAATAAATAAATATATTGATTATTTTTCAGATAAATAAAGCTTATTCATGAAAAAGAAAAGCCTATCTAAGTTTTGTTGCATTGTAATAAAACAATATGTGATCTAGACATGCGATCGGACATTTATTGTGTATAAAAATTTTAAAAATGTTAATAAAAAGATCAATGAACGTAATCAAAAAACACAAAAATAGACATTCTTCAACTTCAAATAACATTTAATTTCCTAACATTTATGTGAGACATTTAAATTTAAACGCTCTTTGAAATAATCAATCTACATTTATATTTTTACATTGAGTTGTCAATTGAGTTACTTCAATTCTCCCTATGCACATCATGGATAAATAACAACTAGTCATTCACATTCACGTTGCACATTTTAATAAACTTGTAGCGGCTAGCGAACGTAGAGAAAGTTCTAGCACTACAAAAGCTAGGAGACTTTACGACTCTCAGGATATACGAGCTGTCGAAAGACGAAGGCCAAGTTTTTATTCCTAAAGTGCATAGGACAACAAAGTCCACACTCGGTAATATTAGAACGGCCAGGACAGCAATCGCGAGCGTCGTAAATTCTACGATTACGAAGGGTAAGCACTCAAGCCAGCGGGCCTAACGTAAACCAGATGGCGACGTGCAAGACCCAGAGAAATCCCGCTACGCCATTTAGGAATTCGAAGAAGTGCCTTCGGAAAAATTGCAGCCCCACTCCAGGAAGAGTAGGAGGCGCAATCACCCCTGACACCTAATTGGCCAGAGCCTAAAAAACGCTTGGCCAATTGGGGAAGAAAAGCAGATCCAAAAAATCTTCGAGCGACGACGCGAGCTCGAGCGCAGAGAGAACAAGTTGTCCGCGAGCGCGAACCGCGAAGTACCGCGAAGTCCGAAATAGCCCGCTCTCTCTCAAGCTCGTCGTCAACTTGATTGTACAAGTTCATCTTTAAATAAAAGAGATAAACCAAGTACACAGTCTCGTCGATATCCAAATCCTTCTCTAAACTGGTGACCCCGACGTGATTAGACGGGATAGACAACAAGATGACGACTAGAAGCAACACGCGAGCCCACGGCAGTGAAGGGAGCAACGCGGAAATCAAGCTAGAGCCATTCTGGGCAGAACGGCCTGAGCTGTGGTTCAGCTACGCCGAAATGAAGTTCTCTGCACGCAACATTACGGACGACCAATCCAAATTCAGTCACGTCCTGGAAGGCCTTAGTTTGCGGCCTTAGATAGATGAGGTCTCGGACATCATCCAGCACCCGCCTGAAACTAACAGGTATGAAGTGCTTAAGGACGCGATACTACGCCGCCTCGCTGTGCCACAAACACGGAAGATCCGGCGTCTCCTGGAGAAGGAGGACATCGGTGACCGGACACCGTCGCAATTCCTGCGATACATAAGGACACAAGCAGGCGAAGCAGCGTCAGACGAGCTGGTAAGAACTCTGTGGACAGACAGACTGCAGCCCATGACCCGCGCCATACTAGCAGCATCGAACGCGCCGCTGGACGAGTTAGCAGCGACTGCAGACCGAATAGAGGAAAACACGCAACGAGCTGCTGCCGTATCCGAAATCACGGACGCCGATTACCTACGTAAGATGTTCGACGAGGTGAAGACGCAGATGGCCGAAATGTCGGAGAGGATCAACCGCGTGTCGTCACGACAGACCACCAGGCCCCGATCAGGAAGCCGCACAAGAGGGCGATCCAAGTCACCGGCAGCGAGGAACCTCTGCTGGTACCATTACAGATTCGGCAATCGTTCGACGAAATGTCGCGCACCATGCAGCTGGACGTCGGGAAACGGACAGGCCCGACACTGAATGCGGCAAGCAGTGAGAGGCCAACGACGACGAGCCGCCTTTTTGTCAGTGATATAGTGACAAAAACCAAGTACCTTATCGACACTGGTTCGGACCTGTGCGTGCTACCGCGTACGTGTGTTAACGGCCTAACCAAGAAGTCGACGTATGAAGTATATGCGGCCAACGGGACCACCATCAGTACATATGGAATCAAGTCCCTCCGTCTCGACCTCGGATTAAGACGTGCATTCCAGTGGAAGTTCGTCATCGCCGACGTGGCGAAACCCATCATCGAAGCAGACTTCCTGTCCCATTTTGGACTAATCGTCGACCTCCGACACCGTCGGTTACTGGACCAGACGACATCTCTTACAACAACCGGAAGGATCACAGCCGAGGAAGTGGATTCAGTGAGGACGATATCAGGCGACGCGCCCTATCACCATCTCCTCGCAAAATATCCAGACCTCGCGAGACCGACAGCGATTCCGCGTAAGGTAAGACACAATGTCGTCCATTACATTAATACTACGCCCGGTCCGCCGATATTCTGTAAACCGCGCCGTTTATCTACGGAAATGTACAAAATCGCGCACGCAGAGTTTAGCGAGCTGATGAGCCAGGGATATATCCGACCATCCAAGAGTCAATGGGCTTCAGCCCTTCACATGGTTCCTAAAAAGGAAAAGCGATGGAGACCCTGTGGCGATTATCGCGCGCTAAACTCCCGAACGGTACCGGATCGCTATCCGATACCATACATAGAAGACTTTTCGCGAATGCTCTCCGGGAAGAAAATATTCTCGACTATCGATCTGGTTCGCGCCTATCACCAGATACCAGTCCATCCGGGGGACATTCCGAAAACCGCGGTAACCACACCTTTCGGTCTGTACGAATACACCGTAATGCCGTTTGGGTTGAGTAATGCCGCGCAGACGTTCCAAAGATTTATTGATACAGTCTTGAGGGGATTAGATTTTTGTTACGCGTATCTTGATGATATCTTAGTCGCCTCCCGAGACGAGAAAGAACATCGCGAACATCTGGAACAGCTATTCGCAAGGCTGGACCAGTATGGCATGCACGTCAACCCGACCAAATGCGATTTCGCGAAAAACGAGATAAAATTTTTGGGATACACGGTGAACGAGCACGGAACGAAACCGCTCGCTGAGAAAGTAAAAGCGATATTAGAATTTCCCAAGCCGGACACCGTGAAAAAGCTACGCAGATTCCTGGGTATGATGAACTTCTACCGAAGATTCATACCCAAGGCCGCAAAATTACAGACTCCGCTGAACCAACTTTTGAAAGGTCAGAAGTTAAAAGGTAACTCTCCGATCCGATGGTTCACCGAAGCGGAAACAGCATTTCAAGCGTTGAAAGAAGCGTTATCAAACGCAGCGTTGCTAGCGCATCCGTCAAATCGCGCGAATATCGCGATTATGGTAGATGCATCCGATTTCGCGTTGGGAGCGACTCTGCAGCAGCAGGAAGAGGGTTCGTGGCGATCACTAGCCTTCTTCACGAAATCTTTGGCATCAACGCAGCGCAAGTACAGCGCTTACGACAGAGAGCTGCTCGCCGTCTATTCCGCGATTAAGCAATTTCGGCACGCGGTGGAAGGACGATCATTCACCGTGTACACCGATCATAAACCGATTACGTACGCGTTTCAACAGAAACCCGAAAGATGTACTCCGCGACAGTTTAGATATCTTGATTATATTGGCCAATACACGACCGATATTCGACATATCAGCGGAAAGGACAACGAAGTGGCAGACGCATTGTCGAGAATAGAATCCGTGACCGCAGCCTTAAATTACGAACGGCTAGCTCAATCACAAAGTACGGATAAAGAATTGAAGTGACTCCTCACCGCGTCTGGTACTTCGTTATGTCTGAAGAAAATTAAACCTGTAGGTAGCAACGCTTCCGTATATTGCGATACATCGACCGAGGTATGCAGACCATTCGTAACGCCTGCATATCGCAAACAAGTATTCGAATCATTACACGGAATAGCGCACCCAGGAATAAAAGCGACAGTCAGATTAGTTAAAGAACGTTTCGTCTGGCCGTCGATTGATCGCGATTGCCGAGAATGGGCACGAAGCTGTGTCAAATGTCAGCAAGCAAAGGTAAGCAGGCATGTAATAAGCCCTACAGCGAACTTTCTACCGCCGTCCACAAGGTTCGAGCACGTGCACATCGACCTAGTAGGACCGCTACCGAGTTCGGAAGGAAACAGATACTGCCTCACTTGCGTAGACAGATACACACGCTGGCCCGAAGTTTTTCCTATCGCGAATATAGAAGCAGAAACCGTCGCAAAAGCTTTCGTAGATGGTTGGGTATCCCGATTCGGCACACCTGCTCGCGTCACCACCGACCAGGGCAGACAATTCGAATCAACCCTATTTAACCAAATCAGCGCAATGCTCGGAACACGACATTTAAGAACGACTGCATACCATCCAGCCGCGAACGGCATGGTGGAACGGTTTCATCGCCAATTAAAGGCAGCGATAAAGTGTCACGCCAACGACCGTTGGACCGAAGTCCTTCCGACAGTCCTCCTTGGCATAAGAGTAGCGCATCGCGAAGATTTAAACGCATCCTCCGCAGAACTAGTATACGGTCAGACGATACGTTTACCGGCCGAATTCTTCGCGGAGAGCAAAGCGAACGACGGGAACAACGTGGAACCGGCCAACATGGTTAGACAGCTAAGAAGCGTGTTTAGAAGAATCCGACCTACGGATGGGTCAAGACACGGAACGCGAAAGACGTTCATATTTAAAGACCTAGACACGGCTTCGCACGTATTTATCAGGGTCGATCAAGTTAGGACCCCGCTGCAAAACCCGTATGAAGGCCCGTTCCCAGTTGTCTCCCGCGAAGACAAAACATATGTAGTCAGGGTAAGAGGAAAGGACACACGCGTGTCTATAGACCGCCTCAAACCTGCCTACATCGTCAATAACGATAACGACAGCGAATACACGCGAGATGACGAAACATCATCGCGCATAACGTACAAACCCGCGACTCAAGAACCGACCGATACGCAAATACGTACGCGATCGGGCCGCCAAGTTAGAGTCCCAGACCGTTTTCAAGTACGCCGATAGACATATAAGTATACAATTGTACGCTATTGTAAAATAGTTTTAAGAAAGGATCTAGAATAGTAACGTTTACACTGGCAAGGGGGTGATGTAGCGGCTAGCGAACGTAGAGAAAGTTCTAGCACTACAAAAGCTAGGAGACTTTACGACTCTCAGGATATACGAGCTGTCGAAAGACGAAGGCCAAGTTTTTATTCCTAAAGTGCATAGGACAACAAAGTCCACACTCGGTAATATTAGAACGGCCAGGACAGCAATCGCGAGCGTCGTAAATTCTACGATTACGAAGGGTAAGCACTCAAGCCAGCGGGCCTAACGTAAACCAGATGGCGACGTGCAAGACCCAAAGAAATCCCGCTACGCCATTTAGGAATTCGAAGAAGTGCCTTCGGAAAAATTGCAGCCCCACTCCAGGAAGAGTAGGAGGCGCAATCACCCCTGACACCTAATTGGCCAGAGCCTAAAAAACGCTTGGCCAATTGGGGAAGAAAAGCAGATCCAAAAAATCTTCGAGCGACGACGCGAGCTCGAGCGCAGAGAGAACAAGTTGTCCGCGAGCGCGAACCGCGAAGTACCGCGAAGTCCGAAATAGCCCGCTCTCTCTCAAGCTCGTCGTCAACTTGATTGTACAAGTTCATCTTCAAATAAAAGAGATAAACCAAGTACACAGTCTCGTCGATATCCAAATCCTTCTCTAAAAACTTCTTTGCAGAATCAAAGCGAACAAGAATGTCTTTGCAGACACAATTATTAAATATAATCTGAGTCCTTTTAGTAAAAAAAATTGCTTGATGTTTGGATAACAGAGTAGAGTGATTCATAAAATCGAAAAGCTAGGGTGGATCTAAGATGGTACAGAAAGGTTGCTAGTTGTAAAATATTCATCTAATAATAATTCATGATATAAAACCATGCTGATCATTAGGTGTAAACAGAAAATAAGATTTACTAACTATAATATTTTCGAAAGACATTTTGAATATTAATAGATCTATAAGATAGGAAGAAAGAGGGAAGGACAGGGAAAAAGAGAGACCCTCTCTCGCCACTATTAAAGTAAAGGGTAAATGCTAGCGTTTCCGATTTGTTGAAAAGAATCCAAAGCACACGAAATATAGAATATATACAGAAATTAAAAAATGTGACAGAAATGCTACCATTATGCTCTCTTTTATTTATAATATATTAAAAGTGGCTACAAAATTTTAAACTTAATTAATGCTGATGCTTAATAAGTTCGAAATATTAATGTTAAAATTAGGTTGATGTCTAAATAAATACTACATAAACTGAATTAAGCATGAAATGACATAAGAGATTAGCATCATTCGAGTGCGGATCTTTATGCCATTATGACATATCAAAATATGCAAAATACATGCAAAGTAGATTTTAAATACAGTCAAAGTATATATAAAATATATGTAAGATATACACATATTTGAAAAAAGTTATAGAGCAATCAAACAATTCACGATTAAAAATAATTGTCCCGCCGTCAACGGAGAAATCAGTGAATTAATCACTTACAACCGATACGTTGCACTAGATAGATAGTGTGTTGTTAAATTCAAATAGCGCGTCATTAAATACAATTCCGTGCGACGATTAGTGCGCGTCAGATCTACACTAATCTATTATAATATTGCTTAAATCATCGAACCGAACCACTTAATAAATTTAAAAAGAAAACGAAACATGATGTGATTTTCATCAATTATATAATAATTCATAGTATGATAAAAGTAGTAGGTAGTTTCTTATACATTAATTATAAGCTATACTATTATAAGCTATACTTCATGCTTATATGCGTAATATGCTAATGCTGTTAATAAGTTATATATATAACAAGTATTTTTATGAGTAAACAGCTTTTTTCTTAAATCATAATGCTAATTGGAGTCAAAGCTTTCACGATTCATAATATTTCTAAAAATTTGCGAACGGAAATTGTATTTAAAAGAAAATTTTTTCCAACGCAACGTCGTCTCACCAACATTGCAACTACATTCTTCAGGAATCTGTGAATTTCACAACGCTAAGATATTTCCAAAAGTCTACCGATATAATTAAACTATTATTATATTTCTTTTATTAAAAAAATTAAATTAACTTTAATTTTTAAGTTATTTTTCAAATACATAAATTATACACATTTATATAGGGTGTCCCAACATCGGTACAAGCGATACAAGGACGGGGTGATTTTACATGAAAAAATAAGTCAGAAATGAAGAATAAAATTTTTTTGTAAAATGTTTTGTTTTCTAGAAATTCGAATTTGGAAATTTATAAAACATATTAGAATTTGGCTAATTTTAGACGTAACAGAAAAGATTAATTAATAAGAATTCTACATACAAAAATAAATAAAAAATGTAGATGAAAATTTTTTCCATTTAAAATTACATTTTCACTAAAAAAATATACTTTAAATATCTTTCATTGAAAAAATAGACTTTAAAGATTGTCTTGACAAACGTGTACTTGATAAATCTTCAAACTTGAATTTTCGAAACCAAAGCATCTTATAAAAAGATTTTTGACTTGTTTTTACATATAGAATAATTTCTTATTAATTATTCTTTTCTGTCACATTTAGAATTAGTTAAATTCGGTTATACTTGATAAATTTTCAAATTTAATTTTCTCAAAAACGAGACCTTAAATTAAAAAAATTTTCTTTTCGACTTATTCTTCAATATATAATTATCCCCTCCCTGGTTGTACTACCGATGCTGAGACGTACTGTATAAATATGGACAGAAGTTTAGTATTCAGAATAACATTTTTGAATTGTAGCGGCCCTACGATTCCTCGACTACGAGTTTCGAACACTCGACTTGCACAAGCCGCAAGTGGCTGCGCGCCTAGCGTCGAGGTCCTACCGATCTCCGATGTTAAGCAAGCAGCATGCGGAACCCCGCTAGGAGGGTGACCGGGCCCAGCCTAGCGGGGGTAGTTATAACAACAAGCGTCTAGGGTAAGGAGTCGCTGCTGCCATCAGCCCCACTGATGAATCTAGGCAGTGACTCCGAGACACGAAACGCAAAATCGCCTTTCTTCTCACTTCTCTCTCTCACTCCTTCAGTCCTTCCAGCAGCATCCTGGGTCTTTAAAATTCTTTACAGATACCCTAAAGAGTATATAAAACATCGTTGGAAAAACCTATCAGCGTTTGAGATGTCGGAACTTTCTGTTTAATTATACTTTTTGTGATGTGGAAATTACATGGAATAAACAATAGAGTAGTTCCAACGTAACTGACCACACTTTGAACTTCGTAACTGACTAGCGCTTATCCCCGCCAATTCTTGGAATTGAGACTATTTCCACTCTATGTTACTTTACTGTGCAGCCACGTGAAAAATAACACTCGCAAAACATAAAATAAGTGCTATATGATACCGATATTGCGGCACATTATAATTATTTCGGATCAAACTTAGACCAATTTTACTTTAACACGTTCGTCGCCATATCTGGGTGACAGGTATGTGTCCGTGGGAGCCCCGTCACCCAGATATGGGTGATGTTCTTCTTGGTCAAGTTATAAGATGTTTAATTGGATTTTTAAATAGGAATATAATGGAATAAGCACTGGCAAATATAAAATATACACAATAAAAATAAAAAATAAAAAATTTACACATTATATCATACTTTATATTAATTTATATTTAAAATAAAATGAAACATTACATTACGTTGTAAGATATCTGTTAAAACAGTTCAAACACATTTGTGGTAGTTTTGGACAATTTTGACAATACGTTGTAGTTTTTTTACATTTTTTCTAGCTTCTTGGCGTTCAAGAAGTCGTCTCTTCTTTTGATAACATAGAACGCAGATCCTTCTAATAGGCTTGCCCTGCTGATTCTTACGAATCTCTAAATGGTGAGACACTTTTTTCGTTTTCTTTCTTTCATTGTCGGGCCTAATATTTTCCGAGTACAACAATTCTCTAACTAGAAGTTCCCATCTTAGTTTCTGTGACTAGAGGTTTATTACCTTTTCATCCAAAAATAATGAAAGAACTTCACCTGGGCTAATGTTGGAAGGCAATTCCATCAGAAGCCCACTTTTTCCGGTGAATATAAATGATTGTTGCTTGTTGGCGAACTCGTTCCACTGGATATTGTCCAAAGAATCACCATCATTGTTCAATTCCTCCTTTTCTGCTATAGCAAGTTCTTCTAACATCTTCAAGATCTTTATTTGCATATGATTCCTCGTCATCTGAGTCTGAATTTGATGAAATACAATTTATAATCCTTCTTGTAAAACTCACTACTCTCCTAACTTTCAATTATATTTTAACACTGTGCAACGAACATTTTGAGAATAAAAAATCACTGATGCTTATCAGACAAAGTATGCTTTTTGACTGAATGAAGGTTCTGGGATAAATGCAGTCCTTTTTCCGAAGAGCTTATCGCTTTCCCCATTTCGTTTCTAAATGTTTTACTTTATAATGACACGAAGGTACGAAAACTTTAGGTCACAGATCACGCAAGTGCCTACTCGAATTTCATCGTTGCTATTCCAGCTGATCGCTCTATTTATGTTCTGGCGCTCTGGCTCTCTGGCTCCGAAATTTAGGCCCGGCAGGAAATTCATCCAATTCACGCTGGACGACGAACGTGTTAAACAACAAACACAATAGTGCTTGTTTAAATGATTGCTTTATTTTCATAAGTATTAGAAGTAGTTGAATATTTCTTTAATACATACATTAATAATTAATACTAAATTACATTAAATAATAAAAATAAATAATGGTAGAAGTATTACAGAAAAAAATAATAATAGAATAAATAAAAATTATTTTGAATTGTGATAATCTATTATAGATTTTGCATCTACTCGAGTCACAGAAAGCTGCGAATAAGATCTATAGCATCTGTCCCTTCGGTAGCATCTTCTCTAATTCTTTCTGTTTCTCCACATTCATTGATCCACTCTGTCACTTCTTCATGAAAAATTGTTTCACATGTTGCATTGTACGGAGCAGTTTCTAATAAGAAAGTAGCAGAATATGTCAAGTTTCTTTCAGCTATTCTTGTTTTCGATTAAGGATTTTATTCCAGAAATTGAACATATTCACAAAGGTTATAGTGGTCCATATTTCATTTACTAAATCTATACAATCTTTTATGTCATAATCAGCATAGAATTCTGATATTTCATTTTCATATTATAACAATTTATGCCAGAATCTTCTTTTTAATTTTGAAATTATGCTGTCGTCCATTAGTTTGATTAGGAAACTGGTGTTGGGCAATAAAAATGTGATTTTGAAATGACAGCCGTCCATTTCTTTTTATGGCCAGTAAAATTATCTATTACTAGTAAAACTTTACCATAAGAATTTTTTTATTCATCCAAGCATTTTTATTGTGATTATGTATCACGGGCAAATTATTTTTACAATGTTTTAATGCTCTAGATTTTCCATACTTACTAATTAAAAGTGGTAATTTGTAGCTTCCGCTTGCGTTTACAAAGCTAATGTTATTCTGTCCTTCTTAATCCCCCCTGGTACTTTTTTTTCATTTTTATTTACTAATATTTTGTTGGAAAGCATTTTATCCAAAATTTTAAATATTTATTCTAAAGTATGTTTGTTTCATCTATGTTTCATATATTATTCTCACTTTCATTATCTTCTAACATCTTCGAGAGTTGTATAAACTCTTTTGCAGTAGATTTATCCGCATCATCACTTTCATCGTAGATATTTGCAAAACGCAAATTATAATTTTTTTTAAATCGCCAAAGCCAGCCTTTATTTAGTGTGAAGTTGAACAGGTCGCCCCTTTTTTCTTGTAGTACTATTGCCTTTTCTAATAAAATATTATCAGTTATTCGGTCTCCTACTAAATGACGTGATGAAAACCACGAATACAATTCTTTATCTAAATCAGTAAATGTAGATGAACGCATTCTTTTTCTTTGGAGTTTAAAATCTTCTTCCGCAAATTGTCGTATTGACAAAGCATTTTATTGAAGCGTCTTATCATTTGATGCGAAACATTATATTCATGTACAAGATTATTTACACTTTCACCAACCTCTAATTTATTTAAAATGTCCAAACAATCTGCAATATTCACTTCTTTACTAGATTTGATTAAAATATAAAAGTCACTGTACTGAGTTGAAAGTCACTCACATCGATAACTTGTAAATCACTCTTTGTCTTCTCTTCTTTTCTTTTTTTCTGTCCGTGATGTCCTCATAATCCTCTTATGTTACCCTTTCCAAAAGACTCTGAACAGAAAATGTTTTAGACCAATGCCGAAGTTTCCAAATCTTTCCCATCAATTAAAAATTGTCTCTTACACAATTCGGATATGAACGTGTTCATGGTTATCTGAATAGAGGTACTATCAAGTTACGCACGTAAATGGTTGATAACTGTTTCATTTCAAGAGTGACAGGCCACAAAGTTGGACGACACAATACAATATAACTCCAAAAGAGAGCATCACAAAATAAAGTTCATGTTGTATTTTAAATTATAAATATGTAACATAGACGGAGTGTTCCTGAAATAGGATGTCGATAAACAGAAACTTTCTGAAACTAAAAATAAGAAATAGAAAAAGATGATGACCTATTTGACACATCCGACAACACGGATGAAGAGGAGAATTTCTTGAATAAACACAGAGGATAAAAGGGAAGAAGATTAATTGAATATGGAGTTCCGAAAGTGAAAATAATGTAGATGACCAGCACATCGAAACTGCTGGGATAGTTTGAGAAGAAGATTCCAAACCTGGAAGAGCATCAATTCAGATATTTTATAGAAAATGCAGTGAAAAAATTGTAATCTACACTTTTGACTTATTTTTACAAATAGAATAATTTTCTGCTTATTATTTATTCATGAACACTAGCTAAAGAATTAGCTAAATTAACTAGATTACAATTAATAAATTTTCAAATTTAATTTTCTTGAAAATGAAGCCTTAAATGAAAAACATTTATTCTTTGTTTTCGAGTTATTTTTTCATATAGTGCAACCCTCTTTTTCATTGCTGGAATCACTGGAACACCATCGTTCCGAATATTTTATTTGAATATTTTCATATACATATAATTCATAAATACATATAGGTGTTCAGTTTATCTCGCAAAATGCAAATATCTCGAATTGAAGTTATAAAAAAAAGTTTTTACAAAAGTTGTTTGATACAAAGGCATATGTTATGGTTTTGTGGTATTTTTTGTGGGTAGAGTGGAGGAAATTTCAAGATAAATTTCTTTAAATGGAATTTTAAATATAGTAATCAATTCTGAGCATTTTCTGTAAAAGAAATCTTAACTTATTTACGTCGAAAAACATTGATTTAGGAGATACTTTTATTTTAAGTTTATAAGAATACTTCAACGTTTTTAGTGAATATGGAATTGTCATCAATCATAATATTAATACAAATATAATTGACTGAAAATAGCAAATACAGAAACATTTAAATCCATTTAAACCATTTGCTTAGCATTTCAAATTACGTTCGGAATTATATTGAGCCAGAAAGAAGAGCAAAATTATAAAAATGAAATATGCAGAAGTATGCAAAAGAGTAAAGTGTCGCATTTACGTAAATCAGTAAAATTAGAAGTGAATGAAGAAATAAAATAAGTTTTGATAAGTTTCTCAAAAAAACATTATAACGAAATATTAATGATTTAATATATTAGAAAAATGTAATTGATAATGGCATAATTAAATCGATCAGCACAATCAGAATTGTTGTTTTCTGTATTAATATAATACATTGATTATAAAAACATTTGAGACAAAAATGTTAAATTAATAATTATAGTTGTTTATAATTAGTAAATGTATCGATCCCAATAAAATGGTTATCGTTGAATTTAATTTTTTTTTTTAATCTTTAATTTTTCTTTTTTAAATTGCACAAAAACAGCAGAGTCTTCTGAAACTGATCAAGGTACATTTTGTACAGACTTGGATAGACGAATTGGATTTTTTGAACAGTTAAATAACTTCATTTTTATGTAAGACATTCATTTTTAAAATTTCAAGATATTTATATTTTTTCCATTTATGGACTCACATAATTTATATATTTTTATATTTTTTAATAGTATAATACTAATAATAGTAGTAACAATAACAACAACAACAACAACATAATAATAATAATAATAACAATAATAATAACAATAATAATAACATATTAACAAATAAATTTCTATTGAGAATTTGTTCAATTCGAATAGTGATTCATTTACATCCGTATATAAATTTCTGATACAAGTATTGAAAATTAAATTGTAAAACAATAACAAATATGAATAACAATAAATATTATATTAGGATATTTAATAAAATAATAAATTAAAATAGTTGATTTAAAATGGAAAAAGAGATCGATAAAATATTTTAATTAATAAACTTATATATATAAGATATTCTTATTAGTCTGGCAAAATTAAACGAGAAAACCATAAGATTCTTAGTAATAATTCCTCGACAACATAGGTCAAGGGAACTTGATACATAGCTTAATTATTAAATAACTGAGTGCAATAGCTGTTTAAAATAAGCAACAAGAAAAATTGATTTCAATCGCAGAATTGTCTTAGATTAAACTTGGCCTAGTGCATTAATTGTGTAAAAATACTAAACTGCAAAAGATGTTTATAAATAGATAAAGAGTTTGTATGATCGATCTATGATGCATATGTCACAATACAATCACTTACAAAATCAGTATAAATATAAAAATTTATACAACAATAATAGTATATAGTAAAATTATCACACACAAAACAGCGTTTTGAACAGAACCATTCTTAAGTAAGTATTACTTACTTTATACAATTACTAATCCAAGAAACCAAATCAATCATTAGATCAAGAAAATAAATAAAGTACATTTCCATTTTCTTTGATTCGAAAATTCTTTAGCTACATGAAATTCCGAATATGACGAATAAAGATTCTGAAACTCAATCATAAAATTATGAATTTTTCACTAAAAAAATAAACTAAATAAATAAACAAATTTATATTACATTGAATTTGTTGAAACTAAATAATAAATAAATTTATTTTGCAAATTATACAAGTAATTCTATCTAAATTTCCTACCTCAAATATTTTCGTTGTGTTTGAATATATTAAAAAATTTTATTAACGGTAATTCAGTACAGAGGGGGCTATAATATAGTAGTAATGATTTTTTCATAGGATGGATTTCAGAAATTTCAAAATCATTTCTAATTTTTTTAAGAATTTCTTTAAATCGATATAGTTTCACATTCTCTATAAAAAAAGTATTAATCTATGCATGTTGTTCGGGCCATTTTCTATAATTGTTAGAAGTATCTTGTATGAAAGACGTTGTTAGGCTTCTTGTTCACAAAAAAGAATTTATTATTCTATATTTAGATATGTTTGAACAAGGACAACTGCCCATGCATTTTTTCATGCTGGCAAGAAGTCCCAAAGTCACGCTCTATTGTAACGCGATAGCTTATTGTTTCTGCTGATCCATGTACCTAGTATATATGCCTCTAGAAACAGTTGATAACAATCATCCTATCGATGTTTAATGATTTCATCATTTTTAGGGCAATCAAACGGCTCGTATTCTAAAGTGATTGGCTAGCATTTGCCATCACATTCCTATAAAGGAGAACCGCCATTACCGGGGAAGACAGTGCGTTACGAAATCAAAAGTACAATAATCAATACAATTCAGTGCGATATATCGATCAGTATGATATTCAATTACAAGTGCAAACATTTTTACAATTATACAGTCTACTCAACACGATCTCTAATCTCCTATCGAAATCGTACCATTTCATATCAACTCGCTATATTTCACCACATGATGGCTATCCATCTCAAACTCAAGCGTCTCGAATTGTTTCATAAAACCACAACACATCTCGAAAATTATTAGTTTTAAAGATGTGTATTTGAATTTCAATTCTGTAAAATTTTAGTATCAATGACGAGAAAAAACAGGGGCAGTGTTCATAACTGTCCTTGTTTTTCATGCATAGATTATAAAAAAGTTAATTTAGAAATCATAAAAGATAATAATATATAATAATAATAATAATAATAAAACACATATTATTTTAATTAGTAGGTACATATAAGTGATAAGAACTATTTGCATATCATTGTACACATTTTAATATCAGTAACATTAAAATAATTTAATACTTTTATATAATTACAAAAATTTAATACTATAAAAATATAATGATGTCAAAATTATCATAATGATAAAAATAATTAATAGCAAAATAAGAAAATATATAAATAACAAAAGTAAGAAAAATAAAAAATAATAATAAAAAGAATGTCTTATTAGAAAGTAAGAATATGTGTAAATATTTTTATAATATGAAATTACACATAGTTGTAAATCATATGATCACCGATCATATGACCAATCAAATTGATTTAGGGATCTGTAATACTCAAATAAATAATTTCAAAGTTCATACAAATACAGTGATAAGTTCTATATAAAGCTAATTGATGATTAGAAAAATGTGATAAACTAAAAGATGCAGAAGTAATTCTCTGTTGGAATTCTTAAATAAGTTATGTATATCTAAAGAAAAGTACAAACTCATAGAATATGTGCTGTGTAGAGTACAGAATATGTCCTTGAACTTCATGATACTAAGGATATAAGATTTACTTTGAATCGAAGAACTATAAATTCTATGATTCTGAAACTGCGATTTCAGATTATAAAATTTTACGTCGCTCAATGTCAAAGCGATTTGAGACAGGACTTACTATACAATATTTACCAGTGGCGTTAAGAAATTCAAAATTAGATTTCGTCTTCTTCCAAATTTTAGATAACTCTATGCAATTTCATTCTCATAACTTCTATTCTTATCATATATTCTACAGAAAATATATTCGAAAGTTTTACGAACAGTAGAAAGCATAATTTCACGAATACTATAAAGCATAATTTGAAATCACATCAGAATATCTCTTTATGTTTGAAGTAAATTCATTCAATCTTTTTGATTGTTATTTAGCTAATCTGCTAGAACCAATTTTAAATACCAACTCGTTTAATTGTACGGCAACCGAATTTTAATTAAAAGTTTTTCAAAATTTCATACCTGTGTATAGATGTTCAATATAATATATGTATAGAACGGATCGATTTCATATCTCCAAGATATTTTCTCATATTGCCTTCGTCACGCAAACTATGGAAATTCCAAACCGTTTCAACAAATTTTTCGTAATTATATACTGGTCGAAGTGAATTCCAAAGCAATCACATCAGCACGCAAAGACGATTTATAAAGCGATGTGGAATAATAAACGAAGCAAACGCGATATACACGAGCACGATATAATATAATAGCGATATTTAACGATTGGAAATGCAGATATCTCGAAATTTAGCTGAACTACTTTGATCCGATTTAAAATTGATTTCAAATTTTGCCGTCAATCTTATTGTAGCCAGTCAGTGTCATTCGACGTTGATTTAAAATTCACTGATAAAGAGATATGACTAAAAGATAAAGAGATATGATTAAAAATAAAAGAAAGCACTATGGATGAAGAATCAATTTAAAGAATTTCACAAACTTCACAGATTTACCTTTATGGAATGGAAAAGATTTAATTCTCCATATTAACTATTACACAACAATATTTTATCAAAATTGTTTCATAAATTGTCTTCGTTTTATCAAAAGTTTAAATTGAAACTGTAAAAATATATTATAGGCTCAATCATCAAAGTATTTTTCTTGTAGTCTTTATCCAGTCCCTTTAAAAAAAAATTTTCCTAATTCATGACATATTTGATAAATATGGATACAACTTTTTGGTAACAATTTCTCTTCACATTCAGTAATAATGTTCTCATGATATTTTATGAAAGTATAAAGTATACAATATTGCAAATATTTTCAGTTTGAGTTTCCGTTTGCCCCTCTTTCATTACTCTGTCAACTTCTTTAAAATTTACCTTTAATTTCCAAACGGTGGTTACATATATGCACGTATTATATAATAATAGGTTATTATACTAGTAGCATAGAATAATTTTGAAAACTAAAATATTTAATAAAAGAAAAATTAAATATAAAAATTATTTTAAGATATGTAGAAAAAGAAACAATCCTAAATTCATCAATTTTTGACCCTAATACTCTTTTATAGAATGATGAGAGGATTTAATATGTACAAAGAAAAAGATAAATTTTTATTTAAAAAACATAACGTCTAGGAGACATGTTCCACTGGCCCTGGGCCTCCTACCAGGAAACGCGTATAAACATATAAACGTATAAAAGTAATGTGAGGGACGCACCTCTGGACAGTACCGTTAGGCCCATAAAATATTACTTGAGTTTCCGATCAACCTCTGAGTAAGAAAGTTCAGCAAGCCTTCTTATTCATCGCAGTGAGTGAACAAGTGTATGCAAAATAAAAATTCGAACAAAGACTCTAAAGTGAGAATCAAAACCCTCACACCTGAAAAAGAAAACATATCATCAGACATAGCTACAAACAATCTGAACTATGCATTTGCAGGCAAGGCATCCACATGGACGGCGTGGCTAAGAGAAAAGCCACTGAAGAACAACTCAAAGTTACTATATCAAGAAAAAGGGCTACATTTCTATCAAATTGGCAAATATGCAGAAAGGTATCGAACACATCAACCCAGACATCCCTACCAAAAACAGGTACATCATCTTCGCTGTTTGTATCATCAATGAGCTAGACTCAGGCCCCCAAAACACGAAGTGACAAAACGACATCCCAAACGCGAACACTGCAACACCCTAAATTTAAATCCTCCTGCTAAAAAAAACCCCAAAATGTCAAACTTCCGCCATTCATAGTAAAATAGACCATCTAAAATTCCTCGACGCACTTCAATCAAAATACCAGAATGCTTTCCAAGCCAAATTCACGTCAGACAAACTTAAAATAATGTTTATAAACATAATAGATTTTACAAAATGTATGTCAAAGAAAACATTGAATTTTATCTATACGGTTATCTCCGAGAAAATATTAACCGTAGAGCTCGAGGCTAACTAGAATAAGTGAAAACATTAAATGCCACAGCCTAAATCCCATACACTGTGTTGTAATATCGACCGACACCAAATATATAGAGTCACGTTTGCGCCCTGAACCACACTGGCACAAATAAATCATGTTAGATTCATCGAGAATATCAAAATATATCGGGAAAGATATGAATCCCATAAATCCAACAATTCAATGTTTCCGCTGTCAGGTGGATTACGTCGTCAAATTGCAACAAGAAAACAGTGTGTGTCAAATGCGCCGAGCAACATAACACCAGATCCTGCAGCTAAACTCCCCCAATATGCGCCAATTGCAAAGGCGCTTACCCGGTTAATTATTGCCAATGCCTTGCATTTACTGGCTATTCTGGCCAAAAAGACTGCCAGTAAAGAAAGAATCCAACATGTGCAAAACTCTCTCCCAAACATGCACCTCTCAGCACAAAGATTTCCCCATCTTATTCCAAAGAAAATCCTTACCACTTTCCTTACTCAGGCAAACATCAAAACAAGGCAAGAAATATCATGTGTAAAAGCCATATCACCTCAACCCCCCCCCCCACAGCAATTAAATTAATCACAAGCAAAAGCAAAAAAAAAGAATGAATTCTAATTTTCCTTTGGTTGAGGCGTCGCCTACGTTCCACACCATCTACATCCTCGCGTAAGTAACTCCCAAAAATGCAACTATAAAATACACTTGCTTTATTGCTTTTGCGAAAAATAAAATGATCGTCAGTATGTAATCCACTTTGAACCTTCTATTTTTTCCTCTAACATTTTTTTCTAATTTTAATTAAAAAGATATATTTCTCGTTACAGTTACACGAATTACACTATACACATATGAGGATTGATTATATCGTAATAGATTAGCCTCATAGATTTTATGCAACGGAGATATACGATGATTAATCAACTTTAATATTTGGATTAATATTCGACTACTGAATATTGAAATTATTATAATTTCGTAAAAAGAAATCGTACAATGATAAACTTAGACTTAAACTTTTAAAATGTATTGTATTCTAGTATCATGTAGTAAGTGGATAAATTTTTTCTTGAAGATGCTATAAACTATCATAGTATGTAAGAACATTGGAAAAATATTTTCATGTCTAAATTTACAATGGATTTAAAAATTGAAGCCTCCCCTTTACAACGATCTCCAAAAATTTGACTTATGATTTCAAAAATTCAATAGGGAAGGTTTTAATCCATTAGATTAGATTTAGATAGAAAAATTTTCAACGTTTTCATATGTTATGACAATTTATAACATTTTCCCACTCGCTATATATTATAAAATCATCTTAGAATAAAATAAATGATGCATTTTGAAAGTAGAGGCTTCAAACATTTTTTTTACAGAATTATAATAATTTTAACAAATTAAATTTAGATATTTAATAGATTTAATAGATATTTAATAATTATAACAATTTTAATATGTCAAATATTAACATGAATCACTATATATTGCAACATAATTGTTTGTTACTCACAGGAAAGACAATTTCCAGTATCAAAAGCACTATGTTCTATAAATAAATGAGTGAATCACCAACTAATCATGTGAGAATAATAAGCGTTTGGTAGCTAGTAAGAAGATCGAATATTTCTGTTTGGATATCAGTTACATACCTCAAGCATTTTGATGCATAATTGTGTGCTATGCATATATGTATAAGTCATGTGCACCAAAGTGACATCTGTAAATACTTAATTCGAACTGGAGAATAAGTTAAATAGACGTTATCGAGTCGAGAATACTGTATAACTCTATTATAATCGCTTCTCATTAATTATATGTATTTATACCCTAACTACTATTTCTTTAGTTGTATGTTTATATTATTTGTGATAAAATAATGAGAAAAAATAAACATATATTTTCTGATAAGATGTATGATGTAGTACAGTATAGTATGACAAATTTCTAAAAAATCAACACAAAAGTATTAAAAAAGTATTACATCATTTAAATAGATTTGAAAAAGTTAAGGAACGAAAATGGAAGTATGAATTAATAAAGAAATTGATGAGAAAGTGAACGCAAGTTTTGCTTACCAGATTTTAAACTATTATTAATATACAGTCAAATCTTTTTTTGTGCGGTGTTTTGTTTTGTGCGATTTGTTTTATACGGTATATGAATACCAACGGTGTTGTAATGTTTTCTATAATGTACACATATAAACTAATACAATACATATGATATACAATGTATGTACATATTGCGTCAGCCAATTCCAATATGTACATACATATTACACCAGGTAGTAACATCAGTTAATTACGAACCTTAGAAGTGCGTATATGCATATCTTTTGACCATTAAGGTGTAGAAGCATTTCAGTCTTTTTGTCGACCCGGTTGTCCCAGGGTCCACAATTGTATTACAAACGTGACGTTTACAAGCAGCTGATCAAATGACCGTCGTCGCAAAAACTTATCACCGACTTCATGGTAACAAAAAATAAAGCAACTGTAATATGTTTAAGTGACGAAAGCGATTTTGAAAGAGTTCATCACAATAAGATGCGCGTTTTTGGATTACGACGAGTAGTGTTTAATTGTGTGAAAATTTACCCATGTTTAAAATGAGAAATTAAATTTTTTTTAAATGTTTCCATGTGTAATCTAATTATTTATTTTGTTTGGAAAGCACTTTCTCGCTATTTCGTAAATCTTTGACATATTTTTTAAGTGAATTTTTTTTATGCGGTTCCTCTCCACCGCATAAAAAAAATTTTCTTTAATATGTTGTAAAAAACTATTTGTTATAGCTATTTATGAAGTTTCTCAATATTTTTTTTGTGCAGTTTTTTTTATGCGGTCCCTACTTACCGCACAAAAACAGGTTTGACTGTATTAAATAATATAAAATGTAGTGGAAATATGAAAATTGACGAAAATCAACATTCGTAATTTTTTCTCTAATAAGCCGACAATTATAATATTAATTGAACAATGGATTCAAATAAATTTAATTGAAATAATAATTGACTTTTAATGATTAAATAAGATTGAGTATGAAATTATTGTAATATCATTGACATCATATAACATTTTTTTCAATATAAATTCAGTTTCGAAATAAATTTTCGGTTGATCTTTTTAATTTATAAAGATAATATTTTCTAACATTTTTAATTTTAAAGAAATAATCTTGAACATAGGTAACTATAATATCTAATAAAACATTATATTCATGAAAAATTAACGTAATCCGCCCATTTCATATGACGAAATGATTAATACAAATAAAAGTGTAACACTGTGAAAATAGAAAGGAGAACTTTACATAGATACCACAGTAGGTCGATGAAGGTGACCCAAGGGGTGTGTTAGATCTGGAATTATAGTCGCCCAACACGCCATCTTAAAGTATTCCAAAACAAGCCGATTTCGTTAAACGTGCCGTTCTTCGTTGTTTAACGAGCTATCACTTGCTAATAAATTACTTGTACAAACGGACGAATTCACTGCAATGATTACCAGAGCTTTTGAATTACCTACGGTAGTACTTATGAAATCAAGTCGAAATTTATTCTATTATAAACGTCGAGTGAAAAGCTATTTGTAGACACAGAAATCAGCCGCATTTCAATTCGCGTTCTTGGCCATTCTTCTAGCCGTTTTTCTGGGATGCAAATGATGTTATCAATTCTTTTCTCTTTAGGATATAATGAAGAAAGATGCGATTAGGCATATTTTATGTATAATTTTATCGTGTTGATATTACGTAGCAGCATTGTGGGATATTTCTCCTAGATTTCGGTAATTTTACTTTATTACTAACGGTATTATTCATTATAATTTCATTTATTTCCTTATTTTTTGTAGCAGGTAATAATTCAATCATACATAGTGATAATGGTCATTGAACTTTTATTCTACTAAACACTTGATTCCTAAAGTTTTCTGGCTCGTCTTTGATAAAATGTATTAGTGTCGAATGATAGAATCTTGTAACTATTTTAAATCTTTTAGAATCTTCTAACTGAATGGTAGTAATTTAATATTTTGTTGTATTTAATATGGCATTAAATTTAATATTGCTACAATTTTACGATGTGATTCTGATCTTTCAGTTTGTATTTTAGTTTATGTATTGTATGTATATTTAAGTGTATAATAAGTTTAAGTATAATAAATTTTTACTTGGATGTTTCACATGGATAGAGACAAGTGCGAACGAATCTGGCGCAAAATCGGAAAGTTTTTGCAGATGAACCTAACGGGTTAGAATGAGTTTCCTTTGGAATAGAGAAATCCGAAATCAGGTAGTTAGGAAATCACAGTTAGTTAGATCTTATAACTTTAATTAACAAAAGTTTGAATTTGTTTAGGATTGCTGTATTGAAATGATTAATGTGAATTATATATTATATATATAAGTTACATATTTTAAATTTTTATTTATATTAAAATTTATTGCAAGTGTAAGTCAATTTTACTTATTATGTCGTTGCTGTGTTTTGACATATTGGCAATGGGCACTGAAATTAACAATTATATTATTGATGCTGAATGAAATTTGTATTTATTCGTAAGATTAACTTTTAATTCGACTAAGAACTTTTTACTAAATACATTCTTAATATAACGGCCTATGATTCCTTAATTACGAGTTCCGAACACTGACTAGCACAAGTGCGCCTAACGTCGAGGTCCTAGCGATCCTCAATGTTAAGCAAGCAGAGTGTAGAACACCCGCTAGAATGGGTGTGTTTTGAGTGCCGGGGAGAGTCTCCAGTCTAGCGGGGTAGTTACAACAATAAGCCGTCTGAGGTAAAAGAGGATCGTTGCCATCATCCCTACTGATAAAATGAGTGAGTCTAGGCAGCGACTCTGAGACAAAATACTGCAATCTTCGCCTTTCTCTCATCTACCCAAATCCTTCGTTCCTTTAATTCATCCATCATCCAATCATCTCACTCTAAACCCTTCACTTAATGAAAACTACGACAACAGCACGACAATCCAAGAAATCTAATTTTTTATTATGAAAATCCCAAAATTGTAACAGTAGGGAAGGCTATGATTTTATCTTTTCTAGAAACCCTTTAAAATTTATAGAAATCAGGTTTCCAGATGCAATAGTTTATCTAACTTGATAACATATGTTAAAAATCAAAATTGTTCCCATTCCCAACTTTTTAATAGAATTTTCAAAAAGGCGATAGATTCTACTATTAGATCAGTTATTATTTAATAGATGATTGAAAATAAATAAAATATTAAGTAATTTAAATAAACTTTTATAATTTAAATAAACTAAATATGACTCACCCAGTATATATGTATATAAAATACAACAAAAATTGCTTCATAATCATAAAGATCACTTATTTGTTCGCTCTAAATAAACTTTCCTCGTCACCCTGAAATGTTCTCATTTTTTTGTTCATAAGATATCATTTTGAGTCTAATAACGATTTTGGGAACGCCAAGAATTTTCTTAATTATTGACGTTAATATAATAGAAATATGAGTAGAAGTATTGACTAGTTAGCATAGACTGAACATCCAATGCTTCTTCATGTTCCACATTTTGAGCCCTGACCATTTTCGTTTCACATTTTGTCGTATCGGCTTAGGAAAATACTGCACTACAACGTTATTAATGGTAGAAATTAAAATAAAAAAATAAAGATAGTGTTACTGTTTTCGCATCGAAAATTATTTATTGAATTGAATCTGGTGACACTATTACGAGTAAACACACAATATACATACATATGTACACAGAATAATTATAATAAATAAATGCGAATTTAGTAACGAGATATTGTTTAAAAACCTTTGTCATCGTGTAGTGTCATCGTATAGTGATTATTCACAAAAGTGCATTGTCTTTTAATGGATCTCTACGATTTTTTTTCTACGATTGAATTTTTTCTACGTGATATTCTGAATAAAAAATAATTAGAGCATAATATCGAAGAGAGGTTAACATTTCCTAAAATATTTCAAATTTTATACAGGATGTGATTTTAAAATGAAAATATATCTGTAACTAACCTATTCCATTAAATTAGGTATAATTAGAATAGTTATGTTTAAGATTCAGATCAGGTTTTGTTTTTATTCCGGCCGCCGCGAGGCGGCTTCCTACTCAAATCGAGTTTTTTTAAGTACACCTGTTATACGCGTCAATTGCCGTCCACCTCAATGTATATATTTATAGAAATCACAAACAATCGGCGACTCACTCAACGCTTGCCCAGGCGCTGCCATGAACGCGTAGGTACAGGCAAAATTCATTGTAGCAATAGTTTTTCGCTAATACTTCAAAAACTAAAGCCGGCGATTATATATATAGGAAAAAGTTGTTCAAAATGTTGATTTTTACAACATATTCAAAAATTGTCGAAATCGCCCCCCTTTTTCTAAATAATTACCTATTTTTCGGAACGAAATGTTTATTAAGATTGAATTTCACGTTAAAACAAAAGAGATACCTATTATAGTCAAGCGAACACAACAATCTGGCATTCATTGTGCGAGAATTGATATAAAATATAAAATAGATTTGTAGAATGATTTTATAAAATAAATTATATAATTGATTGACATACAGTTGCTCACGAAAGTATTCGAGCACTTCCAATCTACATTGTTAATAAATAAAATGCATACGTTAAGTTTAAGTTTTCAAAATAAGATTGTACGTAAAGTCACATAGAAGTCTCGAGAATGTATAAGTAAAATTACAAAAAAATCTGACAACACATATAGGATTTACAGGGCATTGAGTGTAAACATACCGATTTCGGACGTCTCAAAAGTATTCGAATGCGTAGACAAAAACCGTATTTCTAGTGAACAAAATGTAAACATTACATTTTAGTAGATTCCGAGACATTGTGTGGTTCGTACAGATTTTGTAGAGTATAATCTTTCATAATTATTCTAAGCACGAAAAAGTCAGAAACCAGTAAATCTGAACGTGAGTTAATATTCAGGTTACATAATGAAAATAAATCTTATCTTGAAATTGCCAAATTATTTAATCAAAGTAAATCTAAGATACATTATATAATAAAAAAGTCAAAAACTGGAGGAAATATTACTAACAGCGTACAGGACGTCCAAAGAAGTTAACGTCCAAAGAGAAGAAAATGATTATACGTGAAATTAAGAAAAATCCAAGCACATCTGCACCGAAACTTGCATAAATTGTTTCAAGTATTCGCTCGAGCTCGATTAAAATTATCCGATCAGATTCAACTTCGAAATATACTCTCACCTGAAATATACTCTCACCCGTCATATACTCTCACCCGGGTAATTTGAACAAATTTTTAGAATAATTAAAAATACAAGTCTTATCACAACTTCATAAAAAAAATCATGTAATATTTTAATTCCTTTCAAAATATAAAGCTTTTACTTTGATTACCCTGAACCTTTGTTTTCTTCAAGATATTTTTACGTTATGTAGCAAGTAAGAAATTAAAGAAATTAAAGAAATTCTTTAAAATTGTAAAAATTCAAACGTATTTAAAAATATTGAGAATTTTTTTCATGATTGAAAATCCATAGTCTAGAAAATTCAAATTTTCTTATTTTTAATCACATCTTAAAATTTACTATATAATTTTCTTTGCCATTATATTGAACTTTGATTAGAATTAGAGGATGAAATGTTAAGACATCTCGAATTTTTACCATTGCATTAGTCTATACATTAATAATACATGCAAAATTTAGAGTATTTTTTAATTATCTAATATCTCAAAAGCTAGCCGAAACTAAATTTTATATTTGAGATCTTCGCCATTCCTTTAGTCCCTCTAAAGCGATCCGTTTCCGGGCCTTTTCGGAATTATAGTCCAATTAGTTGAATCTCAGTACATGATAAGGATTGTTCCAAATGATCTCATCCACTCCTCTGACAATGAGATGTTTGCTGAATTAGAAAATTTAACCGATCAGAAGATAATTTTATGATACTTAACGTACAAAAGACAACGAAAAATAGAAAATGATATACAAATTAGATAAGATTACATCGTGACATTGTTTTCGGCCTGCTGCTATTGTCCGGGAATGGATGTTTATACGTATATATGGATTTATTTGTTTCTATTTCTATTAAGAAACTCTATTAAGAGTTGCATTTGTGTGTTTCTATTAGAGATGGTTAACTTGCAACCCCCAGGTCGTACGTGACCTTTGAGCTATTCTCTCCTCTGTATCAACCTTTTCACTGTATTGAGAGTGTCGCGCTATACTAGACTACATATATATATATATACACATATATTATAATCTATAATCTGTAGTTATATATTAGGTTGTCCCATAAGTTTTTTCCGCGTCACGCTATGAATGACTTTAAGTGGCTGTGTTTATATAAACATGCAGGCTTATCTCTTAGCCGTTTATGGTATCAGTTTCAGTCGTCCCAGAGCTCTTTCAAAGTACGTTTCGTTGGTGACAAAGTCTCTTTTAAAATTTTTTCTGCACCGTTCAATATGGAGAGCCAAAAGATGCATTTGCGGCATGTTATGCTTCATTGCTTTAAAAAAGCAATAGTGCAAAGGACACTGCAGACGAGATTTTCACCGTTTACGGGAGTGGTACTACCACTATTAGGACCGTCCCCAATTGGTTTAAGAAATTTAGAGCTGGCAATTTCGAGTTGAAAGATGAAGACCGCAGCGGCCGCCCAGCAACGACTGATACGGACATTATCAAGACTGTGCTCACTGAAAATCCACGATGTAGTGTGCGTGAGATAGTGGATGCCACTAATATTCCCAAGACAACGGTACATAAGCATTTAATCAAGATAGGATATGCGAATCGACATGAAGTTTGGGTTCCACACCTGACGGAGACCGGTCTTATGAACCGCGTCTCTACGTGCAATTTGCTTCTAGCGACATGAAAGGGATCCTTTCTTAAAGAGGCTTGTCACTGGAGACGAGACTTGGATTTTATACCAAAATGTGCATCGAAAACGCACTTGGTCCAAGGAAAATAGACCTTCAACTGTTGCGAAGCCTGGACTTCATCCGAAGAAGGTTCTTCTGTGCATTTGGTGAGACTGGAAAGGTGTAGTGTACTACGAGCTCCTTCCTCAAGATGATACGATCAATGCTGACAAATATTGCAATCAACTGGATCAATTGAAAGCAGCCATAGCAGAAAAACGGCCAGAATTGGCGAACCGACGAGGTTTGCGTCGTTTTCCATCACGACAACGCAAGACCGCATGTTGCGTTAGCCGTAAGGCAAAAATTATTACAGTTTGATTGGGACGTTCTACCTCATCCTCCATACTCCCCAGACCTTGCTCCATCCGATTACTACTTGTTCCTCTCCTTAAAAAATTCTCTCCGTGGTAAATATTTCAAATCCATAAGCGAAATAAGAACGCACCTAGATGAATATTTTACAAGTAAACTTAAACAATTTTGGAAAGAGGGCATAATGAGGCTTCCTGAGAGATGGAAGAAGGTTATAGAACAGAACGGTTCATATATAACATAATAAATCCATCTTAAACAAAAAATATCGTGTATTCATTTCGCATCAAAAAAAGGGAAGAAACTTATGGGACACTCTAATATATATATTATAATTTATAATCTGTAGTTATATTTTTAGTTATGTTTAATTAAACAGCCTGTTTACTGATCATAAAAATACAAGAAAATATGAATGTAATACGATAAGTACAACGTGAGCGTGCAGCGCTTTTCTTTTTGAAAAGAGTTGGAAGAGCTACAAAGCGAAGTGGATGAGAGTCGTGAGAAAACGTTAAGAGAGAGCTGTTTAAAAGTTAACCCATTTGCATCAAAGCGCGGAATATTCCGCGAGCTGTGACCGTCTTCTATCACCAAGCGCGGAATATTCCGCGGGCAGCGACTGTCTTCTATCACGAAGCGCGGAATATTCGTCAGCTGAACGTCGCTAATGTCTGTAAACGGAACCCTAAGTAGGGTCATGATGCAAATGGGTTAACTGTCTTGTCTAAAAAAAGTTAATTGTGTTATTTAAAGAGTTTATTTGAGTCGTTAATTTGTGTTATTAGACGTTTAATTATTTATTGTTTTATTATCATTATTGTTATTAAATAAACATTATTTATCATACCTCTACATATGTGTGTGTATGTGTAATATGTATATATAAACTATATATCAATACATATACCAATATATATTGTTTATATACATATAAATTGTTTTTTTTACTGTAGCTACTAAAGTTAAAGGAAGATAGAGAAAAAAGTTTATATTGCTTGTTGTAAAACGGAATTAATTTTCATGGTGAAGAAACCGGCAGACTGATTCTAAGTGAGTAACTCATGCGGCCCGTGGCGGAGAACAACCGCCTCTAATTTTAGACGTCAAGTTAGGCCCGGTGAAGTTTGTGGGCGGCGATGCTTTGAAAGAACAGAGACACGATGTTTTTGTTTCAAAAAGGATGAGAGAATATTATACTTCTGTTCTTTCAAAAGAAGACGATGATTTGCCGCTCGTTTGCATGGGCATAACGTTGGCTGCTAATTGCTTGTTTTTTTATATAATTTTTTACATAATTTTATATATAATAAATTTCATAAAATTAAAGGATCTATCATCCAAAAAAATGAATTCTCGAAGGCAAGATTTTATATCTTTGGAGTTTACATTCCTCATAACTCCCTTCAAATTTTATCTCGATCGGTGGCTATGCAAAGTAAATAAATATATGATTGATCAATGGCCAATCAAAATAATTTTAAGAAATAATTTAGTTAGTTAAAAATTATTTTTATAATAATAAAGTATAAATTATTATATATGTAAAATGTGTTAACATCAAACAACATGGATAGAGCTCTTTCTGGTATGTATACACGTAGATACATAATATAAAATGGAAGTGTTAGATACTGATTTCTTGCATCGAAATTTGGAGACTCAAACGAGGTACATGTACTTATACCTCGTCAGTGCCTGGATATATGCAATTGACAACACTGTAACGGATATAATTTTCTTCAACCAACTTGTATTATTTTGTTTGACGTAGTTCTCGAATTCACCGTTTAAGCGTAGAGTGCGCTAAAAGCCAGTGATATGTAGCGATAGCGTCAATACGTCCGCTCAATAGAGGACAGTGACATCTATTTCCGCTCAACGACATCTACGTTCGCTCAATCGTTCCGCCGAAAGATGCGTTTCCCGGATGAGGACAGCGTCACTTTTTTCAAAGCGCGATAAGAGGAACGCGCAGGAGTCTTCCTGCTTATCACCGGGCGAGCCGTTAGAATTATCGCAATCATCTTATAGCAAGAATCCTATTGTATTAAAGTTGAAAGTGTTAAACGCGGAAATAATATCCATACCAGAAAATCTTGTCCGGGATATATATCTTTATAGTAAAAATCAAGAAATAAAATAATACCGAGTCCATCCTTTCATAGAGCGATCTTATATCTACCTAAATCTCTAAGATATTTACCTAAATCTCTAAGATTTTTCCTGATCGGTATTTTAGCCCCTAAGACACAAAGCTCCATTTAATATCCGGTTTATCCTATTAGTAGTCGATGGTATAATAACAAAACACTATATTTCTTACTATGATATTTTTACTGTACTGTTACTTACTGTGGCATAGCAATACAATAAGAACAAATTTGAATACATTATTAAACTCAAAATGATATCCTTAAATAAAAAAAAGATGAAAGCGCTTTAGAGATGTGTATTTGTTAATCTTCAGAGACATAAAAAAGATTCATTTCTGTATTGATATTCGAAGACAAGTTTCTAAATTACGAGATGTACCAAAAGAACATTTGTTTTATGAAACATTTAATCGAATGGCATTATAAATGGAGAAAGATCAACAAAGATATTTGCAAATCTCATGGACTGTATCCAGTTCTTTTCCATTATAGTGACTTTGCATTTACAATAAGTTCTTGTAATTTCTGCCAAAAACTAATATGATATTCGTATTGAACACATCAAAACTAATAAAATGAAATGAAATATGTTTTATCTAAAATCTGAAATCTTAAATGTCTTGAATGTCTTGATTAGTTTTGAATCTTGAACACATCTTGGATTTGTTAATGACATCGCGGATGTACCAAACCCAGCATATCACTCTTCTGCCGATAAATTTTTAGGACTCAAGATTAATCAAGATTTAAGATTTCAAAATTTAAGATCAATTAGGACATTTAGGGTTAAAATATTAAAATATATTTCAAACGACTCATAATATTGAAAAATCGCTTTTAAAATTCAAATATCTTACTAGTTGTAACTGAATGTTATGCAGAAAGACATTAGATAATCTGTGACTACAGAGTCTCGCAACAAAGTTTTATCAAAATTCCAAACGTTCAACAACCAAACACATGCATCAATAGCCCAAATAATTTTTTCTTCAAGAAAGACAAAGTAATCATCATAGAATGAAAAGATGGCAGAATTGAAAGATTATGTACCAATTGTAAAGAATCTTCATCAAATTAGAAAATATTTGTTTTATCTCAAGAATTTCTAATGATAAAATCTGTTTTTTATTGTGGCTAATAAAGAAATAGCAAACCAGCTTACAAACATAAATGTATGAAAGTCGATAATATAGATTTCTCCAATTTCTTGGAGATTTTCTTTTGTCTTCGTTAGTTATTGCAATATATTACATCGTGTCAAATGTAAAGCATTGAAAGCATATCATTATTCAGTTTGAAGAATTAAAATTGAAAATTCAAATTTATATTCCACAGGACAACAATTTGCTTTTTCTTTCAAATCAAAACTATAATTCCTACCATGAGTGTACCTCGATATCAAAGGGTTAATAACAAAAATATCCGAATAATAATTTCAAATATTTACTTTATAATGCATACCTCATTCATACATTAGAATTTGTCTCTTTCTTCGTAGCAAAATATCTGATCTCTTAGACATCAGATTTGTATATCCTGAAGATTATCAAATTACCCGAATCAATACAAATAAGTATTGAATCTATTTTACTGCTTCTTAGCTTTAAAATGCTTCTTATGTAAAAAAAGATAGTCATGTTTCAAAAAATTGTTAAAATGAAACTAATAACTATGTAACAATAAATACTTTATTTTATCAAACCATGTTTTCCCTGGGGACAATATCCTCATATAAGCCGCTCATTTGCCAAATCGAATTCCATAAAACAAAAAGTGGAGAAATGTGATGAAATAACATATACATTGTTTTTTTTTCTCTTTAAAATGTAAATTTAAATAAATATTGTAGAATGTATAAATACAGATGTAGCTTTCATTTATTAATATTTTAATTTTGTTATTAATATTATAATTTTTGCGTGACTAAGAGAGTTAATCGATTTAGCAAGTGAAAAAAAAAAATAACATCAAATTCAGTCTTCAAATTATTTCTTTTTATTACAGAAAAATTTCATTGTCATATATTTTTTATTAAAGATTTTTCATAAAAATAAATAACAACTGTTACAATATATTATTATTTGTTATTGATTCATGATCAGCAATATGAATGATATCTTCTTCGTCAGCTGTATTTATGGACCCGTCATATCGATTTCTTCTTAAATTTTTACAGTAATTATGTTTAATAGGAGAAATGAATTTTAACAGAATTTTACACAATTTTAGTTTCCATCATATCTTCCCTCTTTTCTCTTATACAGTTCTAGCTATAGGATATAACAAAGACTGGTTTAGATTTTTTAAACCTAGTGGTTTACCTGCTATAGATTTTCTTATATTAATGATATTAAATTCTGAATCTTCGTTAAAATTATGTTTGAATTGTATGACGTGGGACTTTTCTAATTTTATCCAGTACTTTTTAAGCCAATTTACTGGTAACTCTTTAATTGTTACTTTTCTGTTAAAGATAGAATTTTCTAAAGGTTTTGTTGAGAAAAAATTCTGACATTAAATGGTGCTTCCTTTTTTTTTACTGATTTGGATTATATTTTACCAATCATGTAGTGAAAAAATGTTTTGAATTTTTTTCGCATTATGGCAAAATCTGAATCATTAGACAAATAACTATGTATAATTTACCAAAAATTTTATTTCAATTGACTCAGCTCTTATTTCTGTACTTTGAACCAATTTCAATAAACTTACGATAGTTTTGATATTTCTATTTTGTCCGGCACACGAATCTGAATATGTTATTATTTTTTCAAAATTTTCAGCATAAGTTGTTATATACTTTATTAAGCATGATAAAATTTCTTAAGATCTACGAGATAGATTTTTCAGTTTCTACTCAAACGAACATGTGGCTTGTATTTTTATTAAAATCATGGCAACCGAAATTATAAACGTATAAATTTCGCTTAAAATAAGCTACCAATGTAGCAAGTTTAGAAAAGGCTAAAGCTTTCTCTAAGTTTCTCGAAAGAAAATACGAAAATTTCTTTGAATGTTGCCATTCGATCTGCAGCTTATTCAGCTTATACTTGCTATAATTCACAAGTACTTCTGCGTTAGATTATAACTGACTAATCTATTTTACTTTATTTCAAATGAAACAGCACTAAACAATTTGTGGTTATTATTAAGCACTTGCTGCTGCGTTTGAATTGCATTATTGCAACAATTTACATTAGAATACGGAGTTAATCAAAATGATTTCTGAAATAAATTATTTATTATTCGATAGCTAAAAAAATTTTGTCATTTAATGGTGTTAATCCTTATTATTAGGGAAATTTATTATGAATATAAAAAGTTAGGACTCAATCTAATGCTTTGACACAAATTTACAAAAAAGTGGAGCAAAAGAATTCAAAAGTAAACGATTTGGCCTATGAACGGCTCATATAATAATGAATACCACAACACAAATTTTGCCTCAAGTAATATTCGTATATAAATTCCTCTTTCAACAAATTCGACTGAAGTGTAAATAACTGATAAAAATAACTCAAATAGCACAATCATGGACACCTCAAACACTCGAACGAATGTTGAAAAAAGAAGATCCGATACTAGTCTTTCTACTATTTTCCTCCACCGTAGCTCAAGAAATCCAAAATGATAATTTACCTACAGAACTTTAAAGGTTTACAGAGATTTATCGACAAACAAAACTAATACTCGAGAGAAAAAAATCAAAGAAAAGTAAAATTAAATTTACTGAATCTACATTAATTAGTGAGATGTTAAATCCTATAAAGATATTGGATGAACCTAGCAGTCACCTAAGCTATTTGCAGTTTCTTAGTTTTCTTACAAAATCGCATAGATCACCCAATATTAAAGAAATAATTTTCGAATTTACTGATAATTAATCAATGTCAAATCAATGGGCCAAAATTGTAAAAAAACTAAATTCACTAATTCCCCATTTCCATCATTGTCGGGAGACAATCTTTATTTTTCATACTTTTATTTTATTTATTATAATTTATTCACAATTTTAATACATCTATAAGAAATTAATTTAGTGCAATATAAAATGACTTAGATCTCATTATGAATACCTACTGAAGCTAATAATCACTATGATTTTGTTTATTCAAGAAACGAATTTCAAAGAGGATTATGCTAATATTAAAAACTTATATATAGAGTACATAAAAATTAAATATAAAAAATATTATACTGTGATTTTACACTTCTAAATCAGCGAAGATTTGTTGATCTTGAAGGTAAATTTTTTCTTTTTTTTTTGCTTGCATTATGTTCGGGACAGTTTCCATGCTACAATACCCATGGTCTGGGTACAAGCATGTCCGGGAAAATTTATTGATTTTTAAGTGCCCTTAGCAGGCCTGTGTCGCCAAAAAACCTTGGCCACATGGCTGGACTTTGTTCTAAGCAGACAAAGCCCTCGACCGTGAATTGAAGCATGGCACCAACTTTCCCGAACACGTGAGAAACACGGGCCAGCGAGATCACCTACGACGGCAACAGGTATCCGGCCCTTCGTGCCCCATTCTGGACCCTCGATTTTCCGAAGCCGAAGAAAGGGAAACCGAGAAAGCATTCGGGCTTTCCTTCGGCTTACAAGTCAGAATCACTTCGACTTTCGAGTAATAAAGTTCTCTCTCTCGCGACACAAGGTTACCACGAGGGGAACACCCCCTGATATTCAGCGCGCGAACATTGATACAGTCCACTTAGTAAACACGATCTCGTCTCGCTACACACGCGCGCGAACACATTGTATTTTATTTATTACCAAGAACTATACTTGCCGAAAGAAACCATCGCGGTCACAACTTATCCGTTCTGATGGAAAAAAAATATTAAAGTTTCTATAAGTTTTAAATTTAATTTATTTATCATGTTTATATTTATACATATTTACATTTGATAAGATAGTAGCGTCGATTATTATTAAGTTTATGTTATATTGTTGAAATCAGTAAAGCATGTACTCATGTACACGATTTGTTTTTATGGACATATTCTTATAATGTTTTGACTGTATGTTTCGAAATTAAATTTTGAAGTTGTGACTATTATTAGTCTATCGTTGAAAAGTGAAAAGTAACAATACCTGTCAACAATTTGGAGATACAGAATTGATATTGCAACATTTTCATCCACTACAAAGAGCAAGTCAGCCACTTATTCACTGGCTTAAAAAAGAAAATATCATTGCTCTCGCTCGAGCTTATCTTTTGATAGATTTATGTAGAATTGTTGAGTAAGAATTAATCAAATAGTGCAACGAATAATTAGCTATTGGATACTATGTACGTAAATAGCAAAGGGATCCACATTTTTTAAAGCGTATAGGATCTAAATATCTTTTCGAATTGTGATTATACAAAAAATATTTTTTGCCTATCGAAAGACCTATAACTGGTAAGAAATTTTTTTTTGAAAGTCATTTTTTTCAAAAACTTTTTTTAAGGACATTGATATTTTTTCCCCATAAAACTGTATTTTTTTTTTATTGCATCGTGTAGCTGGTAAAAAAGTAAAGTTCAGATATGTAAAGAACATGACTTTGAAATGACACTGATATCGAAAAATTTAAGTTTTACGTATAAATTTATCTCTATCGAAATCACTGATCTTAGCTAATACGATCGTATTAAAACATTCTAAAAGATTTAATCATACAACATTTAAATGTTAAGGCAGTATTTACTTTCTTAAAGTTATTATTGTCATTATATACAGTCGATGTTCAAAATGCTGTTCTACGATGATCATCTTCCACACTGTCTAAAGCAATTAACAAGTGAATGTAATGATCTTTCGATTGTTTCTGAATAGCAGCAATAGCTCTAACTATTCGATTTTTCATATCCTTAAGTGTAGTTGGACGTTCGTTGTAAATTCGTTTGTTTCAATTTTCTCCACAAAAATGTTTAAGTTTAAGATTTTTACGCTCGCGTTTTTAAAACTATGCCACAATCTAGAAGTCACTACAATTTTTAACAATGCTTAAAAACAATAGCAATCACAGTGCTAATTTCAAACAGAGAAACTACTATATGTAATGTATACTTATTGTCAGTGATTCAATATATTACATAGATTTCATATTATTCGATTAAGAACAGTTTACGGTTTTTTTAGCCATGCAAGAAATTTACTGTTCTATTTTATGATTCGTGAGCAGGTCATCCACTCTTTTTTTTTTTATTCTATCAAGGAGTTCTAACTATTCACTACGCTCTAGCGAGGCTGTTGTTGCCTATGTATTTGTTGTCAATATCGGTCGCTAACTGCCGAGATCAATTAACTTTCTGATATTTGAAAATGATTGGCTAGTGCCGGCTAGCCAATTCATATAAAACAAGCTCACGGGCAGAGACAGCGATTCTCGAAAATGATTCTCTGAAAGACAATCATCACTAAAGGGTAAAAATTTAGTATTTCGTTAGTAATTCGTCTTAAGTAAACTTAGTCATTATAATAATTAATGGGGTATCTAGAAGTTGAGATAGAACAATCAGACAAAGTGTATAGAGTTACATTGCTAAATAAATTATCTTTTGAACAAGGATGTTCTTCGAATACTTATGCAATATTTTAACGAGCGTTAAAATATTCCTCCATGATCATAAGTCCATATATTTATCAAACAGTTATTATAATAAATTAATTGATTTAGCACTCCCATTTCCTAAAGCATTTTTAACCTGCTTCACAATATCGCTCATTACATTTAAATTCTCTAATTTGAAAATTACAAGTACAAGTCATATATAATGTTTCAATACCTTATATCTAATACGATGTTACAATTATAATAATTAATATTTTATTAATGAAAGAAGTTTGGAAAGGAAATTATGTTTGAAATATTTAATATTGTCAAATTTATTTTTAAAACTAAATTAAATAAGACTACTAAAGGTCGTGGTGGAATTCAGACTGTGAAGAAGCCACAAAAAGTATAAACATGTTTTATAATACACATAAACGTCATAAAATTAATATAAATAAAGTAAATTTTAAAAAATATATAGAGCAGCTGCCAAAAAAATTATTAAAAATTATTATAGAAAAAGAAGTACATGGATATATCATATATTTAAATTAACAAAGGATGCATGAAACGAAAAGTTATAAAATAAGTTTAAGAAAATAAAAAATAACGTAAAGTATGTAGAAATATCATCCATTTGCAAAACAATACGTTCATATCTGATCCTATTGTAACAGCAAATCTGTTTACACTAGTTTTTGCCAAAGATTCTAATAACGATAATTTTAACACAAATTTTTTGATAGTAAAATAAAATATTGAAAAGAAACCTTTAATCATCTCTTTAAAATAAAATATTGAAAAGAAACATTTAATCGTCTCTTTAAAATAAAATATTAAAAAGAAACCTTTAATCATCTCTCTATAATTATCAAACATTGCGATTTACTTAAATAACAAATTTTGACTTTCTGAACTTCTGTCTATTTTTAGAACGTGTAATAATTCAATCCCTGGCTCAGATATGATATCCCTAATATTTTTTTCCAGCAATTACCTATCAATACTCTTAAAATTCTCCTCGATATCTACAACGCCATATGAACAATGTTTTTCTTGATAAATGACTTGAGGTCATAGCGATTTTTATTTTGAAATCTCAAAAAATAAAAATTCTGTATTGTTTCTTACTTGTTGTACTTTCAAATTTTTAAAAAGAAATTTTTAAAAAATTAATAAAAGATTAAAATGGTTTTTGGAAAAAAATAATTTTTTTCAAGCACATCAAAGTGGATTTTATCAAAACTGTTCAATTATGTAATCTGGTCATATATTTGGAAACTAATATTTGTGAAGCATTTATCAATAAAGAATTTTTAATTGCCATTAGCTTGAATATTGAAAAAGCGTATGACATGATATAGAGAAATGGAATTATTCTGATTTTAATTGAATTATATATTTTGGGATAAATTTTATTAGAAATTTTCTTGAAAATCGATTCGTTCAACTAAAAGTTAATGGTTATTTCTTTAAAAAACTCCTACAAGGGGAGTCCGTTCTTACTATCACATTATTTTTTATTGCAATTAATATTTCATATATTGCCACGACACCAATCAAAATTACAGTTTATGTATACAGTTTATTGTCTTAATAAAATTTTTTGAAGAAACTGGTTTTAAATTTTCAAAAATTAAATTTTACTTTTTTTTCAAAATGAACAAACAATATAGGTAACTTGCAATTTTGCTTGGAAATCTTGCAACTTACAATTACAGATAACTTCTAGGATTCACTTTTGACAAAAGGCTTACATAGATATAGATAATTATCATAAAAGATTCAATATCCTTAAATTTTTAACATGTAAAAAATAGGGGACACATTTCTTCATATAAAAGAAAGAATTTATCTAGTTTTAGTACTTACAATAATACTTCAATTTTATTGTATTAGTGAGTATTCAATTATAGAGTGTCTCAGTTAAGTATGATTCCCAAATATCTTTTTTTAATTGTGAGGACACAAAAAATATTTTATACAAAATTGAATAGTATTAAGTTATCAATATTCTGCTGTTGGTTTTTTTCAAAGATTTTTTTTTAAGTTTTCAAGGTTGATGTTTTTTCAAATAACTATATTTTTTTCTGTTCATAAAAAAACAATATTATACAAATAAATATAATATTTAGACGTATACTATTATATGAAAAGATTTTCTTCAAGAAAATGAAGATTAAGCTTAAAATTTATAGTTGAAAAGAATGCAGACTTTGTGAGCATGTACTGTAGAAGAACAACATTTTGAACATCTAAAACGAAATATTTAATGAAAGTAAATGATAAATATCTTAAATTTCATGATGAAGACATTCGGATGTTTCTCGTGCTATAAAAAAATATCTTCTTCAAATTTACAAGTCCTAGTATTTTTCGCAAAGCCTGTTTTCTTTTCAGCAATGAATTTTAAGTTTCAGGATTTATGAGTCATATAATAGCATATGTCTGAATGTATATTTTCATAAATTAAAATATTGAAAAGCATCAATGATTTTGAAACCTTCGGAAAAAAGACAATCTTTATAAAAAAAACAATGCTTTCAGAATATTGACCACTCACAATTAAGAAAGATATTTGGAATTTACGTTTAAATGAAATACCCTGTATACGCTTCTGCCAATCCATGACTGCTGAAACTATTCAATCTCATTCATAACTCAAGAACATGTGTGAATAACAGAAATATTTCATATTAGACCTATAAACGCTATCCATAAATGCTAATTTAATTCCACTAACTGACCGAACGAAAGACTTAACTTTTAAATATGTTATCTTTGTTATGGTTTCCTCAAACAATCCTGTTCAACACAATATTATTTTTGATAAATATAAACATATTTTCAAAAAATAGAAGAAATAAAAGAATCCCTAGACTTCTTCTACTTTCAATATTTTACATATTATTATACACTGCGTTCTTATATCTTTAAATTTGTATCATAAACGCATAAAAATCTGCAATATATTCATTTATATTCACTGTTATCTTTTATGAACACCCAAAAAGATCAATAAATTCTTGTAAATCTTGTTATTTGTATATTTTTTGTTGAAGAAACATCTAAACAATATAATTACAAAAACGAACTTATCATAGAACTACTAAATGCTTTTCAAAATACAAATTATAGATTGTAAAGAATAAGATTTATCTTGAACTTCTGGGAATTATCACGAAGATAATGAATGAATAATAGATTATAAAAATGAAAATGAATACTTTTGCGAGAAATTTGTGGATTTCTATGAAAATTACATGAATTCCAGCGTAAAAGAAGCATGGAAAAAGTTAATTTTTCGTGTGATACAAGCAATATTCATTCACCGAATGATCCTGTCATACATTAAAATTTGAAGTATTAACGCATGATTAAAATATTGTATTACTGTAATAAATTAAATAATCTTTATAAAATCGTAAAAACTCGGTCCTTTTATATACTTTTACAAAACACAACATGCACACGCTGCATTAAGTCCAAGAATGAAGATGATATATTAGATACGGTTCGTAGCTATTTTTGAGAAATTCTTTAGATTTTTTTATATCATAAATCTCGAAATTTTCACGCAATCGTCATTAATATTTGCGCCGAAATCTAGACATTAGGAAAAAATAGAAATTCCTCTTCGTAGGTTTGCCGAAGCACAGGGAAGTTTTCGGTGAAATTTCCTGAAGAGAGGGAAGGGTAAATCACCCTCAGAAATGAAAACAGAATCAAAACTCATAATTCCTTGAAAAAAAAGACATTGTAATATGAGGAGTACGATATACACTATTGAAGTTTACATTGTAAATCGGTCGTAGGAGACTTAACATACTGACTGTATGCTAGATTTGCTCAAATAGATACATACACAAGGAAATTTCATAAATATGAACGTTCATAAACGATTCGTTCATAAATTTTTCTCGACTTACAATTAAAATATTAAAAATCTATTTCTGACGTGTTTTATTGAAATTCGGAAATTTGGCAAGAATGTAGCAAAACACAACGGTAAGTAATGATGCACAAATTTTAATTTTTTTTAAATTTTATTAACTTTACATTGATTTTTTTTAAAAGTTTCATAACTATAACTATAATGAATCAGTTACAAAGAAACGAATAAAAAAGATATCCGACCTTGAAATACAAAAAGAATAAATAAGTATATAAAATTTCTCAAATTATATGTAATAAATATAATTTGAACCCAAAATCATAATTTCTCTGTTTTAATTTTCAAATAACCTGATAAAATCTTTAAACTTCAAACATGATAAAATTTTGATAAAAACATAAGGGAAGTATATTACTAAAAAATCCTTATTTCTTGTAATTACATTTAACACATTTTTCTTTTTTAAAATTACAAAATTTACGAAGGGAAATAAAATCTACTAATTAAAATTAAATCATTTTGTGCCGGTTATGTCGATCATGTGAGAGTCATGCAAATCAATTTCCTCTGTTGGTTAAGAAATGATGTATAATAATTTGTTTTCAATTTCACGTCGATAGTAGAAAAATATGCATGTGCAATGGTACAATTAGTGACAAGTATTTGTTCAAATAACACAAATAGAAATTGCAAGTAAAGACTCTGTTAGAAGAATCAAAAGAAGATAATAAATGAGAACTTTTGCATTACATGTAATCATATTTATAATACAATGGAAATTATAATAGGACTATAACGTGCGACATTTACAAAGATTTTTCATATTATCATTTATCTCGACCATCTAATGTACAAATGAATTATAATGAAATCTAATAAAGAATTTGGTAGGATAATCACATTGATCATAACTCTAGGTAACAATTAAAACTCTAATATAAAAAACATAAATTTTAAAATTTATTAAATAAAATACATGTAAAATACTATTTATTATTTAATCAAAATATTATTAATTTTATTATTACATATTTAGTACATATTAATTTATGAAATTATTTATGCTAATTTGTTAATCGGAGAAAATAAATTAACTCAACATTTGGACTACCAATCTCTCTCAAAACTGAAATCTATCCTACGAAATTTGATTTGATTTCATTATCATAGTTAAAATTTTAAATACTTCTTAGTAATAAGGCAATTTCGAAGTTAGATAGCTCGTCGATATTTAGTTTTCCGTAGTTTATGACCGAATCTGTAATAAACTTGGGAAATCTCAGATATTTAAGAAAATGTAATAAGAAGAAAATTTGGCCACGGAGTAGGCAGGGTAACAAAAAAGATTGACCTCAGCACTTATCCCTGAATCTTCAAATCGAGAGAATCGCGAGTATCAGAGAATTTATCCTCTAGCGATTTCTAGCATGTTAAATTAGATTTTTAATAAAACTTTTTTGAATACATTTATATTTTTAATAGAATACTTATTTTTTTAAAAACTAAAAAATATATCTATGAATACTGACTAGCGAAAATTAATTTTTAACTTTATGATTGAATTAATTATAAGAAACAGTCTAATTAATAATATTTAAAAAGACCGTGTCCTAATGTAATCAGTTTAAAAAATTTACTTTCTGTTTTTTGTACATATCAGAAATACAACACTTTAAATTGGCAGGTTAATGACAAATAAAATTATTCCTATGTAAAATATAAATAAAGCTTTAAGAACTTTAAACTCGTTTCTCGTAATGATTTTTTTCAATTTTCAATACTTTCCTTTCTTTTTGGACATAGTTACGTTCATACTAATTAAGAATCAATAGGATTTTTTTTATTTCTAATAAACAAAACGACTTAAATCATAACAACTATCGATGTATTCTCCTTCAATATTAGAAATTGGACATGTTCCCATTTCAATTATATTTCAATAGAAAAATTTGTGATCACTCATCAAACACATATGTAGAAAAAAAGCTTATGTTAATGTCATTTACTAAGTTTTCGTAAAAAATTCATAAAAGAATATAAAAAACACTCATTGTCATATTTATTTATGATAAATACTGAGTAAATAATAGAATTTAGTGTACATGAAAATGTTCCTTTATTTATATCGTTAAATTTTAGAAAAATATTTTTAATAATAATAAATTGAGCTGAATAGAAATTCTTTGGAAATTCTTCATTGGAATAAAAATCTGTATTTCTAATAATCATGTACCATATCATAATATGAAATAATGTAAATTCATACATTTTTGTTTTAAATACTTAAAATTTGGACAAATGTTTATACATTTTAATATTTGATAATTATCTAGAAAAAAATTCTTAATTTGAGAATGAATTTGAGATATATTGTTAAAATCATCATTCAACAATTGTTATCACCATTCAGTCTTAGTTTTTGAAATATTTTTTGAAAAATTTTGAAATATACGCAATCTTTGGCAAAATTTCTAAAAATATGTTCAATTTACAATTTTTATTAGAAGAATTTTTGATAATACAAAAGTTAAATTGCAAAATATTACAAAAAGATTTGAAAATTATTTGAAATAGGCCTGATAACTCCATCAGCCCATCATAGTTTAAATTGCCAGCCTCCGTATAATAGTTGCCCGATTTATAGATGCACTCTACACTCATTTTAAAAAACTGACATAATTATTATCTTTTACTATTGATATATAGAATGCGTTTGAAGGTCAAGTTTATTTTTTTAAGTGACATTATATATTTTTTAATATACTAATTCATTCAGCTTGTTAATCTCTATAAAAAAAGTATTAAATTATTTCTATTGAAAAACTATTAGTTCAGGAGAAAATATATTTAATTAAAATATTGCAATATGATACTTATTCAAAGTCAAATTTCTTTGCTTAGCGTTTTGATGTTTTATTTCTCAGATTATCTTTTATTTTGAAGCGTTTAACAATAATTCTTTCTTCATTTGCTATTGCGTTTGCATTGTGTTTTCATCAACTCTTGTTGTTATTGAAAGAAGTGATATTGTAATCGTATTGTAATATAAATAAGCACTGGACTAACTCTCGGTGAATTAGATGTAGTGGATCAATTCAATGGTCAACCCCCATTCAGATTTGAATTCATTGGATTTTTTTTTTGGTAACTCCAAAAAATAGTCTGCGTTTATGTATTAACAACCGTTGAAGACAGGCGTTAACAAATTATCGAAGAATCTGCAAGAAATGTAGATGTTAAGATGTGAAACATTCTTTAAGAATTAGATTACAAAAATGTTTAAATGTCAATGATCTTCATTTGCATATTTTATAACAACTGTTATGTAATAGTGAAATAAATACTTAATTTATTCTTATCACAATAAATAATTAATGAACGTTACACAATCTCCTATTATTAATTTAAATATTATAGATAAATTTGATGCTCTACAAGCATTACTCTAAATTATTTTAATTAAAATATTTCTTACTCTTATAGAAAATACTCTATTCTCTTCATAGAGAATAATAAGAATAATAATGACAAATTGAATTAAGTAATATATTAAAAAAATATACAATTTTACTTAAAAAAACAAACTCCAAATCAATTAATGCTAATTTCGAAACTATTCTATTTTTGTCTAATATATTTTTTGATTAACCGTTTCAAAAATATTTTAATTTCTAGTCTTAGGCAATTATATGTCGTGTTACCCAATTGTATGTCATGTACTATATATTATATACTTAAATTTATATATATTTAAATATATGTGATTCGGTACTGACTTTTTCCAACTCACATTCTAATACAGTGTGGTTTGAAATAAATAAATGTTTATTGTACTATCATTATCTATCATCATTTATTACTAATTCACAAAAATAAATGAATTTATTCTTAATGAATAAAAAAAGACTCGAGAAAGAAAGTGTAACGCATTTATTCAAAAATATACTCTCCACTATCTTATTATAAATTCAAGAATCATTGAAATCGATGACATTTGTCCTTTAAAAAATATAAAACATTTTTATAGATTTCAATAACCACGCGGCGGCAACACAGGGAAAAGTTGTTCAGAATAATGATTCTGACACAAGGCAAGGAAAATTGATACATGATGTTTAATACAAGGTGGAAAACAAATTCACGCTTTCAGAAATGAATTGCACATTCGAATAATGACACTAGATGCGTTAAAGGCAAAATGGAAGACATTTCCGTAATAATTTCTGTAATAATTTCGTGAGATTTTCTCGTTTCTCATCGTCAAACTACGATAGATACAGTCGTAAAGTCGATACAGATCTACTGAAATTTCTCAAATATATATTACACTGAAAGAAAAAAAAAATAGAAGGAAATCGATTAGAGGGAAAAGAAAGCCGATGAATAAACACAAGAAAAATAAAATAAAATAAAGAGAGAAAATAATGTAACAGGAAATTCATTAAAAGATATTGAGAAAAATCGTGTCACCGCGACAGGAAATTAACGAGAAACGATAAGAACAAATGTTCGATGTTGGCCTCATAATGGATAAACAAATAAGAAAAAAAAAGAAGAATATAAATGTTCATGCGATCAATAGACTGCGACACCACGTTCTAGCATGACATATTTCATTTTCGTAATGAATTATTTAAAAGATTACGGCACTTTGTAACAACTTTGAAAAAAAAAATAGAGTGAAAAACGAAAACAAAAAATATAAAACGGCAAAATGCTGAATAATACATAAGAACTGAGAGTATTCTGATACTTACGCAGATGACAGGGACGTAGATGAATCAAAAATAGATTTTTATGATATAAGTATGAGGACAAACAGAAACAAAATGGTAATCAAGAATAAGTAGTAAAATACTGTTAGTAATGGCTGGCCGTTCCTTTTAGCCAAATTTTATGACAACATTTATTCACAATGTTCATCTCACAAAATACATTACCAAGGATAAAAATACATCACAGGATATACAGACATATATAGTGTCAGCGTTAGCATTTTTATGATTTTCCGATTTACATAAAAGTTTATGTAAAGTTTGTGTTAATGTACATACATATGTATATATTTTCTTTTTTTCCTCTTTATTTTGTTTGCCACGTCGTAAAAATAATTGATATATGTGGATATAATTATAATATGCTTAAGAATATTTCAAAGGACAATATTTAATAATTGAACAAAGATTTAAAGTAAATGCAGCTGTCATAAAAAAAATATATAGATTTTAATCATTTAACACACGTTGCTATGACATATATTACTTTGACATAGATTAATTTTAATTTACGAGATAAAGTATATATTTTATACCATTTTGTTATTTGCTTTTTATTGTAAGATTCAATTATTTTCAGGGTCTATGGATCAATATAATTAAAATAATTATGATTTCTATTTTTCTTATATCGTAATAAGACAATAATTATATATTATTTTCCTTACAAACAAATAAAAATTACTTATATATATAGAGTATACCATCTTTGTCAAATATCTTTATTATTTTTGAAGCAAAAAATACAGAAGAAATCATGTTATGGTAGCAACAATTTTCTTGAAAATATACTGGTTTTGGAGATTTCAAAATTCACCTTCAATTTTTGAAATGGAACGATATATTTTTTGATTCATTAGTCGAGACAGTTTGGCATTCTTCAAAAAAAGTTAATAATATTAATCTACACATGTCGAAAAAATATTAGTTATAATAAACAAAATTTTAATCTTAATTGTGTAAAATTCATCGTATGAAAGATGCAGAAAGACAAGGACAGTATTTTTGTGCTTCCGTGCATAAATTTTACAAAATTTAAGTAATTTGAAATTTAAAAAAAGTATATAAGATGTTCCCGAAATCGTAGTATAACTGGTCAGAGTGTAATTCTAAGTGTAAAGATAAGTCGAGAGAAAGAATAAAATTTTTCTATACACTTCGTTTTCAAGAAAATCGAGTTTAAAAATTTATTAAGTATATTTGAATTTAGCTAATTCTAGACGCGAAAGTTATTGAATAGTACATCGTTGAATTCATTTTCATATCTGTTTTTAATATAACATAAAAAATATAAAAATATAAAAAATATATTAAAAAAAATATAGCATTTTATTTGAAAAATTAAAGGTTACCTCAAAAAACCATATGACTAGAAAAAAATTATGTACTATTACATTGCGTGCAGAAAATAGTACAATTTTATACTTTTCATTTTTCCGTAGCATCTACTACTGTTTACGAAAAAAAACGTCAGATACTCAGTAAATATATAATTACCTTGTATACCCCTATATAGCCTCTGATATCACACAACTTTTGTTTGAAATATTTTTTCGTATAAATTGGACATGTATATTCATTGATAAAAACCATCAGTATTTACGAACAACAATACGAACAAAAAAAGATAAGATAGATATTTTAGATGATCCCACTTATAATGTTGTAAAGTATTAAATATATTTATCAAATATACAATATATCGCGTCAGTATTATTTATCAAATATATAATATAATCGCGTCAGTATTATTTTATTGTTATGTTTGTGATCAAATATATATAAATTTTATGTTATATTTCATTAAAAATTCATTATCATAAATTGAAAATGAAGATAATAGTATAATAGAATAACATATTTTTGAATATACTAATAATGAATTGTTTGGAAAAAAGCAAACAAAAAATTGTTTAATAAGTATATATGCGTTTGATTCGTAATACTTTCATGACGCACACAGTAATAACAGCATTGAACAAATATATACATATAAAAATGATATTTATAAATGATATTGAAATTATTAAAATTCAAATCTAATGTAGTTATAATTTTTAACACATTTTAATATTAATAAGATATAAACAAAATTATGTAAAAACAAAGCATCTACGTATTATTACAATTAATTGTTAAAAAGTTATTAATAAGAAAATATTGTAATATAAGCTATATATATATGATTATTCATCATCCGATAAAACATTGCATAAAATTATACAAAATGACAACATTTAGCAACTTTTGCTACCCCAACCATTTTCATAACAACTGTTAAGCAGTAGAAATCTCTACGATTTTAAATATAAAATAATATTTACGATTTAAATATGTATTTATGTGAAATTTACTGAAATGGTAAATACTAGCCAACAATATTATTTCTATTTTAAAATAATTTTTTTACGCCATTTTTTCGGTTTGTGAAAAAGAAATAATAATGTAAATGCTATAATAATTGAGAAATATTATGTTGATTACATTTTTGAATTTTTAAATGATTTTAGCACAACAATTTTTATAAGGGTAAACATTTTTCCAATTTCTATTAGTAATAATTGAGAATAAAATTTATTATTATATATTTTTATAGTAAATCCAACCCAAATCTAATCCTACCTTGTAATCCAAAACTAACTCAAACATGAATCAATGTAAAAAATATTTTTAAACACAACTTGTAAACTAAAGGAGCGACGGTAACATGTACAAACAAAAATTGTTTACAATGATGACATTAACAATTAAGTTTAAGTAATATAAATAATTACCAAGATTTTACATAATATAAGTGTAAAATAATCGAATACTGATAATATTTGATAAGAATTGGAAAAAAAATAGATAAAATGAATTCTATCTTAAAATTTTTATCTTTAATTATACATATATTATAAAAAGACAAGATTTGTTTCAAATCTCGTAATTCGTTTAAAATTCATTTTATATTTTAACTTTAACTAAAATTTCACTAAAAACTAATTTTTAAATCGATGGTACTGAATTTACATTCGAACAAATTCATAGAACGATCTAAGATAATATTTTATATGAATTATGACAAATATTTTGTACATAACAGCGTATTAACAAATTCATTATTCCGTTAATTATTCGCAATATACAAGAAAATATTATTAAATGTAAAGAATCTAGCAAAATGTATTTCACAACAATCTAGCAAATGTATGCTATATTAACAATATTTTTAACTTGTTTCATATTTCTATCAGAATTCTTCCTATTTTCATATTATCCCTTAAACCTATTTTCATACTATCCTCTAAATCTATAAAATATGCTTCAAAAATTTCAGCCAATGTAACATTCATAAACTTTATTCCCTTGTTTTTCATGATTCAGAAAAATTAAACAATATTAAAAAATATAAGTGAAACGTCAGAAAAAACGTCAGAAAAAAATGTATAGTGTATTTCATTGATACTAATTGAAACTATAAAGTCCAACGAAAAGGAATTATTTATATTATTTATAAAGGAATTATTTATATTATTTATAAAGGAATTATTTATATTATTTATAAAGGAATTATTTATATTATTTATAAAGGAATTATTTATATTATTAGAAATAATATAAATATATATTTTATTTAAAAAAAAATAGGCACATCATCGAGAATATTTCGTAGCAAACAAAACTGAAAAAATTTTAAAAAGAAATTTTTAATTTAAGGGTATGTGTTCTAAATTATACGAAACTGCACTACAATTAGCAGAATGAAGACAAGAGAGTTTTCTTAGATAAAGGAGAAAATCCGCTCAATACTTTTTATATTGATCACAGTTTACAAGGAAAAATTATAAAGTATACATATTTTGATCGTGGTTCTAAGTTTGTTTAGCTTTATCTGACTAAAATGACAAATAGTGTCATTATAACCAATATAAGATAAAGAAAGTGCTACAAAACGACTGTTACTAGAAAAAATTAATAACAAAGAAAGACCACGAGAAATCTCCAGTTCCATAGATCATGTGAAACCATGGAATATAAGTGTAAGTGATTTTGACAACAGTAAAAATAATAATAGTGTAAAGTTAGTTGCAAGAAAATTGTAAATTGTGAGAAAATGAAATGATAATGTAATATCTAAAATGGCCAAATACGGAATAAATGTGTTGTTTCTGTGAATTTCATTAACTGTTATTAGCGACAGGAGACTATGAACTATTTAACTTTGATTGAGAACTGAACTTATAATTAATATCGAACAGTTGAGATTATGCATATACGTGCATATAATGTGAAAAATTTCAAAAACGGGTATCGAATATTAGACTGTATAATTATTAGTTTCTAATCCATTTAACTACTGCGCGCGCGTGTGTGTGTAATGCGAAAATGAAAAGAAATTAGCCAGGATGGCAGAGAGATAAAGGAATAAAGGAATCCCCTTTCTCATTCGCTATCATGTTGCATTACACGAATTCGTTTATTTAATAATTAATTTTAGCTTACGATTTTTTCCATCGATTTCAGTGATCTTGAAACATATTGTCAAGTTCATCATTCTAAACAACTTCTTTCTAAACATATTATCGTCGCTCCGTTTTAATTTCTGAGATATTCGCAATATTTTTGTTATTTTATACCGTGCTCCATACGTTTGCGATATGTTTATGTTACAAACTGTTGTTTGTGAACAATCACAAACGAAATATCTCACAATAAATAAATAAAAATAATAAGAAATTTCTATAATTGTTTACGAGACAGATCGATTTGTGCATGGGGCTCTTGTTTTATTTTTGTAAATATTTCAGAAAAAGCCGAGCAGCGGTTATATGTGCAGGAAACAGAATGTTATTCCAAACAACATATCAAAAAATAAAAAATTTCATCTAATTCTATTCCTAAAACTAATTCAAATTCACAATCAGAGCTCCTGTATGTAATGTAGTTATCAATCAACGATTAATTTAATAGAATCTAATTTTTACATAACCTTTAAAATACAATGTAATATTGAAAATTTTGCACATATGTGCATTCCTATTTCGTGGCGATTTAAAAAATTTAGTTCAAATATTCATTTTAAAAATTGATTAGTTCTTTTTAAGCAGGGATATTGGTTTGGCATAAATAAATTTCTAGTCAGCGATAATTGATCAGACACACTGCCGTGTAATTTGAAATAATTCATTAAAACAAGTAATTCTTAATGTAAAATCCAGGAAAAAAATATGTCCTTGATAATATATTTCAAAATCGGTAAGGAGGAGTACAATTCTAAGTAATTAAATGTATAATTTTCAATATTCTATTACGAGAAAAATCCAATGATGTAAATCTGGAGATTCTATAAAGATTCCAATCCAAAGCATTCAAATGATGCTCTCTAGTTTATCAAAGGCATTCACAGAGGTCATTCTAGAGTTACTGACAATTAAGGGAAAAAATTCAACGATATAGCATTAACTATAAAAAAAAAAAGGCTCAGAATCTACTTTACTGAGCAAATGTCGACCCTGGACAAGAATTTAATTATTAGAAAATAGAACAAAAATTTAAGCCATCAGGTCTACGATTGAACTAAAAGAATTAAATTCTAAAAGTAACAAATCCATATAATAAAACGTCTTCTTACTAACATAAGAAGACTACTTACTAACTAACATACTTACTAACATAAGAATTATTTATCGGTATTTTAATAACAGATTATAATTTAACAATAAATGTCAAACGAAAAGAAGAAAAAAAATCATTGAAGTCGGTAAAGTTTGTTTTAAATATATATATTTAATAACTACATATATTTTTGTGAATATTTCGAAAACTAAAACCAAGCAATGGTAACGTGTATAAGGAGAAGTTGAGCAGAATTGTAGAGTAATTGAAATCAGTGAAAATGATCCTAAAATATATTTGTAAAGTATATTTTTTAAAATAAATTACTGTTTATTTATGGGGTAAGCATCTTTATAACAAAGCATATTTAATATTGTGCTGAATTCATCCGAACTAGACCCAATCAAGTGGCTGCTTTCTATTTATGCGTAGTATGTGTGTCTCGCGACGATATCATGTTTTTTTTTTTTATGGTTAGAGTTATGAGTGCTGAGTCTATGACTGCAATCATCGTTTGCATTTTTGAAGAAAAAATAATGTAATTGATTGTATAATTATATACACGTATGTAATTATATATATACAACATATGTACACGTATGTAGAATGATTTTCGCTGTACTAAGCGAAACTAAAATAAGGAATCACTTTAAAAAAAAGGACAAATTTATGCAAAAGAAGGGCACATTTGTAATTCAGAAAACAATGCAACTGCAAAACGCAGTAATATGTAATCTATTTTAAACCTTTCATCCTCTTGCTCTACCACCTTTCTTAAATTTCAATTAAACAAAAGATATAGGTTGTTACAGTTGCGTGATCATATTATTTTTTTCGAATTTCATAATATTCTTTCTATTTTTTTATAATTCTTTAAATATCGAAGAAATGACTCAATGAAAATGGCCAATGTTAACCAAAAACTCGATGCTGAATACTACTGACAATGAGTAAAAAATCTATCGATAAGTTATTAATTCCTCCAATGTTATAGTATGTACATTCAAAAAGGGAACCCTAGCATTAACATAAAGCTGTATTAACATATGATTATATGATAATTTAATAGAACTTTCAATAAATAAAAGATCTCAAACGGTGTTGACTGATGAAAAGTATTCAATTTGCAGGAAATAATTTATACTTTCATAATGTAAATCTACATAAAATATCATTCAGTTCCAATTATTTTTTTCTCAAAGATCAAATAACAAATATTTTAATTTATCCAATTAGATTGTTGCATAATAAACATAGTTTCACAAACGGTACCGGTGAACACACAGTAGAACTTCCTATAACTAATTGTTATTATTGTACAAAAGTTAATCCATAATCACAATTTTCAAGTCAATTAAAAAATTCATGTATCATGTACAAATGACTCAAGCCTGTCAAGATTAAAATAGAAATCAACATATTTTTAATACAATTTAAACAAATAGTTTGAAAGGAACAAAATAAACTCAAATAGTTTGAAAGGAACAAAATAAACTCAAATAGTTTGAAAGGAACAAAATAAACTCAAATTTTCTGAATAAAATAACATGTAAAAGCAATTGCCAAGTGTTTTCCAATTTTAAGTAAATTGAAATAAAACTATGTTAAAGACTGACATTATTATGCAACAAGCTAATACTTTGTTCATCTTACAATTAATTTTACATATTTTGAGCAATAGAAGTCTCTAATAAAAACTGCATCAAAAGTACTCACACAGTGAAATGATAAATGAAGCAGATCCATCCGCCGGGATGTTCCAGGAATACGTAGAGTCTCTCCTGAAAAGTTTTGCCCTTTTTGTGATGAAACACGTATTTAGCTTTGAAGGCTTGGTCGATCGGCAAATAAATCGGATAATATGGGTCAGATACTCCAGTTTGATTCAAACTAGATGGTTCGACCTCCGTGGCATTCATATCATTGTTAATAATATCATTTTTGCTCTTCTTTCGGCGATATTTCCTTTTCATTGGCGTAGGCACTCTCTTATGGTGTGCTTCGCCAAACCTTGGTGATCGGAAACGCCTAAGGAAAGTGAAACGACGGCTAGGCGAAGAGGTGGTTTCTTCCATTTGTACACCGTTATCCTCAGTGTCCTCAGTCTCGCTGCCTGGCGTTTTTAATGCCGTGTCTTCCGATTCGAGACAGTGCTCGTCCTCGCTGGGTTGCAAGACGGCGTACACGGCCGTGTCACTTGACCTCTTTTCCATGAGCCTAGAGCATTGGTCCTTGCTTCGTGGAAGACTTTCGTCGGTCTCACCTGGACATTTCCAGGATACTGCCAACTTGTATCATACATACACAATACATACCGCTCTTCCTCGAGCGTCGCTTTCATAATCTGATTTGACACTAAGAATCTATAGCTGACGAAATTGTGCGAACATACACAAATAAACGTGAAGGAACATGAACAAACAAGTGTAAATAATACTAATCTTCAACTATGCTTCGTTCAACGAGTCAATGCATCAACTATGCATATGATGGTATTTAAACGAAACAAGAACGTAATTGTACAGTTCTTTTAAATATTGTATAATAACACGGATAGTATGAATACTTACTTATGGACTAACAAATGATTACTATCTGACAATAAGCATCAGTTAATAGTTAATTCAGTTTAGATATATGTACCTTGATTCATTGAACGAACTATAATACCGATTTAGAATATTTAAATTAAAAATAAAACTAAAAATCGTTCATTGTAGTTTTTATCATAGCATAGAATATTCAACTACGTTCTTTAGAAATATATATTCTAATACGAATTATTATTATTGAATATCGATTGAACATTAAGCCGAATATCTTCAACCGCATGAGATATATACACAAAAGAATATCAACAAATTCGATCTGTATATGTACAATATGTATATCGATTTATCTGTATGTGTACGATATTATCGATTTATCGATATATCGAAACTCTTTTATAATATGTATACACTGTATTATGTGGATAAATATTTTACTTTTTTCATTTATGTGTTCTGATAATTATATCATGTTATTAAACAAGCCAAAACTATCAGAAATAAAGATGAATCGAATTTTGACTGTTTATGAATTCGTTTATGCTAATTTTTGCGTATGTAAGTTCACATTTACTCGCACTTGTTCAATAAACACTTCAATTGTTCAAATAAACACGAAAATGTGAAAATGAAAATTTAATTATTCGATATTTCGTTTATGTTATATAATGTGAATACGAATAAATGTGTTTTTCATTAACGTACAGACTATATAATGAATGAAATTGAATTGAACTTACCCATAACGAATACATGGAAGCGAAGTACAAAGTATCAAACACATTTTATATATTTTGCAGTACGTTTTACATATAAAATTTTTATTAATTTAAGCCTCAGTATTCAATGATCTACGTGATAAAATTATTAATGACATTACGAAATAAATTATAACTTAAATTAAAACATATGATGGTATTAAATTCATATTTATATAGAATTAAATTAAATTTAACAAGTAGTAATATAGTAGTAACATAGTAATATTGATAGGATAACAAGCAGTAATAGGATAGGATAATATCTACGTCGCATTTATCCATGTAGCACTTATTTATGTAGCATCTACATATATAATATTTTGTATTCTGCGATAGGTGCTAAAAAGTATATTTAATTTAATTTTGTCTAAAACTCCCATTTTTAGAGATCAATTTTTAGGCTACTTCAGAATTAAAAAAAAAGCATCAGATATTTAAAATTTCTAACTTATATTTGCTTATATATTAAAAGAATAGAGTATAATTTTCATGAAATTATTTTTATTCCATTCTACGAATTTATTACAAGTTCCACGAAGTTCACAAAAAGTTCCGTAGAAAAATTATTATTAATTACTGACATTTTTTACATGCCAATTTTCTTGATCCAATGAAACATTTTAAAAACTAAAAAACACGAAAGACTTACTAATATAGACGAAAAAAATAAGAATATCTATATTATATTTCAGATCTAATATTGCTGAAATTCGCAAAAACCGATAATCAGGTATCGCATCAAAATTGACATAATAAAGTTTTATAAATATCTTATTTTGGTTACAACTTTTTCAAATACAATATTTCTCAATTTATTGCTTTCTTCTTTCTATGTATAATTTTTAATATAAGAGATGGGCATGCTTATTTATATTGTTAAATTTATGATTTTAGTGATTTTTCTTCTAACCCCGTGTGTTCGGGCGAGTTTCCATCCTACAATACCTACGGTCTGGGTGCAGGCACGTCCGGGAAAGTTTATGTATTTTAAGTGACCTGAGCCTCTAGCAGGCCTGTGTAGCCACAAAACCTTGGCCGTCTGGCTGAGTTTTGTTCTACAGCAGACAAGGTCCTCGACTGTGGACTTAAAGCATGGAATCAACTTTCCCGAACATGTGCGAAACACGGGCCCGCAAAATCACTCAAAACGGGCATCCGCCCTTTGTGCCACACCTTGGGCTCGCAATTTCCTGAAGCCGAAGGAAAAGCAGCCGGGAAAATATCCTTGCTTTCCTTCGGCTTGTAAGTTAGAACTGGGTCGACTTCCAAGCAACACAGGTCATCTCTCGTGACACTAGAATTACCACAGAGAGGAAAACCCCTGATATCACAAACGCGCGAAAAACATACAGTCCACTACTAACAAGAAAGTTCTCGCATCGCTATACATGCGTGCGAACATTGGTCCATCGAGTCGGATACGCGAACCGAATCGGATGCTACGAGGTGCAGCCAATTAGTAATTAGTGCTACACAAGCAGTCATCGGGTTCAGTAGTCGTTACCAGCGGAAATCAGCCACGAGGAAACAATCGCGAACAGGCCACGATCGAACGTCGCAAAGAACCGGGGCAGCCACTCTAGGAAGGACGACTGCTCAATCAAGGCTTGTAGTCGAGGATTTTGTTCATAAACCACAGAATACAAGGCCAAGCGTTTCCGTTACTCATTTCTACCTTCCTACGGTGAGTCGAGTTTCATTGATTGTTTGACTTGCGCGGGAGAGGAAAAAAACTCTAACGCGATTAAAAACCTTCTATGATACGTAAGGAGAAACTGAACCGATCGCCTCCCTTCGGGTGCGATTCGACCATAACCGTGCCCTGCTATAACGATTCGAGGCGATTTAGGACCACATAATCCCAATCGTTGCGGGCTCCGCTGAGGAAGAAGCTCATGAACGGTGCAGGGACGAATTTGATGATACGTATTACCGGTTGATAGATGCGAGTCAGGTCCAAATACAAAGCTCGCAAAGCTCAGTGACTTCGAACAGCACGCGATATCTACAAGTACTGTCCGCTTCATCGGCCACCTCCGAAACACCTCCCTCAACCAAGATACCTGCTATCGCTCTATTCCAATTTCACGGTTCCTCGGGGGAATGTGTCTACTTTCGTGACAGCTTCGAGTCCCTGATAAATCGAAACGAGTCTCTATGCAACATTAATCGCTTCCATTACCTAAAATCAGCGGTAAGGGGCCAGCTTGCTCGTGCTCTCAAGACGCTCCCAGTGTCCGACAGCAATTACGATGCTGCTTGGGAATTGCTATGCAGGCACTACGAGGACACCAACCAGCTCATTGACTATCATGCAGGGGCGCTATTTGTTTTCAAAACTACCCGCAAGGATCGCCGGATGAGTTGAGGGAATTAGTCAACGATTTCAGCAATCATATTCGAGCCTTGAAATCACTAAACGAACCAGTGGTTAAGTGGGACACTCTGCTGATTCTCATCGTGGTCGGAAAATTAGATACGCAGACTAGAAGAAGACCTGTGTGTGTGTGATTTAACGTGCCTGTACCTAGCGTGAAGCCCTACCGGACACGGCCCCCACGGGCGTGGGACTGGGATACGCCCAGTCAGCGCAATCCCATCACCGGGAACTACCAATTCGCCCCAGAGAGAAGCTCCAGAAGCAGCCTTGGTTTGGCGGCGAAACCATCCCAAGGGTCACGTCTGTAGATGTTAGAGACGGCAGACTTGGAAAAACCCCTCCCTCACCACTTAAGGATCATCGAAAGGGTAGACTGTCCCATACGGGAAGTGACCCACTTAGCCCATTCACCCGGAATTTCCCTAAGGTCCTCCACGAGTGAATGGTTTCCAGCGGGGGCCGCGGGGAGGCGGGGTCACCAGCTTACGCTCAGTCTCTAGCGTGCTAAGTCTTCGCTTAGTACCACGTGCAAGACACCGTTTACCAATATATTCAGCGCACGCGCATTTGCACGCTCCGGCTCGGGTTGCCCCGGGGTTGCTAAGCCCGTGCCTCGTGCCGACAGGCAGTGGAGGCCCCTGAGGGGGAAACTAAAAGAAGAACCTATCAGAGAAGATTTAACGTGCCTGTACCTGGCATGAAGCCCTACCAGACACGGCCCCCACGGGCGTGAGACCGGGAATACGCCCGGTCAACGCGCTCCCGCAAGAACGAGAGCTACCAATTAGCCCCAGAGTGCAAGCTCACGGCTCAAGCCAACCTTGGTGGGCCGGGACCTTTCTAACATCCCTACCGGCTTCTGCTAACCGGCCAGCGAGCTGAATATTAAGCGCAGCTCCCCCGCCGAAGCGATTGACGCCTGTCGCCCGCGACTAAAAGAGTGGGAAAGACGCGTTTCCGAGTCAGACCGTAGGAAAACACTCTCCGATCTGCTGGCCTTCCTGGAGCAGCGGTACAAGTTCCTCGCCAAAACCAGTCGATCGAGCCAAGTCACTCCAGCGACTTCCAACAGATTCATCACGCAACGGCAGCACAAGCCCGCTGCTGCGCTACACGTAAATGAAGAGAAGTGCTCACTTTGCCCTGCCAACCACCTATTACCACGGTGCAAGAGCTTCAAGAAGCTGGCGATAGATCGTCTTGAAAGGGTGAGGAAGCTGCGTGCGTGCTTCAATTGCCTTCGATCGTGTCAAGACCTGCACGAGCGACACATGTTAGGTGTGTCAAGCAAAGCACCACACCCTGCTGCATTCGGGAGCGACCACGGGATCGGCAACGAACAGACCAGCAAAGGACAAGGAAGCAAAGCCAATCGACGACTCCAGCACGCCCCAGAGCCTGATGTCCACGGTCGCAAGCGCAACTCTATCTCAGTACGTGCTGCTGTCTACCGCGATAGTCCAAGTCATCGATAAACTGGGTAAAATCCACGAAGGCAGGGTCCTCCTCGATCAAGACTCTGAGGTGAACATTATAAAGGAGGGATTCGCGAGACGCCTCGAGCTGAGATGAGCAACAACGCGGACGCTAATCTCGGGAATAGGCGCAACAGGCTCAAAAAATCGCATCAAGGGCAAGGTGCAAGTGAAAATAGCCTCACGCTGCAGCACCTACGAATGTGACCTGCCGTGCCTTGTCATGCATAAATTGACCACTGAAATCCTAAACTTCAAGCTCACCGCTCTTCCCATTCCATCACAGATAGTCCTCGTCGACACGCAATATTACGTTTCGCGTGACGTTGATCTAATCATCAGCAACGGCTACCTTTACGATTTGATGTATGTGGGTAACACCGGCTAGGTGCGAAATTGCCCGTACTGTCAAAGACGCGATTGGGACAGGTACTTGGAGGGGGTATCCGGGCAGGTAGTAGACCTCAGACGCACGTCTACAATATCGTTACGAACGAATACCTCGACCATCAACTGACGATTCTGGGACATTGAAGTAGTCCCGGTCAACGGTGAGTCGACTAATCATCCCTGTAAGGATTTCTTCGCACGGATGGCTTCACGAAATGCCTCCAGCCGATACAGCATCGCCATTCCGTTTAATGATAAACTCTCAAGGCTTGGCGATTCCAAATTCATGACTGAAACGCGATTTTTCAATTTAAAAGCGAATTTTAATAGAAAAGAAATTATTACGATCGTCCAACGTGCGTGACGAATACATCAGATTCATGCGCGAATACGAAAATCTTGGGTATATGATTAAGGTATCAAACGACGCCAGTCGGAAGAACTACTATTTGCCGCATCATGCCGTAGTAAAAGAAAGTAGCACCACAACTAAGATTCGCATCGTCTTCAATGGGTCTGCCAAATTGACTAGTAACATCTCCATCAATGATGCTCAACTGGTCGGCCCGGTTGTGCAGGACAATCTGCTGTCAATACTGATAAGATGTATAGGCAGATTCTTATCACTCCCGAGCAGCGGCCCTTCCAACGCATTGTCTGCAGGGAACATCTTTCCCTCCCACTTTTGAAAGATTTGAGCTAAACACCGTTACTTACGGCATGGCGGCGGCGTCATACCTAGCTACTCGCACTCGGCAAGTCGGCATTGAAGCCCGCCATGATTTCCCCACCGCGTGATCAAGAGCGATTTCTACGTGGACTAATGGATCTCTTGACTAATGCAGAAACTCTCACTGAGGCGTGATAGATCAAACGGGATGTGGAAAATATTTTGCTCGAAGCAGGTATCATTCTACGAAAATGGGCAACGAACGAAACCACGATTTTACAGGAGAACTCGGAAGCAACAGTTCCTATCGCGCCAGATGCCGAAACGGATCCCAGAACTCTTGGGCTGCTGTGGGACCCCACCTTCGACACTCTTTCCGAAGTTTCACGCGAATACTTCTAATACGAGGTGGGTGACAAAACGAACGATCACAGCTAGAGAGAATATTTGACCCCCTCGTCGTAACCGCGAAGCTGTTGATGCAGGCGATGTAGCGATTGGAATTGTCATGAGACGAATTAGTGCCTCAGACATTTCTTCGCTGATTCAGCTATCAATTCCCCGTTGGATATCAACTCGAGTGTCCGCGGAAGTAGAAATCCACAGGTTTTGTGATGCGTCCGAAAATGCATACGGCACCTGCGTGTATCTACGCACGACCGGTCGCAAAATTTGAGCTCAGCTGAAGTCGTCATCATTAGAATCGTCCAGAGGCAGGTCTTCAAGCGCGAAATAGAGGAACTGGAAGAAGACAAGAATAGCAGCACCACAAATTCACTACGCCCCCTTTTGGACGACAAGGGATTACTCCACATAGATAGCAGACTCGCATTCGCGGACCTGAGCCACGAATAGCGACACTCCATCTGTTCGATCTCACCGAACAGACGAGAGCCAGTAAGCCGGACGATACCTGTATTTAGATTTCGCGCCGTACGCACACACATTCAACCGACACGCAGTCGATAGCGCTAGACGAGATTGACCTATTGTCTCGTCATCGTGCGGTCCTGCGATTGGCCAAGTGCCGATCGCATGATCCTTTTTTGCATGTTTCCGCGTTCTGGAATATTCGAAGATGAGTTACTTGAACGATCTATTGTTTGTTATCACGCGATCGTTTGATTGGCTATTGAAGTTCAGCAAGCTACCGATCAAATTTGCGAAGAAATTGCGTAAATTCGGGTCGGCACGCGACACCACGATTCTCCCTAAGAACAGTCACATAACCTAATTGATAATCCAGAGGGAACATGAGCGTATGCTGCATGCAGGATCCGAATCGGTGCTATCGGCGATTCGAAAGAAGTACTGGCTCTTTTCAGCCAGGGGCCTGATAAGAGAAATAATCAGAGAGTGCGTGCGCTGTAATCGAGTAAGTCCCAGAAGCGCTAGCTACCTGATGGGACAATTACCACAAGCAAGGATGAATGTCCAGAGTCCCTTCTTTTCTACGGTTGTAGAAAGAAGGTTTTCCCGACTATGCCGGGCCGTTCTATGTAAAGGATAGGGTCTGTTGCAAAACGGCCACCAAGGCATATTTGTGTTTATTATTCGTGTGCCTAGTCACAAAGGCCGTCTACCTAGAATTGACTGCAGACCTCACCACTGAAGCGTTCTTAAAGTGCCTGCAGCCATTCCTAGCACGAAGAGGTGTGTGCAAGGACATTTACTCCGATAATGACGGAACTAACTTCGTCGGTGCGCGAAACGAAATGCAAAAAATAACAGCATTCCTCGAGGCAAACCACCAGCTATGCAGCAGCATTTCTGGAAGCGATGACAAGCCGATTATCTCCATTAACTGCAGTAGCGGCACAAATGGTGGTCGTCCACTTCGGAGCACTTTGGCGTAGACACCATGGTGCTGAAGGAAGAAAATTTGCCACCACTGCAATGGAAACTCGGCCGGATCACGGCTTTACACCTAGGGAAGGATAGCATCGCCAGGGTCTTATCCATCAGAACAGCCGACGGAGTGGTGAAACGTCCAACTGCTAGGGTGTGCATCCTACCAGTGGACGAAGGAGGGAGGACCCGCAGGGAATTAATAGACTCCTAACGCATGTAAAGCTTGTGCATGTTAAAGTTACGTTCTTATGTAAGTCGCGCAATTCGTCCATGCTTCCTCTACTTATAATATCTACCTATAATCTGTTCATAGTACAATCTTGCATCTAGTTTCAAACGCGAGGCGTTCGAGGTGAGCGGTATATGTTCGCGCGCGTGCATAGCGATGCGAAATCTTTCTTGTTAGTAATGAACTGTATGTTTTTTGGGCGCTTGTGATATCAGGGGTTTTCCTCTCGGTGGTAATTCTAGTGTCGCGAGAGATGACCTGTGTTGCTTGGAAGTCGATCCAATTATAACTTACAAGTCGAAGGAAAGCGCGGAGACTCTCTCAGTTCCTTTTCCTTCGGTTTCGAGAAATTGCGACGTGGGGCACAAAGGTGGGGCACAAAGGGCAGATGCCCGTTGCCGTTTTGGGTGATTTTGCGAGCCCATGTTTCGCACATGTTGATTCCATGCTTCAGTCCACAGTCGAGGACCTTGTCTGCTGTAGAACAAAACTCAGCCAGACGGCCAAGGTTTTGTGTGGCGACACAGGCCTGCTGGAGGCTCAGGTCACTTAAAACACATAAATTTTGACGGACGTGCCTGCACCCAGACCGTGGGTATTATAGGATGGAAACTTGCCCGAACACCGTAACTCAAGAAGATTAAAAATCACTGCTCTACTTTATTACTACGTTTCCTACAATGGTATATTATTGAGTTATAAAAAATAATGTTACTTTATTTTAATGTAGTTAGCGTTCTTATTAGAATAAAATTTTAATTTCTGGGGGATAGTAAAAAAAAGCTGTTATAGATATTGACATAATTTTAATATAAATTAAAGATTTTACTGTATGGACATATGAAAATTGAAAGAGATCAGTTGATTAATATTTTCAATATTGGTATTGAAAAATCATAAAATTAACTTGTTAAATACGATTTTGAAAAGTTAAGATTATATAGCAAATTGAAATATTTATAATTTTATCATTTTATCAAATTTCGAAACACTTTCAATACTAAAAAATGCAGTAAAATGAAAATAACTTTTTCCGATTCTTTTAATTTTTTATGTTTTATCAATTATTCCTTCTCGGATGTGTAAAGTTTGATTTTTGACAGATTGTGAATATCATTATCTTGTGGAGACAATTCTATCATTAAGTAACAAATCGCATTTATTGATGTTCGCTTGCGCTTGTTTCTGTTTGTAATGCAATTTACACTTATTTGTTAATGTTCGTTTGTACTTAATCATCAAGTATAGATCCAATTTGCAAATTGGATTTATATATCACATTTCATATTTAAGTACGATCGAAATTGATTATAGGCTGCTCACTTTTACAAACAATTTAAGTGTGATAAAAAAAGGAATTAATAAATAAAGATCAGATTTATAATATATATTTTAGATATATTAAGATATATTAAAGATTGATATAATAATAACAATAAAGTAGTATTTATGTTTGAATATAGTAGTTGTTATGGGTATATAACGAAAATCTTAAGATCTTTTCCTCTTTCAATATTCAATTAATATTTCAATATAGATATAATTTTAATTATAAATTTGTGAAATTTTAATGAATCATTCAACGTAAAAATTATTATATTAAAAATACTCAAAAGCTTTATTTTGCGTAACATAATTAGGGTAACATCTTTTTATTGCATCGAAGTTTAATTTCTTACAAAAGAAATAGAGAAGGTTTGCTTAAAAAATAGAGACGATATTCCAATTTACATATATCAAAATAACAACTAGTAGGAACATATGTGTGAAATTTCACACATTACTTACTAAAATATTTTATACAGATTATTTACTACAATTAATAATTTTTCACAATTTTTCATAATCTGTACTGTATTAATGTTATACTAAAAAGAATTGACATAGAAATAGATCACAATCGTGTCAGTAATTTTCATTAAAGCAAAGATCTTCTGAATCAGTTTTGTAATTTGATTCTTCAACCGTTTTCATAGCTCACTGCTCGCTATTCAAAGATTATTTAACCCACTGTCACTCGCAATTCGCTTTCAGTAAAACTCCTGGTCGATTTTACGGGACAACAAGCAACGATTCTTCAAATAGTGTACATAGTATAAGTCGTGATATAAATATATAGTCACGATTTTCGATTTTCAATTCCTGATTCTTGTCACATATCTACAAAAAAATGTTTATCATTCAAACAACGATCGAATAAAATGTTTAAATACATATCTGAAAAAAATTATTTATTTTGCTTTTTTTTGCGTATGTTAAAACGACATTTCATTAATCATTTGATATCTACATATATATATCCTGCCATATTAACATCTCAATGTGATTATGTAGTTTGAAGTATAAAATAGAGGAAATAATTTTCTTCATAAATGAGCTTGAGAATTTCAGACTTATAGATTCATACCATAAATAGATGTTTCGAAATATGAAAGAACATTTCTTTTCCAATAATATTAAAATATAATAATATCAATATAACTAATTATACAATCAAAAGTGAAATCTAATAAAAGAATAAAATTTTTTCATCTAAAACTTCATTTTAGACAAAACTGCTATTTGGTGCACCTTCACCTTCACTATGTTAGTTACCTTGACTTTCACTAACTTATGTTATCAAAGTCATCCTGCTGAATGGCCGTTCCTTATTATTTAGTAGAAAGAAATAAAACAAAACTTATATTTAACGAGTGCATTATATAAACAGCACCATTCTGTACATTTAGATCAGACCAAAACGTTCAATAAAAGAAGAAAAAGGAAGACCAAATCGTATTGTAACCTTAGGATTTTAAAACAGCTACAATATGAAATTTCGCATTCTGTTTACTTTATCCTAATCTTAACTCCAACCTTAACAATTATATAATATATTTAAAATTTTTACTGCATAACTTTTAACCAAAATGGGCTAAAATCTTTTAAAGATCAATAGGAAGAGTGCTTTTAATAACATATACGAAAATCAAGGTCAAATAGCAATTTTGCCACAGAGCCTTTTATTATATTAATTATTCACTTGTCTTCAGTAAATTAATTTGTATATGCATACCTGGAAAATTTTCGAACTCGATTTCCTCAAAAACAAAAATATGTTATTTTTTCTTTTCGATTTATTTTTACATTTAGAATCGCTATATCCGATTGACCATCAGTTATATATGTATATTGATCGATTAGATGTCTATACTGAACGCTTTAATACCATTTTGTTGTGACTTCTGATAGTAATTATTGATGAATAATTTATTGTTAAAAATGTTAATAAGTAATTAATAGACAGAATCATATATAGCGATAAAAATCGGTAAAATTAAAATTATTTGAATTCAAAATTACTTTACTTTAAATAGAAGGAATATTGTATGATTTAGAAGTATAATAAATACTTCATAAATTTAATCGTAATACTACACAAATTTGAAGAATATTATTTTAATTATTTTTCTTTGTCACTCTATGTTTTGTAGCTTAAAAGTTAGTATATTATGTCTAAATTTAATTTTACTTGATACGTGTTTATTGATTAATATTCAAATGATATTTTAGTACATAATCATTATCTACTTTCCAAATTAAGTTAAAAGAAATAAATTATAATTTCTTATAATTTCTTCTCCTACAATTCATATTATATATGTATGTATATAATATGTATATATATATGTATATCTGATAAATATCAATAGAATTTATTTTGGTAACTTCTGATTCCAATATATAACTTTAAAAATTGTTATGGCTAATTCATGGCTAATTCATGGCTAATATAGGAAATGTATTTTTAATCATTTTTAAATCATATTTTATAACGAAGAAAAGATAGAAATAGAAGTAAAATTTTTAATAATGCAATAAGCTAAGTTTTTATTTTCCTATTTATATCCTGAACATTATAGTCATGCAACTTCAATTTTTCGTTTCTTAATAAAATCAGAAAAATATAGGTATTCCTTTGTGAGATTAAGAATGAATAAATTACTGAAATTTATCAAATAATTATAAATTTTCAATCAAATTATTTATTTTATTCTATCAAGTCTAATATTAAATAGTGGTCGATATAATATAACCAATTATTATGTCAATTATTCAGAAGATACAATAAAATGTTCTATTTAAAAATAGATTTTCATAATCTTAGAATTATTTTTATCACACAAAAGAATTATTTTTGTCACGCAACACCGTTTTTAACAATGTTTCCCATTACAAAAAACGTTGTAAAATATTATTATAATATTATAATATTAAAATATTATAAATATTTAACTGTTCTCTCACTCAATGCACATTTATTTTCTTACTATTATGTATAGCATTCTATTATATACAAAGAAATAATTGTAATAATATACCTAAAATAAAAAATTATGTTTTACTAAAATCAAGTATTAGTGCAAGCACAATATTGCAAGTTAATATTTTATGAAGCGATAATATTTATAATTCTTATTTGCCAATTATGTTATTACGTTTTAATCTTTATTTTTTAATCCTATCGCGTGCTAATTGTTTGGTCGAGTAAAACTAAGCTCCGCGAGTTTATAAATATAGCGTGTGTTTATCTATTCGTAGCAAAGAAAAACAACTATAATACCTAATAATATTCAAATTAATGATGTATAAAACTCGAGTTTTCGAAGCTTCAAGATTCAATTTTACAGACTAACTCTTTAAGACTAATGTTGAAGTTCAACCTTTCAAAATTTTGAGATTGAAACTTTAAAACTTAGCTTTCTTAAAGTTGGTTCTGAATATGTCACTAACAAAATTGCTAAAAACTATTCCGATATACTACGTGAAAGTAATCCACAGCAGAAATTAGAATAACAGCAAATATCCAGAAGATATGCGGAAGACTAAATAACACTATTAAAAAATTAAAAAAACTTTCGAAATTTTGTCTTGTGAAAAATGAATTTTGTCTTTTACGACTGATTCTCTTAGAAATCTGTTCTATTCTCTCTGGAAAGCGACTAGACATCTTACTCATCTTCAACAAGCAATCTTCGCTTCTTTTCAAGTAAATTTATCCATAGGACTCCTTGCTTACCTATCTTGAAATTGTTGGGCAAGGAGTCCTACAGATAAAGTTAACTTACTTGCGTCTTATTTAGCTGAAACATTTAAATCATCCTGCTAGATCTATTTCTGACGAAATTGAAGTACTTAAATATCTACACAGTTCCAAATGTTTTTTCCTATCTTGTTCTTTACATCGACAGAAGAAAGAAATATAAACGTACAAATCTTAAGTCTCTCGTCATGATTTCATCAGTAACAAGTGAATCAAAAAAACTACCGAAGACAGTCCTTGCAACTTTCATTTTTCATGCCATACTCCGTCCATCGATATTATCTAACATCTTGGAATTATCTTTTTGCAATTCTCTTATATTATTTGCAATCATCTTATCCACAATCGGAAAAATTTACTCTTGCGATAACCTCATATCGTCCGATTAGCTTCACATAAAATCTGTTCAAATTATTTAAAAAAATGCTAATTCAGCATTGGTATTTTGAACGATAGACGTGGGAAGTGCTAGCGAGAGAGAAGTGAAGCGAAGGAGCTTCGATTCAAGAATATATTGTTGAAACAGAAAAACTTATCGGTCTGTCGAATATCAGATTTATTATACCCAAAATTTCTCACGGTCGAGTTTGCTTATACCTGAATAGTAAGCACACGATTGATAGATTAACTGATAATCACACGAAATCACATCAAATCTCACTCCCTGGAAATTCGATCATTTATGTCTAAATCGAAACGCATACTGTTCTGGCGCAGAACAACCCACCTCGGGACGGACACTCAGGCTAAGTTCTTGGAATACTTTAACCTGCAGAGAAAGTCCAGATACCATGGCACGCGCCTATCTATGGGACCTTTATCTTACCCTGAGAAGCAGAGATAGAGTATTCCAAGAACGTCTCTTAAAGAGTAAACAAAGGGCGTCGTGGCTAGCGTCAAGAAGTCACGTAGACACATTTCGTTACACATAAAAGTTCCGTCTCCTAACACGCGACAGACAGTCTATCAGAACCATTTATTCATTCCGTTCGGGTCTAGGCGCGGAAACACCTTCTCCCAGACTCAAGTAACAATTCCAGACAGTCTGCTAGAGTCAATCGAGTTAATCAGTTCGTACGAGACACGTCTTACACATCACAGTAACAATTGTATAACTTTATACCAAATATAAATCTTAAAAACCTACAACCGGCATTCGTAATATCTCTCCAACGGCTGTAAAAGGCCAAACGAGAGAACCTCAGCGAAGCGGGCAACAGTCTTCAAGATTCACCGTCGCGCTGATACACACACTTTCCAATGTATGCTCTATAATTCCGCAGTCCGTCATTCTTGAAGAACTTGCTAAATGAAATATTAGACCTATCCCAGATCACCTGTTAGAGCGGGTCTAAATGATCCTAGATGCGCACACATATTGAGCTTTCTTTATCAGATGTATATCCAATCCAAAAACGTTCCAAACATACCTACGTTCCATCCACCCAAATAATGAAATAAATTACGACAACACATTTTATTGGATTTGTTAGCAGAAAAAGTTTTCTTCTTTTGCAAGGAAGAGGCCATGTGGTTAAATTCTGCAAAAATTTAAACCCTCAGCTACAGCTTTTACACACCTCAGCTCTTGTCAAAACGGAACAGTTATTGATCCATTCGTCTAAATTGAACAGCCGAAATCTTTTCCTGCCTTACTTCCATCCCAGACTTCTGCTACATCGTTACTACAAAAACTGCAAGCGGAAAATAACAGAAACATCCTATTTAGTCTAAAAACAACACTCTTTCCAGGATGCATCAAAACTCACTGACTCCAGCTCTTCCAACAGTTCCTTTAATGATTGAATGTTATCAAAGATGACAGCAGACGTAAAGTAGTTGTTCTTACCAAAGAAATAAAAAAACGCAAAATGGCTAATAGAGTAAAGACTTCGCTAGAAGAAATCTCCCTACTACTGCTGCCTGCCAAACTACATCTCGGATCCCATTCAAAACCATCTAATGAACTTTCATTGTCTACAGTTACACATGATAATTCCAAAATCCTGGAAGCGACGTTTAACCACGCAAAAGATATACCAGCTTTAATAAAAATGTTTTCCTTTTTTTAAAAGACCACCTTGCAAAGCATAAGATAAAAAGTTACATCACAAGAATTGTTAAACGCTTCCACAAAATGCCGCGAGTGAGGATTTCTCTCTTCTATAAAAAAACTCTAAGTAGATTAAATTTACTCATGGCTACAAGTTTTATATCGCTACAAGTCTTCTTCTGGAACTCAAGAAGTCTTCACTCTAAGCGTCCGGAAATTCAGTCCACCTTAGTCAATTTTGATATCCTCATCTTCGTTGAAATGTGGATCACTGAAAAAGACAACTTCAATTTCTCAGGATTCATAAAGCTCAGGAAAAACAAAATTTATTCAAAAAGTGGCGAAATTCTAATTCTTATTCGTAAAAACATGGCTTTTAGGGAGATTACTAACATTAAATCTCTTAATATCTCAGTTGATCTATGCGGTTTTTGTCTAAATAATGTAAAGCCAGAACTCGATATATGTATTTGTTTGCTATAAAGTTCCAAGCCTCACTCTCACACAAGATCAATGGGATCTAATTGTTTAAAATATTATAACACTAAATGCAAGTATATTCTTGTAGGTGACTTTAACGCTTATCAATCTAATTGGAATTGCAAATATACAAATAGCAATGGTAGAAAATAATGCTTTTGAAACTGCTCATACGTACATATGTACATATATGTACATATATATATATATATATATTAACGTTCACGAAAATTTTAAATTTAATATTGATCTTTTATTTTCTACTCTGAATATTTGTGATAAAATTGATACTGTTGTATACAATGAGACTTGAGGTTCTGATCACTTCCCTATTTGTTTTAATATTAAAATAGGTAAAAATTATCTTTCAATCTTAAATCAAATTGTACTGACTGGCCAAAATTTTCCCATGTTCTCAAGAACCATTACATAGACTTCTTCTCTAATTATTACGATGCTTTATATTTCAGTCGCAAATACGAATTTTTCATTAATCTTATCACTGACACAGTTAAATACAATTCACCTCCTAAAATGAAATTTATTAACTTTTCCAAAAAGAATAAAAAAAATTCTGTTCCCTAGTGAGACTCAATGTGATAAGCTCAAAAGATTGCGCAGATTTAAGGTGCGTTCGATAATGTAAATGTCTCAATTATGCTAACTAATCCAAAAATTATCTGCACTTTCTTTGTAACTTTTTTTAGACTGTTCGCAACGCCTTCTGCTTTCGTATATTTTAAGGTCGTACTATAGCCAATGGATAAAAATTTTTTTAATAGTGGTAGAGGTTGACGGTCATCCTGCTCCTTCGTCAAGCGTCACGCCTGTTCGGCCATTTTTAAACTTTTCTATCCATTCGTAGAATGACTGCCCTCTCTTCTTCGTTGGTGCATACTTACAACAAAGTTTAATTTAAGTCTAACTTAATTTAGATGGCCCAGATGAGTTTGCACGGTACTATCATGATTTATGTAAAGGAGAAATTGTAAAATGTAGACGTTGCTTCTTATGCTGTTTGGTTGATGGAGGTTTTCGTTTTATTTTCAACCGCTTAATATTTTCACATGATTGGAGAACACGTCGTACAGTGTACACAACACATAAAAAGTGGATTCATTTTCCAGCGTGATAATGCTGCAATTCACCGTGCACGAGTTATATAAACGTATTTTGAACAAGAAAATATATCACTTTTCCCATGGTCTCAATAGTCTCCTGACTTAAACATTATTATAGAGAATTGTTGGGGAGAGCTTGCACGAGCAGTTTACAAAAATGGAAGACAATACCACAACACAGAGGAGTTAAAAAAATCCATTGTCGCAGAATGAAACAATTTTTCTCAAAATACAATCCAACTGTTCGGGAGAAGTGTTATTGTTAGGGAGAAGTGTTATGCTGCAATACTCACGGTCTGGGTATAGGCACGTTCGAGATAATTTATTGGTTTCTCAAGTACCCTCAGCTATCCTGTGTCGCCAGCCACATGGCCGCACTTTCTTCTAAGGAAAGAAACAACAGGACCCTCGACCGTGGATTGATGCATAGCACCCACTTCCTCGAACGCGTGAGAAGCACGAGCCAGCGAGATGACTCAAGACGGCAACGGGTATCTCGCCCTTTGTGACCCACCCGCGATTTTCCAAAGCCGAAGGGGAACCGAGAAGATGTTCGGGCTTTCCTTCGGCTTCCAAATCAGAATCATTCCAACTTTCGATAGATAAAGTTCACTCTCTTGCGACACAAAGTTACTACGAGGGGACAAGCCCCTAATACTCAGCGTGCGAAAACTCATACAGTCTACACTTTATTGATCACGATCTCGTCTTGCCAATCACGCGCGCGAACACCAACGATTGTATAAATCATTACCAAAGCGAATGATTGAAGTGATTGAGAACAAGGGAAGATGTACACATTATTAGTATTAACATATAAACATGTAAGTATTTCATTTTTACATTAATTATACGTGTAAATTTTACGAGTGTGCTATGATTTCGCCCTCTAAATTTACCTGTTTGTGGTTATTTACAATGGAAGTCAAAAAGAACGATCTGATTCCAGACCAAATTTTTTCCTTCTGTATCGTGATATTTATGTACTACTTTCCGGAAATAATAAAACTGAGCCATTTCTGAAAAATTAAATATAGCACATGTGCGCTATCATTCTGTCCGGGACGGTCAGAAAACAAAAAGTTAATTTTTGATCCCATAAATATTAGGTAAAGCAGATGAAATTCCTACTTCCTTAATCCATATTATTTTTTGAAAGAAAAAAAGAAATAATTCCACGAAAAATTGCATTAGCAACTGACAAACTGTAGATGATATTTACTTGGGATTGCCTACGTTTACATACAACTTTTCAAAAATTATCTATTAAAAAATAGATAAATATCTATGTGTTATGAAATTAGTCTAATATAAGTACTTTATTAAATGATATATTTGTAACTATAAGGAAAAACATTAATTGAATTGTAGAGTATAGAATTTGACAGTATGTATTTACGATGAAAAAAATACACAAAACAAATTACATATGTAGATTAAAAAAAATAATACAATCTAGCAAAAATCTTAAAAAGAAAAACTGGTACTAGGAATTTTAAACAATAATATTTCGAAAGAGAAAACACGTGATATGCAGTATTTTTCCATACAACACAGATATAAGAACTATTATATATACTTAGTCTCGTTCTAGCCGTCGTACCGTACAGATGTCCGATACAGTTTCGCATACGAGTTCCTATACATATAGTGTTAGTGTTAGTGAAAACAAACGCCAATTTCGTATCTCAACACAAAGATCGTTCCATAGGAATGAATAAACCGAGAAACGAACACCAACCTACGTACCTCTGAGCACAGGATTTCCCAATTTTGTAACCAAACGGAAACAAATAACTCATATTCCTATGCAGCGCAACTTAACGCATTACCTACAAAAGACCGAGCCATCATCATCCACGCAATAGACGACACAAGCTTCCAAGATGCCCTTGCAATAGGCAAACTAATCGGTCCCAAAGCAATAAGGTATATATCAAAATTCTCAAACAATTGAATTTGCACATACCTTGATAAAAAAGAAACTGTGTTACACCTAACCAATCTGCATAAAACAATAACCGTCAACAACAATACGTTAAACTTAAGATCAATGTTAACTCCGGCCCAAAGAGTAATATTATCAAACGCTCCAAAATAACAACCCCGAAAGCAGGAATGACCGACCCGGAATACGCACATTCTTAGTTTCAGAAAACAGGCATAGACAGATCCAGACGACATTGGAAAAATCCCTTCCACATTCTTAATAACTTTTAAGGACACATCGTACCGTATTTTCACCTCCATCGACAGCCTTCTCTGCTTCCGATGTAAACAAGAATGTCACTTGGCGAAAAATTGCCCGCTAACCCAAAATTCAAACAAAATAACAAATTCGACAATTCCGAACACAATTCAACAATTTCCATATCAATTCAATCCCTCAAATCTGCCGGTAAAGAAGATATTCATCCAAACACTACCGAGACTAACATCGATAATTCCAAACAAATAACTGATAAATTACTTACTGAGCAACCACCAATTCTTCCCATTTCTAAAAGAGCACTGTCACAATCATTAGCTGACGATAAACCTGACTACGTTAGCTTAAACAACTTCATGCCTCCACCAAACAATCCACATAAAGAAAAAAATTACACTAACCAAACTAAAACCACCTTCTTCCCAATCTCTAGTTTTCGATTCCGCCAAACTAGAGGAAATGTTAGCTCCAGCAAAAGAAATAATAGAAAAAAAAATCCTTCGCACTCTCAGCTAAATTATTCTCAGATTAAAAACCTTCTCTAAGACACCTTCGGATTAGCTCGCCCATTAGAAATCGCAAGAAACTACACAGAAGATATTCCGATCCTTATTCAAATTCTCAAAGAAATCTACCCCCACCTAAACAAGAGAAACATAAAAATCAGAATACATCGACTCTGTAAAAAGTTCACTAAGCCGACTGATACATCCGAATCGTTTTTTAGCTGCTCATCTGAATCCGACATCGAATTTTCATAAAAACCAAAATCGCAACAAATTCTAAATCCAAAACTCATCGAAATTCATTATGAAATCAATAATACAATGGAACATAAACGGTTACTATATCCACTATGAACAACTCCAAATTCTCGTAAATAAGTTCAGCCCTGATATTATCTGCCTTCAAGAAACGAATTTCAAGAAAAATCACCAACCTACACTAAAACATTTCAATACTTTCGTCAAAAACCGGGCAAACGAAATCTACGCCAGCGGAGTGGCCATCGTAATCTCGATCAAATATGATTCTACTGAAATCCCATTAAAATTAAACTCAGAAGCTGTCACAATATTTATTTCATTCTTAAAAAGAATACACATCTGCAATGTCTACATTCCAAATAGTTTCCCCCTTGATTTGCAAGACCTAGAATAATTAATAGATCAACTTCCAGCTCCACTGATCCTGTCCGGAAACTTTAATAGCCATCACGCTCTTTGAACCAGAACTGACAGCAGAGCAAAGACTACTGAAAATCTACTTAACAATCCTGCTAAACACAGGTTCCCCAACGCACTTCAGCACTAGGAATAGTAAGTCAAGTGCAATAAACCTTTTTCCAGTCCACAGATAGATCAATACCTAGAATAGGAAAAAAGATCTATACGACAGCGATCACTTCCCCATAAAAATCACCTATGGAGACAATATCACCATTGTTAAAAAATTAAGTGCAGTCTTTAAATAAAAGAAAAAGAAAAAAACATTATATTTTATAATGTACTGTACAATGTTTCAATTCATATTCCGTTAGTATATTCTATAAATACAAAATGTATCATATCTTTTAATTTTAAGAGTATATATTACAAATTTCTTTATATATATTATATTGTATTATACCAAGAATATATTATACTAGATAATATCCCCAACTAACTACTAAAAATGCTCCCAAAAACTGGAATAAACTACCTGTTAAAGATTTTCAACTATATATGGATCCATAAATTTTTCCCCAAAAATTGGCAAAAAGCAATAGTAATTCCAATTCCAAACAAAATCAAACAACCCTAACAGTTATCGCCCAATTGCGTTAACTAACACCATGTGCAAATTACTGGAAAAATCGTAAAACCGTAGGTTTCGATGGTATCTCGAAGTAAAAAAAACTTTTAAACCCAAATCAATACGGTTTCCAACGCTATCGTTCTACCATTGACGTCCTAACGAACTTGGAATCTAGCATAACCAATTTTCTATTAAATATTCTTCAGATCCATTCAAGTCAGAGTAAATAGAGCATCTCTGTCACATCCAGTTATAATAAAAAACGGAGTTCTACAAGGATCAGTAATGAGCACCATATTATTTTTAATAAGAATTAACGACATCACCATCAACCTCAAGCCACCAATAAAAGCCCAGTTATTTGCGGATGACATTACAATCACATGTACACTCCATAAACGAACATTCACAAACAGCTATCAATATCCTATAGGACTGGTAAAAAACAACTTTTCCTCCCCCTCCCAAACCCAAGGCATCCTATTCACTAGAAAAATCAAATTCAAACTTCCACCTAAACTATACCTGATTTGGAAATAAAATTCACAGACACCATCAAAATATTAGGCCTCGTTTTCGACGAAAAACTATCTTGAGCACCATATCTAAAATCCTTAAAAGAGTCCTGCATAAAAAGACTTAACATTCTAAAAATTTTTTCCAATAACAACTGGGGAGCCGATAAAGAAACTCTTTCAGAAGCATACAGAGCGTTAATTAGATCTAAACTATATTACGGCTCTACCGTATATAACTCAGCCAGAAACTCCACAAAAAAAATAATAGGACCAACCTCCTACTCAGCTCTAAAACTAGCCATAGGTGCATACCGTACATGCCCCATAAACAATTTACTATTCGAAGCCAAAGAAATGGCTCTTAAAAGAAAGTTCCTAACTCTTAAATACGCAATAAAAGTCTCATCCACTTCAAGTAAGCCTTCCTACAACAATATCTTCTCCAATAGATACAAAGCTGTCTACATCAATAAACCCAAAATTCCCTCCCCTTTTCATACTTACCAAATATACCACTTTCAGAATGCACCCCACCATCGAACGTAAACCACCACAAATCCCTCCATGGATAATAGAAGCACTCTCAGCAAACACCAGTCTTCAATCCAAAAAAATCCTCAATCACACTAACCACAGGACCCGATTCCTAAAATTAAACAACAGCTACGCCCACCACAGCAAGATTTACACTGACGGGTCAAAAACGAACACTGGAGCTGAATACGCCATCATTACTGAAAGAGCCCAAAAAACACAAAATCTCTCTTCTTCATCATCCATCTTCACAGCCGAAACCTATGCTATTCTTGAAGCCTTACAATATGCACACTCAAACAACGAAGTCAACAGCGGCGAAAGGAGCCACAGTTTTCTCACTCACTAACAATCGCAACCACCTTCCAATCTCCTATAAGGACCAAATAATCCACCACTGCAACAAAGTAATAAAAAATGAATGGAACAATACATGGATCACAATTAAAAGCACCCAACTTTCCAATACCAAACATTAGCAGCAGGAAAAAAGAAATAAATATCACACGCCTAAAAACTGGCCATACCAAACTGAACACATGAACAAAAAATTTAAAAAATTACACCTCCCACCTGCAGCCATTGCAACCACCCAGTCACCCACATTCTGCACGAATGCCACACTACAGAAGTCCAAAAACAGAGACACGGAACTCCAACACAGACCTGACTTCTCAAAATGACGTACAATGAGTTTTAAAATATCTCGAAAACACAACTACTACACACATATCTAATACTACCGTCGTCGCTAATGACTGTCGATGCAACGTAAAAAAAAATGAAATGAAGAAGAAGAAGGAGAACTATATACTCGTGTAAGCTTACAGCGGATGTAGAAAGTATTCGTACACTAATCATTTTCAAGCAAACTTTACTTATCTTTACATATTACATAATTTTTGTAAAACTGTGTTTATAAAAATGTGTCTATACACATTTGCAGTATTATGTAGAGTATATATAAAAAAAATATAATTTGCAAAATTAATAAAGAAAATTGAAAAATCAATAGAAATATACGAGCAGAAAGTATTCGTAACAATTCTTATGGCACTCTTAATATAAGAGAATTTCTTATGTTTATAGACTAGGTTTATAACGTAAACATAGTATAATCGCTTTATGATAATCATATAATAATGATTAGTCCTGCCAGTGTACTGAAAAGCATTATCAGCTTTACTAGTGTCTGTAACTATTTGAAAATATTGAAAAAGACACGAAACTCACAATAGGAGAAAAAAAATTATTATTCATTTACACAACCAGTGTGAAAATTTGGCAAATATTTTACGATTTGTTAACAGATCAAGATCTGGTTTGATTGATAAATATGGATTAAAAGAAAAATTCTAAACAGTAAGTCAAGAAGAGGAAAAGCAGAAAATCAACCAGTATATTAATCGCATTATTATTCGAATGATTAAACAAAGAAACCCAAAAACAAGTATTGTGGAGTTAAAAAATGATTTAAAAATTGATTTATCTGCTAGTACTATGAGTAGCTTCAAAGATATCAAGGCTATATAAAGTGACCCAGAAAAAGTATTTCGTCAGTGAAACGAACAAAAAGAAAAAATTAGAATTTACAAAAAACAATATAAATACATGAATGGAGTATTGGAAAAAAGTAATTTTCACGGACGAAAGTAAGTTTAACGTTTTTAGTTCAAATGGACATTGTATTATAGAGAAAAAAAAAGAATTTAAGATACGATGTTTACTTAATTCAAAAAACTTTCCCATTGTGCAAATGATACCGTAATTGTTTGGAGTTGTACGAATACATATGATGTTGGCATATTACAGTTTATTGATGAAATAATAAACCATCATTGATTTATATTAAGATTTTAAAACGTAATTTGTTTTTCTCTAATGTTAAAAAAATAGCGGTTAAAAACAATTTTATTTGCACAATAATGATCCAAAGCATATTGCATTCAATACAAGAATCCTACACTAGCATACTTAAAAACGCTTTTACAATCGCCAAATATTAATCTTATGTAACGTAAAATTAGAAAACATCAAATTTGTTCAAAAGAATGATTTAAAATATATATTTTTGAAGGAATGGAACAAGATTCCTTTTCGTGTAACAGAAAATTTAGTAAATTCAATGCCTGGAAGACTGAAAGAATCGCAGCTGTTGTAAAATCAAAAGGAAATCCTACGAAGTATTAATTAAGATAATATACATTTTTATAACAAATTTGATTAAAATTTTTTTTTTTTTCATTAAAACTTATTATTGATTTATTATGTAGTAACTATAAAAATACTTTTCGTGTATTTCTATTGATGTATTAATTTTCAGTGTGAATGTTGCAAACGAGTGATATTTTTTTAATGATATGAAATTGTTAATAAATTACAGAATACTCCAAATATGTACAAATTCATATTTTTATAAAATTATTTAATAAACAATAATTATATAAAGGATTATTTGAAATTCATCAGTGTATGAATATACTTTCTACACTGTACAATACCTTTCATCTCGATTGTTATTAATGATTGATAAAGAGATATCAGACTAAAGTTCTCAGACATATAATTCATTAATCCATCTTAGAATTCTCTATAAAATGTATTAATTTATTTATGTCGAAAAACCATTAATGTAATGGATATCATAACTTTAATTTTGTAAGATCTATCGTATTAGATCAATTTAATATTTCCAAATGTTTTATTTTGCAGTTAGATAAAATAACTGAAAATGTACGTACAACTTATAAAAAATAGTAATCAATATGTTTCCTAGAAATTATTTAACGGAAATTTTATTACAATAGCATTAAATGACTTCACTTTCAATTTCCGTTCTTTCAAATATTCCTACTTTCGAATTTATTTTTGCAAATATCTACTATGTTGACAAAATTTTGAATTACATTTTTATTGAGATATCTACAACTTAATGGTGTTAATAATTCAAAGATTTTCTTTCAGTTTTTAAAAATTCATATATTTAAGTTTACATAAATAATCACATTACAATTTTTTAAATATCAATAATTTTATTCAAAGCCAAATTGAATAAAGCTTTTTATATAAATTTAATGACAAAAATCTCTATTTAAATTTTATTTCTTCAGTCATATATTCATAAAAATATAAATTTATAAAAACATCTACAATCTATTTATTAAAAGAATTTCAAAATACTTAAATAGTTTCCAACAAAGAGCTATAGAAGAAAAGACAAAATTCTTCTTTCTTCTAAAACAAAAAAAAAAAAAAAAAAAAAAAAAAAAAAAAAAAAAAAAAAAAAAAATGAGCAAAATTTCTCATATACTTCAATGAAAACAAAACTATTATTTTATCTCACGTATTCACGAATGCAGTTTCTTTTTAAAAGGAGATTACACTTCAACTTTTCTTCCAAGTTCTAGTATGATACAAAACAAGCAGCTAAAAATTACCGGCTTGTTACCTAATTTCTAATGAAACAAGAATCACCTAAAACAATCACGACGGCCTAGAGGACAATTTCAAACGGCGTCGTGATCTTTGATATTTGAATTCTTTTTTACTGGTTTCTACAGAATTAAGAATGAAAAGAAATATAAATTGCTAAAGTGATGTCTGAGTCAGGATGAATAATTTGTTAATTTAAAAACGAAGATTAATAAAAAGCACGTCATAAAATCACGCCATTACCATAAAAATCACGGAATAAGAATCTTTTGATTGTTATCATGAACGAGAAATTAAATGGAATAATAATTCATGATAAAAAAATAGGAACATAATATTTATTTGACATTGATAAATGGTTTTATATTTTAATTTGTTTTAGTTCATTTTTATTCTTACTACGAAAGCTAGACTTTTTTAGCAAAGACTTTCTGAAGGATTTCCTTATTTAAAAAAGGATTTTTTAATTAGAAATAGAATTAATATGTAGATACTCATGAATCTAAACTTGATAAAACTAGTATAAAAACTATAATAACTTAATACAAAAATTTTAATTTGTAAGATTTAATAATTGGATAATAAGATATTTCAATAATGATTTCTATATGAAATTTTTTATATTTTCAAAGAGTTAAAAATATGTAGATTACATATCCAATCATAAAATAAATTATTTTATTATTTATCTATTATCCAATAAATATCTGCAAATATTGTATTTATAAGTATAAACTATTGTTTAGATATCTATAAAATCGTAGCTAAGCATTTGAGTTTTAGCTAATTGTAAGTTTCAATTACATTTAAATTTACATTTCTCAAGAATGTATATAATACAAATTTATCTTGTTCTATAATAATTTAACAATGAGTTTACTTTGAAGTATTGTTTTCAAAATAGTTACTAGCGAGCAAAATTATGAGATATTACATATTTGTAATATTTAAAAGAAGAAAATGTAGATATATTTCTCATTATATTTCTTGTTATATCGTTAAGATAAACACAAAATCTTAAGTTTGAACAACAGAAAATTTAGAAAAACAAATGTGAACATGAACTGGACAAACTTATAAAAGACTTGGCCTAATAGATTAATTCTTGAAACATGATTAAACTGATCAACTTAAAACAACTTATAACAGAATAAATCCTAACAGTTAGAAAGTTTTTCGCATTTCCTAATCAAATAGATTATTTATTAGTTAATAATAAAAATTGTCACACTTAAAAGATTCTTAGACTGCATGATATAGCCGTATTACTAACATAGATAATTTTTCTGCAAATTCTTACATTTCAATAATCAAATATATTCTACAATGTCCTATAATTTATAATAATTTATATTGTACTATTGCATTAATATTTTCCGTTTGAATAATTTCTTCCAAATTTAATAAAAAAAACTTTATATGACTCGAAACGGTCTATTCAATAAACAATGTATTGCATTCTTATTTCTTATATCTTGTATTATACTTGTATTAAATTTTTTTTATGCAATTTAATATTCAAAGTTAGAAATTTTATTTATTTTCAATTTCAGTTATTATTTAATTTTATTGACACTTTAACACTTCGCGTAGAAAGTTCGGATACTATAAATAAAAATGACTAAATGTCTAAATGATACATAACTTTAATATACATCTTTTGTAATATTAGTGTAAAATCCATGTAAAAAGAATATACGATGAATATTTGGAAAAAATAATTTGGACAAGTTTTCTATAAACAATATTCTCGAAGTCGGTTAAATTATGATAATGTATTCTATTTGTGAAAAATAGAATTCACGTATATAAGTTTGATTGTGTTCATGTCGTTTGCTTCAACTATCGAGGCAAAGAGATGTCATTTTGATGATACCGTTAATAGTAAAAAAACTTCTGTATGTTACTAATAATTGAAAAGAAAAATTGAACATAAAATCTTAGAATATCTACGTATCTTACAATCTAAACAAAATTGAAAAAAAGATTTATTTTGAATTGGATTTGTAATTTTTTTTTAAATACACATTGTTTAAATTATTTATATTTATTATGTATTATTATAAATTATTTCTAATCATTCTATGATTATCTGTATACTCAATAATTTAGGACATTTATTGGAAAAGATTAAGAGTTGATCACGAGATACAGTTACTTTTTTTATATACTAGTAATTCTAATAGAAAATGTAGATATGATTCTTTTTCTTTTATCACTTGTATAGTCGCAATTAGATTGAGTTAGTCACAATTATATTAGATAGTCATAATTAATGAGTTTAATGAGAAAATATTATTTGTTTTTAATTAAACTTTAACGCTATTTCGTTACATTTAAAGAATATTAATTCAGCACATTAAAATAAACAATATTAACTCAGCAGTTGCTTCAAATTTACAATACATTTCATGTTATAACAAAATTATAATATATTTTTTATTTGTAGATCATGGGATCATAAGAATTTATCACAACCTGCGTTCATTGGTGCAAGACATTTGAAATAAAATTATTGTGACTAATTAATAGTCACGAATGTAAATTATATCAATAGTAAAATCGCTAAGATGCATTTTACATATGAATTTTTCGAGTATAATGTAAAAGCCAGACTTTTGTATGAAGAATGATTTCCAAATCATCGTTTATAGAAAATATTTCAGAGAATACATATACAAGCGACTTCGAGATGTTCTTTTAAGACTACAGTCAATAATACACGCACTAAAATCAACAATTTTTTAAAAGAATTCATTGTTATAAAACAAAATAAGTTATATTTTAAAAACATAATTATGCAGGTGTAAACTTATTTTATGTGTTAAATTCGCTGTTGCTGTACTTCCCATATTTATTCCTTGTATAATAAATTGATTTGATTTTTATAAATTACTTTTGGAAGTAACTATAATATGATGACTTTAAATTATAAGTATTATATGACATTTTCGTTTATAATTACCTTCCTAAGATTACCTTCCTAACTCTCTTAGTTTTATCATTCATATTATAACAGTTTTTATATTTTCAATTTATTTCATCATATATTGTATCGTGCTAGGACAAAAGATCTATCAAGTTAACTCTCATTAAAGTCATACGGTAGACAAACAAAAGGTGCACTGTATTATAAACAAAACTCATAAAAATCGTTTCCATCTTAATGAGCAATTATTCCATTATGAACGTTCACATATTAGACTATTAGAGTAACAGAGAATATTGGATAATGAGAATTTATTGTTCTTTTATTTTGACATACATACAGATGAACACTTAATACAATAAAAAATAATTATGAAAATAGTATCAGTTTAAAAATATTCGAAATATTTTTTAATTACTTCTAAAATACAAATATCTACGAATAATATGAATTATGAAACTCATCGTATAGATATCATTTTTGCAGTAATATTTGTCAATGTAATGTATTAATTTCACACAAAACTTTGTCGATGTAATTTAACTTTTACAAATGAGACATTATTCAGATTTAAAAATAAATTAATGTCGACAACCATTCGTATTAAATTCGAAAATCATTCATTGTGATCCTCCATAGAACATTTAAACTTTAATAACGAAAATACGTTGGAACATAAATATATAATTTAAAAATCTAATACGAAGAAAAATCTCAATATGTTCAAGAATATGTGATATTAAAAATATTTTAGTATTAATACTAATAATGTTAATTGTTTGCAAAATATTAACTAACCTATTAAGAAATCAGTAATTCTAGTGAGCAGCCAAAAGTCTTTCGATCGTTACGCGATATAGAATAAACTGAATTTCTTCGATTAATTTAAGTGTACCTGAATGCGTGCACTTCCTGTGATTTTGATGACCTTGGCAGTTAACATGGTATTCATGAGAATGATGCGTATGATGATACTGCTGGCGTTGCTGTTGCTGGTGCTGGCTAATCGGTGATTTAAGCACGCTCAGCACCAGATCCTCATGAGATGGCATGATTCTCGTGAGCTGCCTGCTCTGCCTGAATAAGGTTTCCTGTTCTCCACGGTTCATCCTGCATCCAAGTTGTCGACGTTGCAAATAAAATCCCGAATACCATTCGTTTCTCCCTCGATCCAGACCGCTACCTAGCATAACAGCGTGCAGCATTCCGGCGCTCTCTTATAGCAGGAATTTTCGTTCATTCGACTTACAACCAGACAATTTTCTCTCCTTTTCATGGTCGTCTCTGATGATCGTGTCTCGATTACTATATGACAAGCGGTCTTTTTTTTTTATGCACTATTTGATAAAACATAGCATGTTTCATACTATTTAAGTGTAATATTATTCAAGTATTTTGTTGGAAATACTTCTTTTTCTTTTTATTTTTAATTCACTTTGATGGTTTAATTTTTATCGGAAACTTAAAAATAAATGGTAAGTAACAATATTTCAGATCAAAATTTGAATGTACTTTTCTGTCATCATTTAATCAACCTATTAATTTATATATTTATGGTATTTATACACTAGTTAAGTGTTGCAAAAATAACTTCTTTCAATATAATTTAATCATTTGCTATAATCATTTTAGAGATGTGCTGAATACCTATTTTTTTTTCTTATATAAAATACTTGATGTTATTTGAACACTATTTGGATATTGAAAATGCCTACTTCGTTTTTTATTTCGTTTCTTGACAACGATTTATGGATTTTAGTTAGAATTCCGAATGTACTATTTTTAGACTTCATTTAGTAAAACATTCAATTTGTAGTATTATCATGATTTGAATGTTTTACATTAAAACATTATCTGAATATTTTAACGACAAGATTTAAGGAGGAAAATAGATCTTGAAATTTTAAGTTCTTGCACAGTTATTGTTCAAAATTCTATAAAACTTAATTCGACGTGGACGCATTATTCAGACACTAGAATACACTTCGATGAGTTAATCTTATGGTAAGATTGTAATTATATTACAAAATTTTAACGTATTTCCATGGAAATTAATATTAATTGGGAAAATTTATATGCTGTTAAATACTGCTGATTAATGAAGATTGTATTCTTTGAACGTGTTGATCTTATGTGTGTGTTATATGTATGTAGGAAAATGTATTTTTCGTCGAATTTTTAAGCTGTAATCAACTTCTTCAAATTTCCAATTCACTAATAAATATTGGTAATCTTTCTCTAAAATTTCTACACGCGTAAACATCCTTTATGTTGAAAAAGATGATAACTAATCCCAGACTAAATGTCTTTCTTTTCACAATTCAAATTAATTGTGATAATCGTGAATTTAGTTCGAAATTTCAGTTTCTTAATCACTGGGATGATCTTGAATGTAGGATAATCGTTCTCGAATTGTAACGCTTTCTTCTCGCAGTTTGAAGCGAATATACACAGTAGTTTATTGACAAAAAGCAAGAAGAAAATTAACGGTCGTTTGTTCACAACCGTTCTAATACAAATCACCTGCAAACGATCATCAACAGAAATCATACGTTTAAATTTTGAATAGAAATTAGCAACATTTTTCTTCTGTATAATTTTGAAAACCCCCCGATAGAACACTGTCTTTTTAATTTTTCGGCAATAAAACAACTGTTTTCTTCTATTTTTTTTTTTTTAGAAATATTAAACAGTTATCCAACTTCTTTTGTTTGGTTTTTTCATGATATCCCGTTTTTAGTTCGATTCAATCTTATAGAAAAGATTAACTTTCGTAATATATTTTCCTTTCATTGATTCGCTCTTCCAAAATTGAACGATGAAAAAATTTCTTAATTCAAGAATTCACTGGAATTTTCAAAGGTAATAACTCTTATGTCAGACTAGGAAGTATTATAAAAATCCTATGGATTTTCGACAATCTCTAAATTCTTCCACTAATATGTAATACTTAAATCTAATTCGACTAATCTCTTCAAGTATTAGTTTTGTACACTATGTGATTTGAACACAATAAAGATGCAACAATAATAACAATAACTTCTTACATCCCCTGAATCTGTCTTGTCAAATACGATTCTTCGAAACACATTAAATGGAGAATCACATGTCCGTTCCTTTTCTTCGATTTTTCTTCTCCAGCTTGTGATGTCCTCAATGTCGAGACTCACCTCGGGACCCAAAGGGATTACACTTGCTTTTCACAACAGTTTCGTCGACGAGATTGACATTTCTTGGCGAATTCCGAATCCTCTTGTCGCAACGCGAAATTGGACAGTCAACATTCGATGCTCGAGACGTTACACAGACTGATCCCAAGGGTTTCCCTACGATTTTCGTTCGTTTTTAAATAGTCACATTCAAACTTGCATACACTCTTATGTTCGTCGTGTTTACCGTGTTAAGTTTAAAAAAAAAAGAAGAGAAGTACCATTTTGCGTATTCTGAAATTACTTGACAATATTAGCCGATATCACATTACGTTCGAAATAATAATCACAAGAATTCACGTTTCGTACTTTCTCGAAATATTGTTTTCATATCAATTATTGTTTTGATATACATATTATTCAATTAAAACGTTGATCATTTAAGTTTCATTTAAAAGTATTTAAGTTTAAACCAATAAGTCATGATATAAGAAAACTTATGTGCAAATTCGGGAGGACGTGCAAATTCGAAACTTGAATTTAAATTGTCACAACAAAAGATCTTTTCAAATCAACTGCTCTTTATTATCAAATGTTTATCCCTAAATTTAAATTCCTTCGTTAAATAAGTAAAATGAGTTTTCGAAAAAAGAAAAAAAAGAAAATATGCGTATACGTGCGAACGTATCATCGAAGACCAGTGTCCAAAGCGATCGAATTTCTGCTCTAACCTTTCGCCGTCCTTGGCGGATTCAAGCATCTCGTAAATTTTTTAAATGCAATCCTCCTCGCTTCGTTGCGATTTTCCACATCTTCTTCTTCTTTCTTTCTATTATCCTCTAAAACCGTAAGGTTGATTGTAAAATCAACATCAAAGGAACTGTTACTGAAAAACTAATCATTTTCTGCATTTTCTTCTCTTTTCCATTGAATCTTTTAAATTTGCAACACGAAATTTTTTCAATATAGATACCTGAAACTGTCTGTGTTACTTTTATTCAAGACATTTTTCATCTTAAAATGAATAAAACGATGTATTTTCAAGGTTTGATCCGGATTATATTTCCAGAATATATACAGTGATTTAATAAGGCAACGAATGCGATTTCCACGGTCTTATCTCAATTATCCGCATAATTGTGTCCGTGTGTTTAACGACGGAATTACATTTTACGAAGCTTCGAATCCATCTTCGACTATTACCCCCGGCCTGATAAAATTTTAATTGAAAGTTCCCACGGGAACACGTTTCCTTTGACATTTAAGATTCGCCTATTTCGTTGCAGCACACTTTCATAGCTGTCTAAATGCGGAGATCAACTGCGATTCAATTTCGTATCTCGTTTTTGTCAGTCATCTTCATTCGCCTCTTATACGCGCATTCTCAAGTTTTCTCTATGGAAAGTAAAATAGTTCGTCAATAATAAACTATTCGTTCTCGATCAATGTACGCACACAGAATAATTTTAGAGATCTTTAGATCGTTCAATATATGAAAAAATTTAATACAAATGGGCCGCAAAATCAAGATTTGCTTCTTCGACCTCTTCCGTGTATTTCCTCAGTTATATAGAACTATTAAAAAAGTTTGAAAGAAAATTGTTGATCTGTTGCTTATAAACATTCGTTCATATTTTATCTCGAAATTCCTTCAAACTTAAATTCCAAATTTCTCTTCAAATCGAAGATCTCCTTCAACGTTAACAAATGAACCGATTTTTTAAATTTCAAATGGTAATTCACATTTCTTACGCCGGAAAAAATCGAAATCATCAAAAAGCCATTGTGCAACTTTTACGGATTTACCCTTGGTAAAGAGTAGAAAAGATATAAGACGACAGAAAATGAGAATAAATGAAGTACAGTAAGATGCAAATTTTGCTCGCGCGTTTAAAAATGATTTTCACACATGTGTTCCCGCACTCACTTGAAACGGAAGCACAAAGGAATCAACAAATAGTTCTTCGAGCACAAGTTGTCGCTTCGTACTGGGGACAGGGGAAGAGATGACGCACGAGGTCGCGTAACACTAATCAAAGACGAACAATATGCTCAGGACGAAGGCCCGCAACCAACTGTGGCTCTTGGCCACCCTGTAGTTCCATTACCCACCGCAACCTCGAATAGGTGGTGGCTCTTGGCGCTTGCATGACGCGCAACGTTTACGGACCACGAAAAATGTTTTTATCTGGTCTATCGTTCACCGAGTAACAAATCGAACTTACGAAATCTTTTCCGTCGTTTGAGTTTCACTTTAATTAGAAAAAAGGGCATAATGTATTAAAATTTGATAGTAATTTTGTAAAATACAAAAATCTAAAAACTTCAAATTTAGTTATTGAATCATACATATTTCAGTTAATCAGGTAAATTATGTAAATTATGCAAGTTATATGCAATGATGATTATGTACAGATAGTAATTATTTAATTTATTTAATACGTTATGTCGCTAATTTGCTTGCATTAAACGATATTCAATTTTTATTAAAAATCATGTGTCATTTGTTTTCGATTTGTCATAGTTAAAGTGAAAAATTGAAGATAAGTGAAATAGTGAGAACATAAATTAAAGCTGTAATTAAATCAAAGCTGTAATCAAAGGGGAAATACAAACTACATACTGTAAAAATAAATATGTAAGACATTAATATTTTAAATTTTAATTTTACTGAATTAATGGAAAATATCGAAAAAGTATCGAAATTTTAGAAGTCCTAATTTGATAACTTAAATTATACTTAAATAATATACAAGGTAACTCAATAATTTTTTCCACTTTGAATATCTCAATTGTTTTTAGAGATATAAAAAACTTTGTAAACGTAAGTTATACAATATGAGTTTGAAAATATCATACGCCTATCTTTCTTCAAACTTCTGTCACTATTTTTCATACGATAGATTTTATAAAATTAAAGTGAAAATATCTTCAAAACTACTAATTTGTTGACATATACAGATTAATACCTTTTTTTACAATCGATTAATGAATCAAAAAATATATCATTTCAATTCACAAAAGTGATTTTAAAATTTTCGAAACCTCTCCACTTACAAGAAAAAAACTATTATTATCATATTATGGCCCCCGCTGTACTGAATAATTTGTATTAACAAAGTTTTTTTCATATCTCCAAAAACAACAGAGATATTCAAGAGAGTTGAACAGAATTATTGGGATATATAGGATGGATATCCCAGAAGGAAACTGAATAACTTTATCAGTGTGTGTAGTAGATTCTGTGTAGTAGATCTGAATAAAAAAAATTGTATACACTATAGAGTTTTGATTTACTTATTTTTTATTTATTTAGAAAGAAATAGATTTTACATCGTGTAATTGGAATAGAGAAACAATTTTTTATTTTTCATATATTTTATATCTTTCTTTAGACGTATAATTTAATAAATACATTTAAAATATTAATCTTCCTTCCACAAATATATATCTATTCAAAGTTACCAATGATCGTTGTATTAATTTCATTTCTAATGTCGACGCATACTGTTTGTATAGCATTAGTTCTTCATGTATTTCTGGGTTACTGTTATATAACATTACTCATGACTAAAATTATATCTTTAAAATAAAAAGTTCTTCTAAAAATAGTTTTACGAATTTTTAGACATATATTTATATCTATCGGATCTTTTTTTTTAAACAAAATTCTACTAAAATATTAAAAACGCTTACAAAGAATGTTACATATGCATTTATACCTTATACTATTAGTTTATGAAAAATTAAATTTTCTAAATTGGAAAATTTAAATATGCTAAATTTCACGAAGAAAATATAAATTAAGGTAAAATAAATTAATTTTATTTCTTTGTCCACTCATTTACTTTTACTTTATTGCAATCATTGAATATTTAAAATTACATTTTATGTTCTATATCGTTTTATTTCAAGCTGCTATTGATTCAATCTACTTTTTAAATTTCAAATCTTTTTATTTACAAATTTATTTGCCAGTTCAAAACTATCTATTGATAACAATATATCGATTATGATTTGATTTAAATTTGAATGTCATAAAATCTAAACTTCGAAAAAGTTTTTTCAGTCTAGAAAATATCCTAATAAATTAAGCTTAAAAAATAAGAAAAATTCGTTTCTTTACTTTACTTCTTTATTTTAAAAGTAAATGAATTTTGTAATCTTCATTTCCTAGTCAGAACAGTTGCTTCTGGGCCTTTCAGTGAGACGAATCGTACTGGGGTATAAGTCGTGCAATTTTTTATTGTCTTTATTTTGCAATAGAAATTTTAATAAATCTGTATGTTTTAATGGAAAAGATATTTTTAAAATATTAAATAAAATTTCCATCGTTTCTGAACAGTTCAACAACGAATGTTTTAGATCGATAATTTCTAGCAAAACTTGTTTCGTTCAGAAACAAGTTTTGCTAGAAAATATCGATCTAAAACATTCGTTGAAGGGTGAGATGATTTATGAAACGTTCCATAGAAAATTTATTTCCTAACATGTAAATTACAAGTATCAGCTATAAAAAATTTTACTATACTCTTAACTAATTCAAGTCAAGTGAAATTTGGATTTTAACGTTTTCTTAAATAAAAAGTAAAAGAAAAAAGGATAATTCTTCAAAATCATAGTCATTTTACTTTAAAATGTGTTGTCAAAGTCATCATTCTAAAGAACTTCCCTGTATTTATTACTGTTGCTCGGCTTTAATTATTGAGATATTTATCAAAATCTTTTGACACATTTTACTCTAGTATAGACTAGGCTCAGATTAGTATCATAATATTATTTAGTATCAATTTAGATTAAATAAATTTCCGAATTTCATTTGATTCTGTAAGTGTATTGTAAATTCAATTATTATCATTTAGTATTAGACCATACATGATTATCAACAGATTGATCATATTGTAAAATTTTTATTTCATCGCTAATATAGTTTTGATAATCAGATAACTGCATTTTCTGATATAACAGCATAAATATTTTCAGTTACATAATATTAATAATATACAGCAATAAATGTAGTAATTATTTAGAAGTCGTGTAATTATTTATTACTTATTGCTTACCAATTAATAAAAGTAAAAAGTAACAAAAATATTTTTGTACACAGATATCTATCCGAAAACTAAAGCTAAAAGGTGGTAAAATATATAGGGAAAAATTGTTCACAATTTGATGATTTTTAAATCAAAATCATATAATAAAAATGAAATTTAATTAATTTAGTTATAAATTTAATTTAAAAAAATATTTTTAAATTGCATATTAAATAAAATTTAATTTAATTATAAATTCTGAATAATTACCAAAAGAAGATTTAATAATTTTGTAATAAATTATTAAAAAAAAATAAAATGATAAACAATCAATAAATGCGAAAGTCTACTACAAGATTTTATAACCATAAAGTGGTTTCTAACCCTCAATTTTGACGAACAAACGAATAATACAACATTAATATATGTATGTACATACATATTATATTTAAACTTTAATTGTAGATAGGAAAACATTGCAAAAAAAATAGATTTTTACGCATACAATAATTCATAGAAAATTTAAATACAAATAAACTTCATGTTTAATGCATATTTTTTACACAAAATTTTATAAAATATTTTGTATAAAAAGAATATTAAAATACAATGTTGGAAAAAAAAATATCTTGTAAGGTACTTGAAATTTTTTTCAATAGTCCTTACTTGAAGTAAAGATTATTATTTTTAGGGATAAGTATTTTTACATTATGTATAAGAAACATGTTTATCATTATATGTTAATGATAATATTATTATCGTTATAAAATCGGTAAATTTTTGAGAAAAAATAATTTCTTGTATTCTCATATAATGTTTTCGAGTTTGAAAATTTATTAAATATATTTGAATTAGATTAATTCCAGATTAGACAGAAATAAACGAAAAATTGAAAATAAGTGAAAAATAAAGTTTTTTCGCTGTTATAGAGAAAATTAATTTCAAAATTTATCAAGTATATGCATATCAAGGCAATCTTTAGTAAAAAATATTTAAAATCTATTTTCTTGGAAATGAAAATTTACACTAAAAAATTTTTATTACATACATTTTTCACTCATTTTTGCACACAGAAATTCAAATATAGATACTTGAAAAAATTAAAAAAAAAAAAAAAATTTTTGATCTTTCTTTTTGGCTTATTTTTGTACGTACCATTGACATCACAAAAACGGAAACATCCTGTACATAATTACTTATAAAAGATTCCATATGCCCAATGATAAAACTAGTCTTATATTTTTATTAAAATAAAGCATTGTATTAAGAAACAAAGATTATCGTAAGATGTTATATATGCTTTATTAAAAATAATTTTTATAAGATATACGTAAAAATACGTACAAAAATTTTTGTGAATGATTGTGAATTTACATTTTTATCATGAAAACCATTTTGTATGCTTTATCAAATTCTCTTCTTTATATTACAATATAATAATACTTGGAATTATATATTATTGTATATTTGAATAATAATAGTACATATATTTGAAAAATAATATTTGTGCTGGTGATTATGGAAGTAGCTTAAATTCTATATTTCTCGTTTCGAGATAATTAAAGATTTGCGTCTGAATAAATTAAAAAAATATTATTATACTGTGAAACAAAATACTTGTGAGAGATGACTGTGAAATTCTGTATGTAAAATATAATTTTTTAAACTTGAAATGACTTAGACTATTTTCAAAATTAACTAAATGTCTTAAAACTGATTTATAACAATAAAAAACAACGAATTTTATTATAAAAAAAAATTTTAATCGAATCTATTAATTCACATTTCATAATTATGTTTCTAAGCAATTAATTTTTATCATTTCTGATTTTCTTCTCATCCTTCGGAAATGAAATTTTGAATCTTGAGTGATTTAAAATATTTCTGGTAAATTGGTTGAATGTAGGGTAGTAAATCTTTAATATCTTTATATTTTCTTTCTGCTCTAGTGATGATATATACTGGTATGATAGAACTAGATGAATATTTTCGTATATTGTTTGCTCTTCTTGTTATTGAGTTTTCCAGTTGTTTTGTTAAAATAAAATCCTTGTTTCATTCGTTCTATCAAAAATGAATTTTTTTTTCTACATAGTTCCATTAGATCATAATAATGTTCAGGGATGTATAAATAAGTCACTTTTCTTATTTTCATTTTTATCGAGCCAAAAACACGATCATTTGGCAAAAATGAATAGCCAGATACTAAAAATTTATGATCATGGTCTTTGGATGTTAATCAGAAAAATTATTATGACATAGAATAATTGTTATGACCAATAAAAATCGGCAACAACTTTTCTGGGTATCTGATAGTAAAATAATTAATTATTTTTCCATAAATAACAAATTCACGAAAATGCAACTAACTTATTGTTAGTCTACCATCAAGATGAACATTAACTGAATTTCGTTTAATGGCGAAACAGCCAACTCAATTTAACCATTCAATTTTTACAGCTTCTTAGAGATTACATCAAATTATTTTATTTTAAAAAACTGTGACGCGAAATAACTGATAAACTTATTTTTTTAAATTCTTAACTTGCAATTAACTTCAAACTACTAATAACTTCAAAGTTATCGTAGCGTGTCTACATTCGGAAGTGCAACATTCTGCACCAATACGTTTATGTTCAGGCAATTTTCTATTACATCGTGAAACATATGCGATGTGAAAAAGTTATTGCTTCTAGAATTTTTTAGGAACAAAAAAAAGAGACAATTTGAACTTCTTGTGCGTATGAAGTAATTTATTACCATTATAATAAGCCAAGGGCAAAGGCTCACTCTTTCATGCTAACAAGAAGTTCTAACGTCTACACTATCACGTTGTGTTGTGCACGTTTTCATTTCCAGCCGCTGACCGGGGAGCCTGTTATGTTTGGTGTCCTCCAGGAGTGGTTAACATTTATTTAAATTATGTAACTCTAACCTATGTCAAGAAAATCAAACGAACATAGTTTGAAATGATTGGCTCGAACTTGTGGACGAGAGGATATAAAACAGGCTTGCATCGCCGGGGAAGTCGCTATAGTTGATTATAGTAACGAGCATCTAGCGTTTATTATCCACGAATATTTCTAATTCTCATTCTATCTCCGTAAGCGTTTTTATTTTCCATGTTTCCATATTTTCTGTTCTTTTATCTTGTATAACCATCATTTGTTGAATACATAGTTATATTTACTCGCGCGTTTTTTTCATCACCTTTCTTCTCTCATCTTCCTTCAAAACCGAGTCGACAGCTAACACCACGAACACGATACGATATAAATTTCGCGTACGAATGACGATTCTGTCCCGAAAGCGCTCCATTCTGTAGACTACACCACGAATCGCGACTAGAATCGGACGTAGTCGGTTGGGCAAAAGGTTCCTGATACGCATTTCAGCTGAATAACAGCGTTCACTATTATTTTACGTCTTCCGACGAACCGGAACGTAACATCTGATCTCAGAATAATTAAATTATCAATTATTAATTCAGTAATAAAATTGAATGTATTGAACGCTACATGACTATAAAGATTATATAAATTTTCTTTCTAAATTGTTAAGAAACAATACGAAGCTGAATGTACGTAATTCCCTACACATTCACAAAACAGTTTGAAAGTTTATCTTCAAAATTTTCAACAAGAATTTCCGAAATATAAACTTTCTTAACTTTCATTTGCAATTTTCATTCTTACAAATATACATTTCTACGGTTACACATGCAGTAACATTCAGAAACATTGTCTTTCCGTTTCATTTCAAATTTCTGTTACTATTTCGATATTTAAACAAAATAATTTTTATATAAATTCTGAAAGAAAGTTTCATATAAAGGAATTCTTAAATATTATCTTGACAATATAAACTACTTACCAAATACATTAAAAATTTCAAATCCTTAAAAATTAAATTGGATTTGAATATTGTAGCATTAAAATAAGGTTTAAAACAGAAAAAAAGTACATAATAAAGTTTAAAATACTAGAAAGATTAAAACTTTGTAATAAATTCAATATCTAAATCTTCTAAAATAATAATTAAAAGTTCAAAGCAAAAGTGAAGACAAATGCAAGTAAGTTTTTATCAAAGCAGCATCGCAAAGTTATTTTCTAATCACAAATAAAAATTACAATGGAATAGAGCGAATGTGAAGAAGAATGTATGAATACTTCTTCTATGATTAAGTTAATTATTCGGTAGCTTTTAAAACTTTCAAAGCGAGATGCAAAAGTTATGCAACGGTACAGATAGGAATATTCTGAATAATCGGATGATTGACGGATAACTTAATGGGAACATCAATCAGTTTATTTTAATGAATCGTAAATTTCTTGCTATTTCTTGTTTTTTCTACATATTTAGTATTATATAAGTATTATATATTCTACATTTAGTATTATATAAGTATTATATATTCTACATTTAGTATTATATAAGTATTATATAAGTATTATAAGTATATTATATTAGGGGGACCGGAAAGTAATGCCGTTTTTCTACATTAAATTCAAACAGATAAATTTTTAACAAGTTTTTATTTTTAATCAATGATATCAATTTTTATCAATGATTTTAATCAGTGTAATCACCCTTGTTATCAACAACCTTTTACCGTCTAGTGTGCAAATTTTCAATGCCGGATCGACAAAAATCAATTGGATTTTGAGCAAAATATCTGGAGATGGCATTTTGGACATCATCCAAATTTTCAAATTTTTTGCCACTTAGAAAATGTAGCGATCGGAATAAATGAAAATCCGATGGCGCAATATCGGGCGAGTATGGTGGGTGAGGCAATACCTCCCACACCAATTCATTAATTTTTTCCGGGGTTCGTCTTGCGAAGTGCGGTTTTGCATTATCGTGTTGCACAATAACGTCTTTTCTGTTGACAATCGCTGGGCACTTTTCAATTAAAAATTGATTTACTTGATCCAGTTGTTCACAGTAAAGGTCTGCATTCATAGTTTGTCCAGGTTTCAGCACTTCGAGATGAACGACCCCGCGAATACTCCACCAAACACGCAAAAGCGCCTTCTTCGGGAGTAAACCTGGCTTAGCTGTACTTTAGCTAATTAACTAGCGATTCATTCGGAGAGAGCCACTACCTTTTGCGTTTTAGATTATCATAGAGGATCCATTTTTCATCTCTAGTGATCAAGCGATCAAAAAACGCTTCTGTATTGTGCTTCTGAAGCAATGAGTTGCATGTGGTGAACCGATTAGCTTTGTTTTCTTCGGAAAGATTATACGGGACCCAAACACTTGCTCTGCTTACTTTACCAATCTGCTGCAAATGTTCTTGGATAGTCGACCAAGGTTAGTTGACAGTGTTTGACAGTTCCTCGATTGTCTCAAACGGATTTGCTTCCAGTTCCGCCCTTAACATGTCATTGTCTAAAACTGTTGGTCTTTCTGATCGATACAAGTCGGAAAGATCAAAATTACTGGATTTGAACTTAGAAAACCACCTTTGGCATTTACGAACTAATGCACTTGGATAAAAATCGCAAATGTTTTTGGTAGCAACTGTTGCGTTACTACCCTTGTGAAACTCAAAAAGCATACACTGCCGAATATGTACCTCTTCTGGTATTTGGCTGACCATTTCACCATAAATTGCAAAAATAAATTTAAGATTTAATTATTTACGAGTAAACAAGTCACTCTAACTTTAAAATGTCTTTGGCACGACTTTAAAGTACACAATGAGTTGATAAATGACAAACAAGTATCGACATGCGCAGAAACGATATTACTTTCCAGTCCCCCTAATAATACTTACATATATGCATACTTATATATAAGTATGTAGTATATATAGCATATATGTAAGTATATAAGTATTAGTATTGTATTATATAAATTTCGATTAGAACGAAGGCATGCAATTTTATAGATAGAATCATTAAATGTTTATTTTTTTTTTCTATGTTAAAATAAAGTTTTCAAAAAAATTCAAGTATATTCAAGTATAATCATAATTTAATCATAATATAATTATTATATTTCATTTTTTCGGTCAAGATGTAACAGCATAAATAAATATTGAACAATTTTTAGTTTATTTGAACAGTTTCATCTAATAATGATAATTAATAAATCCAAGTACTTTCCATCATCAGTTTTATGATTATATTCTTGAGTGCCAAATTAAAATTATTTTTTGTTGTTAATTAAAGGAACAATATGTCTCTGAAGAATATTTAAAATATCTGACAATCGGACGACAATATGCATACTTATATATTTTTCTTACCGGCGTAGAGCAATATCAAAACAAACAGAAGTCCAAACTAGCTATAGGGAAATTAACCCATAATTAATAATTTAACACACACACACACACACACACACACACACACACACACACACGTATACTAATGAACAAAATTATAGATACTATTTGCTAGTAATAAATTTGAAAGAAAAAAATGTAAGTTTTATGCAGGGTATTCTTCAGCATGTGGGAAGTAGAAAAAGAATAATCCTACAAAAAATAAACTTTTGAATTTTTCAGTATATTATATGCGTCGCAACGACGATTTAATAATTTTGCAATTTTGTTAATATTACATTTTTCTATCCTCAATAGATTTATTTTTATTTAATACTTTTCCTCAAATATTTTTGTTACCTCGATTACTATTTACTTCTATTTTTCTTAAATGAATGAAGTAATGTTCCAAATAAATAATAGATTTTCACTTTTTTATTTTTATTCTCACTTTTATTCGCAGTCAAATAGCTACTGAAAATAGAAAAAAATAGAAAATAGGTTAAATATCTTTTTATCTATATAATTCTATCAGCATTCATTTCCATAATTCTATTATATGAAATGAAAAATTGAAAAATATACGTGATATCTTCGATATGGAAAACATTACTTCAAATTATTATTATTAATATATTAATAAATTTCAATTTTTAATTTTCTTCTTCTTTAAGGTTTAAAATTTTCACTCGTTGACAAGATAAATGAAGTAATATAATAAATGAAGTAATTTAATATTTTTCTGAAGAGAAAAAATGACATTTTTTAATCAATTTCTATACACTTGAGCCTTTGTTTTACCATCAAGCTAAAGCATTGAATGCTACAAGTATTGAACATAAAGCCAATTCATTTGAGATTTCGCAGTTCTTGTCATCTTGTTAGTATAACTCATATCTTAGGAATTCGATCAGCGTTTCGATTGAAAAACTGAAGATTGAAATATAATTTTAGCTTAAATAGATTTACGTTTGCGCTACTTTAACACACCTGTTATAAATAAATTTTTTAAATTATTTTATTACTATTTACAAGTTATTTTATATAGATATAATATTAATAGATAATATTATCAAGGTTCTGTATTGATCTTAACATTATTCTTATTAACAATAAATGAATAGTTGCGATAGCAGCTCCAACTAAAATTTACCTTTTGCAGATGACCTAATTATACTGTATAAAGCTAAAAACAAAATAATAATACAAAAATTTTTCCAAGAAGTATTAAAAAATATCCAAAACTAAATTAAGTTTAATTTTTCAATACTAAAACAAAGTATATTTTTTAAGCGTAACCCAATCTATCTAAAATTAAACCATATCTCGATAACCTTAAACTTGATTTTGTCAAAATCTTAGGCATTATATTTAATAGTAAACTGTTATGGCACATTTGTATCTTAAACTAGACTACGGTTCAACTGTTTATCAGCAAATAAAACCGTTCTCCAAAAACTGGATCCCGTTAATACTGCCTTAAGAATAATATTCAAAGCATTTAGAACAAGCCATCTTATAGTATACTAAAGAAAGTATACTAAAAGAAATATTTGAACTTGAAATATTCCCTTAAATTCAAAAGGAAACTTCTCAAACAATTGAAATATCAATCTGACAAACTAACTTACGTAAATAAATTCAATCGCTATATTAAAAAATATTTCCTATGTCGAAAATCCCCAAAACCATTCTAGTAAACAATACTAAGAATAAACACCAAGAAGAACTACATTTAAATTTGACTTCCTCTAACTTACGTAGATTTTCTAAAATTTCTCCTTGAATGATACATCTTATTAACGCAGATACTATTTTAACTACCTAAAAAAGGATATTCTGAAATCTTTCGCTTCTCAGCAGTTGAAATTCTTAGTCATAAAACTATAATCAAGTCATCAAAACTATAAGCAAGTACTTTTTAACAGATCAAAAACGAATATCTAGCTTTTTCTTTAAAAACAAGCTCTGATAATATACATATATAGTTCAATATATATAGCTGAGCTAATTACCATGTATCAAGCTTTCAAAAGCTTGCTTATGATAATTCATATCAAAGAACTTAATAACAAATCCCAAAAATGGGATAGGAACTGTTAAGATTTAGAATCTTATTATGATATCGTTCTCCAAATCCACCATAAAATCTTCATGGAAGGAAAAGAAATAAAATTATGGATCCGTAGCCATACAGGAATTTATGGCAATGAAAAAGCAGACCAAACTGCCAGAGAAACCGCCAATCTAGAAACCGACAACAATGGACGATTTGATTAACGAGACGAAAAAGAGATTACTATCGCAATAGATACAGAATGGAAACAGAAGGCTCATAAAAATATTATTGAAAACTTTTCTTCTAGAAAGCGAAAAGAACGCTGTAAAACCTATAAAAAGAATGCTACTCTATTCAGAAGAGACCAACTAATCATCTCAAAGATTACAATTGGTCATTCCAAAATTATTATATTGATCACTTACTTTTATGCTTTCTCAAAGGATCCAGATCCGAAAGGATCCAAATTGTCGCTTACAACCTAAGAGCTGACACGGTATTAAACTTAAATTTAAAAAAAGAAGGTGATTGAAAAGCTAAATCGTAGTTGCAGTGCATCAAACATTACCAGAATAATGTCTAGCTACAATCAGAGTGGTCAATGTTCGATGTAATGTTTACATTGCTGCAAATAACCAATCTTTTTTTAACAGTATCTTCATTAAATGGATGATACAGATGGTAACAGATGATATTATAGGATGATAATATATAATTATAAGATAAAAGAAAAAAATAGGTGATAACGCCAATATGTGTAAATAAATAAGTGGAAAGATGAGAATCTTTTTATTTGCCTTTTCACGATTTTCTGCAAAATGGAGCAAAAGCGAGTAAAGAACTCTAAAGAACGGTTTTTCTTAGTTTGTCAATTCCCCATACGGTCTCGAAGTTTTAACATTCGAGACATCTTGTATAACAATGTAATATAAAATAAAACGGTCGAGAAATTGATATATTATGATTAATTTTATCTCGATACTTGTCTATTCATAAAAAACATTTTTTTCTTTCTTACATTTGATTTGTGTCATTTCAATTTTATGTTAATATTTCTTTTAATATGTTAAAAGTCTTTCTTAAAGATTTCGTTAAAATGTAAGTGACATTAAAATTCGAAAATCATCGACAAAATTAATGAATATTACAAAATAATAGATTTTAAGAATCGCTCATTTGCGAAATAAGTGACACAAGTATCGAATAATTATAAAAATATTGCACAGATATTCCTCGATCAATTATGAAAATCTTATTCATTTATCTTAATTTAATTGGTAAAAAATAAACTCATAAATTTATGACTATGCTACATTCTAAAAATCTGTTTTATTAACCTGTTTTATGAATATCGTCTTGATCGTTGTAAACGCGCGTTGATAAGATAAAAGATGTATTATTTTTAATTGTTTTTTTGATTAATAAAGTAATTTCTAAGTTTCAACCGAACCTTCATTAAGAATGAACTTGTATTTAAATCGCTCACGAATACATATGGTTGTAGTAATGAATGTAAATTTCTGTGCAATTCTTCGATTGTACATTGGTGTATATACAAATGTGCATGACTCTTTCAATTATAGATATGAATAATATGGAAGATCTAAAGTTATTTCCGAGTATAAGAGTCATTTTTCAAATCTAATTGCTCAAGTTTGCCAACATATATCAAATTCGATAGTTCTCAACTCTCGACTCGATATATAACTAAAATAAAATTTTATTAAAAATAATATTTTCCCAAAATGGATCAAGCAATAATAATTGTTTTTATCAATGATTCCTATTCCATTATTGCCAAATTGGATGGATCAAATGTTTACTTTGCATCAAGAGTATCTCACAGGCATATTTGCTTATATCTCGATTCCATGGTATACAACAAAACACAAAACTATTCTGATCAATGATAACACATTGAAATCACTTATAGTACCATTCTCTTTAATGATTCCTCTACGATCACTCACGAGACAATTAAAAAATTATTCTCCGCCAACAATATAAGAATAATTTCAAGATTTTTCTTTGCGCCAACCTGCGCAAAAACCTGGTTTCAATCATATATTATATATTGCAATAGTGCCCACTTAAGCATCTGCATTTTGTCTACTTAAATGTCTGCACCACCAATTTTTGGAATTGAGATAATTTCATTTTATGCTACCTTACTGTGCGACCTGCGTGAAATATGACACTTACACAATACAAAGCGAATGATACATGATACCGGTATTTCGGCATAATTCGCAGAAGTGACAGACTTAAGCGTCTGTTCTGACAAGAAAACATACTGAAGTGATGTCGATTACCGATTCTGATAAACTGTAGCATAAATATAGTTTTCGAAAAAATATTTGACTTTTTTATCGGCAAATTTTTTTTATCGACAATCGTCGATGTCGAAGGACTGAAAACCACCCTCAAAGTTTGGACATATTTTGTTAGTTCTGGAACACATTTTGTTAAATATCTCCGATAAATATGAGAAATTACTGAAGATACAGTTTTTATATAAATTGATGAATTTAGTGTTTTTTTAACGACAAATTTAACCCCTTAACTTATGGCTACGTGTGAGACTCGTAGCCTTGTATTGGCCCGTAGTACATCGTTCGGGCCAAATGTAAATATTACGGGCATGGCCCCTGGTACAATGATAATGCTATCTATGGTTTAGATTTACTGTTTAAAGAGGTTGATGGTGATATACGTCTGGTGGTTCCGAAGTCAATGGCTTTTCAAATAGTTCGAGCACATAAGAGAGGACACTTTTCTGTAACGAAGACCGAAAACCTGCTACGAAGAGATTATTGGATGCAAGGAATGAAACGTAAAATTGAGAAGGTTATACAGAACTGTATTTCATGCATTCTAGCTAAGCGAAAGCGTGGTCAGCAAGAAGGATATCTACACCCACTTAAGAAAGGTGAAATGCCTCTAGAGACTTTCCATATTGATCATTTAGGGCTATTATTCGATACAAAAAAGAATTACAAGTATATATTTGTGGTCGTAGACGCGTTTACAAAGTTTATCTGGTTATATGCTACTAAAACTACAAACTCGGCTGAAGTTATCGAAAGACTCCGGAAACAATCCGTAACTTTCGGAAAACCGCGGCGTATTATTTCCGATCGAGGTGCAGCATTCACATCTCGAGAATTTGCTGAATATAGTCAGCAAGAAGACATTCACCACTCTTTAATAACTACGGGAGTGCCTCGCGCAAATGGACAGGTAGAACGTGAAACCGCACACTCATACCATTACTAACCAAAATGTCAAATCCGAAAAAAGAGAATTGGTACAAATATTTAGAGAAAGCGCAACAATACTTAAACACTTCATTTCATCGGAGCATTGGAACAACACCATTTCAGTTGCTGTTTGGAACAAGTGCTCGTTTGAAGGATGATTCTCATATAAGGGAGCTAATAGAAGAGGAATGGGTTACCGCATTCAAAAACGACCGGGATGAGTTGCATATAGAAGCCTGCAAAACTATTGCAAAAATACAAAATGAAAATCGACGTACTTTTAATAAGAAGAGAAAGAAGGCAAAGAAATATAGAGAAGGAGATTTAATAGCTATTAAACGAACGCAGCAAGGACCAGGACTAAAACTAGCAAATAAATTTCTTGGGCCGTATAAAATAATAAAAGTAATGCAAAATGACCGATACCTTGTCGAAAAAGTTGGTGAACACGAGGGACCGTTTCAAACGTCCACAGCATCAGACTTTATGAAATTCTGGATACCTGATATGAGTGACGTAAGTGATGCTTCAAATGATGATTCGAGTGATGATTTGGGTGACATTCGGGAGCGAATGTCCGTTCAGGATGGCCGAATGTAGGAGGAGAGGTCACTGTCTAGATGACAGTATCCTCTGGGCGGTTACGGATGTATACAACTGATAGTGTGGTGTGCGTGTGTCTTGAAGACTGTCGCGTGAGGAGTGCGTGCGAGTGGAGAATAGCATCAGAAAAAACAAAAAGAGCGTAGCGTCGAGCAGGAACGTCGTTCAGAGAAAAAGAGGACAGCGTCGAGTAAAGAGCGTAGAGCGTGGTATCATAGCGTAGTTATAAAATTAAATAATACTTTTTATAATTAAATAATATCTTTTCTGTTACATAAAATTATGTAGGAATGTTTGGTAGGCAACAGTCGCGGCTCGTGATAGATTCTTATTATCTCTTTGTATCATAATCAGTTACATGTTACTCTTGGTCACGTTGAAATATATTTTCTTAAATATTAGAGAAGTATCCCCACAAGATGTTTTCAAAAAGAAGATTTTGTGATGAGAACAGTGAGAGTTAGGTTGACACTTTTGCTACCGAAAGTGACAATAGTGACATTACACGTTCTGTGCGAAAAAAATGGAAGCGATTAGTTATTGATGATATCTCTGACGAAGATCAACTACCAGAGCCCTGGATTTGGAAAGAAATAAGAAATAGTCCAAAAATCTGGAACTATACGATGACTCCTGGCATAAAAATTTTCGTACGGAGATATACCAGAGAGACTGCACGCGAAACATTTTCCTAAACATACAGCATCAAAATTAAGGCCATCAAGACCTTGTAAAGTTTGCACGAAAAATAAAAAACGTAGTGAAACAACGTGGGAGTACAAGAGGTGCAAAGTTCCATTACATGTACTAGTATATTTCGAATGATATCATACCTTTGAAGATTATTAACTTTTTGTTATTCATTTTTTTATAAATGCTAATTACGTGAATTGCTAATTTATTCAGGAATTGCAGATAAATGTTATTGATTTATGTTATATTTTAGTGATTAATAATAAATCTTTTGTGGTATATCTACCACAATTATTACATCAGGTTGTAATTACTTATCAAATATTCCACAAAATTAAACCAGTTGTATCTTACACATGTATTTACGTTCCGTAAGTCGTGTGCGTTTGGTACAACTTAGGACCGACTTGCCGAACCGTGGAGTAGCCCGAAGGCTGCACGATCTTACGCGATCTTATATACGTTTTGGGCCCAGGCTGTTGGAACGTAAATCGTAGGTTAAGGGGTTAATGGTGTACGCCATTGTAGTTTTCGAAAAAATCATTTGTTTAAACAATATATTTAAAAACTCGTTATTTTTTTATGGTTTTTCTAAATAATACGTTTTCTTAAATATTTGTTTATGAAAATTATGTGTTCAAACATAAATAAACTCGAATCTTGATTTTTGCATTACAAAAAAATTCATTATTTTCAAATCTTTGTGATGTGCATAGCGAATAACTAAACTAGATATTTCACTTTTATGACAGGATAATACTGAATAATTAAGGCTCTGAAGAAACTAAACCAGCTTCCAAAAGTAAGCATACCACTTATGTACATACATATGTCATGCAGATGTCCTGTAAATAAAAATAGTTTTCTCTGAATCTGTCATAGATTGGTGACTCTTCGATGACTTGCACAGAATGGTTGGTCATTCAACACGATTGAGAACGCCTAAGTCGCCACTATACTATATATGTATAATGTGTATGTTATGTTATGTGTATATCATTTCAATTATACATATAGCAAATTTATATTAACACGTTCGTCGCCCATGTCGCCCATATTTGAGTGACGGATATGCTTCCGTGGGGGCAGATATGGGTGACGTTCTTTTTGGTCAAGTTATAGGATGTTTAATTGAATTTTTGAATAGGAATTTAATGGAATAAGCACTGGCAAATATAAAATATACAAAATAAAAATAAAAAATAAAAAATTTACACATTATATCATACTTTATATTAATTTATATTTAAAATAAAATGAAACATTACATTACGTTGTAAGATATCTGTTAAAATAGTTCAAACACATTTGTGGTAGTTTTGGACAATTTTGACAATATGTTGTAGTTTTTTTTACATTTTTTCTAGCTTCTTGGCATTCAAGAAGTCGTCTCTTCTTTTGATAACATAGAACGCAGATCCTTCTAATATGCTTGCCCTGCTGATTCTTACGAATCTCTAAATGGTGAGACACTTTTTTCGTTTTCTTTCTTTCATTGTCGGGCCTAATATTTTCCGAGTACAACAATTCTCTAACTAGAAGTTCCCATCTTAGTTTCTGTGACTAGAAGGCTTATTACCTTTTCATCCAAAAATAATGAAGGAACTTCACCTGGGCTAATGTTAGAAGGCAATTCCATCAGAAGCCCACTTTTTCCGGTGAATGTAAATGATTGTTGCTTGTTGGCGAACTTGTTCCACTGGATATTGTCCAAAGAATCACCATCATTGTTCAATTCCTCCTCTTCTGCTATAGCAAGTTCTTCTAACATCCTCAAGTTCTTCACTTGAATATGATTCCTCGTCATCCGAGTCTGAATTTGATGAAATTTTATTTATAACCCTTCTTGTAAAACTCACTACTTCTTCATCACTACTCTCCTCACTTTCAATTATATTTTAACACTGTGCAACGAACATTTTGAGGATAAAAAATCACTGATGTGCTTGTCAGACAAAGTATGCTTTTTGACTGAATGAAGGTTCTGGGATAAATGCAGTCCTTTTTCCGAAGAGCTTATCGCTTTCCCCATTTCGTTTCTAAATGTTTTACTTTATAATGACACGAAGGTTCGAAAACTTTAGGTCACAGACCACAGAAGTGCCTACTCAAATTTCATCGTTGCTATTCCAGCTGATCGCTCTGTTTATGTTTTGGCGTTCCGACTCCGAAATGTGGGCAGAAAACTCAACCAATTCACGCTGGGCAACGAACATATTAATCCCGAAGATGTTTCCGAAATTTTTTGAAATCTTCTATAACAATAACAGTGAATATTATATTAGGGGTACTCATAAGTAATCAATTATTTTGCATTCGTTTTTCATTACTTTTCTGTTGATTAATACTGCCGTTTTTTTCTAACAATTTGAAATACAGTTTCTTCAGGTTTCAATAACTCGAAATAAATTACGATCACTACAATCCCACCAAATACACGACAAAACCTTTCTCACGGATAAGGTTGATTTTGCTGTTTGGTTTAAAAATAGCCATTGTTTGGAACACCTCAGATTGTCATAGAGGATTTCTCATCACCGATGATAAGCCTGTGTAGAAATGGATCTGTACGCAATCTGCAATGAATCTATGAACAATGAAGTGCAAATTATTTGTTGAAAATCTTTATTGGTCTCGGATAGTTGGAACTTATATTCCTTGTCTATAAGACAAGGCAATAAGAAAATTTTTCGCAATAATTAGCCAACAAGGTGCTTCTATGGAAAGTATAAAGGAACATTCTTTCGACAGTCGATGCAGTACTAATAACAAGTGGGTTCTGTAATAAAAATTGATTTCTTATAGATATACTTAATATATTAATATAGATTTTAAAAGATTCTTATATCAGATAATGTAAATTGCTTCGTATACAAAGAGTCATGTAATAATTATAAACAAGGAGTAATAATAATTATGGATTATAACCGTGTGAAGACGGCTAGAGAGAAGAATTTGCTGACCGACTCGCTGCCGAGTCAAACCCAACACCTTCACGAAATTGTTCACTGCTAGACGTGTATAAATAGAGGCGGATTCATTAAAGGACAATCCAGTCTGATTTTAACAACCATTTGTACTTTATTATTTACGCCAACCTTAATTCTCCTACGGGTAATTAAGAGAACGTACAATTAATTATCGTACGCTAAACGTAACGTATACGAAGTATATTAATTCTCCTACGGGTGATTAAGATATCGTACTATAAATTATCGTACGTTAAACGTAACGCATACGAAGTGTTTGCTTAGTAAAACGCGTAAAAGTCACATCTTGTGTGACGTGTACGAAGTGTTCTCTTAGTGAAACGCGTAAAGTCCCTTCACAACAATATTAATATTATAATAATAATAACGTGACCTATAATCTACCCTTTTCTAACGCAAACAGTAATCAAAATAATTTAACATAGTTCGATAACATGCACAGAATTGGACAAAACATAATCTGAATAATAATTAACGATTATGATTAATGTAGAATTAGTTATTAGAATTAGGATATTAATCATGATTACTGATTATCAAGTAATCAATTATCACTGATTAATAAATAAAAGAAGTAATCAAAATCATTGTAATCGAAGATTATGATTAATTTAATAATCATTGATCATAAAATGATTACACTTTTGATTATGAATATATTAATATGTATATTTTATAAAAATTACATATTTATTATTTGCATTCTTTGCAATATGTACAATCCTACAATTTTATCAAGATTTATTCCAAATATTCAAAAAATTTTTCATCAATTGAAAGTCTCATCTAATATATTGTTCTTGAATTGTTATTGACAAAATAATGATGAAGATGGACTTTAATAATAAATTTTGACTGATTAAAATTTTGAAAATCTTTATTATGAGATGCTCTTATATCAAATCTAACAGAGAATTATAAACAAACTTATGAGATGCTCTATCAAACTATATCAGAGAATTATAAACAAATTATTCTAAATTCAATGTTATCTTGCAGCAAAGTAAATATTCTTACTAATCTTGACCTATTAATCTTGGTTTACTTAAACTGCAAGCGGTTTCGAAACATTTAGTTGTCCCCAATAGCATATACGATTAACATGTTTGAATATATAATATTATGGCTTGAATGGTTTGAATATAATATGAAGAAACAACATAATACAGACCGTAATAAAATATACATTAATCATTTAATGATGTAAAAATTACTGATTAATGATTACAAATTACAAAAGTCGATAAAAATTACTGATTTATTTTGACATTGATTAATTGATTAATTATTACGATTACTATTATTAATAATTGATTACACAAATGTATTTGATTACTGCCCAACTATTAGATTTAAATAATGTATACTATATTTTTATATTCACCCTCATACCTCAATGGTCAAGGGTATCTTTCACACATTCTTCATTACACTCGTGCAGGTATCGCCCTCGATCCACTGAAATGCTTCGGACGCAAAGCAAGAATGTGACTGATACTTGATAAGTATATTGACTAGAATATTTTTGCATTGGAAAAACTAGATCCATATTTGTATACAACTACAAATCACTACACTATTGTAGAGATACAATTATCTTAACAGTCACTTTATAAGAACCAGAATCACTTCGTCTTTCAAACGAAAACCTGTTACTACCCTGTAGTAACGCTGCGCCTATTAAATACCTATTAAATTTACTAAGAATTTGCTTTGTATTTCGATCGGTACAGAACTAATAATTCAAAAAGTTTTGGGACAGATTCTATTCAAAATATGAATCGTGAAATTTTTTTGCGAAATGTTCTTACATTATTAGTTCCGTTAATAATAGATAAAGAGATGTTCTTGAAAATAAAAGTCACAGTTAGACTAGAAATAAATATAAATTTTACAAAATTTAAAAAATAATTTGCTTGTAAAATTGAATTAAATACGATAATATTATAATTATAATTATATTATAATTATACTAGGTTGTCCGGAAAGTTCGTGCCGATTTTGAAGGAAAATTGAAACGTAGAAGATTTAAATTTTAGTATATTTGTTAAATTATATAGGTGCCATTCTGTTCTACAACCTTTCTCCATCTTCCAGGCAACTTGAAAATTCCGTCATTCCAGTATCTCAGGTTTTTCTACGTGATTTTTTATCTCGACCAAAGAGTTGAAGTTTATTCCATTAAGGAAATTTTGTAATGATCGAAATAGGAGCAAATTAGCGCGAGATCTGGTGGATCAGGTAGAACATCTCAACCGAGCTCCAACAACTTTTGTCGAGTTATCAAAGACATATAAGGCCACGCATTGTCCTGATGAAACACGACACCCTTCTGATTCGCTATTTCTGGACGTTTTTGTTCAATTGCTGTCTTTAATTCGAACAATACTTCTCTGAATTTATCGTTTCGTTGTTTGGTAAAAGCTCATAATACAGGATCCCTTTCCAATCCCACTAGACACAGAGCATGACCTTCTTTGGATGAAGACCGACTTTTGAGATGGCTAAAGGTGATTCATGTCGCTTTCCTCAAGATCTTTTTCGCTTAACATTATTATAAATGATCCATTTTTCATCCCCCGTCACTAAAAAATGATGTCTCCTCGTTGCATTTATAGAGCGAGTTTCAAATAGAAATGCGATCCATCAGATTTTTCTCCGTTAATCGTGGGGGATCCATACATCAAAACGGTTTATGTAGCCAAGTTTCACAAAATGCTCGTGGATGGTGGATTTTGACATATTTAACATTTCTGCTATTTTACGTGTCATATAGCGTGGGTTATTTTCGATCAGTGTTTTAATCTGTGGTGGAGGGCCTACCCGGGCGTTCTTGATCTTTAAGGTTGAAATCACCAGCTTTAAACTAGCAGCTTTAAACCACTTCCGCATAATTCTTTCAGTTACAGCACCTTCTTACAGCACCTTCGCCATAAACAGCGCATATCTTGTTTGCCGATTGTGTGGCATTTTTACCTTTCCAATAAAAGAAAAACATTAAATGCCTAAAATGCACTTTGTTTTCTTCCATATTTAAAGACGTATAAAACTGACAAAAATTAACGTATCGTAACCAAATTTTTTTCCAAATATGCTTGAAGTACCGTCTTTTACGATATGTACGCATGTCATTTGTTTTCAATCGTTCTGATATATTCAGACCTGTCCGTCACCTACCAAAAATCGGCACAAACTTTCCGGACAACCCAATAATACCATTACATTGAATAACAAAAATTAAATAGTATAATAATAGTATAATAATATAGTATAATATTATACTATTATAATAGATAATATAATGGTAGATGTACATTTGTATATTCTATTATAAAAATACACATTAATTACACATAATTAATTTCTACATATTTCAGTTTATTTAAGTTGTAAAAACATGTTATTTAGGTATTATTCTTGATAAGTTGTCTTTTTTGTTCAATATTTTTTACTATGTAAAAATATTACAGTACATTTGACTATGTAAACTATTATCTATGTTATAATTTTCTATGTTATTTACTATTTTCTATGTTATATCTTTCATTAAGTAAACATGAAAGAAATATGATATTATATTCTTAAATAAAACTTTATCGTTTAGTCATAACTGTGCTGTACCGCGTACAGATATGTTTTGTCACTTAGATCGAGTGTATCAAATCATAGTATTGATTGTGTAGTGAAGTATAGTGTATTGTTGTTGTCAGACTTCTTACATTACAGAAATTATTACAAAGTAATTAATTACTGCAGAATTCTGAACATGCATTATTTTCCATGGTGTGTGTGTAAATATTTGAAAATCAAAGAATTGATCATTGAGTCAATGATGCTCCACTTTAAATGGCCCACATATACGATATGCAATATTCACAGATTCAAACTATGTAATCAACCTACATCAAACGTTTCAATAATAACAATATCATTCTATTATAAATATTACTGAAATTAATTGGTCTCGCCGAACAAGAAGCCATAAATCTCAATGTGAATATAAAAGTCATCGAGCTTTGGAATTGATTATACAGTCAAATATTCCAAATTCTAAGACTCAATAACTTTCTCTGCTACTTCTATAAAAGGGACAAAAAGCAATATAGATTCTCTATTTGAAGAACGTATTCTTAGGCAGTACCGTTGGGCCAAAGGCTAAATTATAAATATTACATTGAGCTGATCTCGCTCAACGGTACTTCTTGACTTAATTAGTTTACCTGCCCAATCCCGTAACCACGAAGAACACAATAGAGTCTATATGTATATAAGACCAATCCACAAAGAGCAGATTTAGTAGTCAGATTTAGTAGTTCAGCAAGAGAGTTCAAGTTAGTCCAAAATCATCAGATCACCAAACCAGCAAGTATTGTTAAATGAAACAGATTTTTGTGCAGTCTACATTCATTACTTATTTAGTTTACGTTCGTCAGATCATTCAAATCATTCAAATCAAACCTTACTCCTGACAAGTGAATTAAGATCTAATTTAACTCAATTTCGTTCAACTTTCACGCTTGAAGAGTAAACTAAAATGCAACCAAACCTTTAACTTTGAACTAGCTGCCCTTCATTAACGAAGGCTCAAATCTGCGTACAATACGTTGATTCAGATCGGCACGCGACACTAATCATAAAACTATAAAACAAGGAAAAAACATAACATTAACAAAAAACTCCTCCCATACAAGAATTGAAAATAATGAAATCGCAAATAAAGCAGTAAACGAAATTATCTGAAAACTATTATTCCAGTTTGCATCAAAATCTGTGCATTAAAAAATGAGGAATTCTGAGTTCTCCGTATATTTTCGAAACTATTGACAGCTTTTCCAAATTAAATTCTACGACTCTACTGAAAAGAATAATACATAAGCAACAGAATAAAGATAAACTATAGGATCATCCATACCTAATCTCATCATTCAAGTCAAACTCGACTACATATGATTTTTATAATATATCAGTTTCTATAAAACATATCGTATTACAATGTCCCAAATTTGTATTCTTCTTAAGTATCAATTTAAACTATTTCAAAGGAGTATTATATTTCCAAATTTTTAAAAGATATTAATTTCAGATGTTAACTTCATAACAGCTTCTACGTTGTTAAGAAGTCTAAATAATTGATTTCCAATTCAGTTCAAAAATTTTTCCTTAAAGCCACCGTACTATTTATGACATGGACGTGCTTCAATGTTAACCATAAATTTTACACATTTTTATCAAGTTAGAGATTTCTACACATCTTTCACATCCTTCACGTGCAGACAATTTAGATTCTTATAGGATAACAAAAAATCTGGAAACCTCTCTCATATTTCCTGACTGATCTTGATATATCCTTTGCTCCACATTCATCTTCAGTCTTCTGGAAAGGCAGACGAAGATCTCTCTTATGTACAGTAGTAAGTTCAAAGATCAGTTTTCAGTTGTCAAGTTCATGTGGTTATGGTTCATTCAGTTCAGTCAGTTAGTAAGCAGTCAGTGCAGTCAGGGATATCAGTCAGGGATCTATAGTTAGTCAAGTCAATGATCACTCAGTCGAATCAGTCAATCAGTGTCATTCCCAGTCAATCAATATTCAACTAAACGAATAAGTCAGACTTAGTTATCATTAATTTAGTTATTCAAACAGAACTAGGTGTCTATCAAGTCCATTCCTATATTACTGCATGGTCCTTCAGCATCAAGTGGCATAATCAAAAGCACGTCGCCCTATCCTTAACGTTCTTTTTCGCTGGAAAATACACCTTTGTTGTATTATTTTTTTCATAAGTGAGTGAACATTATCAAAGTCGATAGATCATTCCTGATTTTATCTTTCAGATTAATGCATTAAGAACCGCATTAAGAAACGTGGGCAACGCGATTTGTAGAATGGCCACTCTCTAAATTGGTTAATATCAAGTGAAGTTTAACCAATTAGAAGAGGCATGTTAACTCTCAATTGTTTCTCATTTTTTCAACTAAATTTGTTCCTTAATGTTAAATTGATACAATAATAAAAAACTAATATAATGAAAAAATAAATAGTTGAATTTGCAAATTCTTTTATTAATAATAAATAGATTAAATTTATGTTTAGTGACAAAAATCTTACTCTCATATATAAGTGTTTCATTTCATATCTGTATGGCTTGATGGACTAAGCAATATGGATCTAGTTTAAGATTTTGAAGTGGATAGCAACTGTGTAATGAAATATGGCGAAATGATCGTGTAAAGTGGAGTATATAATTTTATTACCGAAATCGAGTTCACATGATTATGATCTTCTATAATGTTCCGAGATAGTGACGTAATACGATAAGCCGTAATTTCTTGTAGCTTGCATGTGTACTTTCAATTGTCTTTTCAACTATCATTTCAACTGTAATTTTAACTGTTCTTTTCAACTGAACTCTCCCCGTTGACGTTTGTTTTATAGAATTTTGTCGGCAAACTCTAGCCAATTACTTCAAACTACGGGCCGTTTGATTTTCCTAACGTAGATCAGTTAAAAAATACGTAATTGGAATCGATTGAACGATCAATGCCAACTGTTTTTTGAAGCCAAACACCAAATATAACAAACTCGCAGGTCAGCGACCGTGAACAAGTGCCCACGGCATAATAGTCGTGATAGCATGGCAAACGTTAGGACGCTTTGTCAGTATGAAAAGCTAGCCGGTTAACCATTGCCCTTGGCCGAATAGATTTAAAAATAAGAAATAAAATAATAAATTTCTTCATGCAAACAAGAAGTCCAAATCATCTTTTTTCAAAAAAATTCTAGAAGAAATTATGTAACGTAAATTTCGTATCGCGACTGTTTCACAATCTACCAGAAAATTGCCCAAACAATATCGTTATTATATTCGAAATTTTATTCTTCTTTAATTTTGTTATAACGTTACAGTCATTTATTTCAGATTTTCATTTATTACAAATACATATATTCAAAATCAAAGACATCTACGCGCATTTTCAAAACGGTAATAGCTTGAATGCACAATTGTGATAAAATAATTATAATGTAATATATTACATCTCTGTACTTTGACATCAAAATATTTTGTTATTAAAATATATGCTGTATATTAGAAAAGTCTCATCTCTGTATCTATGTTCATATGCTGCAAAATAGTATAAAATTTCATAAGAAAAAGTCAAATTGGCATAAACAGATGAATAGAAATCTTATTATTAAAATCAAGTGCAATTGTCGTTGCATTAAAAATGATTATTTTCAACCAGACGTACAATGTGAACATAATTTCGTTATTATTTAAAGATTTCTACACATATTTTTAACTATTTTATTAAATTACTTTTAATAAATTTTTGTAGAATTCGGAATTTTTGCATTTCAATAATAATTTATATATTATAAACCTACAGAATCCCAAATTTTACAATTATAAGAGAGAGATAAATATACACTATTTTACTTAGAGTTACTCTTGTTATATCTGAAAACATTCAATTGCCATTTCCGATGTTTAAGAATTCTACTAATTCCATATATTTTATTAACACCCTAGTGCTATTAGAAATGAATCAGAACTTTCTACATCATGGATTTGTAAATATTGAGTATTCATGTTTTACTCTAGGAAGAGCAAAACTCACTATCTATTCAAATAATATTCTCAATGTTAATGAGGTCATAAAATTAAACATAAAACTAAATAAAATGGCTACAATTTTCGGGAATTTTTAACTACTCACCGATTTTACCATCTACATTTTACCATTTCAAACAGGAATAATTTAGCAAATACTTTTTTCTGTAATAAAAAACGAAATTCTTACAGATATAAATTATAGGCAAACCATCTTGAAAAATGTTCCTTATTTTATTAGTTCTTACATGATTTTTGTTAACATGTTTTCTTCAGTGTTTTAAAAGTCTTTATTTTTACACTAATATATATATATAATAATAATAATAATACAGAAATGCGTGAGTATACAAAGACAGTGTACGACGGTAATTCTATTGTCCGTTTGACGCGAGAGCGACACGCTAAGTAGGCGACACGATCAGGCTGCACACGCGGAAGGACTCACCAGACGTGGACCACCTAATAATAAACTACAGATAACTAACTGTGTTGACGCGTTGGAGTCAATTCTTTTATACCCTGACTTTCACTATGTCCTTTCCCCTTAAGGAGTCGGAAAGCCTCTTATCTTACGGTGTTTATGATCAGGCCCATGAAAGGTTTTTGACGATTACCTCATGCCGATACTGTCACCTGGGTCCACGTCGTGAGAATGTTTATACTGCAATCTGGGTTGTGTCTCCTACATTTTCATTTCATAATTAGATATAAAGTAATAGAAAACAGGTAACAAAAAATAATTTTGTAATAACTAAAACTAATATAACCGGAAATAACTTTTTAACAATTAAAATATCTGACATGAAATACTTTAAATAAAATGAAATATCTAATAATATTATGACCTTATACTACTCGAAAATTGCTTATTGTTTGAAAAAATAATTTAAACCAAAAATGAGTATAATAATTGATTCGAATAATGAATATTGATGAAATATTAAAATAACAAATATCTCTTAATTCTTTTTAAAACAAACAGTAATAGTTTTCCAAATGGATTAACGAGTTGTATCCACTAATTCATCAAAAAATACGATTCCATTTAAAATAACATGGATAAACTTTATATCTTCAACGCATTCACTTAGATAAAAAACTATTCGTTCAACAAGTCGATTCAATGGAAAGTTTACGTGATTGTATTGGAGGCGTATTCACAATATTGTCAGGCATCATAGTATGTACTTATACATATAGTATACTTATAATAATCTCTTTAGACGACATATTTCGCGATACACAATATCGATCATTTAACGCTTTTAATAAGATATTTCGATACGTAATACTGATAAATCTAAACATTTTGTCTCGCGTTATCGAGAATGTATATATTTACATTGTTTTTTTATACGTGCGTTTGCATGTCGCGCACTGCGAATTGTATACATACTGATAGACACTGAATTCGTAAATGTTCATTCATAGCATTAGAATTTAGTCTTCACTCATCATTTTCTAAGATACAGTCGAGGATAAAATTATGTGCATAGGAAATGACAGTAATTCAGACAGATAATTATCGATGAATTTTAAACGAATTAGAACTAATGTTACCTCCGCAAATTTTATTTATTATACATCCTCATATTTCCATAGTACATAGATTATTTATTAAATAACTGAAATATTGAATTATTACGAGACGTAAACAAAGAGAAATGTAAACAAATACCGGTGTATTACCAGTAGTATTACTACTTGTAAAGAGTCAATTCTGGTTTGAGATTACCAATCGGTTTTCGCAAGAGACATTCAACAGTTGAACAAACCCATAAGATAGCTCACAAAATTACTCAAGACTTAGAAAAAAAGAATACTGTTCAGCAGTGTTCCTAAACATTCAGCAAGTATTCAATAAGATGTGGCACGCAGGACTTTTATATAAATTAAATTTCTTTAATTTCATCCTACCTCGTTACTCCTTTCCAATATTTGAGTCGTACTTAACCAATAAATCTTTCATGGTTAAATATAATATATGCATGCTACCACCGCAATTCATCCCATCAAATCCCCAAAGGAGTGTTCTCTGTTATATACTATTTATACCGCTGATCTTCCTATACCAACAGAGACAACCATTGCGATTTTTGCAAACGATATAGTCATATTGTCATAAATGAAGACCAGCACGAGACCTCTACCACATTATAACGTAATCTCAATATTATGGAAAAATAACGGACTACACAGTAGATTCAGTTAAAATAGAACATTCATCCACACAAATCAGTGTCATTGTATTACGTTATCCTAATTACTATATTTCTCTAGGAGAAATGACTGTAATGTATGCTCTTAAATAAAAAAAAATTCTGGTTTTATAAAATTGACATCGTTTGTAAAATAGTAGCACAATATCGAAAACAAGAGAAATTTCAAACTAAATTCGCTGATTAGTTGCTTCGAATTGTCGTGACAATATAAATTATCGCCCAGAAATATCATGTATCTAAAAATACAATAGAAAGAATTTATAGAAAGTATTTTATTTATAATATATTGTGGAAAATTTAAGAGGTCGTGGACAAAAACGTACTGCCACGACAAAAAAACTCGTATTATTCCAACAATTTCTGCGAGAAATGTTGCAGAAACTTTAAATTTAGAAATGTTTCTACAAAAATGATTACACAAAGACTAAATGAAGTTGGATTAAAGTGCTGTAAAGTTAGACATAAACTATAGATTAATAAAATTAACGATGACAAAAATAATTAGCTATTACTAAAAAAATATAACAATGCCATTGTCATTTAGGATAAATATAAAAGTTTGGAGGAAATGAAATGAAGCATATAAAAAGCAGTTTATTACACCAACTATGAAATTTAGGGAAGGAGTACTGATGATGAAGAAATGTTTCTCATGGGATGGATTTTGGGATCGACAGAATTATGAATGTAGATAGGTATTATTGATACATTAAATGCAAAATTTGAAGGAAGCTATATTAAAAATGAGGATCGAAGAAGAATTCCTACTTCAACAGAACGATTCAAGCATACTACTAAAAGAATCAAAAAATTTTTGAAGAATTCGAACATCAATTTACGGTTCAAATGACGGTAATGGTCGGTACAGATTACTAAAATCCTATAAAAAATCTTATAGAAAACCTCTATTCATTTACTGAATGCGATGGTTCCACTGGATAAATGCAGTAATAAAACAAACTTTTTCAGATGCTTGCAGGCAGAATTCGAAAATATCGATATTGAAAATTTAATAAATATTCTACGAATAAATAATTCTACGACGTTCAGAAACCGCAATTCAAGCAAAAAAACAAAAAATAATAAAAATAATTCAGAGTAATACTCGTGAAGTATCAAATTTATCTGTAATAGCAGCATTAATAATAACAGAATAAATGAGCACAATTCTTTCCTATTGTTATTTAGTCATAATAATAGAATTAATTTAATAGAATATTTCATCTGTAAAAACAAACCATGATGTCAATATTAAGTGGCGAGATTTCTGCACGCATACATGACGAATTTTCAAACCTATTCTCGTAAACAAGTCAAATGAAAAACTGTTACTTTTATTTATTTTCAAAGTTCTTGAATAAGTTTCCGCCATTTTTTGTTAAAGCTTAAGACTTTATTAACACAGAAAAATAAACAACACCTTATGTAAGGTATTTACCGTTGTTAGCTATAACATTTTGCTACTTTTTAAGCTATAAATAAGTCCCATGAGAAAAAAAATTGTTCTTCTTTTGAAACGATCCATTCATCAAGTCAATTTCTGATATCCTCGTAAGAAGTAAAGCTGCTCCGAAAAGCCATGCTGCATCGATCGAAATAGATAGTAGTCCGATGGAGCAAAGTCTGGTGAATACAGCGGTCCATTTCATCCGTTCTAACGCTTCCTTGACTGGTCTTGCTACATGCGGGCGAGCATTGTCACGTTGGGAAATGATTTTGTCATTTTGCCTTTTGACGTATTGTGGACATTTTTTTCTCAATACACAGCTTAAATTGATCATTTGCTTTTTGTAACGAATAGCAGTGATGGTCTGACCCTGTTCCAACAGTTCATAGTACACCATGTCTTGTTGATCCCACCAAATACACAACACGACCTTATTTCCATGTATTTTCTGCTTTGCTATTGATTTTGATAATTAGCCAGGCTTCACCCATGATTTTCTTCTTTCTGGATTATCGTAATGAATCCATTTTTCGTCGCCAGTAACAATTCGATGTAAAAATGACTCCCTGTTCTATCTTCGAAGTAACAATTCGCATATGCTTAAACGTCTTTCAACGTCTCTGTCTTTCAAAACATGTGACACCCAGTAGTCTCGTTTATTCCTGCTGCTTTTGAACGCTTGCTTCAACAGTCGATTCGTCAACATTTAACGATTTTGACAAATCTTTAAGCGTTTGATGTGGATCTTCATTCAGTAATGTTTCCAACTCTTCATCTTGGAATTTTGTTGGTGCACCAAAGCGTTCTTTATTTTTCACATCATAGTCACTTTCTCGAAATCGTTGAAACCATTCTCTACAAGTTTTTTTAGACGGAGGATTAATATAAGTTTCTGCAAGCAAACGATAACTCAGCTACACTTTTTTTAAGTACCAGGAGTAATACCTCCTACAAATGTTCTTTTGTCGACACGAAATTCGACATTTTTAATGTAATAGAAAAATTTGTTATTGACAATGCACTCAAATAGCTTGTACTGAATCTTAAAGTTTGCTTATAGTACTTATACATAGATGCGTCACCATCAAACTATTGCATACAGTATTGGTAACACTATCAGTAAGCGGTGGAAACTTATCCAAGTACCCAATATTTTTCATAAGAAATCGATCTATGTCCGGTTACATTAACATTAGCAATACATTACATTACACCTGGCAAAAAATTTTCGATCAAATTTTCTATTAATATAGAATTAATTAAAAACATTTATACAATATTTTATAGATTTTTATAGATATACAATAACATTATATATTCGTAAAAGTAATGAGAACATGAAGGGGATTTTGTATAAAATAAATTACAATAAAATTTTATATGTGAAAATTTATTATCAAGAAGAAACTAAAGAACAAATGAAATATTGCGTAAAAAAAAAGTTTTTGGTCAGTGGAAGTCCTGGAATATCATAAATATCGCCTCTCTCACTGAATGTTCGGCAATAACAGACTGCGGCCCATTTAAATAAGATTATCTAAATTCTTTTCGAATTATGATGATGCAAAAAATATTTTTCACTTAACATGAATGGTATTGAAAAGTCAATAACTGGTAAAAATATTTTCTCTCTCTCTCTCTCTCTCTCTCTCTAATATATATATATATATTATTGCGTTGTGTAACTGATAAGAAAAAATACATTCAAATATGTAGAAAACATGACCATGAAATGACATCAATGTCTAAAAATTTAAATTTTTCTTTTAAAAAATGATTGGTCACTTTCGTATAACTGCAAATCCCACGTATAATTGTAAATCGTATGCACTAAGAAAAATGCATATGATTTACAAAATCTGTTTCGTGAAGATCTTAATATAAAAATAGATGATATACATGAAATTTTTCTCCTTTTAATATTTATATTATACTGATTTTAAAAATGTCACTCTCACATTCAAGTTATTTTAGATTCGCATATAGATTTTGCAACTTTAGCTACATTTCGACACTGCACATCCAACACTGAAACCAAATGTATATTCCTTGTAACATTAAAATATTTGCCCTTTCGATTTCTCAAATTACCGCAAGCACATTGATTACAAAACTGTCTCTTTGAAATCGAAAGTAAGTATAAATATAAGAAATATAAGGAGAAGTAAAAACGCACAGTCCACGATTAAATATTTGTTAAACTCTTTCAGAATATATTGACTTACACAACAACTATTCATCTTAATAAATGTTATCATATTATAAATAAAAAAAGATAATCCTTCTACTTTACTTAGACAAAAATTTTATTTCACGTAGTAAATAAATATATTTTTATAGTAAGAAGCTTTTGTAAGAATACTTTTGAAAGAGAATTCTTTTTTTTTATACGTTTATAAGTTTTACTCTGATTTTAATGTTGTATATATTCATATTTTTATACAATAATATAAAGATTAACCAAATTGTAAAACTCTTAAAAATTACAAAGAAAAAAATCTTGAAAAATTTAACAGTAGGTGTTAAATTATAACTGAATATTGCAGTACGAAAACATCATTAGATATTGCTATTAAAGTAACAAAAGAATATGTGAATAGAATAAGAGACGACGTAATATTAAAAATATATATTTAACAAGCACAATTAGATACAAAACAGTAAAGCTTTAGATTCCTGATTCTCTCGATCACTCACTTTCTTCACTAGTCTTAACTCGCTATTCTTTTCTCTCAGTTCCTCACACCGCGGTTTCTTCTTTACGACTCGACTCTTACCGGCCCAGTACCGAAACAATAGTAACACTTCCAATGCCATACACGACATACATACATATGTCACACATCTATACCACAGACTACTCTCCCATCTACACACCTAAAGCCAACACACTCACAGAATCCTGCCCAAGAAAAATAAATGAAAATTTCTTATTACTTTCTTTTCTTCATGTGTTTATTTATTACAAAAAACAACATAATTTTAAACAAATAACGCAAGTTTAAAAAATAGTGTTTTTGCAATATTATGACTTTCTTTTTAATTTATGGAATTGATCAATGTCTCTTTTTTTGAATGACATAATATTGAATGTAATATATAAAAAAGTAACTAATCTTTAACCGTTAGAATGTTGACTACTCCAGGCAGAAGTCATCCGTGTGGACGGAACTCGTCTAGCAGTTGCAATCGCTGGGGATGGAATATACTTTTTTTGCTAACATGAATTATGTATTATATGTTGACTGAATACGCAAATTATAATTGTAATTCCTATACGCCAAATTAAATAATACAAGGAAGTTATTTTCGGAAATCAATTATTTTATTAAAAACATTAAAATGTAAAACATATTTTAACTTGAAATTATATTAAAGAATCTAAATATTTGAACTTAATAAATATAACAAAAAATATGAAAAATTTTATACTTACATTTTAAACAACAAAATATGATAAATTATACACTGCATTGATATGCTATACCACTGCAACAATCACAACTTCTGCGAGCGGCAAGAGTCACGACTCTGCGAAAAAAAAGACCAATAGAAACAGACAGTCATTTGTTTTGTTTATTGCCGTTGCTAAGGAACATATATTCATTTTATATAAAAATAATTATAATTATATTACGTTTGAAAATGAAAAAATTGACAAACGCATATATGCGCCTATAGCACTCAAAGGGTTAATATGTAAGTATTTAATATTTTATACTAAATTAGTATATTTTTATACACAAAAACTCATCATATCATTATGATATCAAATCATATATAGATATTAATGACAGATTTGAAACGAATCATTAAACGGTCATTATGTTAATTTCTGATGGAAGAAAACAAAGTGCATTTAACATAAAACAAATGAACTTAATGCTTTTCTATTACCAGAAAGGACACAAATAAGATACGTGTTGTTTACGGAGAAAGTGTTTTTGGCTGAAAGAACTGTTCTTAAATGGTTCGCTAAGTTTAGAGCTGATGATTTCAACGTTAAAGACCAATAACGCTCTCCACTACTGTTGATAACCAAATCGAGATACTGATCAAGAAACTAGCACTACATGACACGTGAATTAGCAGAGATACTAAAAATATTGAAAACCACGAACATTTACTGAAGCTTGATTATGATTATATATTTGATCGAGAAAAATTTAATAGATAGCGTCTCCATCTGTGACTCACTGTACAAACGCAACGAAAACGCACAGTTTTTAAAACAATTAGTAATGGATAATGAAATATGAATCATTTACAATAATGTTGAGCGAAAGAAATCCTGAGCGAAAATGAAAAGCGAAATGAACTACCATTAGCCGGACCACTCGAAGCCGGTCTTCATCCAAAGAAAGTCATGTTCTGTCTGGTGAGATTGAAAAGGAATTTTGTATTATGAGATCCTACCAAACAACCAGTCAATAAGTTATATAAGTAAATTTATATAAGTGCAGTAATAGTAACTAGTATAGTAATAAATTTAGATAAGTACTACTCGCAAGTGAACGAATTAAGGATATCGATTCAGGGAAAACGTCCAAAATTGACTAATAGAAAGAGCATCGTGTTCCATCAGGATAATGCCAGACTTCATATTCTTTGACTACCCGACAAAAATTGTTGAAGCTTGGTTGGAATATGCTGCCCCATCAGACATTGCACCTTCAGATTTACAGACTTATTCACGTCTTTGCAAAATTCATTTAGCGGCAAAAACTTCAATTCTTTAATCGACATAAAAAACCACCTTACGAAGTTTTTCACCGAGAAATCTGAGAAGTTCTGAAAGAATGGAATCTTCAACTTGCATGATAGATAAAGAAAGATAAATGTAGATCAAAATGGTAAATACATAATTGAATAAATAAACATCGATACATAAAGATATGCATATGTATATTGTAGCCACTGTAAATGACAAATTAATTTTCATATTTCGATATTAACAATTTGATTAACTAAGTGGAATTTTATCAAATTTTTTCGTAAATTCCTCATGAGAAATAAGAAATAAAAAAAAGAGAAATTGGCAAAATTATGCTACTTGAAATAAAAAAGTGACTTGTGATTTGTGAATGATAATTTACATAAATATTTATTCATTTCTGTGAATAAGAATTTAAAATTAGAAACTCAAGAAAATAGTTTGATATACCAAAAATAATTCTATGTTCTATGTTCAGCTATGTTCTAAATTTTGTGAAAATTGATTGAAAATAAAACATGTGATTCGGAAAAAAACGTTTAAAGTACCACTTTATATTTATGTTACATATATATTGATTATATCTACTGATTATAGCGTCACTTTATAAAATTTAATTTACATTTAAGTTAATAATGAAGAAAATTAAATCTTTTTAAATTTACTATGATTTCCTTAAAATAACTATAGTTAAAGTAAAAAACTTGATCTGTTCCATATAAAAATAAAATCAAAAATGTTCTTAAATTGGTTGCACTTATTTAGAAATATTACATTAGCTTGCAGTCTCATAAACATACAAAAATCAACAACCGCAAGTGGACGCAGCGCACCTACAGATCGATGGCGACACCAGGTTAAGCGCGCGGCATGCAAATCAGCCAGCTCTAGGATAACTATTTATTATTATATTATTTTATTATTATATTATTTTCCTGGCTCAATCTAGTAGAAGTCCTAACAACCAAAAATGCGTCTGGGGTAGAGGTCGCCACCATCAGCTCCACTGATGAGTCTGGTGGCGACTCTGAGACGGAACCGACATTCATGTCACCGATATTCTTGACGAACACGACGAACGAACGATGACAATCGCGGACCCACAAGCTGTTATTAGAATTCTTTTTTTTTTCTTTTTTGAACTGTTTAGAACAGTAATTTAATAAAATAATATACGCTATATTATTTACTTATTTATTTTATTGGTATAGACAAGAAAAATTTTTCAAATTTAAAATTACATAAAAATTACATAAAAATTACGTATATGTATAGGATGACCGATTTTAATTTATAAATGCTCCATTACATAACAAAATTATTCAAATAAGAAGTGAATAGTTTCAAGGGTCACAATCAGGTATAATTAGATTTTTTGCAGATGAATGCATAGAAATTATACGAAGATGATATACGTTTTTCTAAACAGAATTATATAATTTTTATTACACCAATCGATGCAGCTCATTATTTCACAAAAAATTCTGCTTAGCTTATCTGTAGAAAAACAAAAATAACATAAACACAACATACTTCTCGTTTTTCCTCGTCTTTTATCAAACAAATTTCATTAACTTAAATTAAACTAAAATTAAAATATCTACTATACTAATTATTACATAGCGGCATAAACTATAAAATAATACATTTATGAAAAAACGTCTGTTAAACAAATGACTTAGACTGATTGAATTAATATTGATACAGCAAATTTAATATTGCATATTATACTTTTAAAGAAAAAATTAAGAAATTTGGGAAATATTTATATTAGATATTGATATCTCAACAACAAATAGTGAAAAAAAATTCATATATAAAAGTATTTGAAAATTATTTCTCAAGCTATAAACAACACAATTTTATGTTAAAACTGATAATTAATTAATAGTTCATTAATAGTTGCCGTATTAGATTGTTAAAAAATTAAGTGCAGTCTTTGAATAAAAGAAAAAGAAAAAAACATTATATTTTATAATGTACTGTACAATGTTTCAATTCATATTCCGTTAGTATATTCTATAAATACAAAATGTATCATATCTTTTAATTTTAAGAGTATATATTACAAATTTCTTTATATATATTATATTGTATTATACCAAGAATATATTATACTAGATAATATCCCCAACTAACTACTAAAAATGCTCCCAAAAACTGGAATAAACTACCTGTTAAAGATTTTCAACTATATATGGATCCATAAATTTTTCCCCAAAAATTGGCAAAAAGCAATAGTAATTCCAATTCCAAACAAAATCAAACAACCCTAACAGTTATCGCCCAATTGCGTTAACTAACACCATGTGCAAATTACTGGAAAAAATCGTAAACCGTAGGTTTCAATGGTATCTCGAAGTAAAAAAACTTTTAAACCCAAATCAATACGGTTTCCAACGCTATCGTTCTACCATTGACGTCCTAACGAACTTGGAATCTAGCATAACCAATTTTCTATTAAATATCCTTCAGATCCATTCAAGTCAGAGTAAATAGAGCATCTCTGTCACATCCAGTTATAATAAAAAACGGAGTTCTACAAAGATCAGTAATGAGCACCATATTATTTTTAATAAGAATTAACGACATCACCATCAACCTCAAGCCACCAATAAAAGCCCAGTTATTTGCGGATGACATTACAATCACATGTACACTCCATAAACGAACATTCACAAACAGCTATCAATATCCTATAGGACTGGTAAAAAACAACTTTTCCTCCCCCCTCCCAAACCCAAGGCATCCTATTCACTAGAAAAAATCAAATTCAAACTTCCACCTAAACTATACCTGATTTGGAAATAAAATTCACAGACACCATCAAAATATTAGGCCTCGTTTTCGACGAAAAACTATCTTGAGCACCATATCTAAAATCCTTAAAAGAGTCCTGCATAAAAAGACTTAACATTCTAAAAATTTTTTCCAATAACAACTGGGGAGCCGATAAAGAAACTCTTTCAGAAGCATACAGAGCGTTAATTAGATCTAAACTATATTACGGCTCTACCGTAAATAACTCAGCCAGAAACTCCACAAAAAAAATAATAGGACCAACCTCCTACTCAGCTCTAAAACTAGCCATAGGTGCATACCGTACATGCCCCATAAACAATTTACTATTCGAAGCCAAAGAAATGGCTCTTAAAAGAAAGTTCCTAACTCTTAAATACGCAATAAAAGTCTCATCCACTTCAAGTAAGCCTTCCTACAACAATATCTTCTCCAATAGATACAAAGCTGTCTACATCAATAAACCCAAAATTCCCTCCCCTTTTCATACTTACCAAATATACCACTTTCAGAATGCACCCCACCATCGAACGTAAACCACCACAAATCCCTCCATGGATAATAGAAGCACTCTCAGCAAACACCAGTCTTCAATCCAAAAAAAATCCTCAATCACACTAACCACAGGACCCGATTCCTAAAATTAAACAACAGCTACGCCCACCACAGCAAGATTTACACTGACGGGTCAAAAAACGAACACTGGAGCTGAATACGCCATCATTACTGAAAGAGCCCAAAAACACAAAATCTCTCTTCTTCATCATCCATCTTCACAGCCGAAACCTATGCTATTCTTGAAGCCTTACAATATGCACACTCAAACAACGAAGTCAACAGCGGCGAAAGGAGCCACAGTTTTCTCACTCACTAACAATCGCAACCACCTTCCAATCTCCTATAAGGACCAAATAATCCACTGCAACAAAGTAATAAAAAATGAATGGAACAATACATGGATCACAATTAAAAGCACCCAACTTTCCAATACCAAACATTAGCAGCAGGAAAAAAGAAATAAATATCACACGCCTAAAAACTGGCCATACCAAACTGAACACATGAACAAAAAATTTAAAAAATTACACCTCCCACCTGCAGCCATTGCAATCACCCAGTCACCCACATTCTGCACGAATGCCACACTACAGAAGTCCAAAAACAGAGACACGGAACTCCAACACAGACCTGACTTCTCAAAATGACGTACAATGAGTTTTAAAATATCTCGAAAACACAACTACTACACACATATCTAATACTACCGTCGTCGCTAATGACCTCACTGTCGATGCAACGTAAAAAAAAAAAATGAAATGAATGAATGAATATTATATTATAAATAACATGTATTATAAATATCTAATTAAACGTAAATGAAAACACGTAAGAAACGATCTTGTGGTCTTACAATTAAATGAGCAATCTCAACATGAAATTTCGCGTTCTAGTTGCAAATGAAATAAAAACATAGATGGGATTCTGCTAATCCCAAAAGTAATCCAGATCTAATTTTAATCTAATCAAAAATAAATATTTTATTGGATGAATAATGTCATATAATTATGTCAATTTCATATTTGAAAGTCTCCATTATGAAATCTATCGATAAAATTTATACGTACAAACATATATGTTTTTAAGAATTCAATAAAATAAATACTAAAGTATTAGTGTATGAGATCCCAAAATTGTCGGGAATATATCGGATCGGGTTCTCGACGGATTCTCGAGTGTGGCAAGTGCGTAAGGAATCTTGCGAAATACCGAGATTCCCGAAAGTTTTGGGAATTTTGAAAACTCCGAAGACCTGATTCTCAAAATTTTGCATAGGAAAAGATAATACGCGAGTAAAAGATATAACCAATGCCATTGCTAGCATAATGGCTTTAAATTTGCAACCATTATTAGAAGATGACGGTTTTTGACTTGAAATAATTAAATCACATTATAAAATATCCTGTCGAACTATTATACATTCTCAAGAGAAATAATATCATGTCTATGTGATAACTTGAAAAAACAAATTAAAAGTAAAACACATGTAAATATCAAGAGATTATATTGAATATGTGTAAATATTAAAATTTCATAAATACTATTATTTTTTGTTATTTATATTATTTTTGTGATTTCCATATTATGGAAATTTGCAGACACTGATGCATTCAGGACTGATGGATGGAGCTCACGAAATATGGATCATCATTTATTATACAACATTTATAAAATATGTCACTTACATTACTGCTAAAATTACATTACTTACAAGAATCACATACCACTGAAAATATTAGAAAACGATGTGTTCCTAAAAATTTTTTATAATAATTTTTGAATTTTCATTTTTATGATAATTAAAACTTATAATTTCACTAAAAGATAAAAACTTCTAATTTTATTTTATTTCAAGGATAAAACTCTTCAGGTTTGTTTGATCATAAACGTGAAAATACAAATAATGAAATACAATAGACAAACGTAAAAAAGAAGAAATAAGAATATATTTCGAAAATAATATAGCTAGAAAATGATATAACTAGAAATACTTCACCAAACGTAAAAAAGAAGAAATAAGAATATATTTCGAAAATAATAGAACTAGAAATATTACAAACTGGAGAGAAAAAAATTCTAAAAAATTCTCTATCTTGATAAAAACCGCACGATAAATGGTTTATTCTTGTTATCCAAATCATCAGTGAATGGCTGATTTCCACAGCTGGAAATATTGTTACGCCAACCAGAACAACTATTGTTCAAAAAAAATTAACATGCGAAAATTTGAAATAAAATATTGTACTCATTACATATTTGATGCATTCCTTCTTTATAATATTGTATATTATAATTGAATAAATTTTATAATTTGGCTTTTGAAAATGACAGATGAATCGAAAATTCGAAATCATAATACTCATTAAAGCCTACCTTGAAACAGCAATCGTATTCTCGGAATTTTAGGAAGATCAGCCATTTATGGAAATCCTACACATTTGAAACCCGTTCCAATCCGACACTTTCAAGATTTCGCACAGCTCTGTACTGAATATACAATATTATAAAAAAAATGTATAATAATGTACGTATTCGTTTAAATTTTCTAATACATTTTACAATAAAAAACGTTCACTTGAGTTCGAGAATCGGAAATTTCATAAGGAACATAAAAAAAGTGTCATAATACCGATCAATTAATCAAGAAAAGTGCAAAAACGTTCCACGTGTGCACTTTGGCACGTCGACATTTCATGGCATTCATTCATTCTAGTCATGAATCGGCCATAAAAAACGAACACGGACAAAATTTCCTGTCAGGCTCGATTAATCAAGCATCATAGTTAAGAGAAATTTCGATGTTTCGAAGCTGAAGCTCGCATCGTACAGAAGCTGAAGTGTTGCCATAGCTGAAATAAGTATTACTTAGAAAGCAATTTTTTGTCAGAAGCATTTCCAACATTTTAACGGTGCGTCGAAATAGCATTGATACGCAACCATTTCAGAATCATTATACATTAGCCTATTTAAATTTTCAATGTTCAAAAAGTTGTTAGATTAGTTTATATTCTTAAAAGAAAGAAAAAAATTATGAAATGTTGTAATTCTCTCCGTAATTATATAAAACATTTCACAAATAACATTATTATCATTTGAATCATAAAGAATATCGCAATCAAATAAAATATTTATTTAATTTATAAATTATATATTTTAATTGTCTTATTATTTCATTTAATTAAATTTTTTTTTGTTTAAACATTGACAAGATATATGTGTTAATTTGAAAGATTGTCAGTTTTGTAAAATAACTGTGATTAAGAATTTGTTGATCAATTCTCTACTATTTTGGATTCACCTAGATCCATTTATCCACTTATCGTTTAAATTATGAATCACTTCATTTAAAAGCATTTGAACTTCATGTCATTGTAAAAATTTAATTAATAGCAAACAAAATATTACATTCGTTTTTGCGAATAATTAATAGTAAACAACATATTACGCCAAACATACCAGAAGATCAGAGTAAGGATTGCTATGTACAAAATTGATTAAACGATTAAAACGATTTATCCACGACATGCCGTCTATATAATCCTAAATGCAATTACTAAATAATAAACAATCGAATCTTAAAGATGTATACACATTTGTTACCATAGCTTGTTTCGTTACTAATAACAATAATAAGAAATGATAGAAAGTAAGAAATGTAAACAGTATACTGCTAGACAAATTCTAATCTTCATCTATTCAACTTGAATGTGATGATCTAACATTGGAAAATTGTATTGTATATAGTAATTCAATATTATAAATTCAATATCGCTTAATATCAACTGTTGAAGTTATTATTAAGAGATTAGGAACTGTATAACTGAGAATTGGACTTACAATTTTTAGATATAATACGTATTACGTGAAAAATTTCAGAGGTGATGTTTGATAATCGAACTGTATAATTGCGTTTTCTTCTGTTATCTATTTAACTGGACTTAACATACATAACTGAAACATAATTGATACATAATTATGATGTATCAGATTTAGAGACAAGTCCTAAATAAATAAGATATATAATGCCACGTTCAGATAATTCGCGAACTCTTCGCTAACAGCAGTATGGATGCAATGCAGTTTCTATTAACAAACAATTGTTCGCGAGCAGTTTTGGCCCAATGTGAACCCGGTATAACAGTAACAACAGTAAAATGTAGACATACTCTAACAATAAGAATTGCACATGTTACCTGTCGCTCCTTAGTCTTCCATCTCTACAGTAGAGTGAAAACGAAAGTTATAAATGTTCTAAACATGTTTGCAGTATTCATGGAATTTATATTAAAATATATACTTTGTAGATTGTATGGAATGAAAACTAACAAATTCGTCTTTAACATAAAGAAACAAAAATATTTAATCGAAAAATTCTTTTTTAACAACATAAGTTGCAACTTTTTCTTATGGGTTTGAATAAATCCAAATGGACTTAGTATCAGTTACTAGACGAGGATAAGTTGTTTTCGTTAGATATTCAGAATAAGTTACGAACCAAAAATGTATGATGCATCGTGAAAAATAAGGTGTCTATAGTTATAAAGAAATTATATTTGTTCGGGAGAATTTCCATTCTACAATACCCACGGTCTGGCGCGTCGGAGAAAATTTATGAGTTTTTAAGTGTCCTGAGCCTCCAGCTGGCCTGTGTCGCCATAAAACCCTGGCCGTCTGGCTGAGCTTTGTTCTATCGTAAACAAGGCCCTCAACCGTGACTGAAGCATGGAACTTTCCCGAACACATGCGAAACACGCTCCCTTAAGGTCACACAAAACGGCACCAGCATCTGCCCTTTGTGCCCTACTTTAGGCCCGCAATTTTCTCGAAGCCGAAGGAAAGGGAACCGAGAGAACTTCCGTGCTTTCCTTCGTCCTTTAAGTTTAGAATTGGTTCGACTTACAGGCAACACGGGTCATTTCTCGCGACATCAAAATTAACATCGAGGGGAAAACTCCTGATATTACACGCATGCGAACAATATTAAATGAATTAAAAATGAATTCAACAATTAGCATAGAAAACTACTAAAAAAAAAATTTTTTAATTTTATAGTATTTTATTATATATATATTATATAAATATATTTTATATATATAATAAAGTAATATATACGAGACATGCGATAAATAGATTATTTAAATATCTAAATCAATAATTAATTATTAATTGTTATCCACTTATTCTAACGATCGTCACATAGTCTTAATATACATCTTTGTCTTTTGAAGGACAAAATTATTGAGACAATTTGAAGCAATAACGCAATATGTGTATGTGTACATGTGAGCATATGACAGTATAAGTGAACAATAAAATTGAACGTGCTGTAAATTTATTCTCATTGCATGCAATTATATAGCACCACAGCTAGCTTATACACCTGCTTACACTGCCGACTAAACTGGTTAAGACTCATGGGAATAATTCCTGGCCAGTAACCAGTTTAGTTAATTGCATCTGTTCAAACATAATGCGACATATACCTGGACATTCTTAATGAAAAATATATATATGATAAATAGAGATAACAGATCGTTAAGTTAACGAAATGTTACATAGATAAAAGAAAGAAAATTTTTTAACGTTAAAAAAGACATTTATTGTTACAATGATTTATTTATATCGATATAATTAAAAAATAATATAATAGGCATTGATAGAAAGATGAAAAAGAAATAGAAGAGCGACTGTAATAGAAATTATTAAAAAAATTCATAATCTAGTCATTCAATCCTTCAAGAAAAGTTGAATGTAACTTATTGTAAATATAACTGGAACAGTAAAGTAATTTATGTCATTAAAGTATTTATAGTAATTATGATAGTAATTGTTTATGATAAAGATAAACAGAATCTGTCTCAATGAATGATGCCTTTATAGATTTTGACCTAATTTCACTCCATTTTGAAAAAATAAAAAAAGTTAATTACTCTGCGCAATAAACCTGTCAAATAACACAATAAGTAGATACACGATTAATCTGTAAACAATATTTATAAATGTTTCTGACTGTATTCTATCAATTTCCAACATAAAATATTTATATAATAAAGTTATTGTACGGTAATTAATCTCGGAGACGTTTTCCTTGCGCGCTTGCAAATGGACCTGACATTGCCCTATGATAAAAAGCGACCAAAGAAAAATGTTATCATAAACAAACTTGGCTGGGATAATGAAAGAAATCAAGTTTCTCACGAACAGAAGTAAGTAAGATAGTCTTAAACTATCTTTTTGGTGTTCGGCTTGTAGCGGCCCTACGATTTCTCGCCTACGAGTTTCGAACACTCGACTAGCACAAGCCGCAAGTGGCTGCGCGCTTAGCGTCGAGGTCCTACCGATCTCCGATGTTAAGCAGAGCAAGCACGCGGAACCCCGCTAGCGGAGGGTGTCGAGCCAGCCTAGCGGGTAGTAGTTACAACAACAAGCGTCTGGGGTAAGGAGTCGCTGCCATCAGCCCCACTGATGATGAGTCTAGGCAATGACTCCGAGACGAAACGCGTAAACGCAATCGCTTTCTATCTCCTCTCTCCTTCCCAGCAACATTTTAAAATTCATCACAGATTCTTTAGGCTATTTGGTAACAATGCCGATCCGATTACGAGTACGATTAATAAAAGCTACATAGAATTATATAATTAGTATTCGCCTGAAGAAATAGATATATGAAATCAATGATGACATCATATAATTAAACAAATGGTTAATATTCACTCATTGAACTTGAACAAATATGAGAGATTTGTAAATATAAAAAATCTCATCGCAAGATCTTATAAATTCTAAAAAAATATGGTTAACAGACATTGTTACAAAACTCAAAGTGATGAAATAGTAATCATCTTGTATTACAGATACGATAAATCCACTTCAATTACCGAACATTATGCGGCATACATCAGATTTCGATCGTATCAATTCGACAGACAATATCCTGCGAACGTTATTATTTCTCCAATCTTCTGTTTTTTTCTCGATAATAATGAACTCAAGAAAAGTCTGCTAAAAATAGTCACAATGCCATTAGTATGCAAACGACTATGTTCTTGAACCGTGGCATGCATTTCAGCTCAAAATGTTTCGCAACACTATATTTAACAAATCCAAAGGTGATAACTTTGGAAAAGTTGGTACATCTTGCAATCCAAACTATTTTATCGATTAATAAAAATCGTCAATTGTACGTGGTGATATTCATCCGCGTATGGTTAAAATACAAGTTCGGTTTGGATATTTTGTACGAACATCGGTCAGGATATCTAAATTTACAATGACACACGAAAAATTATTGTGGTATTGGTATTCTTGGGAATGCACATTTTTCAATGTAAAGTAAGTCAAGTTAGTTGTTTATTTATATTCCCTCTGGAATGTTGGAGCACATAGTTAGTCAATCTTGTTCAGATTTAACTAGTAGTATCTGAATTGTTATAGAGCACTTGATCAATTTTGTGAATTACTAAATGCTTAAAAAATTTAAAGAAAACCGTTCTTAATAAAACAGCATATGATACTTTGCATTTGAAGTTTGAAGTTTACTAAACACTGTGTGAGCTTTTCTGTACACAAGATTGAAAGAGAGTAATTTATCGGATCGAATAAAATAAAAAGAAGGTTTAGATTCGACAGAACATATATATATATTCAATATATATATATATATTGAATATATTCAAGTTCACTAATATGTTTTATATATACACAGGGTGTTTCGTCTAACTGAGTACAGTGAAATATCTCGGAATGTGTTGAAGCTATGAAAAAAATGTTTATACAAAAGCTCTTTAATTTAAAATGGTGTCTTAAGTAGTAATAACAATTTTTTCATTCATTTCATAATGGTGGCGGATATTTTAAGGTCAACTTAATTTTTTTAAATCAGACTATACATTTTCTTATTCGTATTATGACAGCTGGTTTCAATACGAAACCAACGACATACAATAGTGTATTTCTTCTAATTAGTCGTAAATTAAGGATGATGAAATGTGCGTATTGCCTATCGTGCATTAGGTCGCATCGCATAGGACGACAGCATCGAATATGAGCGAAAGATAATCTGCACTGTATTCAAGAAAGTAACAACCAATACCGAAATGCCATAATGGTCTGGTGCGGAATTCATAGCAGAACTGTGAGTCTTTACCTTATTCTTTTGAGGAGACTGTTAATGCAGCAACTTATTTGCGGTTTCTGGAAATACATTTATCCATTATTTTGAACAATATGCATGAAATACTGAGGCAAAAGTTAATCTTTCAATATGACAGTGCACCTCCACATTACGCTACAGGAGTTCGAAATTGGTTGAACAATACGTTAAATAATAAATTGATTGGACGCAGTGGGCAGTTCAGTGGCCCCCAAGTTCTTACATCTGATCTTACACCATGCGACTTTTTTCTATGGGGGTCTAGAGCAAGTCTTTCAAACTCCAATTGATAATACCGCAAATGAACTACGCAGAAAAATCACAGCCACATGTAAAACAATATACTTGGCAGAAGTTGTAAATAATTTTTTAAAGTGATTTTAGATGTATATTATGAATGATGGCGGTCATGTTGAAGAATAAGATAAGAGAATTTTAAATTCAAGTTAATGAAAGTTTAATAATGGACAATGAAAATAAAAATCGATCAATAAGGGCAAGAAAAAGCTCAAATTTTTAATATTTGATTTAGCAATAACAATGTGTTATCAATCCATTCACCGAAACTGAAATTGAGCCTCAGAACAATGATTTGGCACGGGATGAAATCAGAATAACACGTCAAGCAAGATGCAGGCAATTAACTTGTAATACCATCCGCCTCCGACTGTTGTAAACTTCATCGTTCTTAATTTAGGACTAACTGGAAGAAATGGTACAACATTATAGGTCATTGAATTTGTATTGAAACCAGCTGTCGCAAAACGGATAAGGAAATACACAGCCTGATTTAAAAAAATCAAGTTGATCTTGAAATATCCTTCACCATTATACGAATGAAATAATTGTTAATACTACGTAAGACACCTTTTTATACTGAACAGCTTTTGTATGAACATTTTTTTCGTAGCTTCAACCTATTCCGAGATATTTCACTGTACTCAGACGAAATACCCTGTAGCCCTATATATATAAAATATATTAGTGAACTCGAAAGTATCCACAAATTTTAATGTGAAATCTTAAAGATTTTTTAATGTGAAATCCTTCAGACAGGAAGAAATAATAAACACATACATACATATGTGTATACATACAAGTGCTTTAACGCGTAAACAGAGTAAATGCGTTTGTTCGGATTGAATGGGATATATCTTTGATCTTTGTTGCTTGACACATGTAAATACTCTATTTTCAAACTGTGCTACAAATGCGTTGTCGAATAAAAACTCCGAAATTTTTCGTAGATGAACTTGAAAAATTCCATTAATCCTTCAGCAATCGCAGCTCAATGTATTTGTTCCGCATGAAACGCACAAAATTTACCACATTCGTGATTTTAATATAAATTTAATTATTTTATTTCACCGTGCAATATATGGAGATTATGACTTTTGAAGATTTAAAAAGTACAACGTACCAAAATTGATGCTAAAGAAAATGTATAATGTCGGCTAGTTCCATACGTTATAGAACAATCTCTTGAAGCACATACATATACAACACATTACCAAACGTGTTGAATATTCATAAAGTTTATCCATCATTATAGCAAGGAAACGCAATGAAAAAATAGAGCTATGTGAAAAAATAAATTTGTCAACAGGAATTAATTGCTTTCTCGTTGATATCTTTTATCAAATATTAAAAATGTAATGTCGAAGATCAATGATACATGTTACTTGAGTTTGTTGTATCTAAGTAACGTATTTCTTCAAATCATCAGTAGTTATAAACGTAAAGTTAATTATAAACGTAAAAAACGTCTTCGTCATGTATCTTTGTCAAATCTCTTCGAAAAAAGGAATAGAAACTATATTTTTTTATATTTCCGTAAAGTTCCTAAGAGAAGTGTTGAGGCACAATCTCACCTAGCTACGGCATTGCCAAGCAGGTCTTCACGCAGTTGTTCTGCTCAATAGTCCTGATGAACGGTGCTGCTACGTAGGTCAGTGCAAACGACCATCTTTTTAGGTCACGCGAATTCTACCGATTTTTAGTACGAAATATTGAAGTAATAAAGTTATTATATGGTAAGCAGGGATTTTTAATACGAAATTGAAGTAATAAAGTTGTTATATGATAAGCAGAGATCAAAATTAACAGGTTCTTTTCATTTTTTTTTAAATTCTCGAACTTATGTATTTCGTATTAAAAAAAAGAAAAAATTTTTATAGAAAAAAGTATTACACTTAAAAACACTTTTGAATAAAGTTCTCATAAAACAAATATTTTAGAATTTTTTATAATAAAAGTTCTACTGGAAACAAATTATTTTAGAATATTTAGAATTATTCCATTTATATAAAATCCATTTTTATATTTAAAAACTATTCATTGCCTTGCTGACATCTTAGAACTGGAGACGATGTTGCCAAAAATATTAAACAAAACACGCTCCGCGTGAAGTTGACAAATGATGACAAAAAATTGCTCCGATCTCCAGGCCCAAAAATCTTCAAAGCGATGGAAAGAGAAATGACGGAAAAAAGAAATCGTCTGACTCTGATATTAAATGACATTTGACACTTCGCTTATCGTTTTTGATTTCCGATCAATACCGATTGCCTTCCAAACATTCTCCGACAGTTTAATATCATAAAAGCAATATTGTAAAAGTCCCTTAATAACGCGCAATAAACATTACAGTCTGTTATCTACTACATAAAAGCACAATTTTTGCCTGGTTTTAGGTATCATGAAAAACCAGCACACCGTACGTAAACATTGACATTTAATTTCAAGTTCGTACTTGGATGTTTAGTTTTGAGATTGTGCTCAAAAATCTACATTTCGTTATTTGTCATTACAATTTTCAAAAAGCTCTAATATTCTGGAAAAAGGACTGAACATACATTCAATTTGTTCGCTTTATTCCACATTAGGTTTGCACACCCATGCTGAGTTATTTCATTAAAATTTCATAAGCAATTTAAACGTAAATTTACTACTAATTATTCGTACGATTAAATATCGATCTGAAAGAATGAGAGCTTTTACTTTTTCTACATTTTGTTCTGTTTTTATTGTCAAATGTCTTTCTGAGCGTGAGATTCTTTCGCACATTCTAAACTAAAATTCTTATGATAGTCTTATGTCATTTAAAAACTAGTGCTCTTGATAGAACTTATTCTTCATAAGTGTTGATTTTTGATGTTTACGCAAAATTTAATCCCGTATCATTTCTCCATCTTTGTAATGCGTTATATTTTTATATAATTTGATATAAGAAGAGAAATAATAATGTTCGGAAATTTGCATTTTACAGACAAGTTACTTAAGCTACAAACATTATCTCCGTTATTAGGATATGTATTTCGTTGTCAATAAACAATTTCCTAGCATTACTTTAATTTCATTACTTTTCTGATTTTAAATAATTTAATATCCAGTGCAATTCCATCAAAAGGTTGATATCTTTGTTTCGTTTTCATAGGTACAATCGACGAACATTTCTCTGCTATTAATTTTCTTCATCCTATTATAACTGAGATCAAATTTAATCTGAAAGTACAGATTGAATTATACAAAGAATATACTTGTATCACTCAAGTTCTGTATTCATTTGTAATAAATAGGTAATACCTCATTAAATTTATATTAGAAAATATTTTGAACATGACTAAAAACATTTATTTCAATTCTTTTAATACCTCAATATTGAGCGAACATACTTAAAATTACTTAATTAATATGTTTAATATTATTTAATTTGATCTTCAAAATTAATCTTCAATTATCTTTAATTATTATTAAATTTACGTGAACTTTTTCTTTCATTTAGTATGCTGAATACGCAAGTAAAGTTGTGCTTACATAATTTGGTATATTTTTTTGTATTTTTTGCATTTTTTGTATTTTACTCTTATAAAATATATATTTACTCTTATAAAAGATCTAAATCAATGAAGCTTTTAATTTGAATTAATTATTGAATTAATTAATTTATTCCGAACCACGTTTTATTAAATAAAATTCATTTTTTATGTTTTTATATTATCTTTTTATAATATTTGTGTAATTGTTATAATTAAATACAACAATCACGCAATGAAATATAAAGTAAATGGATGCAACTAAAAAAAAAAAGAATATATAAAATATTTTCTCATTTTCAATTAAACAGCATAAAGGAATAAACCTATAGCAGGAACGCAAAATTTAAGAAACTCAAATATTTAAAACATTTAACTATCATTCTTTGTTACAATATGAAAGAGTTATTAGAGAGTTATATGAAAAGAGAAAAATAACTTAAAGTTATATAAAAAGCATATTTGTTTATTACAAATTCTAAAATTTCTATTGTATTGAAAAATTATTCAAAAATAAAGCGGAAGAAAATTATTGAAAAATTATTCAAAAATAAAGCGGAAGAAAATTATTGAAAAATTCAAATGCTATTTTATGTACAATAAACGGCAATATAATATATTGTAAATAATAATACAAGAAATTACAAGATAACAAAATAACAATTACACAAAATTTCAAGTATACAATATTCATACGAAAATTCTTTCAGAAACATTCAGTCGTGTCTCTTCCTTATCAATAACCATTAACAATATCCTCCAGTCGTATGTAACTACCTAGTATCCAATTCTTTCAACCGTTTCTCGTCATAAACCAAATAAGAATCAATTTTTACGATCAAACGCGATCGAACAAATGCAATTTCGTAGGATAGAAAGAAAGAAAACGATCAAATCGAGCGAATAGCTACACAATAAAGGTACTTAACTTCAGCATTGTGTCGATACAAATATCGTAACGTCTACTTGTTACAATTCGGTATGCACGCGGACGCAGTAAGTAGTTCGTAGTGAAATACTAAATATCGTCGGCGACCAGCTAGTGTCTATTTATAGAGTCGTGGATCGATATTTAGTTAATATAGCAAAACTATACCGAGACTAAAGCATGCGAAAAGGAAAAGAAAGAAAAAGAAAGATGAGAGAATGTGCTGAGAGAAACTCGTGAAAGGAAAATGCTCATGGAAAACACATACAATTGGAATATTTAATTAGCGAAATACGTTAAAATAATATATTTAATATGTTAATATGTCAATTAATATATTTAAAATAAGTTAATATATTTAAAATATGTTAATATGTTAAATTAATATATTTAAAATAGTATAACACAAAAGAAAAGAATCTCGAAAAGCTTACTTCGGCAATATTGCAAAAAATTCAACAATATAGATACAATGGCCTACAAACATGCATCATCGATGGATACTTGAACGATGTTCAAGAGATTAATGATGTTCATAATGAATTTCTGCAAGAAATATTATGATTAAAAAATTCAGTTGATGTTAAAACATCATTCAATAAATTTCATATTATAATTTTAATGTGTTAATTTTGAATAATATAGAAGCTATGGATAAATCAAAATCGTGAAATTACAAGCGAGAATTGATATTAAAATTTCATAAAAAACGAAAATCGTAGGTAGCTGATTTCTTTAACAAAATCACATTTATATTATAAAAAATGATTACGAAAATAGAGAATTTTGCAAATTGTTCCATCTGAAGTAATAGATAAGTATATTTTCCATTAATCAATATAACGAGAGGCTATTTTTTTAGTAAGAACATTAGCAAAAGCCAGACTAAAATGTAATCTGATTAATGATTAACGATTATAATTAATGTGGAATCAGAATATTAATCATAATTACAAATTATCAAATAATTAGTAATCACTGATTAATGAGTAAAAGAAGTAATCGAAATCATTAATCATAAAAAAATCGTTACACTCTTGATTGTATGTAATTTACTCTACTAACAATACTATACATTTATGTATTTATTATTTTATTTAATTATATATTTATTATTGCATTGTTTTGTAACGTGTACAATATTACAATTTTATCAGAATGTGTTCAAAAACTTTTCTATCAACTGAAAATCTCATCTAATATATTATATTATTCTTGTTATTGGCACAATCTTCTATATGACTTGATGACATTAATGATAAACTTATCGAATGATTAAAATTTTGAGATTCTTTATTATAAGATGCGCTTATTCTTATATCAAAAATATATCACAGGATTATAAACTTTAACAGATTATTCTAAATTCAACAATAAATTTTAACAAATTAATTTGAATTCAACAAAGAATACGTAAATATTCTTACTAACAGATCTACTACTCAAACTGTAAGTGATTTAATAATGATTTAGTTATATTAAATAGTGCAATCTTAGTTAACACGTTTGAACGTGTTATGACAACGCGAAGAAACACATATACAACACATTACAGATCGTAATAAAATATAAATTAATCACTAAATGATTTGAAAATTACTGATTAATGATTACAAATTACAAAAGTCAATCAAGATTACTAATTTATTTTAACAATGATTAATTAGTTATTACAATTATTATGATTAACGATTGATTACTATTAATAATTGATTGCACAAATGTTTACAAAGTATCACTGCCCAACTCTTAGATTTAAATAATGCATTTTATATTTTTATATTACCTTATACCTTTATATATCTCAGTGGTCAAGGGTATTATAAACATGTTCTTTTTTACACTCGTGCAGGTATCGCTCGTCCTCGATCTACTAAAACGCGCTTTGAGCGCAAAGGAAGAATGAGTGATACTTCATAAGTATGTTGATTGGAATATTATTGCATTCAAAAAACAATATTTGACCTAGCTAAATTATCAATCGAGTTTAACAAGGCAAAATCGCTGTCTCGGATAGTATATAACTACGAATCTTGTCACTATTGTAGACATTGTTTTAATAGTCACTCTATAAGAACCAAGATCACTTCGTCTTTCAAACGAAAACCTGTTACTATCCTGTAGTAACGCTGTGCCTATTGAATTTGCTATGAATTGCTTTGTATTTCGATCGGTACAGAATTAATAATCGCCTTAAAGTACCCTTTAAGAATCATCCATATCACGGACATATTTAGAAATCTCATAATCGTCACACAATACATATCTCTTAAGCAATCCAAAATATTCTGGGACAGATTCTATTCAAAATATGAATCGTGAAATTTTTTTACGAAATGTTCTTACATTATTAGTTCCGTTAAGAATGGATAAAAAGATGTTCTTGAAAATAAAAGTCTCAGTTAGAATAGAAATAAATAGAAATAAAGTAAACATGAAATAAATATAATATATTCTTAAATAAAACTTTATTTTTTAGTCATTACTGTATTGTCTTGTCGGCATTTAGATTGCGTGTATCATAGTAAAATTGTAATCGTTGTTGTCAGGCTTCTAATCGTATTGGTATTAGTGCCAACATTTCTCAAACAAATTACAGTCTACAAAGTGTCAGTAATTAAATGAGACTTCTGAGTACAGAGATGAGTTGAGTACATTAACTCCCCAGAACCAATTAAAACGTATGCAAATGCTACGAAATTCGAACGTATCCTTTCCAAAGAACAAGGCATTATTCTTAAATCAGTGGATTGTCTTAGCATTAAGGACTATGCGTGTTCAATCGGAAGTATAATCGGGTCCAAGACAATTAGATGCGTATCAAAAATTTCAAATGCAGAATTTGCATATGTCTAAATAAAAAAAAATCGTTTCTTCAACCGTTCAAATCATCAACCAGAAAATAGTAAAAATAAACAACCATAAAGTAGATTAAACCAACGTAAAATACTAACAAATATTTCTCCTACAATTCCAAATACTGAAATTCAGACGTTGTTGAAATATATTCAAAAGTAAAATGTGCAATTATGTTCATGGATAACCTTATTAAAAGCAGGTATATCTTATCCTGAGTATTCTTATAATTTCAACAGACAAGATTATGTAGATCTAGACGAAGTGAAAAACATCCCCAACTTCTTCGTAGTATCCATAAACGACCTATCAAAGCGAATCTTCACCATTATAGACAAATTAAACTACTTCTTATGTAAGGAAGAAGGACATATTGCAAAACAATGCCCCTAAAATAATGAAAATAATGCCTCGCTTAACTACTAATTATCTACACATTCTCTTGAAATCAAATTATCACAGTAAACGAATACTAAACAAATATCGCTATCCATAAATAAAAAATCTACCGATCCAACTATGCAGATCAATTCTATCATACATATAGATCAAGATATCCAAATTAAAATATACATACTCATATACCGGATGAAGCCAATTTACCGATGATTACTGCAAGCACAAAAAAACTACTTTCGAATCTTCAGCAACAACTCTTGACCTTTTAAATACACATGATGAATCTTTCAACAGTCACCAATCGCAAATGCAAAAAAGAGAATTATGAATATCAAATAAAAGCATTCCGCATCACATTTATTCATCATAATGAATGCCAACAAAGTAAATGAGATGTTGAAACCCGCTAAAAAAGAAATTGAAAATTCTCGAAATAATTACATACTAAACTTTTCTCAACTGAAAAGTTTCTTAGAAAAAGTTTTTAGGACAAACAATTCTACGGAAGTGTCAAAAGAATACAGACAATACCATCGCTGTAATAATGATGATGATAAATATCTATCCGATCATAGTATAAAAAATAGAATTCATAGAATCTGCAAAAAACCTCACGGTTTCTCTTGAAACTATAATCTATAAAGAATCCTGAATATCATAGGTATCCTGGATATTACAGACATTAATTCAGCATTGTCCCTTATTTCCTAATCTTATAAAAGTAGCAATTATGATTCAATGGAATATCAATGAATATTATAATCCACTATAAGTACTTTTAGATCATCATAAAAGAATACAACCCAGAAATAATATGTCTACAAGAAATTAATTGAAAAAAAACACCCATCTTTAAAAAACTATGAATTGTTTACAAAAAACAGAGAAAACAAGAATGCCAGTGAAGGAATATCTATAGCAATATCAAACAAATTCCTCATCAAAGAAATTCCGTTAACTACAAATTAGAAGCAATAGCAATCGCAACTTCCCTACCACAAGCTCCACATACACAATATATATCTACTCAATAGCCAAAGTCTTTTTATCAATAAATTAAAAGAATTAATCGAACAAATTCCTTTAATAATAACATGAGATTTCAACAATCACCACTCTCTCTGGGAATCACCCAGAATCGATTCTCTAAGTAGAAAAATTGAAACATTTCTAGAAAATTTCAATATCACATGCAGCCATAACGGTGCGAGCAATGCCTCATTCAGTGCTATCGATCTAACAGTATGCAGCACTAGATTAGTATAACTCACGAAATGGAGAGTACTGGATAACATGTACAATGATGATCACTTCCCCGTTCAAATAAGTTACGAAGACTACACAACACAGCCTAAAACTTTAAATTAATTAACATAAATGGAACTTAAATTGACTGGCACAAATATTAGGAAAGTATTAACCACGCCATTGACACTCAGAGACAACAAACTACGAAATAGAACCATTTAAAATCGTATTTGAGACAATTATTTGTACTGCAGCAAGAGAAGTCACCACAACCAAATCTATCAAGAAATACACCGCATTCTGGTGGAACGAAAAATATAAGACTGCACACAAAAAAAGTCATTACGACTTCAAGCGCATAAAAAACCTAAAAGTATTCAAAAAAACTCAGAGCGAGTTACATGAGACGATTAAAGAAAACAAGAAAAAATCCTGGGAATTACATGCCTTATCGATAACAAATTAAACACCAATGATACAAGTGTGGAAAAAATCAAGAGTATCAATGAATCACTTACAGGTATCCAATTCCTGGAATTCGAAGAAGACAAAATGGCCACGAAATCTAAGACATTGCAAATATATTTGCTGAAAAATTTAAGCTTGATTCAAACGACGGAAATTACTCTACAACTTTTCTATCAAACATTAGCAACTATAAAAATCAAGTTACAGACTTATTAAACCACTAGGATAGAGAAGACGAACTTATAATGAACAACTACAATATAATTAGCAATAACTATAATACAATTAAACTCCACTTTTCAATCAACAAAAAATTTTTGAAGATTAAATGGTGTACGAAACAGACTGTTCAAAACTCTCCGAATTATCTACGCTGATCTATCTGTATATAGATCCAAAGTCTTTCTCAACAATTGGAGAAAAGCTATATTTCTTCCAATACTCAAGCCTGACAAAATAAATAAATTTAAACTTGAGAGCTATGGACCGATAAGCTAACTAATAATATGTACAAAATACTGGAGACAATAATTAATAAAAGAATTAGATAATATTTGGAAATCAATAACATCCAAACTCCAGTTCAATAGGGTTTTCGCCAATATCGTTTTATCACAAATATTCTAAACAATATACAAACTGATATATGTGATGCATTCCAGAAAGAATTAATATTTTATCGCCATTTGTATAGATATTGAGAAAACATATGACACGATTTGAAAAACATTAAATCGCTTATTAAATCCAAAGTTAATAGCCTTATGCTCGCTTTCATAATAAACTTTCTCATCAATAGATCCATCCAAATAAAAATAAATGGCACTCTTTCAAAGTCCATGAAAATGAAAATGGAGTATTCCAAGGATCACTTCTCAGTGTTACTTTATTCTTGATTGGGATAGATATAGCTGAAGACACAAAAAATCCAAAAATCATTTGCAGATAACATCACTATACTAACTTGCAGTGGGGAAAATCTTGATATCTTGTCTAAAGAAATTATGACAAGACGCTGAAACAATCTTCAAAAATGGCCCCATAAATCTAAACTCAAATTTTCACCTCAAAAAAACGCAAACTATAATGTTTACCAGAAAGTCAAACTTATCTCACCACTTCAACAATAACTATAGAAAATACAAACATCAAATTCGTGGATAACATTAAAATTCTTGGCTTCATATTTGATAAAAAAAAACTTATTTAGAGTCTTCACTTGAGATATTTAAAAAATCAATAGCTAAAAGGACTTATTATTAAAATACTTTCCAACTGGGACTCACATGAGGAAATTCTCTTAAAATCATACCAGGGCTTAATTCTCTCCAAAATTGACTATGGATCAATTATTTATAATTATTTTAACTAGACCAACTCACAAATCGAAACTGTCCATGGTATTTACAATTAGATTAATCACAGGATTATATCATACCTATCCAAGTAGACTTTTCGAAGTCAAAGAGATACCACCTCAACAAAGAAGAAAATACTTAAGCATGAAATATAGAATAAAAATGTCCTTAATCCCTAATATTTTTAAGTACATATTCAACAGTAGATTCGAAGATTTACACCATAAAAACCCCATATTAGAATCAATAAATTTCTCGGTTCGATTCTGAAAACTCCCATCATAGAATGCAAACAGGAAAAAATAGCACCTTGAGTCCTGAAATTAATCTAGAAATTAACCTGAAATTAACCTAGCGGGTACTCCGAAAAAGAACAAATTGAGCCATGAGAACAAAACCAAATTCACAGAGCTTAATTAAAAATTCAGACACTACCACAAAATCTATACAGATGAACGAAGAACTCTATGCCATTATTACCGAAGACCAGACAATCAACCCCCCATGACTATCTTTTCAGCAGAAGCATATGCAATTTATAATGCTTTAAAGCATATCCGAACACGTATACGAATAACATAATTCATGCCAATTATATGAATATAACCAAAGCCTTATCAAATACAATAAAAAAGGACAAAAATGACATCATTAAAAAAACATTTCACATTTTAAACTGAGCTCTCCAACTTGAACAAAAATGTAACAATACCTGAATACTCTTTCATCAAGGCATCGTTCGAAACGAAATAGCAGATTTGAATGCCAAGGAAGCATTGGCCCTCTTACTGAACGAGTCACAGACAGATCCCATATCAAGAACTTATACATTATGCAAAATTCAACGTCAAGGATGAATGGAACCGACTATGGACAACATCAAATCGAACGAAGATTCACAGCGTAGTAAATGACTTTTACCCCTTCTATATTAGATGTCAAAAATTTGTCACAGCTCAACATATTCTATATGAATGCATAAATTTTGAGTGACAGAGAAGATTAATCTTACCGCTGTCCTGACTTCCCAAAATTATCTGAAAAGAACACTCCAATACTTGACACAATGGACATAAATCTATACATAGTACAAAATATAAGTACCATATAAGTACCTAGTTAATAACCTCAATGTCGATGCAATTTTAAATCTGCATAAAGAAAAAAATTTTATTTTATGGAAACTTTGTAAATAAATGCTCTAAAATAATTTGTTTTAGATTAGAAATTCTAAAATATAGTTGTGCAATGAAAATACGTTTCTCCCAAATGTAATATTTTTTTCTATAAAACTTTTATGGAAACAAGTATTTTCTTGAATAAAATATCGAGTTAAGTTCACACGAAAGGTCTGTTAATTTCAATCACATTTATAGTCAGCTAAGTATGAGCTACTGAAAGCCTGACTGCCGATGATTGTATTGCTACTTATTAAAGATTTGCGAGAATCTGAAGATGTCGATAAGAGTGAAAAGATCTGATTGAAAATTGTTCAGGTTGAATTGGATTTCAAAAGTACAGATAATTGCTCGAAAATTTCGAATACTCGGATACTTGAATCGGGTCGTCAATTGTTCAGGTTGATTCAGGATTTTCGAGATTGAATACGACCATGAATTGAAAATTTTTACAACAAAATGTGTACTCTGATTCTAGTTTTCGCACCACGTAATACGCATCTGTAAACAAATTTTTAAATTCATAGTCGTATTCAACGAAACTTGTTCTAAAATATGGTTCCAGTTCTTGAAATCTCGAAATCAAGCCGATCTAATCCGAATATTTCAATCGAAAATTTTCAGATTTTCACGCATCTATACTTTCAAGATCTAAATCCAAGAAAAATTCCCGCGAAATCGGCGGTCAAGGAATAGATTAGAAATTTCAAAATAATGCGGGACCGACATTCAATGAGTTAAGAATTACTATATTCATCATATTCAAGTTATTCGAAAGAATCGCTGCCCGTCTCAAACAGCACGCAAGAATCGTCGCGATCTTGACCATAAAGGATCAAAAATTTCACACACATAGAGTCAGAACTGCAACACACCGCTTTAAGTCGCAAATTCATTATCCAAAGATAATTCGACTGGCAATACGGGAGTGTTGGTAAAACGAGTGAAATTTATACTGTCGCTAAAGAAATCGACTACGAGAACGTTTCAACATTATACATAACACAAAGTCCATAAAAACAATCCGTAAAAATAATAAAATTCACCCAAAAACTTTACAAAAAAGTAATAAAGATAGTTATATTTTTATCAAGAAAGACAAATACCTTCCATTAAAAATAAATTCAATATTATTGTTATTATTAAGTTTTGCAAAATTATTTAGAATTATTTTATTTAGAATTCATCAACAAATCATAAAAAATTCTTTTATAAGAAATTATTCATTATAAAATATATTCGTATTGTACAGATAAGGTTGTTATATCAATATTAATTCATTGCGGAATTAAGCATTATTCGAATGATTTCGAATAAATATTTATCTAGAATAATTATTCAAATATATTTTCTTTAGTGTCGAATTAGAATAATAATTATTACGTAATTCGTAATAATTCATTCTCTCTGTTTAATTGAATATATATTCTTTATGTATGGCATAATATAATTAAATAAACATCATGAAGAAATTCGTACTCGAATAAATACATAGATTTGATATTTGTTCAATAGTAATGAATAAAACTTTGTTTCTTATTTTTATCCGTCATCTGAAATTTTTCTCGACACTGATCACAATTAAATTTATACAGTGAAATATATCATTTCCTAGATAAACAATATTTCAATACGAATGACGTCTTAAAGTGTACAAAATTTACTCGGAACACAAAAATTGTTTAAATTATTTCCAGTTATTGCTTCTGTTTTATTTATCTATCTTAATATTAATAGCAATAAAAAATGATTTATGTAAAACTTATAATCATTTACACAGTATTAGTTGCGTTTTTCAATTATATTATATATTTATAAAATTTATTTATTATAATATATATTTATATGTTTTAATAAAATTAATATATTAAACAAATCCATTAAAATATCAGAATATTTATAAATAATAATTGTATATCCCTCAAATCATTTTATGGATAGTTGCGTCAATTTTGCCTTGCTATTTCAATTCTATTGCTTCAAAAAATCGATCCGAGAAAAAGTGGACCACTGTCTTTCAGCTCACGTCACATTTTCCTTCTAATTCTCCCATTTGACTCTTTTCCGATAGTCCTTGTAAGGGATAACGAACATGCGCCGTGCTCGATTGACTTCTGTTTCACGGGGATTAGTTCTGGTTCGAGAAAATCCTTTGACATGGAAATCTTCGCTAAATTGCCATTGACAGTATCGTAAAATTGAAGAGGATAGAAATCTCGATTAAATCAAAAGAAATCATCGATTTTTTAAATCTTTTTAAATCTTAGTAAGTATACATTACAAATATATAAAACGTTTAGTAAAATTGACAGGTCGACATTGGATATTTTTCAAGAAATGCAATTTTTTAGGTTGGAAATGTTCAAGATAGGTATACACGGCAGCAATACAAAAGGCTATTATTTCATTTGCAATTTTTTTTAAACTAATTTATATTAGCAAATTCTACTTTTTTTTTAATATTGAAAGAAATAAAATGTATCAAAATCAGTATCTCAATTATGTCAAAACAGGAATTTCTCGATTTCAATGATTTTGAAATACGCTATTATCGTTTTAAACTTTTTCGAAACTTATGCAAAAAATTTTGGTGAAGTTACCAGAAACATATCACTTCCAATTTGGTTCAAATTTTAAAGAGAATTTCATTCTATAAATAATATTTATAAGAAAAATTTTTGTCGATTCGAAAATTAGAAATTTAAAAATTATTTGCAATAGAAAAGATTTCATCGGCTTGAATTGCTATGTGCCTTACGGTGACTAACCTAACATAGCCTATAAAATATAATATGGGTCACCTAAGATTGGAAGCTTTTTTGAAAGTATTTTCAAAACGAGTAATTATATCAAAAAACTTTTTAGATAAAAGTTGAATGATTTCAACAGAAGCATTAATTGATTATTTGTTAATATGAATGTATACAAAAGATTTGGAGATCAAGTTTGTTTTTTTTAAACGAAATCATATATTTTTTAATATACTAACTGATTCAGTTCGTAATTTTCTATAAAAAATAATTATTACTATTAAAACTATTTATGAAAATGTTCAAAAGGTATTTTAATTAAAATAATTCTGAGTAATATTCGCAGAATATCGAATTTATCCGTAAGAGTAATATTGGTAATAATAGAAGATTGTGTAACATTTATTAATTATTTATTGCGATTAGAATAAAATAAATATTTGTTTCACTATTACATGACAGTTGTTATAAAATGTGATCCAACTGATAATCGTTGATATCTAAATACTTTGGAATCTAATTCTTAAACAATTTCACATTATTTAACATTACAATATAGTGATATATTATGGATAGATGTCTTTAGCAGTTGCTAGTAGAATCAATGTAGAAACGAAACACCATCCGATATTTAAAGAACAAGATATTGAGCAAAGAAAGTCGAATTTGAACAAATATACTGCAATATTTTAATAAAAATATTTCCTAAATTAATCATTTTTCGATATAAACGATTTAATAATTTTTCTAAGGATTTTATTGATAATACTTTGAGTATAAATATATTTTTTTATAAAAATTTTATTAAGTTAACATCGACGATGGCAGTCATTATTTGGTTGATCATCATAATGTTGGAATATTCAAGTTAATTAAGACTATACAAAAAGAACAAGTTATTACAAAAAAATTTCATAGAAAAATACTTTCAGGGTGAACTTGCTAAAAACGAAGAAGAAAGAGTTGTCTAAAAAAAGTGAAAGAATAAATTAAATATTTTGTAATCGTCAAGATTTAACGTATATTATTTTTTTGTAAATAAAAGAAATATGTAATAGATGTTATTTATAACATACATATTTAAGTAAGATGAAAAATATCTTATTGATTTCATAAAACTATCAATCAATAGACACTTCGAATTGGTGGATCATCATCTAACATATATGTTGACACTGCATATGAATATGTCATAAAATATGTCAAAATATATAATATGTAAAAATTTGTCGATAAGAAAAGTATGTTTATGCAAGTATATGTCAGGGAAAATAGAATATCAATGATTAGAGATTGTCGATGAAAACATATTTCAGTGAAATAACGTCGATGAAAACATTGTCGAGGAAATCTGTATCGATCATGTCACATAACCTGTGTAACATATCATAATTTCTTGACGAACACTAGGACAACGTAGCTCTTATGTTGATAGATTAGATTTGTTTATATATGATGGTACTCTAGCTCATTTTGCCTTCAACGTCTAACAATATTTAAATCAAAATTTCAATGAAAACTGGTGAACCAGTGGCATGGCCTGCTTAATTATCTGATTTTAACTCTCTGGATTTTTTTATGACTTCTTAAGAATATGGTATATTTTATATCGGCAAATGATGAATACTTTAATACTTTGTATATTAAATTACTATCGGCTTAAATCGTTTATACAAAATTCACTATGATCTACTATGCAAAAAAATGCAACAAAATACGCTAAGAACATCAAAAAATTTATTAATGTGATAACGTCACTCTATTCTCTGTTCAGAGAACGAAATATTAAACATCATTTCAGTTACATATTATTAAAAAACACAAATAAAAAGAGGACTATCACAAAATAAAAATAACAACCAAAAGGAACGCTTCAGACCATGATTTGAGCGATATCTTTAACAATGATCTAACAATGATCTTCCATCCTTTCAAAACTATATTAGTTTAAAACTATTATAATACTTTAACTTGCAGCATTTTTCTAAATTTTAAATTTGTAGAAAAGAATCCTACAATAGAATGTTAATATTATTTTATTCATTATGAATAATTGAACTGTATGAATAATTAACTTTCATTTAATTGTAAACATATATCGATCTGATGTAAATTTAAAAATTATAATATATATTAAAAAATTTATATAACGTATTAATATTGATTTAAATTATATTATTAAATTAGTTCTATTTTTGTATGGTATTCTCATGTCTTGTATTTGAGTGAATATTTCATAGCTAATATAGTGGAATCTTTTAATTAAAAATTAATTAGTTGAAAATTACACTAATCTAAACAAATTAATGCACCATAAAATATATAAAAATAGTTTTATTTATATGCATACATATTATGCATACGATGTATCATGTTAAAACATTTTAACAAAGAAAAGGTGAATACAAGAAGTAGTACAACTTTCACAGTATGTTACGTCTTTAGTCTGATTCTTTGCACTTGTTCTATGTAGTTCTTTTTTTTAGTTTCTTTTGTATTTTAGAAAGTTGTGCGGTCCCCACTTTTCCTAGCATTTTTTTCATTTCGTGATGTATTCTCAGTTATTGATGAATTTTCGTCAATTTCATCATCTCAGCATTTTGTTAAGTACATATTCTATTTTCATTCGAAAATCGAGAATTTTAATATTATTGCGAGTTTTAATATTATATTGTGAATTACTAATGCATTTACAATATATGTATTTAGTAATAACTTTATTGCAATCTTTTTGTTCTTTGCACCATTGTTCTTTTATTGTTCTTTTATTATTCGCAATAGCGAACTATGTGGGATCATTTGATCTGATAAATCGACTGAAAATTTTCCTAAATTATATATTATAAATTATATTCCTCAATTATTTTTCATATGAATATTTTATTCACAGTTATCAGTTTTGTTGAATATTCTTTTCCATTTCATGACGTAATTTTTTTCGGGCAATTATATTTTGAATTGGTATTTCTATATAATACAGTTTATCACGTTGCTACGATTTTCGAGATATTGTTCACTGTATCATGTAAATGTCGTAAATAATCATTTTTTTATACTTATACGAAAATATTGAAAAACAGTTATGAAATGTAAGTAAATTCACTAAGGAACCATAGCGATCACCCGTGATCGCTAGCAAGATAAACCAGCATTATAGATAAGAACCTGATCTTATATAATTATATTTATTATTCTGTTACTATATATTTATTTACAGAATAATGAAAATTTTTTTGTAATCCCCTGAGAACATCATATAAATTTGACGTTACAATCAACGTGTTAATATTAATAGAATGTTGTCGTAATTACATAGAAATATCAAATAGTATCTATGTACATTTAGTAGCTACTTTGTATGACTGTTACAGAAATACAAAACCTCGTAGCCTACAGTATGTTTTACAAGAGCGTGGACACGATATCATTGAAACTTGGTATCGAATGAACTGGGGATCGTGGTATTATAAACATATGAATCAGTCTGTGCATTATAATATGCGCATTAGCTTTCAGGCTCTTTTTATCCTCGTTTCTGTCGTATTTTACATACTCCTCCTCGAGATGAATGTAAAATACGCGAAACGCTTCGAAATGGTGTTCTTGTGCTATCAACTGAAAGGTCCTAAAATGACTGTAAAAACTGCAGCAAAATATTTACGTAAGTTCCCTCAATTCGTTGACAAGTAAATGCAACGTTACAAAGAGACAAAATGTGTGGATGATCTTCCTGATCGAGGTTACAACGAAAAGTGAAGATAGAGCGATTATGCGACTTTATTGAAAAAATCCAAACCACTCCTTGCATAAAGGTCAAGCTCTTTTGGCAAAAAGAGGGATAAACGTTAGTATTTTAACACTGAAACACCGTTTGAAGGAGAATAATGTTGCATGGCGTAGCACAGTGTCAAAACCGCTGCTTTCGGCGATGCTCGTTGAAAATCGTCTTACGTGGGTACACGAAAATATAGATCGTGATTGGAGTGATATTGTATTCACTCGAATCTTCTTTTTGGGCTTTCTTATAAAGCGAGCATTGTCTGCTTATGGAAAACCTATCATCGAAAGAACAGTTAAACATCCACTGAAAGTGCATGTTTGAGACTGTTTACATGTCCGAAGTTTTAGAACATTATGAATATTTATAGACATTTTAAATGCTCAGAAAATTATACGAAGGAGGTGTGTTGACATCTATAAAATGATGGTTAAAAATACTGGACACGAATGGGTTCTTCAAGAGGATAACGATCCCAAACACCGAAGTCGACTTTGCACCGAGGAAAACAAGAAACGGTATCAGAGTACTGGCTATCCCAATCCCCCGATACAAACCCAATCGAAAATGTATGGTCCATCATGAAGTATAAACTTCGAGGAAAACGTATTTTAAGCCTGAAAACTCTTGTTCAGCGTGCGCAAAAAAATATGGAGGGCGTTACCTGTCACATATATGTAGCGACCTACGATTCCTCGACTACGAGTTTCGAACACTTGACTGGCACAAGCCGCAAGTGGCTGCGCGCCTAGCGTCGAAGTCCTACCGATCTCCGACATTAAGCAGCAGAGTGTGCGGAATCCCGCTAGGATGGGGGTGATCAGACCAGCCTAGTAGGTTTAGTTACAATAACAGGCGTCTGGGGTAGGAGTAGTCGCTGCCATCAGCCCCACTGGATGAGTCTAGGCAGTGACTCCGAGACGAAACGCATCCGAGTATTCACTTTCCTATCTTCACCACTCCTTACTTCATTATCCCAGTTCCATCTCCTTCCATACGGCCCTTCCATCTCTTTCCATCCTTACCTGTTATCATATAATCACCCTACATATACAGAAAAACTAGTTGAAAGTATGCCTAGACGATATCAAGCTATAATCGATAACGGAAATTAGACACACTATTAATTGAGTGCGCATTAGTGTTTTGAACTTACTTTCGGATTATAAACAATTTTTTTACAAAAAAGGTTGATTTTTAAAGAGATATCATGTCCACGCTCTCGTGAAACATACTGTATCTATTTAAATCAATCACAATTCTAGATGATGTTAATAGTCATTACACTTTGTATGGTATTAGAGACAAAACACTCGAGTTTGTACTAGAAAATTCTGAACTCGTATAATTTAAAAACAAGATGCCAACACAATAGCACAATACAAATGTTCATCTTATATTAAAGAGATAACATACTTTGGATGATAAAAAGCTCACGCGATATTCAATCGTTAAATACTGAACTGCGAAGAAAGATTCGTTCGTAGAATATCTCTTTGAAAACGAGACATTAATATTGAATATTTTTGTAAGAAACGCAGTCATAACAAAACGCAATAAAAAATAAAATAGAAGATAAAGAATTCTTCGCCTTTACTTCTTAAATTTATTCTTTGTCTTAGAAATCCAATCATCTCACTATAAGCAAAAAATACGTGTGCATCAAATAGAAATGTGTAAGCATTATACATAATATATTAGGTTGTACCATAAATTTCTTCCGCGCCACGCTGTGAGTGACTCTAAATGGCTGTGTTAATTAAACATGCAGGCTTATTTCTTAGCCGTTTATGGCATCGGTTTCAGTCGTCCCAGAGCTCTTTCAAAGTACGTTTCGTTGGTGACAAAGTCTCTTTTAAAATTTTTTCTGCACCGTTCAATATGGAGAGCCAAAAGATGCATTTGCGGCATGTTATGCTTCATTGCTTTAAAAAAGGCAATAGTGCAAAGGACACTGCAGACGAGATTTTCACCGTTTACGGGAGTGGTACTATCACTATTAGGACCGTCCGCAATTGGTTTAAGAAATTTAGAGCTGGCAATTTCGAGTTGAAAGATGAAGACCGCAGCGGCCGCCCAGCAACGACTGATACGGACATTATCAAGACTGTGCTCACTGAAAATCCACGATATAGTGTGCGTGAGATAGTGGATGCCACTAATATTCCCAAGACAACGGTACATAAGCATTTAATCAAGATAGGATATACGAATCGATATGAAGTTTGGATTCCACACCTATTGACGGAGACCGGCCTTATGGACCGCGTCTCTACGTGCGATTTGCTTCTCCAGCGACATGAAAGGGATCCTTTCTTAAAGAGGCTTGTCACTGGAGACGAGACTTGATTTTATACCAAAATGTGCATCGAAAACGCACTTGGTCCAAGGAAAATAGACCTTCAACTGTTGCGAAGCCTGGACTTCATCCGAAGAAGGTTCTTCTGTGCATTTGGTGGGACTGGAAAGGTGTAGTGTACTACGAGCTCCTTCCTCAAGATGATACGATCAATGCTGACAAATATTGCAATCAACTGGATCAATTGAAAGCAGCCATAACAGAAAAACGGCCAGAATTGGCGAACCGACGAGGCGTCGTTTTCCATCACGACAACGCAAGACCGCATGTTGCCGTAAGGCAAAAATTATTACAGTTTGATTGGGACGTTCTACCTCATCCTCCATATTCCCCAGACCTTGCTCCATCCGATTATTACTTGTTTCTCTCCTTAAAAAATTCTCTCCGTGGTAAATCTTTCAAATCCATAAGCGAAATAAAAACGCACCTAGATGAATATTTTACAAGTAAACTTAAACAATTGTGGAAAGAGGGCATAATGAGGCTTCCTGAGAGATGGAAGAAGATTATAGAACAGAACGGTTCATATATAACATAATAAATCCATCTTAAACAAAAAATATCGTGTATTCATTTCGCATCAAAAAAAAGGAAGAAACTTATGATACAACCTAATACATTACACAACGGAATATGTCAACGGGATAATATCAAAAAGAATTCATATTTTGTTCAAAAATCAGTTGCACAAATACGAAATGTGAAAGTTCATATTAAATTAAGTTGCAACGCCTTATTCCAGTCCCATGTCTGATAGAGCAAAACATTTCTCTTCTTGTTGTTTATTTATACATATCTGCCTTAACAACGATGAATTAGAGAACTACATTAAATAAGACGATCAAAAACGATCAAGTAATAAATGTACTAGGAACATAATTTTTGAAATCCATAAAGTGTTGTCAAATTTTTAATACTGAAATGTGAAATTACTAAATCATTCTACTACACGTCATAAAGAACTCTATCCATGTTTTACAGACTCATGACGGTTTTTTAGTAAATAGTTTATAGTAAATTTTTGAATTATTAGTACTTGGTTTTAGGTTAGGTGTAGGATTTATATCTTGCAAACATTCTTAAAAACAACCTTTAACTAACTAAATGTTCAACTATTTAAAATTATTATTAATATTGAAATATTAAAATTATTACATTTTCTTATTTACTCTTATTTACTTATATATTCAATATAATCAATATTATATGTTTCAATTATTATATGTTAAATTTTTATTATAATTATGCAATATTATGCATTGTAACAGAATGATACATAATAAACTGAGATACGGATTTCTGAAGTTGAAATTCACACTAATAAAGACCACTAATTATGAACTACTTTACAATTTCACAGAACTTTATTAGAGCAAGATAAGATTTTACATTCGGTAACTTTTTTATGTAAAAATATTGTAAGCTCTTTTCGTCGCGCTTATCATCTTTTCTTAATTTGTCCTTGATAATTCATAGCGTGACGAGTTTCTAATAATGTATTTAAAGGGATATAGATTTCAGATTTCCTATTCAAAGCATACTTGCTGAAATGCATTCTGACAGGATTTCATTTCTAGTCTATTCTACTCAGAAAAAAATTTGCTTGAAGAAATTATTTGCTTGTAATATTGTACGTTCCTTAAATTATATGAAGATTCTTACTGCGAAAATTGTTTTAAAGATACTATTTTATATGACCTAACTCAGCAATTGAAATAAAAAAAAAAATATATATATATAAGACATATTTCACAATTCAAAATTAAAACCAGGATTTTTAACAAATAATTATTTTTAACTTTTTTCAGTTAGCACGTTCATGTCAATAGTACCGTTGGTCTTAATATTTACTATTGTACCTTTGTAACTGTTCAGATTTGCCGAATTAACATTCAATAAATTATATTTATGAAAAGCGACGATATTATATTACTAATAAAAATATCATATTTCAATTAATTTTTTTCTAATACTTTTAGATAGATACAATTAAATATAAAATAAATTTTTCGTCTCGATTTCTATCAATTGCTGTTTTAAAAGTTATATTCTTTCATTGATGATGTATCACCACAATCAATTTAATAAATAATTAATAATTAATAATTCTCGGAACAAATGTGGCAATACTAACTATATTTTTTTATTTTAATTCATTTGACAGGATGTGACATGAAAATGATAAAGTATTCATAAGACCCTCATGGAACAAAAAAATATATTATATGTTAAGTTTATTCACATTACCTTGTCTGTGACTCTGTCTCTACTCAACTGTAGTCGAAAGCTGATTCTAGTACTCCGTTCTTCTTGAACGATTGACACTCTCATTGTATTTCACCTAAAATGCACTCCTTTGCTCTCTCTTCCTAGAAGGAAGAGGCAAGTAACGCGGGAAGTTTTGTTCATCTATGGGATTTTCCCTGGATCTGAGGAATGTTAAAGGCTCGTCGCTGTCATACTTGAAATCGAATGTAATTTACAACGTGATAATACTATTGGAAAAGAACTAAGACTAATCTCGGAAAGCGAAACTAAGCACGTACCACCTACATATGTTACACAAATGATTAATCGATCTTCAAAAATAGCTTTCTCTGATCATGTCATAAATTTGTTTGTTTGGCGATTTGCATATACCGGCACAGTGTATGATTAAAAACAGAAGAAAGGTTAGAGAAGAAAGAACAATCCATTTCGTAAAATTCAAAATATCTTGTTACTTTTGGAACAAAATTAGTATAAATTTTGCTAACATAATAGTTTGAGACAGAAATAGCTATATTTGAAATTGTGTTAAAGACTGGCTTCGAAAGAAGAGAGAACTTCTGAAAGAAAATGATCGAAAGAATCATATATTAAACCATAAACAGGGCTGGCTGGTGCATAGACACTACGGAATTGCAGCAAGCTCTAATTTTTCTCGATACATATTTATTAATTATTTATTAAACGTTAACGAAAATTTATTTATTATTCGTTTGTAACATTTAATTTTTTTATCAATAATCCTATAAAATTCTCTTATTTTGTACAAAAAATAATAAAAATGTATTTACAGTGTATTTTAAAAGTTGCAGCATCCTCACGGTTAAAAGTACGAGCCACTGATCGAAGAAAATTATATAAACAATAATAATAAAATATTACTAATAATAATTCTTAATTACAGTATTTTTTACTGACAAAAACACGTTTATCTTTTTGGCAACGATGACCCTAACTGTATGTTAGAAATAAAATTAGAAGGAAAGAATAATGGTAAAACTTACCGAAATGCTGTTTGACAACAAGTGAAATTGAATATCTTATTCATTCATTAATGAAATTTTAGATAAAATAAGATATTTGAAAATTCAGCGTTAATTAAATTAGCTCTACCTAATTATTCATTTCAGTAACGTCCCGAAACATTCAACGTGGAGATTATATATTGCCATATTAATAACAAGATTCTAATCTAAATTCTATTAACATTTATGGTACGAAGTAAGGGAAAAATTAAGAAATAAGATAATAATTACATTTAAAAAAACAAGAATTCTTAAAATATGTCTATGGATGCAAATATTATATGAAAATTGATATTTTCTATAGATAATTATTTAAGAATAATTATAAACCATAGGTCAATTTCTGAATCGTTAAGTTTTGTGACTTATGATATATAAAATCTTTCTAAATCAAATACGTATTATTTGATTTTTATAATATTATTCTCGCATGTTTTCTACATGATACACAATAATTTTAAATATTTACTATATTTAATTATATTATAGTAGATTCACAATTGAAAATTAATTCTTTAAATTAGATATTTCAAATAATATAATTTATTATCAGGTATTCATAAATTTTAGTTAGTTTTTAATGCGACAAATTTCTTACTATACAATAGTAATTAAATCAACATAAATCACATGCATGCCAAAATATTATATCAAATACGAAAGAGTTTTCAGAAGGTAGCGAATTTGCTCACCATTTCAAGGCAGTCTTGTCTTGATAACGAAACGTTAACGAAAAAAATTCTGGAAACTGCTGTAGAAACTTCATTCTTCCTAATCAGTTGCATCGCTTCTCGATCACAACTTCAACTCTAAACTTTCTAAAGTTTTTGGAGGAAAACCCCTGATGATAAGAAAGAGAAAGTAGGTTCACTTTAATTAAAAACATTCATTATCAGATTCAAAATACTTTTTTACAACAAGATATTATTTAATGATACTTAAAATTAACTGTCTTCCACTTCATTCACTTCACTCCAATACTCTAATTTAGATAAAATAGGTGTGAAAGTGAAAGTGAAAGTGAAAGTGAAAGATAAAGATAAAGATAAACGTATTTTTTTAAACCGCAATAATTCAGCTGAAACCAAAGTTTGATTTCTCAAGAGCTAACTCGGTAAAGGTTTAAAAAGCAATTAAAAAAAAGAATTAAAGAGTTTCTAACATATTAACTAATAAGAAAACTATGCAATAATACATATATTATTTATTTTCTTTGCCGGTAGATGATAGAATTGCATCATTAACATGTTTAGCTGCTTTTAATTATGCAGTTCTAGCTACGTAGCATTGACACCAATATGACAGTGTAATTTCACTGTCGGCCGACAAAGAAAATAAAATTGTATTAATTAATGAGACAACTATACAAATATAAATGCCATTATTAATGTAATAAAATAATATAATATTTTTTATTATATGTATAATAAGTATAAGTATAATAACATTATAGATGCAATTTCTCAAATTAATATGGCAGATTTAATATTTTTAAACATTTCTGAAAATTTTTCATTAATTTCAATATTTTCTTCTAATAAATTAGGAACCATTCAAACTTTGTTCAAAAAAACTTTTTTATCTATATGTTATTCCTATTAATTAAACGACTTTTATTTTTATTCTTGTTCTAATTCTAAAATGAAATAACGAGCTCCGATATAAGAATCGATATTACAATTAACACTGTCATTTATATGGTAAAAGTAAATTTAAAAGTGTTTGATCAATATTATAGAGATATAATATAAATGATGTTTATTAAATAACAATAATAGGAATAAAACAACAAATAATTAAACACAGATTAACGACTTAAATAAACTCTTTAAACAACTAACTAACAATTAACTTTTTTTAAACTCTCTCTCAACGCTTTCTCACGACTCTAATCGACTTCGTTTTACAATTCGCTCGATTCTTTTCTCTTTTAAAATGCCAACGTTGCTCTTCTCGCATTACATTTATACTTTTCCTCTTACGATCAGCAAGAGGAAAATACTTTATCTCTTACCTTCTACATACTTTTCCTCTTACCATCAGCATTACAGGCTATCTGTTATAATTAAATGTAACTAAAATGACCTATGATACTACAATATTAATCCCCCAAAAAAAAAAACCTTTCGATGTTGTATAAAGCTTTTTCATTTAAGAACATCAGAAAATCACAATGAAAATTGGCTATTCAATATTCTGGTGTCACGTCATGTTAAATGATCAAGCCAATTATTAAAATAAAATCGCGGAAGAAGCACAAAGTAAATTCCAAAATATATGATTCCTCCAAATTATTATAGCCAACGCTTCGACTGCAATCTAAATTGCTAACACAAGTTTTCGCATTAGTAATAAACGAGGTTGCTAACTAAATGTTGCTAACTAAATACTTGCTGCCAAATATATTGGCTTTCAAATTTCGATTGATATTAACTTTCTGTAATATAACTAATCTGTAATGTAGTTACTAATATTAATTTATAATTTATAATTATTCCAGCTGAAGAAGACTACTTAAATATTTTCTTTGTTTTTAGTAAATATTCAAAAAGAAATATCATAGAAAAAAAAACTTTCAGAACTCTTGATTAATTTTTTTATCAAGGTCAGTGTCATTTTTTACGTATATTTTTTCTCTATTACGAAATAAGTATGATACAAAAAATAAATCCGGTGTGTATTTTGAATTTAATCTTCATTTTCGAGGATTAAGGTTTTTTAAAAATTACACCAATGTATTTTTTCATGAGTTACGTGATGCAATAGAAAAAAATATGTAGTTATTTGAAAAAAAATCGATAATTTAAAAAAAAGCCTTTTAAAAGAACAACGCCTGAAGAACATTGACCATTTAATACCATTCAAATTACATATAAAATATTGTTTGCGTCCTCAGAATTAAAAAGAATATTTGGTAGCCACATTTAAATGAGATATTCTGTATATGATGAAATTGTAAAAATGTTTGGATCGTATATGAACTTACTCATATTGAACTTATTTATGTTATTAAATATTTGAAATGATGTCCGTTCGCAACCAGATGTTGAATGTATATTTTATCAACAGATATAAATAAGATCTATTAGCTTATCGGTAAGTATCTCGCAATGGCTAATTATTCAAAGCAAAAAAGATTTAAAAGAATATATGTCTATGATGAAATGAAATAACGGATAAGAGAAAGTGTATTATTAAATACGACGTATTTTAGACACTCTGAGGTTGAACTAACTCGTTATTTATAACATATTATATTATAATTTAAGTCTCAATAGAGCCTTCATTTCAAGGCACTTGAAGGAATATTCAGGGAAACGATGGCTGGCGACTCGAAATCTCGTGGCCATCGAGTGACGACGAGTGAATCGTTTAGGGAGTTTAGAGTCTAGAGAAGATGTACGAGAAAGCTCATGCATGACAGGCAACCCGATACACGTCGTTGTCATACGCTCTATGTGTCATATACCCTATGACCAAGAACAATTCCACCATTTTATCACTGAAAGTGATTTTAGCGGGGGTAACTCAGAAAATCGGGCTTTTTCAGGTGCAACGCTAATGCAACGAAAATTAGCGATTAGTTGATTTGGATCACGTGATTCGTGAGGGGGCGTGGGGTAGACCTCGAGTAGAAGTGGCGTTGTCTGGTATTGAGCGATCGCGCCTATAATTTGTTTTGTATCGATTCAAATGTTTGCATGTCAATAAAATTTTATGGTAAATGTAACGGCCCTATGATTCCTCGACTACGAGTTTCGAACACTCGACTAGCACAAGCTGCAAGTGGCTGCGCGCCTAGCGTCGAGGTCCTACCGATCTCCGACATTAAGCAGCAGAGTGTGCGGAACCCCGCTAGGAGGGTGTCGGAGGCCAGCCTAGCGGGTAGTTATAACAACAAGCGTCTGGGGTAAGGAGTCGCCGCTGCCATCAGCCCCACTGATGAATCTAGGCAGTGACTCCGAGACGAAACGCCATTAATCGCCTTTTCTCTCTCTCTCTCTCCTTTCCAACTGCATCCAGGGTCTTTAAATACTTTACAGTTCCTTCAGTAAAAAAAGTTGTCTTCATTTCCTAGTCAGAACAGTTGCTTCTGGGCCTTTTAGTGAGACGAATCGTACTAGAATATAAGTCGTGCAATTTTTTGCACTAGTAACATCCTCATGATCTCGAAGAAAATATTGTTTAAAAAGTAAAGAATCTTGCTATAAAATAAGGAAAATAACGAATGTCTCAACACTTATCCCAGAATCATCAAACAGGAAACTTTTAACACACAAAGCATGATTTCTCGAAACGAATTATCCATTACATTTATTGTATATAAAAATAATTAAAAAGTTCGAACAAATCAGTAATGTTGAAAACAAAAGCCTGAAAGATCAGAAACTAATAATAAGGAAATCGTGAAAATTCTCATGTTAGTATTAAGCAATTGGAACGAGAAATAAACATCTATAAATCTACAAATTATATCATCGTGTCAAATATTAGAAAATTTGAAAAATAAAAATAAAGCGAAAAGTAAAGTCATGTGAATTCTGTAATCGCGTCTTCCCTCCCGAAGAGCTAATTTTTAGTGTCCTTAAGAGACCACAGTGATGAAAAAAATCCTCATGACTTGGACTTGCTTCAACTGGCAATGGGACATTGTTAAATGGATGTAATAGAGAATGTAATAGAATGGATGTACATAGCTATTATTAGACCCAGATTCCTTTATGGCATTGCATGTAATATAATGAATGGCGCTAAATCTAACCACTATTAAATGATAAATACAATACAAAAAAGTTGTCTAGTAAAAATCTCTAGACGAATATGCTACAGTCTTCAAGTTGAAATACAAGTTATATACTATTGCGCAAATCACCTTCTAATCTAGAGTAGAGTTGGCGAACTTCTTTCCCAGCGTGGGTTGTACGAGCTGCTCATTCATTGTCAGTCTGTCATTTCCCCTACCAAAGCAAATTAGTTTCTATTCTATGCATTCTTTACCGTCACAGCGTATCATATAAGCAGCTTCTTCAATCTTCAAACAATCAGGTAATGCGCCAAAAACATTAAACAAATTCATCTTTCGTTTCCAACGGGTATATGAATGCTCGACCGTTGTAATTAAACTTGCGATATGTAATAATACTTATACTTATAATTATACTTGCGATATAATAATTTCTACTTCAGAAATGTATCTTCATAGTTATACGAGTAATCATTATTTTATTTTCTGATAGTGTTATTTTCTCTTCCGTTTTACATTTTTCTTCCAAAAACTAGAAAAATTTCATCCGTTTTACTCATTGCTCCATCAGGAACTTCGAGATAACGAGATAATGTGCTTTAAACAAAATTAGATCAAGAAAAAAAACTTTTGTAAGAGAAATATTCAATCTTCGATCAAGAGAAATCTTTTGTAATGTCTGTTCTTTTTATTTTCTACAAAATTTCGGACAAATAAAATTTTGCAAAATGGAAGTTATCGATGAAAAATCGTTTTATTTCTGTTTCTATTATACTAGAGATTATCGATTTAACGTTTATATAGAGATAGACACAACTCAATCATGTTTTCGTACGAAAAAGAACACGAGGCAGCTCAGTTGAAACTCTGAAATAGAATGTAGAAAGAGGCCCATTAGCAACCTGTTTGTACACTCCAACGCTCTGAAGTGCACTCTCTCTATGCTACTTCATCTTCTTCTAAGAAGCTGACCTCGTCAGGTATCCAAGTATTGTCTCCAAAGTCAAGTGGCGTCTTCCAGAAAAAATAAAAGAATAATTCTATATGAACGTGTCTGTTTCACATTGTCATCTGTTTCAATGACGGAGACTTAAGGTGTCTGATTTCTTTGCCTTACTTTCGCTTTGTCTCCAAATATTATAGAGAGAATTAAAATTGTACTAATTAAAATTTTTATGTAAAATGTTGAGTACCTGTTGATATTTTCCTCACAAAAATCGAGTTTTATATAATAGAAGTTTTCTAGACAATTTAGCAATTTATTAATTTCAAAAAATAAAAATAAATATGTACATAAATATTATATATTGTAGATATTGATAATTTATATTTTAATTATTTTATAAATGTTTTAGAAATGTTTCAACTATGAATGTTCTATATACTATACATAGAAATATATTTCAATAATATTGCATTTCATTATTACTAAAAAAAAAATATAATTTTTATAATATATTTTTCAAAGATAGGAAAAAGTAAATGTAGTATTATGTAAGTATACTTCAGAATTTCGGTAAATATTTTAAATATTTATTTTAACAGTACAAATAGTACAAATAGTACAAAAAAATGACATAAATGTATTGTAAATATTGCAGATTGTAAATTTTTGATAAAAATTTTAGAATTTCTTTATTGGTTCAAGTAGAAATCAATTCGATGGATGGATCTAAAATCTTAAACTCGCGTGTCTAATGTTCATTCCCTAATTTTCTTTCAATTAGCTGAGTGGACTACGTACATTACTATCGCATTTGATATATTCTACCAGATTAGTACTAGAAACGATATGAAATTCTGATTATGGTTAATTAATGTTAATTACGATCAACTTATATAATTAAAAATGAACTTGTGTCAATTAATAACCGTTTTAATAAGAAATATAATACATTATGAAAAATAATCAATCATACCTTTCCTTCATAATAATACTTTTTCGATAATAAATAAATTTTGCTTAATCAAATATCATTAATTGTCAATTAATCTTAAAAAATAAAAAAGTTTGGCTGTGATAGTATATAAGCTTGCACTTATATTATAAAAAATAAAAGGCCCTCTATTAGAATATACGAAAATTTTATTTTCATTTTAATTTATTTATTATAGTTTAAGATAATATTTCACATCATATTATATTATATTACATTATTACAGTGCTATATGTGTAACGTTTATCTATAGTAGAAAATGATATAGTGTTAAAACAAAATACATACTGATCTTGTAATTAGATATATTTTTAAAAAAAATTTCTATATACTATTATATAAAATCAAAATTTTTTATTATTCATTTATGTCTTTTCCTAGTTCATAAATTTCTTAAGAATGTTATAGTAAACTGAATTCTAATTCATGTATCAGAAGATCATTCAGTACTCAGAATTTAGATCAGAAGAAATAAGAAATTCAAAAACAAGTATCAGTTTTATGAGAAACCGAATAAAGAAAAGAATTAAAATTAATAAAAGAATAAGATCTCAAGAAAACCAAGTACTGTTATTAACCAAAAAGATATTGAAAAGCATTCATTATCTTTATTTAATTAAAATTTTTTTATAGATAATTATTTCTTTGTTTCAAAGCTGTAAAATATAATAATAAAACAAGGATAATATTAAGTATCTTTCTTTTATAAGTATCTTTCTTTTTAAGTATCTTTCTATTATAAATATTTGTAATATTTATAAATTCAGAATAGCGTTCATACCCAAATTCATTACAAGCATTCATTCTTACTACTGGTTACAATACTATATATAGCTACAAAATTATTAACTAATAAGATGAAAAAATCGATTTAAAAATAGATATAATAAACAGATATAATAATTTTATTTTAGCAGTTAGTTTATAGCAAATCGATCATTTTATATGAATAACTACTTGATAATAGAAAAAGAAATAAAAAAAGACGAAATAGGGAAAGAAACGTGAATGAAATAAGGGGTGAAGTAATATTAAAAATATATATTGAACAACCACAATTAGATACAAAACAGTAAAGCTTTAGATTCCTCACTTTCTCAATCACTCACTCTCTTCACTAGTCCGAACTCGCCATTCTCTTTTCTCAGATCCTCACATCATGATCGGGGAAGATTCATTCACAATGAATCTTCCCTGACACCGTCTAGACAACAAAACACAACACACCAGACACGACACACATTTACATATCATACATCTACACCACAGACTACACTCATACTTTCATCGCATAAAGCCAATACACTCACAGTCTCCCCCCTTGGCTTTATTCTATTTTGATAAACATAAAATCCTTTACATTCCTTAATAACGCATGCCCACTCAATGCTTTCGTCATACAATTTCCTGTCATAGTCTGTCTTGGAACATGCATTACTCTCTCACTGAATAATCTTTCACATACTTTCAAATAAAATAACATTTTCTATTCAGTATTTTTGAACTTGTTTTAAAACTCCCATTCGGACGACTGTTTCGCTTCTATTACCGTGCTCGGAATTTTTTCATCATGGCATTTCATTGCCCTCTTATTTTGTATCCTCGTTGATCTCCTCACACCCTTTTTTCATTCAATTTTTCTTGCTCCTGTATTCGTAAATACTCTCTCGTTATCCCCTTTTTTCTTCCTCTTTTTCTACTCGTATTTGGCTCTTCTGATGGTATAATCATCTCTTGATTATTATCATCCACTTCATCTCCATTGTTATCATTGCTCAAAATTTTTTCTCTGGCATGCTCACAATCGCTCCTCTCCCCTTCGCTCACTGTTTCTTCTTCTCTCAAATTTACGTTATTTTCTTCTTCATTAACTATCTCTATTTCTCCACTTTCACCCCCTTCATTCTCCAAGTCCAATCCAACAATAATGAAGTTATTATTTTCATCACCAGCATCGTTTTTTGTTTCTTCATGACGTAATAGATCCCAGCCATTCTTATCCTCGTCAAATTTCACATCATAGTCGTATATGATACTTCCTGTTTCAGATATGTATACTCGGTATGTTCTGTTATCATTATACCCCATAAAAATTCTTTTTACTGTTTTTGATTCAAATTTCCTTTTAACTTTTCCCTTTTTTAATACATACGCTGCACATCCAAATCTCTTCATATGTTGTATGTTCGGTATTTTATTGTATCAAATTTCATATGGAGTCTTTCCATGTGCCCGGGATTTCAACCTATTTCTTATATAGGCGCCCGTATTAGCTGCTTCTCCCCAAATTTTCAAATTTAGATTGGCATCCACTAACATCGTCCTTGTCATTGTAATTATTGTTCGGTTTGTTCTTTCTGCAATTCCATTATATTGTGGGGTCACTGGAGGACTCAATTCATGTACAATACCTTTAGTTTCGAACCATTCTCATACATTTTTACTCAAATACTCTCCTCCATTATCCGATCTAATTCTTTTTAGTTTCAGTTCAGTCTGATTTTCCTTCAAAATAATTAGTTTCTTTAATTTTCTTGCGGGTTCAGTCTTCTCACTCAATAACTGTATAAATATCATCCTGAAATAGTCGTCTATTACGATTAATATATAGTTTTTCTTACCGAATGTTGGTGGTGCGGAATGAGTCCTATTAGATCAGTGTGCCACAGCTCCATAATTCGATTTGTCCTCCATTCTTCATGTCTTCGATGTGATCTTCTTGAAGTTTTCCCTTCGATACATGACTCGCATTCATTTTTTCAGTTGCTTGACATCCTTCTTACCAAGTTTTCTTTCTTCATGTCTTCTTCACCACAGATGAAGATCAGATTAAAATACTAATCGAGAATAACCCACGCTATACGACACGTGAATTAGCAGAAATGTTAAATATGTCAAAATCCACCATTCACGAGCATTTTGTGAAGCTAGCTACATAAACCGTTTTGATGTATGGGTTCCCCACGATTTAACGGAGAAAAATCTGATGGATCGCATTCCCATTTGCGACTCGCTCTATAAACGCAACGAGGAGACACCATTTTTGAAGCAAGTAGTGACGGAGGATGAAAAATGGATCATTTATAATAATGTTAAGCGAAAAAGATCTTGGGGAAAGCGGAATGAACCACCTTTAGCCACCCCAAAAGCCGGTCTCTTCATCTAAAGAAAGTCATGCTCTGTGTCTGGTGGGATTGGAAAGGGATCCTGCATTATGAGTTTTTACCAAATAAACGAGACGATAAATTCAGAGAAGTATTGTTCCCAATTAGACGAATTAAAGACAGCAACAAAAACGTCCAGAAATAGCGAATCGGAATGGCGTCGTATTTCATCAGGACAACGCGCGGCCTCATGTGTCTTTGATAACTCGACAAAAGTTGTTGGAGCTCGGTTGAGATGTTTTACCCCATCCACCATATTCACCAGACTTCGCACCCTCTGATTTTCACCTATTTCGATCATTACAAAATTCCCTTAATGGAAAAAACTTCAACTCTTTGGTCGAGATAAAAAATCACATAGAAAAGTTTTTCGCTGAAAAATCTAAGAGATTCCGGAATGACGGAATTTTCAAGTTGCCTGAAAGATGAAGAAAGGTTGTAGAACAGAATGGCATCTATATAACTTAATAAATGTATATTAAAATTTAAATTTTCTGCGTTTCAATTTTCCTTCAAAATCGGCACAAACTTTCCGGACAACCCAATACATTTTACAATTAATCTGTACATAAATATTGTATAGTGTAACGACATATTGACTAACACTGTTCGCAACGAATTCGTTGTGTGCGTGCGTGCGTGCGTGCGTGCGTGCATATATATATATATATATATATATATATATATATATATCACATGTATATTTTCTTTATACGTATATTATTATACATAACGATGTAAGCAATTCATCTTTTCTTCGCTGAATTTTCCAGGATGTATGAACGAAGAGCAAAACGGAGAAAAATAGCGAAAAAATGTAAAGAGAAACGAAGATGGTTATTCAAAGCAATATTTCAAACGCTCGAGGCACAGAATCACTTTTTAACCATAAATCTATCGATCGATCTAAGTATCGATATTCAGCCTTTGCTTTTTTCTCGGCAAATTGCACCGTAGACCCCGATCAAACATCAACTTCAATAACTCTTTCCTCGCGATGAAAACTTTCACAAATTTCTACAATTTCTACAATTATTTATTTTTCAACTACAAATTTTTAATTTGTCAGGCATGCTTTTTGTACGATATCGCTTAATAGTATTTAAACTTATGGAATAAAAACATAAATGCATTTACATTTTTCATTGTATTTTGGTTTATTGCGTGTTCACGCAATTTTATATTTTTGTAAATTAAAGAAATGGTAAACGTAGATTTATTCTATCTCTAATTGTTCGCGTGCGTGTGTAGTGAGACGAGATCTTTGTTAATAAGTGAACTGTGTATGTTTGTTCGCGCGCTGCGATATCAGGGGGTTTTCACCTCGGTGGTTGGTTTGAAGTCGCGAGAGATAACCCGTGTTGGTTGGAAGTCGTAACGATTCTAACTTGCAAGCCGAAGGAAAGGACGGACGCTCTTCGGCTTCGGGAAATCGCGAGCTCAGGGTGGGGCACGAAGGGCGGATGCCCGTTGCCGTCTTGGGTGATCTTGCGGGCCTGTGTTTCGCACGTGTTCGGAAAAGTTGGTTCCATGCTTCAATCCACAGTCGAGGGCCTTATCTGCTTAGAACAAAGCTCAGCCAGATGGCCAGAGTTTTCTGGCGACACAGGCCTGCTCAGGGCACTTAAAAACTCATAAACTTTCCCCGACGCGCCTGCACCCAGACTGTGGGTATTGTAGGATGGAAACTCTCCAAACACTAATATTAATTAAATATTTTATTATGTAGGTGCAGAACTACATTTTACGTATTCGTACATTTCTTACAATTTATTAGACAAAAATAAAAATATGTATAAGATAACGGGACTGAAAATAAAAATTATAACAACCAATCTTAAAATTTAAATAAAGTAGAATTATGCATATTGAGGTACATTATACCGAGTGAAATTCACGTTAAAAACGTTTGCTAATGTAAGCCGTTTTCTAAAAATTTTTCTGAAATTATAATATAATTATCGATTTTTTTTTGATTTGAACAATATAAAAGGAATGTAACAGGTTTTTTTAGGACAGCTGTTAGAGAAGAAAGAACAAAGAAAATTCCTTATTTTTTCAAATGAAATGCTATATCTTTATATAAATAGCTCTTATGGAACTAAATAACATTTAGTTATTGAAGCATTTTCAGTTATTCTGACGAAAGAAAGTATTTACAACGGAAAATTCTAAATAGAAACTTCTAAATGGGAATATATATGTGTATATGCAATCAACAACAATAGAAATATAGAATAACATATAGAATCAATAATAAGTATTCTGTAAACACGTGTTCTGGATCAGAACAGGATACTCAGGCTAGGTTTTTGGAATACTCTAACCTGCAAAGAAGTGCCAAATGCCCTGGCACGCGCCTATCTATGGGACCTTCATCTTACCCTGAGAGGCAGAGTTAGCGTATTCTAAGAATGTCTCTAACAACGGGCGTCGTGGCTAGCGCCAAGAAGTCACGTAGACACATTTCGTTACACATAAAAGTTCCGCCTCCTAACACGCGACAGACAGTCTGCTAGAGTCAATCCAGTCAATCAGTTCGAGCCGAGATACGTCTTACACATCACAGACGCACGTAACAATTGTATTACTTTCTTTCCAAATATAAGTCTTAAAAACCTACAACCGGCATTCGTAATATCTCTCCGACGGCTATAAAAGGCCAAACGAGAGAACCTCAGCGAAGCGAGCAGCAGTCTTCAAGATTCACCGTCGCGCTGATACAACACGATTTCCATACAATATACCTTAACAAATTTAGACAACTTTTATATAGCACGAATTTTTTTGTCACATTGTTTCTGCATTTTAAGTTTTGCTTAGCACAGTTTCGTTAGCATGGAACGAATAAATCGTGTTATAGAAAGATTAATTGCATTTATTTTAATTACTCTTCGACACCTCTGCGAATCTTCCTTTGGAACTTCTTTCCGTTATAACTCATTAACTATTCAAAACAATTAAAAATGCTTCAAGTAAATGTTATTCAGTTTCATAAGAAATTAATGTTGTAACATTTAAACTAAAAGAAAAAGATTGATTCGAGGTTCGGAGAAAATAACTTGTATTACTTTGTGTATATCAGAAAATGGTTTGTATACATATACATAATAGTTTGCAACAGATATATGATATATAAATATATGATTTTAATGCTATACATACATAACATTTCTTGAATAAATCCAAATGTAAAAAATCGCACATTTACATTTATATAATTTATCATTACATATGAATTCATTCGTATTTTAATTCGTTCACAAAGGAATGCATTAAATAGAAATTAAGTCTCATATAACTTCAAATAATATGAATTCAAGCAAGTTAAAGAAAACTATCAATGTCAAATTATCTCCTTTTAAATCAAACAATATTCAATTGAATAGATAGTCAATCTAAATGCATAAAACTTATATTGAAAACAATAGCAGAACAAAATATATAAAAGATTACAAAGAAAATGCCAATGGATTTAATTAATATATTACTAATTACCTCAGGTCCTGAAAAATATATCGTAAAAGAAAAGAAAAATTAAAGCCAAAAATGTTACAGTTTTCTGAAAAAGGTTCTGAAAACAATTGATCGAAAACAGAAAACAAATATTGTTCGGGAGAATTTTCCATGCCGCAATGCCCCCGGCCTGTATCGCCATAAAACCCTGGTTATCTGGCTGAGGTTTGTTTTGCGGTAGACTAGGCCCTCGACCGTTGGACTGAGGCGTGGAACTTTCCCGAATAAATGCGAAACATATCTGCTTTTTGTGCCCGATCTTGCGCCCGCGATTCCCCGTAGCCAGGGGGAGGGGGGGCCGAGAGAGCGTCCGTGCTTTCCTTCGGCTTACGAGTTTTTAGAATCGATACGATTTCCAACCAACAAGGGTTGCGACAGCAAACTAATCACCGAGAAAAAAAACCCCTTGATATCGCAGCACGCGTCCTCACATTAACCAAAATCTCACCACGTTACACACACGCGCGAACAAATATCTTAATATTTTTAACAGCGAATTATACTTATTCTAAATAACTGTATCAAAAATATTCATAATCATATACATATTTTCTAAGTTTTTTCATTTGTAGAATGAATTATTTTATGCTAAGTTCAGAGATTCAAAACATAGTTGAAAAAAAAACATCCAGGATGCGATGTAACTTCAGAGAAACAGAACAACACAAAATTTCGTGTCTGACTGTTTTATGAAGTAAAAGCGTAAACGAGGTAGAACTTAACATATGCATTATGAAGTAACAGCGTAAACTGGTAATCGGCTCTAACCCTTCCCCTGTACTCCTTCCCCGAAATAAATATAACCTAACCCAAATCTAATTTTACTGTAATCAGAAATTACTAAAATATATCCCTGAAATAATCTAAATCTAATTATAATTTAACCAGAAATAAGTTGGGTTGAATTGGTTTGAGTGAAAATTCCCGTACTTCTATTTCATAATATATATGTTAAGTTCAAAGGAGCTTTAAAGCTCTTTAAAAACATTTGAAACGTGAAATTTCGTGTTGTGGTTGTTCCTCTAAAACCTCAACATATTCTGATTGGTTTTTCTTGCTCACTGGGCTTTTTTTTCTTCGGTCTTTGTATTATATTTAATACACATAATTATATTTTGTATTTAGTAGTAGATCATTTAAAATATGGACCGTAGTAATAGTACAACCGGAATGAATAGTCATTTATAATTAAAATGATTATAAAATATCATTTTTCGGCTAACTAAGAACAGAGTGACATAATAATTGTATTCGTACGTATTTCATGAATTTTCTAACTCGATTTTCTCGAAAATAAGAAACAAAACTCCGACAAAATTTATACGAAATTTTTTGTTTATTTCTTCATATAAAATCACCTCCTATCCGATCATACTATTATTTACGGCCTATTCTGTTTAGTTAACAAAGATAAATTATTGTATGTGGCGCAATTATAAATTAAATGTAATAAAATCTTTCATTTCGAATTATCTTCTGCTAGATTAATTATCTATCGCATTGTACAATAACTTGAATAAAAAAAAAATAAAAATTAAAAAAATAAAAATTTCTAATTCTTCATCTTATAAACTGACACTTCAAACGACAAATCAATACCAGAAAAGAATCCTTTTCTGCAATGATTCGCAATTTACATCAAATTAGAACTTCGAAGATACATAAAAAATCAATTGTTAGAAAGAAAGAAGAAACCGGATAATGAAAAAAAAAATTGTAAAATACATAAGGGGGAAACATAAAAAGACAAAGTAAATGTAACAGTAAGAATTACATACTTCGTAGCAAGAGTGCTTGGTGACCGACTCGACAGAATCGATATTCTGAAGTGGGTCGATTTCTCGTCGCAAGGCCATACCACGACCCTTCTGCATTATTGATGCTTGACGGACGGCTTTTATGGAATGGGGGTGTCTCACTGTTTGCGGGTCACCAAGCCTCGCGTGCCGACTGCTCTGTGTCACAATAATTTTCTCACTGCGCATAGGCTATCATCCTTTTCAACATTGAACGTTTGCATAAATGCCAAGGTAGAAATGTGAATAATCGAAATATTAAGAGCTAGCTAATGTATACAACCTTTTTGTTTATCTGCATGTTAGATCGTTTTATAAATTTTTCTTTTTGCATAAAATTATGAACAAAAATTACGATTTCGATTATTAACACTGTTTTTACTTTTTTATTTTTTACGAAATTCATAAACCATACAAAATCCAAAATGATTATTAATTTGCTATTTCAATCTTCTCAAAAGTTAAAGATTAAATATTAGTTTAAGAAATAAAAAATTAAAAACAACATGATTAATATATAATTAAGAATATAAAAGAGAAGTACATACATTTATTTACTCTTTGTTTAATAAATGAAAATGAAAATGTAAATGTAAATATAAATGTAAATGTAAATGTAAAAGAGAAGTAAATAAATTTATTTCTTATTGTCATTTATTCTTCGTTTATATAATATCACCTATATAATTACTTGTCTAGATATATAATTAGTATTGTAGAAAAATTCAATATCTGATTGTTCATACAAATTTCGGACATTCAACATATAGAATGATTAAAGATGAATAAATTATATTCAAACTACAATAATTAAACATGATTTATTAGATTAATTAGATGATAAAATAATGTATATTTAGCTATAAGTATGAAACAACCAAAAAAAAAATTCTGTCATAATTGCAGAACATTTATTATCAGTTAGAAGGATATGCTTGATGATAATAACATATTACAATAAATTACAAATACCACGTAAGATTAAAAATCACAAAACAATACAAGTTTCTCTTTGAATTTATCTGATTATCTGATTATTTTATTTTTAGGTACATTATTTAGTAACTTCAAGAAGATAATTATAATATACTTGAAAATTCCAGAAAATTCTAATTTTAAAATCTTTAAAAATAATTAATAAATGTATTTAGAATGTTTGAAAGATTGTTTTATTAATATTGTCCTCGTAAAAAAAAAAAAAAACAAAATATAATTCAATTTTGACATATTTCCCCTATTATTTTTAATTTTTATTGATTCTTAATATTTCATCATAATTGAATATTTCATATTCAATTTACGTTGTCGACCGATTAATTAATACTTTTTGTTTAACTCATGCTCAATTCATTAACAATGTTGTATACATTTTATTGTGATATTAATTCTCTCATTATCAACGAATGTGTATACACATATACACACATATACTTACATTCAAAGGTAAGATACTTTTTATTTTGAATCTTAATATTTAATATAGATTATAAATTTTTAATTTCTTATAGAGGATATCCTTATGTCAATTATTCATTATTCGAAAAAATATTTAAAATAAAACTTGTCTGTTTGGACATCTTATGATAATCACTAGATTTGTCTAGATGGAGGCGTTTCCGAGATCTTAAGATCACTTTCACCTTTTTAAACCGAAACATATATTTGTTATGTACTTGATGCAGCACTATGAAAAAAAAAAGTATAATCTATACATTGATAACCTTGGAGATATTTTAATTTCAATTTTACAAAATCTATACATGAAAGATAGGAAGATATATAGACACAAAATACATAAATATAGATACAAAAGTATTTTTCTTGTCCCTTCTCGTCTTTCGTACAACAGATTTTATAAAATTAAACCAATTAAACCAATAAACTAAACTGATAGTTTTATAATTTCTCCTAAATTAATAATTTTTCAACGTTAGATTAAATAATATCTACTTTTTTTGTAGAAAATGTTGAACTTAATCGATTAATGCATAAAAAAAATATATAATTCGATTTAAAAAAAAGTAGAGGCGACCTTGAGATCTCTAAAGAAATCTCTATCCAGACAAATGCGGTGGTTTGTACTATAAGATGTCCTCCCCGAAACACAATAAGTTTTGTAATAAATATTTTCTGCAGTAATGAATACCTACTTTAGATAATTGCGTATAAAGGTTCAAATATGACATTCTATATGAAATGAAATGAAATTCTATTAACAATTATTTAATATGTTTTGAAGTAAATATAATAATTCTCAGTAAGAAGACTTGATCTCATGTGGATTATAAAATGACCTTTCTGATAGTATACAAAACATTGTATATTAATTAAAGTAGTATTAATTATATTTTTGTTTATTTATTTATTGAAGTTCGTTCGTTTAAGAAATACACACGTAAGTTATTTGTAGTATCATAATTCAATATTCTGAAAAGTTTTTTATTTATTATTTTATTTGTTTTTATAGTTTTTTTACTAACATTTTTCCAAAGTAATAACTTTGTCTGAATGCAATATAATGTTTAGAAGTTACATTTACATTCGCATGAAGAGATATTATCTGATTGTTATTGAAAAAAGAAGCGAGTCATCACTTCTTGACTCTCGAGTTAGATGTTAGAGGGTTCAGTTTTTTAGAGGATAGTTGACTCATCATAAAATTATATATATCACATAATAACTGTATATAGTCACATAATAACTAATAAATGTTTTTTTAGAATTATGCCAACTGAATATTAAAAAAAAAAAAAATGCAATACATGTAGAGAATTATGGACAAATGATCAAATGTTGGACGTTTATAAAATTAAAAGTGGCAAAAAAGTTTCTGCAATTAAAAGTGGCAATTAAAAAGACAGTGTGAATGTAAATGGCATTTAAGTTATTTGAATTCTCGGCTCATACGTTAAGAAGACGAAAAATGAAAAATAATGACTTTTCACAGAAAGTGTTAGGATTTTCCTCACTAGATATAAAAAAATGAAAAAAAATTGAAGTAAAAAAATTATAAAAATACAATTTCATATTAACAAATGAATGCGTAAGATCCGTGGCACTCAATTTAGTCGAAAACTTAGAAATAAATCATAAATTTAATAGAGAAAAAAAATTAGCTAGATACAATTAGCCAAACGCCATCCAGACTTTCGTGTCCAAAATTCTGAAGGTATTAGCATGAATAAATTAAAAATAAAAATGTGCTTCTAAATTTTAGAATAAATCATAGGAGAAATCTGTAAAATCAGAAAACATATTTAATGTAGACGAAGCAGACAATTAAATAATAAACTTGACTATATTATTGCACAGAAAAGGTTTAAAAATATTATAGCTATTATATCCTGTGAAAATGACAAAATTATAATAGTCATTTCGTAACACTGAAGGTTCTTTTTTATCATTACATCTTGAAGAAAAAGAACGAGAAAGACAAATTCGAAGATGATATATTAGGTTGTACCATAAGTTTCTTCCGCGCCACGCTATGAGTGACTCTAAGTGGCTGTGTTTATATAAACATGCAGGCTTATCTCTTAGCCGTTTATGGCATCGGTTTCAGTCGTCCCAGAGCTCTTTCAAAGTACGTTTCGTTGGTGACAAAGTCTCTTTTTAAAATTTTTCTGCACCGTTCAATATGGAGAGCCAAAAGATGCATTTGCGGCATGTTATGCTTCATTGCTTTAAAAAAGGCAATAGTGCAAAGGACACTGCAGACGAGATTTTCACCGTTTACGGGAGTGGTACTATCACTATTAGGACCGTCCGCAATTGGTTTAAGAAATTTAGAGCTGGCAATTTCGAGTTGAAAGATGAAGACCGCAGCGGCCGCCCAGCAACGACCGATACGGACATTATCAAGACTGTGCTCACTGAAAATCCACGATATAGTGTGCGTGAGATAGTGGATGCCACTAATATTCCCAAGACAACGGTACATAAGCATTTAATCAAGATAGGATATGCGAATCGATATGAAGTTTGGGTTCCACACCTATTGACGGAAACCGGCCTTATGAACCGCGTCTCTACGTGCGATTTGCTTCTCCAGCGACATGAAAGGGATTCTTTCTTAAAGAGGCTTGTCACTGGAGACGAGACTTGGATTTTATACCAAAATGTGCATCGAAAACGTACTTGGTCCAAGGAAAATAGACCTTCAACTGTTGCGAAGCCTGGACTTCATCCGAAGAAGGTTCTTCTGTGCATTTGGTGGGACTGGAAAGGTGTAGTGTACTACGAGCTCCTTCCTCAAGATGATACGATCAATGCTGACAAATATTGCAATCAACTGGATCAATTGAAAGCAGCCATAGCAGAAAAACGGCCAGAATTGGCGAACCGACGAGGTTTGCGTCGTTTTCCATCACGACAACGCAAGACCGCATGTTGCGTTAGCCGTAAGGCAAAAATTATTACAGTTTGATTGGGACGTTCTACCTCATCCTCCATACTCCCCAGACCTTGCTCCATCCGATTATTACTTGTTTCTCTCCTTAAAAAATTCTCTCCGTGGTAAATCTTTCAAATCCATAAGCGAAATAAGAACGCACCTAGATGAATATTTTACAAGTAAACTTAAACAATTTTGGAAAGAGGGCATAATGAGGCTTCCTGAGAGATGGAAGAAGGTTATAGAACAGAACGGTTCATATATAATATAATAAATCCATCTTAAACAAAAAATATCGTGTATTCATTTCGCATCAAAAAAAGGGAAGAAACTTATGGGACATCCTAATACTTCCAGTTTCAATCGCATACAGAATGTTTCTGTTATTTTACTTATACCGATATCTTCGTTATTTTCAACGATACAAAAAATGTGTCAGGACAAAGATATTTAGTTTAAAAAAAAAATACTATAATTCACGATTATTCCCAATAAAATTATCTTTTTTCGAGATTTTAAAATCATCGCTGTATGTTTAATTCGTAATAACATATTTTTCTTTTCATTTTTCCCAATTGTTTTTTCAAACAAATACAATCTATACATCTTTATTAATCTGATCTGAAAATTATAGACATAGTCTAGAAAAAAATGGTCAATTGAAAGTTTTCTTATTTCTATTCTTAATCTTAAAAAATCTTAAAGAATATTAAAATGATGGATATCCTACACATATGTACGAAATGCAAAAAATTGTGCTCAATAGCTGCGAAAATTTACTAGCCAGATTTTTTATATACAAAATAAAGTATAGGTATAGTGAGAATCCTATTATGCTAGAAACATGTAAGAAATTCTCTATATGCATGCACCAGCATTCCTCCACCTACTATCGAACGTGTAATCTTATCTTTTATGTATCAGAAAATATCTTGAAGCTAATGGAAACACTAATCACTTTGCTCCAAATTACCATAATTATTTAAAAATCAATGCATGATGCATGTCTGAAATGCATTTTTCTCCCTGGCTAAAATAGCACGAAGAGAAAAATGTATATTTATGATTCTATGCACTTATGAAAAATAGAAAGTTATAAAACAATGAATATATTATACAAAAATATTTATATAAAATATCCAAAATATCATATATTATAATATATAGTAGATAAAACAAATTGATTCCATTGCTTTAGTAATGTTCATAAAAATTTCAAAATGCATAAAATCTGCATCTTAGTCATTACTGTTTAAAAAGTAGCGATGACCTTGAAAACTCAAAAAAAATATAATTTTCTTGAAAAAAATCATAAATCTAATATTTATCGTTTGAAAGTAAATAATTTGCCTTGTCATATTCTTTTACATTGATAAAAATAGCGAAGAAATTAGAATGAAAAAGATGAAACACCCTATATAATAAATCAGAAATCGACTTACATTACACTATTATATTTCTAAATTGGTTGAAGACACATTTTATATTTAAAAAACAAAATGGAAAAGTACTTTTAATTTTGAATAGATATTCAACATACTGTACTTCGATGAAATGTTAGAACATAAAATAACATTAGTATGATTGCGCAATCACATTACTAAACAATTTTCACTAAACAAAATATTTTTCAAAAGTTCAAAATCTAATTACACCATAATTTAAATAAAAAGTTATCCAATCAGAAAAATTAATGGATTGGTATTTAAATAATTATTATATTTTATAATATTAAATGCTTTGAATAATTACACTTAGATAACATGCTTCGATAATGCTTGATCGAAATCAATTGTAGAGAATAGGATATTAGTCGTGGAATTCAGATATCAATTTTAAAACCGATATCTACCTATATAATCCAAATAATATTCCTAATTACATAAAAACAACAATCAGAACAACAAGCATCTCATATAGAAGATACAAACGAGACGATGCATTTCCTTTTTTAAATATATGAAAATTTTTCAAATTTTCTTTAATATTATAAATCTATATATATCTATTTTCACAAATATACCTTCTTTATTTTAAACATCGATTAAATCTAAAATGTAAAAAATTTTTTTTAAAAACGTGGGCCATCATTCCTCGATTTAATCTATTTTAATCGAGTCATAGTAACAGATATGTTCTACACAAGAATTTAAATCAGGGATCGAAAAAATTAAAGGATTTTTAAATAGATTTTATTTAAAACATTTTTAAATAGGTTTTATTTAAAACATGGATCATAGAATTTTTTCGAAAAATTTTACGTTACAAGTCCCGAGGAGAACAAATAAACGTTTTTAGAAATAAAAGTTTCAAAATAGAACTTATAAAATAATATAAAAATAAACATTTTTCTGTCAAAGATGTGAGTGTGTTGGCTTTATATGTGTGAATGCGAGTGTAGCCTGTGGTGTAGACATATGATATGTATATGTGTGTCGGGTCTGATGTGTCGTGTTTTGTTTCTGGACTGCTGGGAAAAGTCAGTCGTCGAGAATGAATCATGATGTGAGGATTTGAGAAAAAGAATAGCGAGTTCGAACTAGTGAAGAGAGTGTGTGATTGAGAGTGAGAAGAATCCAAAGCTTTACTGTTTTGTATCTAATTGTGTTTATTAAATATATATTCTTTTAATATTACTTCGTTCCTTATTCCATTCACAAAAGGAGCAGATAATTTATTCATCAATATTAAAAAAAGTATTCAATATTTGTAGCAAATACTAGCATTAAATAAATACATTATTCGAATATACATGAATAGTCGAATATAAGTCAACTCGAATATAAAAATGGATTCTAAAATGTTCTAAAATAGTAAATTTGTTTTCGTGGAACTTTTATTATACAGATTCTAAAATGTCTGTGCCATGAGAACACTATTCAAGTATTCCCCTTGTAAGTGTAACACTTCTTCCGATAAAAATTCCATAAATACAGATACTTTTTTCTATGAAATATACAAGAACAAAATTTTTTTAAAAACGAAAAGGAACCGTTAGTTTCCATCTTTGATTTAAATCTTAAAAGTTTTATATTTAAAGTGACTTTTTGTCCGTTTCTAATTAACTACAGCATAAATTATTTAAAAAGTTTAAAGGTAAATATATTTAAACCGTGAAGGAACTACGCAAAAGCATTTTTACAAAAATTTTTTTCAGTCAAAGTTTCATTAAATATGATAATGTAAATTCACTCGTTCTTTTTTTATTATGTCATAAATTACATTATTCTAAATCCTCTGAATCCCTAAATCCATTTTGTATAGACGTATCACAGTATAGTACAGTCTACAGTATACAATATAGCGTACACAATGACTATTACTCTTCGCAAAAAAAGCTCTACTAAATTAAAAAAAAAAAAGCAAAGAGAAACCAAAAATAGATAAATGTAATAGTGCTACAAGCACGCATAAATCGATCACCTTGTTAATATTGTAGGTTCAAAGCGAATTTTTTTCTCCGAAGCCTATCACAGAAGCCTTTCATCAAGATAATTATAACGGAACATGTTAATTGATAATGATTTTCAATGATAATGATTTTTTTATTGACGCACGAATAACAAACACACTATACGCATTCAATTTGTAAGAACAACATCAATTCGAATCGAGCAATTTCAATTGTTTTTCCAATCTAATATTCATTGTTCTTTTATTACGAATTATAAATATTATTTCATAGATATGTACAAGAGGATAGATATTGATTTATTGATGTTTTTGCGTCAAACGCAAACATAGTATTGAAAATACTTTCTTTTCTTCTTTTACCTTTCTATTATTTATAGGTATATTAACTATATTCGTAAAAGAATCGATTATGAATGTTTATGCATGTAAGATACGTTGAAAAATGTAAATAAGATATGTCAAATATAAAAATAAATGTATCGAAAATATTAGTATAATCATCATTTAATTATAAGAAGTTGTAAATAATTTTCTAATACATAGTATTTAACTTTAATTCTAAATGTTAAATTTTTATTAAAATCAGTTTATAATACGTTGTACTTATTATATTTATACTTATATTATTTGATAAGTGCATCTTTATTATCTGTTTTTTAATCGCTTCTTAATAAATTAAACTCTTTAAAATTTTATTAATGCCACAGTATTTAAATTAAAATTTTTTTTCAAAATTATATTTCATCTCAACGCAATAATTTATTTATCTCTTCTCTAATTCTATCTATTCATTAATTCTTTACTAATGGAGTCGAGTCTTTATATGTTCTTATTCCTGCAATTAATAAAGTTAAAAAATTAATTAATATTGTTAGTAAATAATATCGATAACATATTAAACCTTTAAATATATGAGATATATTAGCTACACTTATATATGTTTTCAACAAAATACATTGAATATAGAAAATATATAAGATCATAGAAAAAAATATATAAGAATATACAGAAAACATTAAGAAAAATAAATATATACTTTAATTCTTTTAAAAACGTTTACGTTTTATTACAGGTCATGTTTTATTATTTGCATTTTAGAGTATATATTAGTTTAAACATTCTAATAAGAATCGATATTGGTTTATGATTTTTAAAATGATTTCTTATAACAAGTTATTCGATTATATTATATTTATTATTAACTATATAATTATTTTTATAATGTAGTATAATATTTATGCGAGAATAGAAGAATAAACAATATTTAAAATAAATACTTGAGATAATTTATCAAAACTTTTTGCAGTTTGATAAATTATAGCAGTACTTTATTTTAATGTTCCGGCATTTTATTATATCAAACTGCATTTCTTAGAATTCATCAAGAAGAACTCAATTCAACTTAAAAACCAGTTTTTAACGTTATGCACGAACAACATCTCGACAATATTTTTAATCACAACCATAGCTACTCCTTGAAAGACATAAAATTCAATTTGCTAGAAAAGAATGGAAGTTGAGCTCTTGCCATTAAACCATTTAAATTCTAGCTATTGCGTCTATGCTACTGCACTTGCTAATGAATTTCAAAGATGTTGATTTCAAAAACTTCCTAATTAGTTCACGTCACTGTCGTGAATAGTTTTAATATTGAAATAATCCAACATTAAAATACTATCAACATTCAAATATTATTACTTTCTACATATGGAAAGAATACTATCGTGGGATGAGTGAACAGTAAATATAAATATTATACAGCTTGTCTCAAAATGGATAGTACAACGGAGTAGAAGTAAAAAAACAAGCCGAAAAGAGAGAGTAAAATTTTTTCATTAAAGTCTTCGTTTTCGAGAGAATCGAGTTTGTAAATTTATAAAGTATACTTAAATTTATATAATTTCGTACTGATAATAATCAACACAAATATTCTATGCATAAATAAAGAATATAGAATAAAATTTGTTCATTTAAATTATTTTGAATATATGTTTCGTTGGAATTTTTAAACTCGATTTTTTCGAAAACAAGGCATTTAAAGAAAAATTTTATTTTACATTCTTTATTTATCTTCGTACGTACAATTATTTTTTTCTATCAGGTCTAGATCTAGGCAAATTTAAATATACCCGATAAATTTTCAAATTTTAATTTTCTCGAAAACGAAAACTTTAGTGAAAGAAATTTACTCTTTATTTTCAACTTGGTTTTTCACGTAAAATCATTTTCTACTCAGTTGTACTACCCATCCTGAGATCCTGTATAATTTAATCATTTTAACGTTCAACTCTTTCAATTCTACTCTTTTATTTTAAAATAATAGATTTAACTTTGCTATTCTTTTTGTTTTCAATATATTACTAGCCATATTACTAGCCATATTACTAGCCATATAAGAGATGTTAAAAATTGTAAGTGTCCCTAATTCTTTGATCAGGAATTATGAAAAATATTGCTTACGACAAGAACCAATCAAAAATTTCAAATTGGAAACTGCGATATATGTTTCATTAAGAAATATTTAAAAAAAAAGATCATCTTGAAATCTCCGAAGTTTTATTTGAGATTTCTTTTCTATAACTAATAATTTAGGAGATAATTGTGTAGGACATTTCAAATAGAACATCCTGTATGTCCGAGTGGATATGAAAAATGGGACGAACATATTAATTCCATTGGTATTAGTATCGAAAGTAAGATATTTTTTACTGAAAAAGTATTGTATACAAAATATAGGAATCAAAAAATTCAATATTTAGGTATGGTAAGCTATAAAACAATTTTTTTATACATTATCAACATATAGATAAATTATATTACTTTATGTGCAATTTATTTAATGCTATTTATGACGTCAATGCATCATTGGAAATCTGACAGAACAAAATTATATGCACAAACTTTCAAGAATTTGATTTAAAATTCTGTTGGATTTCGTCTTGTTCACTCCACTGTTTTCGTTATCTTTGTCGATATAAAAAAATATATCAGAACAAAGTTATTTAGTTTCAAATAGTTGGTTCATGATTTTTTTCAACAAAATTATTTTTTTTTTTAGGATCTTAAGATTATTTTTCAAATTCTAGTAATAACTAGGATGCAGATTTTACGTTATACGTTAAACGTTTATGCATTTTAAAATTTTAAAAAAATTTGTTTTATCTATTATATAGATATATGTTATAATATACATTATTTTTAATATTTTATATAGATATTTTTGTATACATAGATATATTATATACATATAGATATATTATATACATTGTTATACATGTTATACACTTTTGCTCTCTCAATTTTTCATAAATAAATAAAAACCGCATTCTAGTGACGAAGTATTTTTCTTTCCATACTATTTTACAAGAAATGTTCAATATGATTTTGAAGATCATTCATAACTGAAGAAATGCATACAGAATTTTCTTTTACATATTTTCTGGATTCCTCATAGTAGTATTTTATTTTTTATAAAAAAAAATTTGCTAATAGATTTTTGCACAAAGAACTATACAGCAGTGGTTGCGAAAAATTTCATTGAATTTATTTTATACATAATGTACAGCATATCCATCATTTCAACATTTCTTGTAAAATAAACATTTAAAGCAGAAAAAAGAAAATCGTCAATTGATCATTATTCTTCAAATTACCATAATATTTTATACCAGTTATCTAAAGATGGATACATTATATGTTTGGACACATATTTGAAATTTTGTTTCAACTAATTAATATAGAAAGAAAAATATAAAATTAAAAATACGGTGATGACTTCCAAAAATTCAAAAAAAAAAATTTTGCTAAGAATAACTATGCACCACAATATTTGTCTTCCGAAACAAAATAATTTCGTTCTAGAATTTAATTAAAAAATTCATCACTATTTTAATTGTCTTAAATAAAAATTTGTAACATAAAAATACTTCCAATAAATATTAGATTCTATCTGAAATCGCTAAAATGAAATATCCTAAACTAAATAAATACTATGTATTATTATTTTTATTATTACATAAAAACACATAATATTATACTATAATACATTATAAAAATACATAGTTGCATTACATTAATATTCATATTATCATGTAACTACAATTTCAAGACACTTTATTTTATATTTAATAATTTATGTGAAATTTGTAAATTGATAATTGTTAATAATTATCTGACAAAAAAATACGTAAAATAAAAGACAAAATAATTAATTCAATCGAGATAAGTTCTCAAAATTTCGAATAAAAAATAATAATTTTGTTAGAGTACAATTTTGAACGTTTACATACTTTCTTGATATAAAATTATTTCAATTTTGTATTATTTAAATTATTTATTAAATTTGTATTATTGAATTATTTAAATTTTTTTTGCATTTAGTAACTATTTATTTTATTGATCCGTATTACGGTCTTTAATAACGATCATATTTTAACGATATGTTTAATACGTATCATTAATGCATATTTACTTAAATAGAATATGAAAAAAGGAATACACATAAAGTGCTAAAATATAGGAATGCACAAAAAAGAAGTATTGAAGATGAAAAATACTAATAATAGCTTAGCAAACATAGTTTTATATACTGTTGAAAATATTACGTTTTGTGATCGCTATTAGAATTATGCCCCTTATATTATTTCTACGAATAATATTTTATCTATTAAATTTTTCGAAAACAAAAGAATCCTTTATTTTAATTATTCAAAACATATTTGCCACTTTGATAAATTATTAAGAACGTATTATTCTCTCTCTCTCTCTCTCTCTCTCTCTCTCTCTCTCTGTTATTGTCTAATGTCTAAATTGAACATTTACATCTATCGCTTATAAATTCATCATCGTGCATTCACGAACTTTCTTAATTTCTGTATATGTATTTTTACGCAACTTCTACAATAATATTCATTTTTTAATATAGTTTTTTTTAATTCTTTTATAATTATTTTATTATATAATTTTTTTATAATTTTTCAATATACTTATTATTCTGGAGAATTTATATTAATAAATTTTAATATTAAGCATTTTAATATTTCAAAGCACATAAATTTTAATTTATTTACATTTTATTAATTAACAATTTTATCTATTGTATAAGATTTATCAAAATTTTATTCTTTATTATTACAGCAATATACTAAAATATAATATATAAAATTAACACAAATGAGTTTATTGGACATATAAAATTGTGAAGCTATCGAACTCTTTGCAATCCTATTAAGCGTAAACAGCTTGAATTGAAAAAGGAAATCACACACAAAATAAAAACAAAGAAACTCGTATTTGTGCTAATTTTGTCTTAAAGACGATTAATATCACTTTACACACAGATATCTACAGAGAGTATGGAAAAAATAAATCATCAAGACAAATGTAAAAGAAAAACGTAAATATTTTACAACTCTCACATTCATATATCACATCATAAAAGTAAAAAAATCGATATTAGTTTTTAGGCTACTAGTAGTTCTATCTTGTCTCCTTTGATTCATCAGTTACTGGACTTTGAATTTTGTGCTACTCTTTTTTTCGACCGGAGACCAATTCAAGCATTCTTTAAATTTCTCAATACATTGTTCATAATATTCGTCAACATCTTTTTTTTCTATTTCACCATCGTATTGGAAACTATCTTCTAGCTACGAAAATATTCCTATACTGAGATCAGAAACTGCACACAATGACATTCATGTCATTTATACATCCTACAAAAGATGATACTCTTACTTATATGCATGACTCAAAGCAATATCTTATCTTATGTGACATGTATCATATTCGTGTTCAATATTATGTCAATAATACGTTTTGAAATAGTGAAATGAAATTTTCATATTTTTACATGCAAAAGCTTCATATATCATTATTTGAATTTCTATCTATGCAATTTCAACTTTATATCCAACAAATATGAAAAACTCAATACAAAATATTCTTTTCGAAATTTCACTTTCTTCTATATTTGTAGAGAATTTAAAACTAAAAATTTAAAACTTCAATAGATGTTAATATAAACTTAGTATGCAGCCGGATGTATTAAATTTACCTCAAGCTCCGATATAAACTTCTGTTATTAAAAAAAAATAAACACAGCTTGTAAAGAAGAATTTCAATCATTTCTTAATAAAAACGTAATAAATAAAGATTGTATACGTTTTATCATTCAACAATTCTTTCGATTTTATCAACTTTGTTTTCATAACAATATGAGATAAAATTTATGATATCTATTATATTATTGGGGACTATTAATATTAATAAATATGCAGAAAAAAATTAATTTTCATCGATTTCAATGGAGTTGAAATATGTTGTCGAAGATATAATTCTATACAGCTTTTCTCTATAGATTAATACCGGCCTTAGTCTTCTAAATAATGGCAAAAGACTATCGACACCACTATACTGAACTCTGAGTAAACCTACTAATAAATGACACTTTATAAACTTTTACGAAACTTATTTGACTTTGTTTATATTCACATAACAAGAAAAATTTTTTAAAAATGGCATTCACACTCCAATGACTTTAAAAAAACTCTAAAAGGCAACTCAAAAGAATTGTTCTTACATATATGTCGATTTGGTACATTCCAAATTAGGATAAGGTTCTAAGAAAATTGCTATCTTTCGTGTTATTAAATCTACTATGACTGGACTATTTAAATAGAATCATTTAAATAATTCCGTTCTTTTTAGAGACATAGATGAATTCTGTTAATAAAAATTATTCAATACTGAGGAAGCCATAGCAATGATTTTTTTTGCAGGCCCTTTTTCGAATGTAATGTAATATAATGATATTTTATATGCAATGTAAATGTAAATGACTGTTTTTTAAATATAATAATTTTTATTCATTCAGCAACTCGACATTCTCTATAAAAAATATGTATTAATTTACGTACATCGAAAAACTATTAGCTTCAGAGATACTTTAACTTTAATTTTGTAAAATCTATGCCCAAACGACAGAAATAATATGAATACAAGAATACTATCTATGTCTTTTATACGATAAATTTTCTATTTAAGTATATACTAGATATAGATAAATACATAAAAGATTAGCAAAGACTCTTGTGTAAAGTGTATTTCTCTACAATTAGTATATAATATATCAATACTCGTCAATTTTTGGTTATTGACTTAGATAAATTCCCGGTTGGTCGGCAACCTCCTGAATTAAAAATTGAGTTCCTCTGTCTCCTTCATTCGTTTATGAATTGAAACATAAATTGAAATATAAAAATATCATAAGCTTCCAACAATTAATACTGATACATATGTTGCCACGGACGTACATTTATAGGCATATAGAATTTCTATGTAACGGTACTAGCAGCTTTTTGCATTTTGTTAGAAATTAAAATCGAACGGCGGTAATATGTATAGGGAGAAGTCGTTTAAAATTATATTCCCGAAAACATGTTTCAATCCTATTGAAATCGGTAGGGATTATCGGTTTCTGCATAATTGTCTTAATTATTTGTTTTAGACCCACAATTAGAATTTCTGAAATGTGGTTTCTAAAATCTGGATGCTAATATTCAGATGATATGTAATTAGTAGTTAGATTTTATGTAGAGAATACCATTTAATTTATAGTTTTACTTTTTTTTATGTATGATAAATTACGTTATTAAAAACCATGTTTCTAACAATATGTTAGTGTATGATCAATTCTTGTATCTAACTCGTGTCATTTATCAAACTATATTATTCATTTCCTATACTTATAGAAAAAAATCACAATTAAAATAACTCTATTCCAGTTCGGTAATAATACGCCGAGACTAAGAACATAATTAAAGACAGAGCACCAGTCATTGAAAAATGTTTAGGACAGTCAAAGAAATCAGAATTACACACACATATACGCGCGCGCACGCACGCACACATTTATAAACATGTATATTTTATATATTATATTATATGTTCTGTGTGTGTATATGTGTGTATTAAATTGTTATGTTATGCAATATTATTATTGCAAATAACAATAAAGTCTTATATTTTAGTAACTTTAAAATCATAAAGCATTCAACAATTTATGCGCATTGTTCAGTCAAGAAATCTCAATCTTTCAGTAATTTAACATTAATTTTCTTAAAGAAATAAAATTTTGCTCTTTTAAAAAGCGCAACATTCAGATATATGCTTTTTCAATTATTTTTCTTTGAAAATGAATTTTCCCAAACTATCACTATAATGACAAAAATATTAACAAAAAAATTCATTGTGTTTAACAAAAAAAGCTATTTATTAAAAGATTTATTATAACCAATAGTATTAATAATAACAAATCAATAGAGTAATCAAGCTTGGAGATCACAGAATTAAAATAGATACACATTCACAGTATCACAATGCACGTCAATAGACAATCATCCTCAAAAATTAATTACACTCACTATACTTCAACGGCCTTTATAAATCGGCCATAAAAGATGCTTTTATAGACTGAGACATTAAAAAGAAGATATTTGCATTAAAGAAATTGAAACAATCGATGAGAATAAAAATATCATAATTGTGCTTTCTGATAGCGGACAAATGGTAAATAGTCCAAAAGAAATAAAACTGAAAAGATACAAGTAGATATATTTGTTGATTTCTTTATAAGTATATTTGTTGTAAGTATATTTGTTGCAAATATATCTTGAAATATTTCAAGAAAAAAGATATAATGAATATAATATTTTATTACAAATTATATGAAATTTCACTTCTAAATTACCTCATATCTATATTTTCTTGATTTGAGAAGAAAACTTACAAACTTATATTCTTTTACTTGTGTTTGTATTTATATTTCCCCCCCCCCCCCTAAAAAAATAAGAAAATTCAAGAAACAAAATTATTAAATAAAAACAAAATTATGTATAAAAATGTTACACCCATAACTTGTAAAAGTTATATTTCAAAAAATAAACGCTCAAATATAAGACTTGAATATTAAATTTTCATTAATCGATTAAAATTATAATTTATCTGTTCTATTATAATTAATTATATTATAATTATTATATATTATAATTAATTGTATTAATTATATTCTATTATAATAAATTATAATTAATTATATTAATTATATTCTATTATAATAAATTATAATTAATCAAATTACAATGACAATTAAATTAGAATTAGAATTAGTCTGTTCAATTAAAATTTAAAGTTTAAAATTTAAAAATTTGTTTAAAGTAACGACTCATATTTCGGCTTTTCAATGTTACATCTTCCAAAATATGCTGCATTTTGCTCAAGAACTTAAGATTTATGTGAATTTCGCCTATTTAAAGGTGAACTTCTTAAAGTGAGAGTATTAACACCAACTTGATGTATCAAATTAACAACTACATAAATTGTAAATAAATTGTGAAATAAAATACACGATAGGAACATATCCTATAAATTGATTATCGTCACCTAATACAATGTGTTATGTTCTCTTAGCTTTCTTTCCGAAAAATATGACCTAATGTGCATTAGACACAAAATATATGTTACAATAAAAAAATTAATAGGTAAAAAATAGCCCCTATTTTCAAAAATAAAATATAAAATAGTTATGATATGCATTGAATAAAAAAATAATATTTCAAATTACTATCGTTTAAGAAACAATTTTACAATATTTTTACAATAAAAAATAAAATTTTGAATAGTTTCGTTTTGTTTCAATTTGTTGTAAATTTCAACTTTTCACTGTAAGACTAAATGATTTATAGAAACTTTAAATTTTCATTAAAAGATATTTAACTCTTTCGCTGTTTAATTCATATGACGTACGGATAGGCAAAGACGCACGACCTAATGACCTCTCTATTTAGTCTGTACGTCATACGGGCATAATGAGTGAGCAGATCGTTTTATTTATGCTATCTGCTTCATTAGGTCATTTCATTAGGTTATTCATTAGATGTTTCTACAACTCAGAAATAAGCATTCAAAAAAATAGCATTGGCCGTTGAATTTATCGTAAAATTTATCATACACGAACAAACTATTAAAATATTTTTTAAAATATACCTGTATTTTCTATCACGATCACAAATCACAAATATCATATTTCTATCATAATTTAACCAATTACATTTTTTAAGCGTTTTTCATAATTTTACTAAACAGCGAAAGAGTTAAAAAACAACATTTTTCTAATTGACAGTTCAATTATGTTCTAAAGTCACACGAAAGTGTAATTGAACGCAAAAACCTACTACTTATCTCTATTTTCTATGATTATTTTCAAAACTACCTTTTCATTAACACTATTTTATCGATAAAAACCTTTCTGTCATACGCAGTTCTTCATCTAAATTTTCTCTAAAATTAAAACTTCAGATGAAAAAATCATATTCTATATTTTTATAACTACTAAAATCTTTGAACTTTTAGCTTTCCTATAATTATAAATTTTAACAAAAGTTAGGTAAAAATGGGATAATATGTCAAAATTACTGTTTTCAAAAGATTTATAATCTGAATGAGGAATTATTTTTCTCTATTAGCAGGATTCTTTTTTATTAATTGTTTCGAAAATCATTAAAAAAAGTGTATCAGAGTTAATCTATTTTTGTATAAGAAAGCATACGATATTTCGATCGTACACAAGATTCTTAACTAGAAAAAAATGTTAGAGGAAAAAGATGAATAATTCAACATGGACTATATTATCGACATCCGTATCTTTTTCAATAATGCATGCTTATGTTAAAGTTGTATTATTTTTTTAAATAAAACGTTTTTTTTGTACACCTACATCAAATCCTTTTATCATTCTATGTAGAAAAATATTAAAACTAATGCGGTCGAAAAATTATTAATTTAAAACTTATTCTGTGGAAGACAAACAAAGATATAACGTACCATGCTTGAGTTTATTTTCCTTGTTTTTCATACGACAAGCTTTACAAAAAATTAAAATATTTTAAATTAAAATTAAAAAATTAAAAACTTAAAATTAAATTATTTTAAATTTATCAATCTAGATATTAATATTTTCCTAAAACAGAAAAGTTTTCTCACATATTATTGCACTTGTACAAAAAATGAAGTATTTAAATACTATGCAATTTATCTTTTTTTAATTTGAACCAAAAAAAAAAGACATGGCTTGTCATAATTTATCTTATATCCTCCGGCTCAAAACTCTTAGGATCAATACTATACTTGTATATATAATGTAATAAAAATAGTACAATAAATATAAATTATAAATTTACAGTATTAATTACACTTATATAAAAGTATACTTTATAAATAAAAGTATAAATCATATATACAATGTCCAACAATAAAATATAAATTGTTGTATTTACGATAAATATAATACATAGCAATATAATTAAACAATACAATTAAATACTATAAATACTTTATACAATATACGATCTGTAATATATTAACATATTATATTATTATATTATTATATATTGTATTAAAAAATATACATACACGATATTCCACAATAAGTACTAAATATTAAAAATAAAACTGTCCAAAGACAGTATTTGAATGACAATATAAGTCCAATATCGTCTCAAAAATGTACGCTATTTCGATAAATATGCTATGTTACAGAATAGATGATTCTTTCTTTTAAAATAAAAGATTTAAAATATATTGCTCAATGCAACGATGATCGAACATGCTCTCTTTTAAACGGTGAGATATAATGCTTTACAACAACAACAAAAAAAGTATTTTATTACGACAGGTATAAAGTCAAGTTATCATCGACTAAAACACAAGAACAACTTTTGGCCTCTTTGATGATATATGTATACAGGGAAGAGAACAACAAAACCGTCGCATGATCCAATTTGAATAATTTAAATAACTTGACACGACAATCAAAATGATTACACGGCTTACGATTCTTTTTCTGGAATGATGGCAAGCAATCCGAAAGAGAATCAATATTGTCAAAATATGAAACGATTTATTTTGCGATTGAAAATATTATACGATCTCAATTGTATACTTCTAAATTTCTAGAAATAAATTCCAACCTCGTACATCCCATATCTAATAACATTAATGATAACTCATAGTAATTATACAAAATAATTAAATTCTAATCGTAAGAATATTATATTGAATACTTATTAAGTCTGTAAAAATGTATTAATATATTTATTGTACATATCTTGATAATAACAATTCGGATATCTTCAGTCCATCTATTATAAATATAACTCATGCGAAACTGTTATGCAAAATTCTACTAAATGTGGACTACAATAGATTACAATAAAACCATAATTTTTATACAAAAATTATTTTTTAGCATTGTGAAAGCATAAAATGATACTCGAGTTTTAGACTATCGATCTAAATTATGTTAGAATATACAACTGATCATGAGTAATCAAGAATTGTTTATCGACATAACATAGGAAATGTTTATCCTGAAAAGAATAGAATTCCTAAATACTATATAACCGGTGCCAAAAACACAAATTAGATTTTTTTATAACTTATAGAGATTTACAATAAATGTATAAAAATATAATATAAATAAATATATACAATATAAATAGATAACATGCATAATTAATCAACTTTATAAATAATACTTATAAATAAAACTTATAAATGAAAATTATGTTCGTGAGAATTTTGGTTTGTCGGAACAGGGCCCCTCGACCGGAGTTGCGGCGTAAAAGCAACTCTCCCGAACACGGGTTGCGCCGTGAGGACAACTCACCTTAGGACACTCGTAGCGTAAAACCAACTCGCCTTAAGCACTCGTGGCTTAGGACCAACTCTACGGGCGAGCCTTTGTTCCCACCTTGAGCCACGTGACTGCCCAAGGGAAGGGGAACCGAGGTTACTTCTATGCGTTTCTCGGTCCCGTATTTTAGAATCTTTTTAAGATCCAAGCTATTAGGTTGATCTTTGCGACACGGAAGCTAATAACGAGGGCATAGCCCCACCCATATCTCAGCGAGCGTTTAAACATACAGTCCACTCAACAATTAAGACCTCGCCACGCTACTCACGCGCGCTAACAAATTATATTATAAATTTAAATATTATAAATTTATAAATAAAAAATTAGAAATTAGAAATAATTTCAATTAAAGTTTTCGAAGGCCTGATTTTTTTTAATGGACTACATATATCAAAAAACTATTATATTTGTTTAAATTATAATTTTTATTTATATTTTTAAGAGATAAATTATTTTCTGAATAATGTCGTTTATATAGTTTATATAGTCGTTTATATAGTCTGTGTCTATTGCGAATTAAATAATATTAGATAAATGTAATTATATATGTATTGTAGATACAGATATAGATCAAATAGATATGTAAATATTTTATTAATTTTCCTTTTAAGCATTATTCAGTGTAATAATATACGACCCTTATTTTCAAGTAATTTGCATATTCTAATAGTATTACAGGACAAGATGAGAAGTGGAATTATTATCACAAAAGCTTGCTGATATATATTCAGTTTATAGCAAACATTATGAATCTAGTTTATTTACATGTAAGTAACTGGTTTGTTACATCAATGAATATATTATTCTCCGTAGTAACCAATGCAACATTCTATTTTCGAATTAGGGTATCAACTGTTTTAATTACTAATCTAAATTAGATCGTCAGCAACAAAATAATGCGGAAAACATGGGCATTATTATATAAATATTAATAAATTAAAAATTATATCCTGTATTTTATTCGCTAATGAAAAATGAAAAAGGAAGGAAAGTTGTTGTATATTTTTTGTTGAAATGAAATCCTCAATTTCAAATAAGTTTCAGTATAAAAACGTTTTTCTTCTCTACATGGAACGTACATTTATGGTAAATGATATATCAGATATTCGAAATTGTAAATTCAAAATATATGTATTGTAAATTCAAAAAGAACTTTGATTTACAATACATATATTTTCCTGCGAGAAAAGTTCACGCATGAAATATAACAATATTCAGTACATATATTTCTCCATAATGCCATAATTATTTCTAATATACATACTCATATTGCACATATCATTTACCACTATCACTTATCACTCTATTAGTTAGTAAAGTAATTGATATTCATATACTTTTTGCTAAATGCAATATACATATATTCTTCTAAAAAAGTTACTTTTTTACTTTCAATGCGATTTAATTCATAACCATTGCATTATATCATATTTTTTAAAATGAAAGAAATAGAATAAAACAGATCTCTTTCATCAGTAAATTATCGAAGATGTATATATGACGTTTGAGAAATGTAAAGTGATGTGAAGATAAAAGGAAAGAAATGTTAAAGCCACAAAAAATATAAATTTTTATATTATCAAGATTATGCTTTCATAACAAACTTTTATGTAGCATTATCGTATAATGTTATCTTTTGCCATAAAAGCATTTGTAAAAAGGAATACGATGCAACGAACTGAGTTGCTGATTTCTGCATAGACACCCAGTGAATGATATAACCAGGATATTGATCAGAATAAGGAATGCAGGTCGGTATACAATACGCCATCTACACGAAGAAAATTTAACTTTCTAACATTATATGCAATAAATTTTTGTAAACAAAATCAAAACTATCCGAACAATTCAAATATTATTTCAAAATATTCATATTCTAAAATTAATAAAAAATACATTTATTTATTAGATTTTATGACTTTATTTATTAGTCTTACTAATAAATTACTAACTACCACACTATAATAGCAATTAGGATCTACACAAAAGTAATGCGTTATTTACATATATAGCTTTTAAAAATTTTTGTACAAATTACTTCCGCGTAGGACATTAAAAAATAAACATATAAAATGTGTTCACATGCTTTACATTACATTATACTTTCATAATTTACACTTCTTACAAAGCTTAAACTTATTTTTGTAGTTTATCTCCATATAGCATAATGAATATCAACATTTCATTTTCTAAACACTAAAAGACACTCAAAAATTTTTTGTATCCCTTAGTCTTTTTCCTTTTACTTGTTACAATATTTAAAAATCGTGTTTTTCTTCGTAAACAAAATTCGTCATATCTAAAAATTAATTCGTTTTTATAAAATTTTTTACATAATTTCTTTAAAAATGAAACGTTTAAACATCCATTTAATTCGGACAAACTTTAAGAAAAGAATCGGAAGATAAATCATTAACTGAATATCATGGCGAGTTCATAAAAACAATGAAAAATCAACGTATAAATGTTCAAAATGCAAATCAGATAAATTTATTAAAAAAGTAATATCTCAATAAAAATTTATTTAAAATATTTATATTCACTTAACACTTTTTTGCACAGAATAATAATAGAAAAAAATATATAAGATTTTACTTGAAAATACTGTACAACTATATATTATATACATATATAATGTGTACCATTATACTTTGAAAAATAACATGATATAGAATTTGGATCTTTTTAAATCAATAATTAATAAACATTATAATTTTCATTAACAAATATAATTATTTATATATATTTCGCAAACTTTTTTATTTAAAAAGAAAATTAATATTTTGTTTAAAAGAGTAGCAAATTTTTTGAAAAACATGTAAGAAAAGTACCTATATACAGGACGTATAAAAATACACGAGCAATTTTATGGTGGATTCAGTACACTAAAATGAAAGTTTATACAAACATATGATATAATTACGATATGTCTATTTCTAGTAAAAATTGTTTTCTAATAGTTCTTTTGATAAACTAAGTTCTTCATTTAAATGTTTATAAATAAACATATGTTTGACGGTTGTTAAATTCGAACGGCTGCATCTTAAAAATAAGGTATATATTTATATGAATTTTTTTTCTCATTTTATGTGCTGAATTTTCCAGTCAAGTACATATGTATATATTATAGTACAGTTTGTATATACAAAAAATAGACGAAAGAAAATTTTTGAAAAGTATTTCTAGATTGTTTCCCATCTAATATTTTCTTTTTCATTCTTTTTTTCTGTAATCGCAGTTAGAAGGAAAATATAACATTCGTGCGGTTTCTATATTTCATAAATTGATACAAATCAACTAACGAAAAATATGTCTTCCGTGCTTCATGAAGTATTTTATTCATGCAATCGATCTTTCAAAAAACACCATATTTCATAATATTACTGATGAACTGACAATAAAAATTGATGTAGTAACGTTCGCGCAAGATAGAATAATAAAAAAGGCCAATAAATCATTAATCCACTTTTGACATATCGTCACCTAAGCAGTATTTAAACTAAGTTTCATACGTAACCTATTAAATTGCAGATATATACAAATATACATGTTTATATAGATATATATTAAATGAAAGTGAAAAATCGTTTCAACCTATACATATTATGTTAAGATTTACAAATATTTATTCTGATTATTTTATGTAACGTATTTTGTAGATTACGAATATTTTTGAAAATTTTCATAAATATATAAACATTCATATCATTCATGAATACATGTTTTAACACGAAAATTTCGAATCAATAAAAAAGGACTCTTAAAGAAAGGGAGATTATAAAAAAAAAACGAATGATATAATAATTTATTGCCAAATATATATGATTTTTATTAAAATCATAATGCAAGTAAAAATTAATTTAATTTAACTAAAAAGTATTACATTTTAAATAATACACGTTATTTCATATTCAATTTATAGTACACATTTGAGTAAATATTCAAATAAGAGTTTCAACATATCTCATTATTAATGGCAAGTATATTGTATAATTGTATACATATAAAATACTATCAATATATATTTTTTTACTTTAAAATGTAATCATGTAATCATGTGAAGAAATTAAAAAATCTATGTAAATATATAATTATATACTTACGTTACTGTTCATAAATATTTAGAAATTTAAATTATTTTATTGTCATTTTCTTATGAAATTAACAGTTCTATTTACTTGTAAATTTTAATTATTTACTCAAAAATCCACAAATAGCATAATAAAATTAAATACATTTTCATTCTACTAGTATCTATCAATTTCGAATATTACTACTTGAATTAATTACGATAATTGCGAAAAATATTCTTTCAATGTAATCTTGCTTAGAACTGCTTAAAATTAAACAATTTTAGAGTAAAAAATTTTTTAAAGAAACTACTCTATTTGTTCCGTTTAATACTTATATATATGTCTGAATTTTATTATATACTTTTTTAAATTAATTTCATATACAGAGAGTCTCATTTTAATCTACGCAATTATTTTCACAACTATTATTCGAAAAAATGTTTGAAATAAAATTTGTTTTCTATTGAGGAAAACATCTTAGGATGATCACCGAATTTGTTTGTAAGTGGAAGCGTTTCCAAGATCTTAAGATCTATTTTCTAAAACAGAATCATATATTTTTTTATACGTTAATTAATGAAGCTCTGTATTCTCAGCAAAGTATTAATTCATGTATGTAAAAAAATGATTAGAGATATTTTGAAAAATCTATCGTATGAAAGACATGAATGTTTATATTTGTACTATCATTGTCTTTTCATGCAAATTTTATGAAATTAAAGTTAAAACATCTTCTAAACTAATATGTAATTCTTCGAGATGTATAAGTTAATACTTTTTTATAGAAAATGTCAAGTTGCATCGATTAATATATAAAAAATATATGCATTATATTTTAAAAAATATATTTAAAAAAAATGAAAATGACCTTGAAATCTAGGACAAATCTAGGAGAAATGTGTTCCTCGAAAGAGAACAAAATTTTTTCACATTTTTTCGAATTAAATAGTTGCGTAGGTTAATTAAAAAACATCAATAATAAAGAATCAAAGACATCAAAGTAAATACATACGTACATATACAGGTCCATTTAAATGAAGCCACTTAAATATTTTTTCCAATTCTGATGATGCAAAAAATATTTTTTGCCTAACATGAATGATATCGAAAGGCCAATAACTGGTAAGAATATTTCTTTTTCATTTTTTTTAGAGTTGTCAAAGTCACTGGTACTTTTCTTCATAGAACTGTGTATTTTTTTATTGCATCATAATATAGCTGATAAAAAAAATACGTCCAGATACGTAAAGGACATGACTGAAAATTTAAGTTTTACATCTCAACTTATTTTTATTCAGATCATAAACCTTGAGCAAGACGCGATCATCGAAAGCCTTATAATAAATGAAAAAAAAGATATTTATTATTTATTACATCGTCAATGAATAGCTTAAAATCCCGATTAGTGTATCGAAATTTGTCAGTAATCCATGATGAAATATTCAACGCAAAGAAAGATCAGCATGATATTCATTTATGATAAAAGTAACCAATATTTGAGAGAAACCGTCCGAGTATACAAAGATATATTTTCTAATCTTATACACTCGACAATGTATCTTTGTGCATTCGAATTGCTTCTCTCTGGTCACTTTTGCCATAAATGAATATCGTATTGATCTTTTCTTGCGTTGAGTTATGGATTACTGACAAATTTCAATACACTGATTTCAAACTGCTAGAAGGAATTATCATTAATGATGTAAATAGTAAACACGTTTATTTACATTTATTATTCGGCTTTCGATTGTCAAGTTTTGACCAAAGTCTATGATCCCGAGAGATAAGTTAATACGGAAAATTTGAATTTTCAAGGTCATGTTTTTACATATTTGAACGTAATGAACTAGCTACACGATACAATAAAAAAAAATATATAGTTGTAGGGAAAAAAAAGCATCTCGAAAATTCCAAAAAAATGATATTGAAAAAAAAATTCTTAGCAGTTATTAGCCTTTCGATACCATTCATGTTAGACAAAAAATGTTTTTTGCATCATCACAATTCGAAAAGATATTTAGATGGCATTATTTAAATAGATCCTATGAATTTATGTAGAACATATGGGTACTTACACAGAGAAGTGGTATAGGAAGCACTTCCAGCCAGTGGGACGCTCCAGAAAATTATAAACTTGACCTTGAAACGTTGCTTTGCCAGCACGCCGATGTTCCTTCACACGGTAACGACCCTCCCACGTATTACGGTCGCCACCGGTGTTTGCACCCAACAATAATCGTGGATCCACACCTGAACAATCGTGAAGTTGAAATCAATATTCCAAATGCCGATAAAAGTTCAGAAATTTCAAGATTTTTCATTAAATTTTGATGAAAATAACAAATGATAAAATAAAATAAAGAATGAGATTTTGGCGCATATTACATATGTATATACTTGATTTTTGTTGCCCAAAAATATTAATATAAATAAACGAATGAAAACATCTATTTATTGTTCATACCCTGTGAATCCTGATACTCACTTTGCATGGTATAAACGTCATAATTAATGCTCTTGAGTAATATCTTCAATTAAACTGATTTTTTATTGCAATATCTAAAAGTTCCATCAAAGGATTAATATATTTCCATTTCAGAAATTAAACATTTATTAAATTAATAATCAGCATTTTATACGATTAATTTCTATCCCTCAACAAAACAATAATTTTTTCAGGAATATATCCAAAGATATTGAACAATAATTTTTGAACACAATCATTCTGTTGTTTCTAACATTTCAAAAATTAAATTGTTTTTAATTTCCTTTCTGTGAACAATCTGATTATTGATTAATACATGTATATGTGCCATCAGGACATTTATTGTAGCATTTTCAATAAATTCATGGGAAAGATAACTATTTCCACACAATAACATCTAAAATTTTTAATAAATCATTACAAAAGTAATAACGAAATGTGTAAGTATAGATACAGTATTAGTATATAGAAGAATATTGGTATTTAGTAGATTTAATATTTTTTTATAAAATTCATTCACAAGATTTTTTATTTTCTGAATTACATACACATTTTTTTATACACATTTTACATACATTTTATAATTTGCACATATTTCTTATGTATTGAAATTTGAAATTTCTATTTATTTTATTGAAATTATTGAAGATACATGATCTAAAACTGTAGCAATGTTTTTAATTTGAATGTACAATGAGGAGCATAGAACCAATAACGATAAAAAATTTAAATTATAATTAATTATAATTAATTATATATATTTCGTACGAAAACAAATTTCATAAAAAACAAATTGTATAACTATCGTATAACCATTTTAAAGTATAAAAATTGTAAAAGCTTTAAAAAATTTATATAATATATTATAAATACCTATGTATGCTTTACTCATTCTAACAAATCTAATTTTAAAAATAAAGTAGAAAAAATTTGTTGTTGTCAGAATTATTTGAGAAAATTTAATACCAACAAATTTATGTATAGCAAGATATAAAAATTAAAATTCTTTAAGCTTGTAACATGTTAAAGATATTTAGGTGGTCTCACTTAAATGGATCATCCTGTATACTAAAAGCGCTGTATATTTGACAAAAAAATTTACATTCTCTTAAAAAGTAATTATACATATATATAATTAATATAATAATATATCTCATTCACACATATACATATTCAGCAATCAACCTAAACTAAAAGAGTTTTTTATTACAAACAATTCGATAGTTAAATGAGTTTTTAGACAACAAAACAATCTATTTATATTTTCAAACAAAATTTCTTGCAAAATATTTAAAATTTAATAAATTATTATTTTCACTAAAAAATTCGTGATATCAAAATTTTTCTCCAACAACATTGTGCAGAACATCATTTTTTATCAATATATTCTTTACCATGAGCCATCATTTTACTTTAATATGAGGCACATTCGTCTTTAATATCTTATTATATATAATACATTATTTTGAAACTCATATTCTTTGTATTGTATGAATGATAGAATATTAATGTGTAAATTAATGTGTTCAAGGATACAATGTTTGATACAATGTTGTCAATGTAGTTTCTTTGATATAACGCTTTACTGAACTTTTTCTTGTATTATTGCTTAGTAACCTAATTGTAACCAGAATTTCACTCCTAAAACGCTCCCGCTAACAGGATATGACATCTACCCTTACATTACAAACTGAAAGTAAACTGATCCTTAGTTGTCAATATTTAAGCTTTATTACGCCACGGATATTTGAAAAAATCTTATACTTATATTAAAAATTTAAAAATAATTCTTGAAATAATTTCAAAAATAATTTCCAATTATATTTTAACTATTTTATATTAAAATTTTAAGAAAGCATAATATTTAAAATTTAATAAATTATTATTTTCACTAAAAAATTCGTGATATCAAAATTTTTCTCCAACAACATTGTGCAGAACATCATTTTTTATCAATATATTCTTTACCATGAGCCATCATTTTACTTTAATATGAGGCACATTCGTCTTTAATATCTTATTATATATAATACATTATTTTGAAACTCATATTCTTTGTATTGTATGAATGATAGAATATTAATGTGTAAATTAATGTGTTCAAAAAATACCACAATAAGGTACTCTATTCTCTACTTATTATTGTTTCATTTTGTTCCAAAAAAAAAATTAAAACTATCAGTTGTAGCTTTGCACTTATTTGAAATGGTTGTCAACAAAATTTGAGTTTAAATAATTAAAGTGTTTTTTAATCGTTTAAACATTCTATTTTTATTTATTTTCATAGCTAACAAATATTTGAACTATTATTATTAATTTTAATATTCTATATCTTATATAGACTATACTACATACAATCAGATAAAAAACAGAATCAAATCTATTCCAAACTTATTATTCATTACGAGTCATTTTTTAATTAAAACCTCTACCAGATATGAAAACATAAATAATAAATACCACATAAATAATCTTTATTAAAAAATAAGATATTTTAAAATTAGATAATAAAACAAAACTTTTATGATTCATCCATAATCTAATGATGTGATCTAATGAAGTTAGTTAAAAGTTGATGGAATTAATGTAAGATAAAGAAAAGAACAATATCCAATGTATTTGTTACTTCTCAAATTATTTAAAAATAATTTAAAAACAATGATGAATATATTGATTTTCTATTGATTGAAAAAAACAAACAATAACCTTTAAATGCAATAATTTAATTTATTAGAAATGGTCTGCATTTTCACGCATCATTACATCTGCATTAAAATTACACTATATTATATCTACATACATATATTAAAATAAAAATTAATTCTTTCCTTTACTATATCTTAACCTCAACCATAGAGTTTTTTCCTCTTTTGTATTTTAAAAGAATTTCTGTAGTCTTACTCTATAAAATTAAAAATGTAGATTCTGTTTTCTTTTAAAATAGATTTTCATATTACACATTATATATTCATTTTATTCATAAATACAAATAAAAATATTATTAATTTTTAACGAATTTAAAAGAACGTATTTAAAGTATATATGATATATTCTTTTTTAGTTAGTGATTTATATAATATGATGCATTGTAAAAATAAATATTAAGTTTTTCAAGATTTAGTGTAACTTACTATTAATAATCCAAAAATTAGCATATACTATGTATTATATATTCTCAATTTTCAAGGAAATATTTTTCTAATCATGAATTTTTTTCAATTTAAACTATACAATTTTTATAAAATTATTTCATTAGATAAAATATCTTTTTTTATCTTCATAATACAAAAAAAAACATATTACATGACATATAAAATTATTGTAATTCAATACGAAAAGAAAACATAAATTTCATATATGTATTATAATCAGTTACTCTCTCTATTTAAATAATAACTAAACTTCATTTCATTGAATTATCGATTCTTCATTCTTCATTCTTTCGATTTAACATAATTATATCAAAAGTAAGTAAATAAATAAAGTAGATAATACTCAAATGCATTAAGAGAGGAAAAAAAAGGAAACAGTAATCATAAATAGTCTCACCTCCGCTAAAGGTATCATTATTTTCGGACTGCAGTGTGGCACTCGTGTCGGATAAAGGCGATGGAGCTGGCCTTAACTCTGGTGGTTCCAATCTCAGTAAATCACTTCCGCCATCTCCACTGCCCTCATTTCCTTTTCCGACCTGTACAATTGTCACATTCAGAGGTCCCCGGTTACCTGTAAAACAGAGAAGCTACAATAAAGTCCGAGCTCTAAAAATAGTCGCCTGTAATGAATGTTTGCAACGATACGACCCTGATACTACTTCCAATTAATTCGTCAGTAAGGATATCCCGCGTTTATGAACCAATGACGAATAGGATTTGTATTAATTCAGTACTTTTTCACGTCTCCATATTGTAAAATTATTAATATATTGTATAAAAGTTACTACTACTAATGAATAAAATTATCTAATATTCCATAAGACATTCATTTTATTTCATAACTTTGGAGAGTCTTTTTGGCCAATAATCCATTATTATGGCCAATAATTTTATGATTTTAATTTCGATATACTAATAATTCAATTTTTTGTAATTACTAACTAACATAATTTTTCATATTTCTTTTTTGTAATCTTAGAGAATATTTGAAAGTCTTATATTATCTTATATTATCTTATTACTTTATAAATTTTTATTATATTCTAGGATAATTTTTATACTTACTATTATGTAACACATATAATTATATAAGCTGTATAATTTTATATTTTGCTATTACATAATCTATAGACGCATAAAACAATGAGAAACAAGAAAGCTATAATATTTTTTCACTGATTATATGAAAATTAGAGGAAATTATTATAATTAGAGGTTATATTTTCAATCGATAGTGGTATTGTAAAAACGACAATTAATTATTACAAGCTTAACTAAAAATATTATTAGATTTAATGTGATATGTGACAATTACATCTATATAGAGTGTAATTTTGACAATAGTTTAAAAATAAACTAAATACTACTAAACTAATATTTATCTTATATCTATTCTCAATTCCAAAACTATAAAATATTAGATTATAAAATATTAGAATATAAAAATACTGATACTAAGTATTTATACCATATTTACATTACAAAATGCCAGTTACAAATAGTATAGTCAATATAATAAAAAAAAAATAGATTAAACATACTCTTTGATGAATATGAATGTGTATAGAAATTGTATAGTTATTGAAAATATAATGCATACTGCAGCAATTGTGAATTTATTTAAAATCTTATAATCGATTATAATTAAAGTATAAGCTCTCATTATCAATGTTCCTATTATATAATATTTCAAAACGTGTATATTAAATACGTAAAATATTAAATACATATAAGTACAATTTGCTTATTATATCTTTCAAAATACATAAAAAATATTATTACGAATGATATTCCAATCCTGTTGACTAAGAATGAATTATTTTTTATTTTTAAAAATGAATGAATTTCGATTTCAATATTTATTCGAGTAAAACATAATTGCGGAAGAAATTACGGAGTGAAATTTCGTAAAAACAAGAATATTTTTTTATAAGCATCAGTTTATACAAAATAATTCCGTCAAGAATGTTTTAATATGTCATAATAAATTGAATTTTAACTTTTCTTCTTACTCTTTTTATAATTACAGTTTTTCACATACACATACACACACACCTGTCAAATTTAAAATATTTAAAACAGAAAATAAAAAGAGATTTAAACATTTTATAAATCTTAATGAATCTGTTAATTAAAATTGCATCATTTCTGAAATACTGTTAATATTTCTTACACTCATTTAAAAGAATGTACAAATAAACATGGACTTGCAGATATAATTACCATATATGTTATTCTTATTAATAAAACAAATAAAATCTACTCTATAATTATAATAATAATATAACTATAAACTATAACAATTGTATAATAATTTTTAATATATCCATGGTAATTACATAGTAAACTTCGTGATTTTTCTTCGGATTTATTTACATATGTGTTCTGGTATATATTTTTCGCAATCTGTGCAACTTTAATTAATAAATTAATCTGTTCAGGTGATTTCCCATAATTCTAATTATTAAAATATGCGTACGAAAGACGTTAAGCTTCTTGTTCACATAAAATAATTTATTCTATTTTTAGATAAGGACAACGGTTTGCCCGTTTTTTATGCTGGCATGAAGTCCTGAACGTCTGCCACGCTCTATCACGGCTGTTGATATGATAGTTTATTGTTTTCTTTCTCGGCAACTGACCCATGTGCCTGCAATGTTTGATCCGAAAACGGTTGGCATCGACCATTCATCTTTCACCGTTTGTAGAGGAATTACGTCAGAGCAATCAAACGGCTCACGATTCAAAGTAATCGGTCCGCTGTCGCCATTACTTTCCTAAATAAAGCAGGCCCAGTGTCAGTTACTTGCAATATTCAACAGATTTTTTTTTATTAACCCCTAAAGCTTCTGCAGTTTGTCCTGATGGATATTCGGCAGATCGTTACATATGTCGGTTTGACGGTATCATGTGGATCCTACTCCCAGTGGAGGAATATAGTTGCATAATGATTTTAGTTCATGAGCGAATTACAAGATCCTGTGATGTTGTCCATATACAAGGTGTTAGCTAGAGGGTTTGGATGATTTGTTGTTCTATCTTTGTATCTATAGGAAAATAGTTGAATTTCTTCCCACACAGAGGGAATTTGTAAGTCCTTTTTGTTCTTGATGTACCACAGCGTTAGCTATTGTTCTGAGTATTATAGATTGCATAGCTTCCAACTTTGTAATATGGCTTTTGGCAGCCATTCCCTAAAGCTGGGTGCCATATGTCCATATAGGTTTCATTATAACTTTGTATATCAATAATTTGTTTGTTTTCTATACTTAATTTCGATTTACGGCTAGTTAACCAGAACATTTCTTTTCTTTTGGTTCGGATTTGTTGTATTTTTTTGTTTCCATGTTAACTTTGAATCTAGGTGTAGTCCGAGATATTTGATTTGTAGCGGCTATAGCATCATACAAAGATATAAAAATCACCAGCCGCAAATAGATGCAGCGCGTCTACGGATCGATGACAATCACCCATCAAGTTAAGCGTGCAGCGTGCGGATCAGCTCTAGAATGGATGCCGTTTTCTGCGTAACAGCCAAGCGTCTGGAGTATGGTCACCGCCATCAGTGGGCAATAAGTTTTTAAATCTCTTTCTATAGAGATCCCCCTCAGAACGTGACAGTACAATTAAACCCACATAAAAAGTCGATTATACAATAGCTACATAAGGCCCTCTAATCTTCTAAGACTTGCGAGATCCCTAGAAGGAATAAGGATGCTTGTAAACTATAAATGTCACTATAAATGACACTCAGAGGTACGGACAAGATCAATTGAATGGCCTATCCGAGCATCGTCACTTATAGAATCAGTAGTTGTTCTAGTATTTGTTCGTGAGCTTCTGAAGTGATCACATCTCAACGAGAGGAGCCAGCAGCAACTTGCCATTGCATCACGTCTCAGTGACAAGTCTACCAAAGCAGAGAGAGAACCAAAATAAAAAAATCATAGAAGGAAAGACCGGAAGAAGGAAAAAACGAAAACGACGGCATCCACCACACGACTCGCAGGAAAAAGGAAGGTAATAGAGCAAGAAATAATACCTATTATAACTAGGAAGAGATCATCCTCCCTTACCAACTCAAGGCCAACAACATCAGATATGGAGACGTTAAAACCAAACATACCAACACACAATAAATTTGGCATCTTGGCGGAATGTCTAATGAACGACGTGGAACATATAAACGACAATAAAGCAAACAATAAAAACACTGAGACACAAACACATTCAAGCATCACTACCGACCAAAGCAAAGTTGAACTACCCCCCATATACATACACAATAACTACCCGAAACTACTCGAAGCCCTGAAAATAAAATACAATAACAGATTCCACACTAAGTAAACCTCGGAGAAGCTAAAAATTATCAAAACATAACACACTTTAATGAATTTAAGGAGCTATGTCGCAAAGATAACATACAGTTCCATACATAGATAATTAGCACTGAAAAAATTCTCACTGTCCTAAGGGAATAGTAAAGCTATCCGAAAAGACTATCATTAACAACATAAAAAGTCAGAGACCAAACCCTCTAAATTGTACCCATACATGATACCCCGTACACAGAGTGACCTTCGTGCTAGATATAACTCTCGCAAAAGTTAACTAGGCAAGATTTATCGAAAACTTGAAAATTTATTGAAGGAAATTTGAATCCAAAATACCGGTGCCAGACACACGGCTAATTACTCTAAATGTCCAGCATTACTCGCATTTTTCGCCAAGAGAAATGCACATAAAATACAGTTACAGTCCAACACACAATACTAATACCTCCCACCACCACAAGCCTTTCCCACCCTAACCAGAACGCCATACCACATAACAAGCACGTACACAAACACATACAGGGTTTCGGGGCAACACAGGCAAATTGTGCCAATATAACTGCAAAACACCCTTCCCAAGAACCCCCACACCATTAGAAAATAATAGGAACACAATAAACGAAGCCCTGGACGAAATAAAATCATCCGATCTCGACTTATTCTTAAGAGTAATAGAGCTGATTCAAATACATTACATGAAATGCATCAATAACTTAGAAAGGGTCAAGGCCATAAATTGTAAAAAAAACTTGAAGCTGATTCTTAATCACCAAATCAAAATAATATTATGGAATGCTACTAGTATCAAAAATAAGAATCAAGAGTTTCAGAAGTTCCTAGAAGACCACCTCATATATATCGCAATAATAACGGAAACCTGGTTAGCACCAGCGGATACTCTACACATCTCTGAATACCATATAACTAAAAAGGACAGAATTCCTGAAGAAGGAAAGACGCCCAGAGAATAAGTGCTACACACAATAGGATCCTAGTAGAACACATCACGCAATCTACAATTACTTCCATAAAAACCGTTACCATCAGAACTAAGACTAGACCTAGACGAACTAACTAAAAGCAGCACAAAATATTATCTAATTGAAGGCGACTTTAATGCTAAGCACCAGCTGTAGATCAACATCAAAAGAAACGGTGTAACTATAAAAAATCAGGCTGAGGCTGAAAATTATGAAATAATACACAGTTCCACGTTCACATACAAACAATCAAACTGCAATCCATCTAATATAGATTTCTTTCGAATTTTCCATACGCACAAACAATCAGAACAATAGACGAACTCTCCTCTAATCACTTTCTGGTGATATTAACAATAACAACAAACTACAACATGAAAACAAACAGAACAACGTACAGACTGTATATTTTACACAAGGATTTGTAACACATTTCATATCAACCCCGAATTCAAAAGTACCGAGGACGTGGACAAACAGGTCGAACAATTCAAATAAAACATACAATACGTATACTGAAAGGCCACACATACTGTCAATGCACCAATCAAAACAACCATAACAGACACATATCTATATAACCTGATAAAAAGCAGAAATAAACACAGACAAAAATATAAAAAAACGGGTAATACTATAGACAGATCGGAATATACTAACAATAAACACAGAAGAAAATCACAAAAATCAGAAACAAAATAGCCAGAACAGACTCGACAGGATCGCAAAAGCAGACCATACATGGCAGACTTACAAAATTACCGGAGGAAATAACACCAAAAAGACGCACAAATGAATAACATCTACTACACTGACTCGGAAAAAGCGGAAGGTATTGCCACCACATTCGCAACCACACACAACACAACGTTCTCACTGGCCGAACAAATAACCAGAAAAATACAAGAAAACAAGAAAAGGAAACGGAAATCGCGAAACAAATAATCATTTTCCCGCAACACATATATAGTATAATCAAAAAATTGCCTAACGGTAAGGCACCCGGTCCCGATAAAATTACAGCAGAAAAACTCAAAAATCTGCCTAAGAAAACAATAATACAAATTTACTATATTTTTAAAACATACATCCAGACATCCTAGTTCCCCATAATATGGAAATTAGCGAAAATCTACTCCATCCCAAAACCTGGCAAAACTAAAACCGACATCCATAACTACAAACCCATCAGCTTACTTAGAAGCTTACTCAGTAAAGTCCTAGAAAAAATAATATACATTCACCTCCTCAGACACCTAAACGAGAACAATATAATCATCCTACAACAATACGGCTTCAGAGAAAACCACTCATGCTTAGAGTCATGCAATCATTGAATACAACAAGAACAGATTTATAGCTCACACTGCTAGACCTCAAGAAAGACTTTGATTCAGTCTGGCATGACGCTCTAATTTTTAAACTGGATAAAATCGGAACATTAATAACAATAGTTAAAATAATTAAAAACTACCTCACTGACAGAAGGTAGTATTGTATGTAACAATAAAAGGCTCCAATTCTAGCATAAAAGAGATAGAATCCTCGAAGTCCCACAGACCTCGATACTTGGACCAATATTATACAACAAAACCTACCAGTAGAATTAAACATGTAGCAATATAAAATCCATAATCCAAAGTGACCAAACAAACTGGGAAACCTATACTCAATTTTGTAATAAGATACACACAAAGGAGGCATTTAAGTACCACGGAAGAATCTATTAATGAAGAAATAAACACCCTTGTCTTAAAACACACTTCCCATAACTGCCCAAAATCATTCGAACAATACTGATCATTTCCAAAACTTAATAAAAGAAAGGAACCAATACAGGAGAAATAACTAAAAACCCAACCTACAAACCACTTAGAAATATGCTTACAAATTCCATGCAGAAAAGAATCAGAATTGAAAATTCAAACTTGTCAAGACAAACTTGGCAATATTAAAATCACGGGCAATACCTTCTGGCAAACATAAAATTACCATATTTCCGCAATAAACATATTTCCGCAACTGGAAACTGACTATAGAAATAGACACAAGCAATCACCTTCACCAGAAAAAGAATTTCATCCACGAATTAAATTACCATATCAGAATACTCCATTTTATGAACACACATAATGAGAGTCAACCTAGCTTACCCAGCACTAAAAAAGTTGTACCCTTTCAATACAAGAAATAGTAAGTTAAAGATATCAATAAAAATAAATCTCTATAAGACATGTCAGATCCATCATTATATATGGACATTAAATCTGGGCTGCAATAGAAAAATCAAATATTAACAAAGTCCAGAAAATGGAAATAAATTCCTCTACATTATACTAAATGAGCTCTACGACTCATCATGAGAACTATACGCTCTAGCAAACATACTCACAATTAAAGAATATATAAACAAATCGCTACAATCAAATTATAACTTCGATCACCATAATCCGATCATAAAAAGCACAGGAAATTATATACCGCTTAAACTAAAAATTAAACAAGCATTAACAGGCTAAAGCAAATCTCAAATCTCAATAGAACACTAACAAAGAGAGCAGGTTTTTTGAAAATTTATGCTTGCTGCATAACTCACATTTTCTCATTTATTCATCCTATAAGAACTTAAAATTAAACCTAAACGATTACGATTATATGCAGGTAGAAGAATTACTTAAATTACATCAGGAACTGCGAGAGAACATACACCAGTCACCAAAACAAAAGAAAAAAAGAATTAAACAGTTTCAGAAAAAAAGATCAGAAAGTTCAGTACAGGAGTTAAGTTAAAGTTATTTACGACTCTAGTTGCCATCCATCTTGCCATCGTCAATATTCATCATTCGCACACACACAAACTGACATCAGTCGTTATATATCTCTGATTCAAGCAAGAATCGCATATTATAAGCCATCAGGCTTATTGCATAATAAATCCAGGCAAGATACGACATATTCATTCATTTCTTAGTGGGTGGTCCTTCGAACTCCAAGTGGATATACGCAAAGGACACCAGTCGTGACTTAACAGTATGAGTTTCATTCCAAAATTTCTTAATTTTTAATTTATATAATTTTATATCTGAATCAGCATTATATATGATAAATTATATAAATTAAAAATTAATATGATATATATCAATGAAATTAATTCCGAAAAATACAATCAACTGTATACAAAAATGATATCGGTTGATTTGTTCAAATGGATCGTAGATAAATATCAAATTATGTGATAAATATTTGATTTAAAATATGAAAATTTGATAGAATGGTTTTTGTAATTTATCACTATTATAGCTAGACATAAAATAATATTTGACAATTCAATTGTTGTAATAGTAACTATATTATAACGATTTTAAAGAAAATTTATTCTGTTTCTAAAACTTCATTATTCATTATTCATTTTAAATTTCCAGTTCCTTTATTACTTTATTTCAAAATCTTCAACCTTTATAATGCTAAAATTTTGGAAATATACATATTACATCCAAATTCAAACTTTCCTTTTTAATACTTTCTATATTTCTATCCATTTTAGCGTAAAGTAAAATAAAGCAGACTTTATTCTTTCTTAAATTTTTCCTAGTTCATTAATATATAGACAAGATTTATAGACAGATATTCTTAAATTTTATTTCTAGTTCATTAAAATCAATTGTACAAGCTGACTTTACGATCTGCAGACGTAATTGGAAGAGATCTAATATGAGGAAATTTTGCATATATTGTTTTTAAATACATATTACATAGTATCATGATACATCATTTCTATCCATTCTATTAACATGTTTTTGTTAAATTAACAAAAATATATTGGAAATACAAGATTCCTAATACATGGATGTAGTTTTCTCAATATGCGGCAATGGGTTAAAAACTTGAATTATAATTATATTATATTTTTTATTGAAATAGTTTTTATTCTTTTTTATATGAAAATTGAAACAATAACATTATTTTAAATTAAATCATAAACCATAAATATACTTTGTACGTTTGTATTTTCTTATTTTTGACAACATTTACAGCTGCCTCCATCATGTCTAAATTGTTTTCCAATATTTTTTATTCGGAATGAATTTATGTAATTAAATATTCTATAGTAGTGTTTACAAGTTAACAAATTTATTTGAAAAATACATTTTAATAAAGTCATGTTTCTAATATGGTAAGCCCAATACTGACAGATTATCTGCCTATAGTAAGTACAAAAAATTTTTACGCAAAAGTTTTATTATTCTTGTTCCTTGGCCACATGGCTACACTTTCTTTTAAGCAAAGAAACAAGACTCTCAACCATGGATTGACGCATGGTACCAACTTCCCCGAACACGTGAGAAGCACGAGCCAGCGAGATGACTCAGGACGGCAACGGGTATCTCGCCCTTCGTGCCCCACCTTGGACCCGCCATTTTCCGAAGCCGAAGGAAGGGGAACCGAGAAGACGTTCGGGCTTTCCTTCGGCTTCCAATTCAGAATCATTTCGACTTTCGATAGATAAAGTTCATTCTCTTGCGACACAAAGTTACCACAAGGAGACAAGCCCCTAATACTCAGCGTGCGAAAAGTCATACAGTCCAAACTTTACTAATCACGATCTCGTCTCGCTCTACACGCGCACGAACAATTCTTATAATTAAACGTCACCCAACTTTAGAAAAATCATAATGAAAGCTTGTGAAGAATTGCGATTTAAAAACATAATTCATAAAATATATAATTATTTCAAAAGATATGACAAAATACAACAGAGCAAATACAAAATATTTGTAATAACTATTTTGACTAATCAACTTTCAATACATTAGTTAGTGGCTACCGATCTGATTCTTTACGCATAACAATAGTGCACTAATCACAACGATCGTGAATGTAGTACATTTCTTAGCTTGTGAGATTTTAAATCTCTTCGTATTGAGGACCTTTCCCATATTAAGCGCTTTTCTTCAAAATTTTTAACCAATTCAGGACAATTTTAGCTAAAATTTCCAATGCTTTTTTCCTGCAAAATAACAATAATTGCCGTAAAGTATGTGCACGCAGAAGTCACTAATTGTAAGAGACGGTTTCTAGAAGGCCATATCTGCCCACGTTAGTTAGTCTGAAAGAGAAATTCTGAAAAGCTCCTGTGACTGGTTTTGATATACTTCTCATTTTTTAACTTTAATCCTTCAGAGCTTTTTAGAAGGAAGGGAAAAACGAAAAAATTAAGACGAAAGCTCTGAGGAGGAAAAAATTAAGAGCGGAAGTCAATCTTCAAAATCAAATCATAATAGTCAAATTAAAGTTCATTTCAGTCATTAGCAATCAGGTCACTAAGGCATTTGATTAAATGAAGTCTTGCAACCATCAATCGAGTTACTCAATTCCACACTAATGAGTTATCTTTCAGCGATAATCTATTTCAAGTGCAATAACCAAGTATGCAACCGAATACAATCATCTCGTGTCCTAACCACTAGAACAAAGACTCTACAAAGTTTCAAGCATTACCAAATGAATAATGGACGAAATGTCTTATTATATTATAATACATTATTCAATTCAGATTACATTAACATATCATAAATTGTAGTAAATCAGACCATATAAATACATCCTGTTTTATTTCATATAAATGACAAATTCATATTATTTTTGTGACGTCGGACAACCGACGTCTGTTTAGTCCCCAGAGTTATTGAGGAGATTTGGCGTGTTTTGATACGGGATGTTCTGTACCAAGAGTGTAAGTGGAGAAAAAATGAATATGCGTGAGAGTGTACTGATTATGAGGTATGGAATATTCGATCGGTCTTTGTTCTGGAGCAAGTGGCTCCAACTGGTTTTACGATCGGTACAGATCAAACGGCAAACGAAAATGAATCTACACTAAATACAATATTCAATAAACACTATAGCGTGCTGATCTGAATCCACGTATTAGAGACGTTATGGAAAGCAGCTAGTTCAAGTAAGATTTGATTAATATTAAATTGGTAGGATTTTAATTTACTCATCAGAAGTGAGATTTGATTGGATGATTTGATAATCTGACGAATTTGAATTACATGAGGAATGTGTAAGATTAATGCACGTAAGAGTGTTGTGAAAAGACTACTGACTATTCTGCTGGATTGTTGTAGACTACTTTGTGGGTGGTCTTATATAGTGGTTCCAATGTTTTCCCAGGCACGGGATTAGGCAGGCAGCTAGTTGAGAAGTGTTTATGGCGAGGACAGTTGCGATAAAGAAACTTACGAAGCCTTGGAATTGGAAGTCAGGTATGACTACCAGAATGAAAGTAAGATAATGAATGAAATAGAAAGTAAGGACAGATGAAAGTACGATCAAGGGAAATTCCTGTTGTGGAGAAAATAATAAATTTGAAAGTTATTATCCTTGGCTCGATGAATTTGTTTTTCGCATCACTGTTTGGTCCTCGCTGTGTTCGGTGAGACAAACATCATTTTCGACATTCCGTTCCCAAGCAATAGTGGACGCTCTGGATGCGAAATCATAACACGCCATCGATAATTACTGTTATTAAAGAAGATAATAGTTAGAAGTTAGTTAGTTCATCTTCTAATTTCAAAGAGACAGTTCATCGTCGAAATCCACGCAGTTCCAATTCTTCTATCTCTATATATGTATCAACACTCACTTTTCTATTTCTATATACTTTTCTATATCTATATATATAGTCTGTAGTAAGTTAGTGTTAAGTTTTGTATAATTATTGGATTAGAATACATGCATATCTTTTATACAGTCACTTGTTGTTGTTGTTGTTGTTGTTGTTGTTGTTGTTGTTGTTGTTGTTGTTGTTGTTGTTGTTGTTGTTGTTGTTGTTGTTGTTGTTGTTGTTGTTAAGCAGCAGCAGCAATAGTAATAGTAGTTAACCTTCTAATTATCTCCGCTATCTCATTTGAACATTAACTTAAAGAACGCCACGGATCCCGGTTGAGCCAGAAGGTTGCACTTCGTCACTCGACCCGACTTCGTGATAGTTAGCACACAATTTCTTCGCAGCGGGAACGTGACATTTTATAATAACATTGCATCATTATATTGTATTCAATTGAGTGGTCAGTAAACTGCGGATTTTTATACAAATTTATATTTCTAGGAATACAATTAAAAAGAAACAGAAAATATTATATTTTAAAGAAATATATTTTAGATATTCTAGATATATTTTATATTATGTACAGTTTTGTGCAATTTTATATTTGAAAATTTCCTACCCGTAGTCTAATTATTGTTGCAATCAAAAATTATCAGATGTTATTGAAAAATATTTACAGAACAAGGCATTACAACTTTGAAATATTAAATATAAGTCCAAAAGAACAAAGACGTGAAAATTTTCGTAAATAATTTCATGAGACGAAAGAGATGATTTTTATGCTAATACACAAGTGAGAAAGGAGATCCACTGGTGAGTTGATGGAAAACGTGGTTGAATCTAACAAGACATCTTTTTGTATTTCAACTTTATTTAAAATGTGTTCTTCCTTCTTGCATGATATATATTTATATACGTTCTTTGTAGCGTTCTTTCAAGTAAATTATTTTGACTACTATTAATGTTAAGAAAAAGTGACTATATAGGATTTAAATGGTTTCAAGACGTACATCTAATGTTATTAAAGAAAATTCTGTGAAGATTAGCTTGAAATGTTTTTTTGAGGTCATCGTGCTTTTTTGGCATATTTTTTTATAATGCTATGTTGTAATCGAAGTCAAAATGAATTCAGCAATGTATCAAAAAAGATGATCTTCAAAAAACTTGTCAAATATTTAGTCATTTCATCTTAACAATCGAAATAATTTAGATGTTCGATTTAAAATTAACAACCTGTATATCCAAGTCAAAACTAACAAAATATTATCTATATATAATAAATAATACTCTTTCGCTATTATAAATTACTGCTGCTTGATAGTAAAGTAATACATATCTACATTATTTTATATGGATCAATTTAAACAAGTAGTTTAAGGCAATTTGGAAGCAGTGCTTTTAATATATAAAGACGAACGTAAAGCTTGACGACAAATTAACCACAGATTCGTCTGAATCGCAAAAATTTGGCAGAAAATTACTGCAGCAGCAAATTTACTTTGCAACCTTTAACAAACTTTCTTCCTGAACTTCTACCAATATACTTTTTTTCTTTTCATCAAAAACTAAATCTGAAATGATTACTGTTTGGAAAGATACGAAAAAAAATTGCCAGATATCAATCAGTTTTGAAACGAAAGAAACCGATCAAGGAAGTTGTTCATTATATAAAATTATTCGGACTCCGATAATTGATAGAAAAAAAAAACTTCGTCAAAAAAAGAACTTCGTCAAAAAAAAAAACGTCAAGAATGTTTTATCGAAAAAATTAATATCCTAAAAAATTTTGGACAACAAAAATTGAGGAGTTGACATTAAGGCATTACTTATAATTCTACTATAGTTTTATAATCTATGATTCCGTCAGTAAAATTCTGCTAAACTTTCTCAATTTTATACAAATCACTTGTTCAAAAATAATTTATTTTTATTTATTTATTATTATTTATTTATTATTCACTTTAGAAAGTGAATTAAATGAACAACTAGACATTAAACATGAAACATTACTTATGCTTATTTTACGCTTTTTCAATCGCTACTTCATCAAAATTCGATCAATAACTATTATGTAACTATTTTTACGAATGACGTAAACTTGTAAATCCTTAAATTTCAGAATTAAGAAATGTATACTTATAAGATTTTAACATTTCCATGCAAAACATAATCTTTTTTTTTTCTCTTTATCGATTTTTTTGACTTACAGACTTTGTGTGGCAAAAAATATCAAAAGAGAAAAATTAAAAACTGTTCTTCAAAATTATATTAATCAGAACCATTTTATCTCCATGTTTACTAATAAGCCTGAGTTATCTGATTCAGACAGATACATTTACATACTTTATTACCAAACAGTAAATCTTTCCTAATAGATTGTTAAGTCCATTCTCATTAATACAGCATTAAGAATGTATCAAAATATGCAGGATTTAACACTAAAATAAAAAAAAAATTTATATAAGCATAGGACCTTGTTTTAATCTTTAGTCATATAAAAAATGTTCTTCGAATTATAAGTAATCGGTTTATTACTTTATTCAAAGCATTCTACAAATAATTATTGAAGTTAATAATAATAAAAAAAATATTAAATTTTTATGGAGGCTATGCCATACAAGAAATAAAACTGCTAACTAATGTTAAAGATGTCATTACTTTCCTTTAATACAAAAAAATTCAAGATAAATCTACAAAATGATAGTACAGTTTTCAAAAATAGTTGACTTCTGGAATTTCAACAAAATTGCATAAAACAAGATCTAATGTTCACGAAAAATATAAAACTCTACCTCCTACCAGAAAAGAACAAATAGCAGATATTTATAGCGATAACAGATATTTAAATTGGTCATTCGAATATTACTCACCAATTTCGGATTATGAAAAACAATCTCAAATTACCTACCATTAAAAATTGATATAACATTAATAAGTTTACTGTCATACGGAACTTACACGTTTTGTCTATGGAACAAAATATTTAATTTCTATAAGATTCTATATAGAATTATCTATAAGATGATTTCTATAAGAATTTCTATATTGCAATAAAGTACAACGAAAGCGTGTTTTTCGTTTTATAATATTATCTAATTATTTGTATTATTTTAAATCATTATTAATGACATTTTAGTCATTTTAAAATATTTAGAGAAATAGAAACGACGATCACCAGTGATCATTGCAACAATCAATGTGTTAAAAAAAATTTGAAAATTAACTTAAACTATAGTAGATTTATTATAATTTTTTTATTTAATATCATTATTATCATTTATTATTTATTACCGATATAATTTTCATATAACTGTTTACAAGATTGTTTGGTAGATGCTAACGACCATTTTGAAATAAAAAATAAATAAAAAACATTAAATATTATTTGTAGACATCATATCTTAATTTAAGAATAGGCATAATGATAAATCACAATAATAATTTAATAATTCAAAGATGAAAAAAATTAAATACATATATATAATTGGTTTATAATTAGATATATAAATTTATTTTATCGTCGTGAATTCTCATCATCCTCCAAATGCATTTGTTAATAATTTCCAATAATACCATAATTAATATAAAAATGAATGAAAATCAATTAAAAAGTAAAAATACTTACAAGTTTGCAATTTTTTTCTCTGTTCATAAATTACTAATAATAAACATATATAATATCAAAAATAAATAAAACTCGGATGCCTGTTTACTTATTCATACGGACACTGCGTGAATTAAATTAAATTAAATTAAATAAAATTAAAGTAAATTAAAATTAAAATAAATTAACTTAATTTGATAATTGTAGTATAAATCACTAATTATTTTGATTTATTTGTAAGTTTGCTTGTCTTTGTCAAGTTGAAAGATAAATACAAATCCAACAGTTTATTAAAAAAATTGAATCAATGCCATCTAGTTTTTATTTATCAATGAATCGGTTTTATCAACAGTTGATTCTATCTTTTTTCTTCTCTTTTCGTACAGGAACTCCCATTAATATTCAGACACTAAATATTGAAATTATTATAATTTTGTATTAGAAAAATCGTACAGTAATAAGCTTGCTCTCAGTTTAAAGCTTGAAACCTCTATTTCTAAAATGCATCATTTATATTATATTAAAATGTTTTCATGTCACATAGCAACTACGTTTCTTATCGAAAATGTTACGATAAATCGTCATGTGCACGTAAAAATATTGAAAAATTTTGGCTACAAAAGATTTGAAGATTGAAATCTCTTCTTTATAATAACTCTAGAAAACTTGATGCAGGATTTTACTTGTTTTACTTGTATTATTGTAAATAATTGCAATACAAAAAACTAATGCAACTTTAAGATTACTTTTCACGAGAACGGTTCATTTTCAAATGAGAATGGTACTTTTGAGAGTTCAACACAAGTGATTGACTACATGATTCTCTTCCGTCAACAGTTGTAATCTTATGTAATCAAGTGATTCTAACTCGAAAGATCTCGCGAGATTCATACAAAAAAGATTCATATTAATTGATTTTCATCAAATGCAAAAAAATTATAATCAATAGGCTTGTTTCCTTTTCTGCGCTCAAAATTTGATTTATCAAAAGAAGCATCTGCAAAATAAGATTTCAGAAAAGATTTCCGTAATTATTTTTGATCCTCTATCAAATGGATTGTTATACAATACTAATTACTCTTCGAAAGTTTATGAAACCTTCGATTATTAAGACAGAATAAACATAGAGAATCTGAAAAGCATTGTTTCAAAACTGAATAGAAAAAATACGAATAAACTGATGTCCTGACTCAAAAATAATTTCTTTTGTTCAAACACAGATATGAATATCCTCACAGTTTTTGTATTCTCAAACATACCTCAGTTTTTAAAATGCAGTTATATCATTTTTTTACTCCTTGACTAAAATATTTTCGTTTAGAAAACTTTTATTATTCTTATGATAATATAGGCACTTTTTCTTTATAACTCTAAGTTTATTTTCCACTTTAAATTCTTTATAAATTCTAATTACAATTTTATTCTAACTCTATATACTTGATCAACGCAAATTATATTAACATATATTAGTAAAAAAAATGTTCAAATAATAACTGTAGAAATATTTAAAAAAAAACAAGTTAATAAGTATTACAATCATTTATTTAATAAATAAAACTATAATAGTCAATTAAATTTTTTTTTCATGTCTTGTCTTGCCTGGCATTTTTTATGTTTGAAAAATGTATTGTACAATTATACATATCTAATAAAAGTAATTTGTATATAGTTATGATTAAACTGAGTCTCAATTCATTTAGTGAAATGATCATCAAACAATTACATTACAAATTTTAATTTGTGTTTAATTAAAGCTCAATTTTGTAATTAATAATACACTTTGCCCTGAATCTTAATCAACTCGATATAATGCAATCTAATATACATGAATGACATCTGTTAACATGAATATCAATCTGACTGTATGTGATTTGATCAATGTTTTAATTCAAGAACCAATACTTCAAAGACTATTTGATTGTTCGTTCTTTTCCTTATTGAAATTAATACCATTTTTTAATTTCACACACTATTTTCTTTTACACCACCTTACTAACGCTGATTGATTATATCTTTTCTATATTCACACGTCATCAAATATTACATATTTTCAACGAGATGTCCACGTAATATTAGTGAAACAGAGTTTGTTGTCTTTTTTTGTTGTATCGTCATTGGTTACTGTCCCTATTGGTTTCAACCAATTTACCAGTTTTCAGAAGGTTGTTTAGATACAACTTCATAAGCAATTAAATTTAAATGATTATTGTTATATTGTCGGGATGGATGTTAAACGAGTAACATTAAAAAGAGCTTGGAGAAAACTAATGAATATTATTGAAGATACGCAAAAAAAAGACACATATTACTACGACAGACACAAATGAAACTCTTTCACTGCATACATAATAGGATATAATGATCACTGATTCCAATGCAACGAAATATGTTTAATTGATCATGAACAAATGTTGTACATAATTTAAATGAAATCCAATTTAAATTTAATGACAATGATAATGTATTACAACATTTTGAAGTGTTTTAAGCCAAATTGAAATTGCTACAAAAATTGTACGATTTGATAGTTAAAAAGATTTGAGACTTATAAATCTCCAACTAAATAATACATGTTTAATTTCATTACACATTTGTAACTGCCAAACTTATACTATTATTTATATACTTATACTAATATGTATTTGCGTTCTTTTTTGAAGTATGTACATAAAAATCAACATAAAAGAAATAATTATAAAAAATATTCGAGAATTCTCTTACGTCCCCCGATTAGTTTGAATAATCGAGGTTCTACTATATTTTAGAAAGGTAAGAGAGAAATATTAGCAATTAATAAGAAAACAAAAAGTTTAGTAATACTACTGATTATAAGATTAATAATACTACGGATTATAAAATTTTTATCCAAAAATATGACAAATAATAATTAAACATACAGACTACTAAACAAAAAATAATTAATTGTAATTAATAATACTACTAGATCAGTATTATTAAAAATACGATATTACGAAAATTTAAATAAATAATTATAAATAAAGTAAAAGTAAAAATTTTTGAAAAAAATGTTAAACTGAAACAAAACAAATTAAAGTGAGGTAAGTTCATGAATAAAAATGAATAGTTGAATTAAGAACGAGAAAATAAAAAAAACTTGAAAAAGAGTAAAAAGGGGCAAGTAAAAGACGAATGAAGAGCTGAAGAAGAGAGAAGAGAAAAAAGAAGAATCTATTTTCATCATTAAAGGATTTACTAAAATAAGAATAAGCGGTAGATGACGGCGTAGACTTAAGAATTAAAGGATACTCAGCAGGGAGAAGTTTTAATTTTAAGTGGTAAAAGCCTGTCTTCCTAATTAACCTATTAAAAAACTTTATAATTATTGATTAATGACTTATTAATGAAACATTGATAAGAAGAACTCTGATTTCCTTGTGAGCGCTATGGAATATTTTCTCTCTCTGTCCATAATGATTTTGAGTAACTTTTTTTGAATAACTTGAATCTTTTTCTTTGTGGTGTTGACAAGGATATTCCACCACAATCGTAGTAAGAGTTGGTTTTAAACAAGTTGTGTAAAGATTTATTTTGATTTTGGTCTGGAAAGATTTTTTATCCAAGAACAGATAAGAACTCCGAATGCTTTCAAGATTTTGATTATATGGTCCTCAACCCTTATCTTAGAGTAAGTAAAACTTGATAATATCAAAATGCTTAATCCTAAGTAACTAATGGACCATAAGTGACAGACCAAGAGATCCGATGATTGTTTATTATCACTTGGTGGATAATTTTTTGAGACACAAAATTAGGTCTCCTGAAGAAGATTATCTCCGTTTTGTTTGCACGTCAATTATTTTTGGTGTAGTGATTGAATTAATTTAATGATTTTCCTGTATTATTTGGTATTAAACGGTGAAGAAACGGCTAGGAGAAACAAACTACATCAATCAGTAAGTTTATTGAACTGTCATAAACAAACCGTGGCTCGTATCCCTCTTTGCGAGAGCTGAACATATACCTACTTTGCTTTACTATTTTTTTCTTCTCCCGATGTTATACGAGCCCTATCATTATCCACTTTTGTAATCAAAATTAAAAATACCTTCATATTGACTTTTGTAATTAAAATATGATAAAGTAATATAAGAGATCCCCATCCAATTGTAAATTATGGAAAGCTGGATTATGGATTAGAAAAATGAATCATCACTAACAAATGTATGAAAAGAGGTTGTGGAAAAGTACTTTTTACAAAGTACAAAGTTAAACAATTAAATCAAATATGTGTACTACTGATTCTCACATAAAGGGAAAAAATTAGGACCTGGAAGAAAAAAAAGAGGGCGAAATAACTCATTATGTGGTTCATGAAGGAGAAGAAAATCGACAGACCTAATTTAAATAAAAGTTTTATGAAGATACAATTGAAAAAGAAGTGTCCAGGTCAGCTCAACAATCAACCAACAAACTCAATAATGGAACTCACCTAAAATTGTCACATTCTGCATGCAGAAGAAATGGTCGCATCGGATAACACGATAACCCGGAACCATAAAAAGAATCGACGGATTTATCCATGTTTCAGTAATTAGGACGATATCAACTTGAGTCTTGTCTAGCACCAGTAATAGCTCATTCTGTTTCAGAGAAGTATTTTTAAAGTAGAGACTATAGTATGAAATATGCTTCTAGAAAGACTTGAAATTTTGTTTAGCTTTGTTTCTACAAAATTTGCGATCTGTCTCAAAGGCTCGTAACGAATGCAATTATTTTACCAACATCAGTTATTCGCAAAGTGAGCGAAATTCTGCAAAGGCGTCTTTTAATTTAATACAAAAGTCGGGGAACAAAACTTGTGGAATAAAAGCCAAGAGAACCGCAGAAAGAATCTCTGATGGACGGTCCTTACAGTATCAGAGAGTGTACTAGCGTAAATAGAAAAAAAATTCTGCGATGATGTACGATCTTGACTAAGATAAGAAAGTTTCAGCTAGCAAAATACTGATGTAAAAGTTCTAGAGTTTTTCAGTTGAATTTATTACGAGAGAAAGTATTTGTGCAGATACTCAGTTAAAGCTGGATATTGGCTTACGTGAACAAACACAATTGGCACAAATAAGAGAAATGTTTTTGAATTTTAATCAATCAATAGAATGATGCAGTATCATTCAATGCATAACTCAAGATTACGGTTGTAAAAAAACCGAATCGTGAGCATTTAAAACATTGTGTATATTTATGTCGAGATAGGAACTTTTCTCAACGTTGAATAAATCGTCTATTTTGACAACTGCGTTAAGTATTGTGTAGGATGGGAAACTTATTTTGAATAAAGCAAAGTTAGATTTTTTGGGATAGTTTTCCTCCGACCGATTATGGTGCATAAAATTAGATTTAAGCCATGGGATTTAATTTCCTTGAAGATGTCTTCGACTGGTAGAGACTGGAGGAAGGTCTAAAAATAGACAGTTGTCTTTCAGAGAAAAAAAGCAAGTTGGGACATTTTCATTTCTTAGGACGTTCATAAATGTTTTGTTTAGCTTTACTCTTTAAATTAAATGTGAATCCCCTTACCTAGATATTTAATGGTGAATAAGCAACTGAATTCTTTTGAAAAGTCTCAAAGTAGGAAATATGGTAAGAAAAATTAAGTAAATAGACAAAGGATGATTTCACATAGTTACATTGTTGGAACTAAAGACCGATTTGTTTAGTTGAAACAGAGAGATAGAAGCAGTGCTACTACATTGTTGGCTGAGAGATTAGATTCATTTTGGAATATTTTATTTAGTACTAAAAACGGATAGCAATAAAAATTGATTAGATTGAATTTCAAAATTTATACTAGTCAGATGGCTACCTACTCTTCGTGAATCACATGGTTGTCCAAATATAATTTTAACAAATAGTGGATTATATTGCTTACTCATTCACGAAAACATCACTCGCATCTCTTTCTCTTTGTCTCTACAAACTATTAATCCTTGTAAAAATGTAGAAGCGTTACTATTCAATCACTGATTCTCCAACAACAATTAATAGTAGAATAAACACTTGGACGAAAAAACTTGCGTCTTTCTTGGAACCTAATATTAGGATTACTACGATCTCGCATCAGAAATTCTTAACGATGTGGTAAGTTTAAAAGAAGAAAGATTTCCAAAAATAAAAGGAACCTTAGAGTTTCTAAGTTTCGTATCTAGTAGTACTTTAAATATTTCTCGTTAAGACTGAGAAGATAGGTTAGATTCGTTAACGAAAACTTATGAAACAGGAAGTGACTGTGGGTAGATCCGCAATCCTGGTTACCCGTACCTACTACGTGGTAGGACAGAGAGGCGGCCAGGATAATCTTTCTATGCCTTTTTTTGTGCAGTTTATCCTTATTAGGAGTAGATGCATCAGAAAGTGCAGTTAAATTAGGAGGATTCAATTGAGGTTGAAGAAATACGTATAAAGAAAGATAGATAGAAGTCTGAATGTTGATGAAATAAAACAGAAAACAGAACATAAAGAAAGTAACCAAACGAAAGAAAGTTAAAAAAATAATAAATTATGTTTATTAGAATAATGCTTGGCACATACTGGTAGCATGACGGCTAAATTCAGCAAACGACAACTCATGATAAAAAAATGGATCCCTTATGAATAAAATATTTATAAATATTTTAATACAAAATGTACACATTGCTACTTAAATCTAGTTAAATATTTTTATTCAAAAAAGTTCATTTTTCGAATTTTAATACATATAAAATATAGAAATATATCAAATACTATGGAACAATTTTATTTTTTAATTTTAACTTGTCTTTGATTTATTTGGCAAGTTATAGGTTAGGTTTAGATAAACAAAGATAAACAAAGTTCCTCCAAATTTATTTTGGAAAAATCATTGTAATTAATTTAAAAATTATAATGGAATCTCGATTTACAAGATCGTAATTATGGAATTAAATTATAATAGAATTTCGATTAACCGAAGTGTCGATTACCCGTTGTCTCACGTTCACTAATGACATCGTGTCGCGCAACAAAATGCATAAACTTATCTAAATCTTGCAAATCGTACATTATATAACTGCTGAATTTTTAATATTTTATGAATTTAAATGTACATTTTAATTATACATTTTTGCAACTTCCCATAAATGCATAAGTCCACTTGTAAATATTTCTACAAAATTGTGTGCGATAAAGTTACGAATAAAAATAAGAGCTGCTAAACATAATCTAAATAAATGAGAATGTCAGAACAATGACGACAATAGCGTGGTATACTATATTAAACTCAATATTCATGTGAAGCTTATAAATACCAAAATTACATCAACATGATATAATATACAATAGAATTTCATACCGATGTAACACAATACAACCAAGTCACATCTACTACATTTGCTTAAAAAGAATATACTATAATTAAACTATAATTAAATATTTTATATATTTATTCATACTATAATTAATACTAAAATAATACTATAATTGCACTATAATTTAAAAAAATTATGCTACAATTAAAAGAATTAATCCTCCAATTAAAACTTTAAAAAGTAGACAACCCTAACAAAGCAATCAATTTAAATAATAATTACCAAGGATTGTTTGACGGAAAAATAATGTCTGACGAAGATGGACCAAGATACAGATAAATAAAATCGAAATCTAAGCTACCTGTTGAGTGAATCTAGAAATTTGGCCAAACTATAACTTTATTCTTATTGAATATGTAAGTGATAGACTGTCTAAATCCGCCTCCCAATTGATTGTTGTTATCATTTTAAATACGTTGATTGAATCGTTGATTGGTAGATAATGACTTTAAGTTTATTGATGTAGGCTTTCCATGTTAGTTAGGATTAAAAAATTAGTCCTGGTAGTTTGATGGACGTTGTTTCTTCTAGTATCTGACTGTTAAAAAATAGTTTAATGTTAACAGATTGCCAATTTTTGCCGAAGATTACTTTTGATTTTGCGTTAGAAAATTTGAAGTTTGAACTAAATGACCATTTCTGGAGTCTATCTAATGCATATTGCGGTTATATCTAAATGATAAAGAAGTTTTTTTTTTTAAGAATTAGATCACTGGCGAATAATAGACTTTTGATCGACATACGATGTTCTGAATATTATTTATAACGATCAGAAATAAATTCAAGACAGAGCCTTGTAGCATATCATTTCTTACGATTTTTAAAGAAGAAAGACTGTTATTAATTTTAACTTGGATCGTCTAATGAAAAGTTACTAACAAAATTGGAGAATTTTCCACTAAAACCATATTCTTGGAGGATTCTTGTTTGATTCGGTTTTTCCAGATGATATCACAGGACTTTTCTGTATCGAAGTATAGAGTAGTCGTGTATTGGTTATTGACAAAAGCGTCGCATATGTCCGTTTGCAAGTTTATTGGACGGTCATATATGGAGCGGAACTGTCGAAAGTTACTTTGATCTCTGGAGATTAGTTGCCTTCTTTTTAGGAGCTACTGGAATCTATTGTTAACAATTTTCTCCATTAATTTATATAATGAAGAGCATAACTGTACCAATGACAATGCATTGTCGATAATTTAAACTAACATAATTTTGTAAAAAAAGATCATATAACGATCAAAAATTTTAAAGTGTGAAGCTCCTTGACAATCTTGAGTTCGAGTTTTTTTACCAAAAATTTTTTTACATTGTGCAGCAGCAGGATATTTTTTTCTCAAAAATTATAAAACAATTTTAAACACTAATTTCATTAACATACGTGAAAACATTAAATAATTTTTTCATTACCAAATTTATCGTAGTTGTTGAAGATTGAAATTTTCTCTTACAACGGCCTTAAAACTTGTTACACGATTTTCATCAGTGAACATTAGGATTAGATAACAAGATGTTAGAATTTCTTGAACTTTTGTTGTTTAACACTGATATTCAATATTCAATAAAATGGTAAATAAAAATTGTACAAGTTTTAAGGAGTCCTTATTTTAGTATTTCTATGCTATTTTTAATATTTCTTTTTAATATTTAAGTTTACACTTTTAAGTTTAATTTCTAATTTAATCGACAGCAAATTTCTGTTCACATTTCTTTTTAAATTTCTTTACAAATTATATATTATTTAGAAAAAATATTGATAAAATACTATTATTTCTAGATTTGAAAAAAGTACAAAGATTTATTTTATTTTAAGATATTTAAACGCATTTTCATTCTTTTTAATATCTAACAATTTTTAAATGTTAAAATTAAAAGATTACAAACAATGATAAATAGTCACGTCGAAAAGTCTTTTTATAAAATAAAATTTTAATTTTGTATCTATGTATTTCGAGTTAGAAATTTAATGAATTTTCCTTTTAAGAGATCTAGATTAAGGATCACAATTGTCCTTCAATTTAAAAACAGTATAAAGATTTTTTCAGCTGAACATGTATATACATTTAAAACAATCCTGCGATTAACTAGAAACTAAGAAAATTTTATACGAAAAGAAATTTATAAATAAGATGAAAAAAATATCTCACCTGTTCTGGAGGGTGGAAGCAGCAATCCCTGAACCTCCTCTAAGGGCATCGTCTGTCCGTGATGATCCCGGTACGGTCGATGAGGTCGATCTTTCATACCTTTTTTGAAATGAATCAGTCGCGTTTTTCTGTATCCACGTTGAAAAACAACAGTAACGTGTGTTATCGGAGACAAAAATCGGGACCAAATTCGAAATCAGGTCCGGGAGACTGGGTGAGCCCTGAAGGACTCGTGGCGATGACGAAGGACGGTGATAGAGTGTCATAGCCCCGCCGACGTTCCTAAAACCATGCCCAACTCACAAAGAATCTTGAGTCGAATAGTTTGCAATGGGCTCTAATAAGTTAGATCTTCTTTCACTCTAAAACAAAAAAAAAAAAGAAAAGTTTCTGTTAATTATTGCAATTCAAATATCAATCATTGGGAATTGCAACATAGAAGAAACATTTTTAAGATATTGTTGCAGCTCGATGGACCAAACAATACGGATCTGATTCAAAACGCTTGAGTTTGAGAAGGATAATAACTATTGAGGTGGATGAAATATAGTGAAATGATATGAAATGGTATGAGTAATCCAATAAATCCACATAATCCAATAAAAGAGCAGAGATCGTAATGAATGGACTATATATTTTTGCAATTGATTGTCGTAAGAAAAAAAAGGCAAATGGCTAATGAAAAAATTGATGAATACCTAAATAGACTGAAGAGTAGAAAAGCACCTAGAAAGAATACGGCCCAGAAAATATCAAATAAAAACTAGAAGATTTTGGAAGAAAAGAGAAAAAAAACTTACAACTAGAAAAATATTTGATATTATAGACGATATTTTCTATATTTGTATGAAGTTAACTTAAGTTTTGGTTAAAAAATTTAAGTTAGGGGTGCTTTTACTTTGTAATAAACAGAATATTATCGTTCATTCAATATGTTCAATTAATAGAAATAAAAAAAACAGTTGTCTACTAAACATATGGCACATACTGAAATTTTTGTAATTTAATAATAACTATCTTAATTTAAAATCGAAACTTTCTCTGAATCCTGATTCACAATTCAAATCTAATCCAAATTTTTTTGAAAATATTTCGAAACTAAAGACAAGCGACGGTTATACAATGGCGGTCACTTACATATACTAAATTTCTAATGTTTCGACAACTGTATTTAAACTATTATAATTTCATATAATAAGATATCATATAGCAACTCATTTTATCTATTTTTCAATCTATTTTTTATAAAAATGTTTTTATATTATACAATAAATGGAAAACTGTTTTTGCTCGAAAACGCTGTAACTTCAAATGTCTGTAAAAATAATCCAAAATTTTTTTCATGCCTGAATCTACCATTAACCCCTTAACACGTTCGTCGCCACGTCACCCATACTGGTGACGTCACTGGGTGACGGATATGTGTCCGTGGGAGCCCCGTCAGCCAGATATGGGTGACGCTCTTCTTGGTCAAGTTATAGGATGTTTAATTGAATTTTTGAATAGGAATTTAATGGAATAAGCACTGGCAAATATAAAATATACAAAATAAAAATAAAAAATAAAAAATTTACACATTATATCATACTTTATATTAATTTATATTTAAAATAAAATGAAACATTACATTACGTTGTAAGATATCTGTTAAAACAGTTCAAACACATTTGTGGTAGTTTTGGACAATTTTGACAATATGTTGTAGTTTTTTTTACATTTTTTCTAGCTTCTTGGCGTTCAAGAAGTCGTCTCTTCTTTTGATAACATAGAACGCAGATCCTTCTAATAGGCTTGCCCTGCTGATTCTTACGAATCTCTAAATGGTGAGACACTTTTTTCGTTTTCTTTCTTTCATTGTCGGGCCTAATATTTTCCGAGTACAACAATTCTCTAACTAGAAGTTCCCATCTTAGTTTCTGTGACTAGAAGGCTTATTATCTTTTCATCCAAAAATAATGAAAGAACTTCACCTGGGCTAATGTTGGAAGGCAATTCCATCAGAAGCCCACTTTTTCCGGTGAATGTAAATGATTGTTGCTTGTTTGGCGAATACTCGTTCCACTGGATATTGTCCAAAGAATCACCATCATTGTTCAATTCCTCCTCTTCTGCTATAGCAAGTTCTTCTAACATCCTCAAGTTCTTCACTTGCATATGATCCCTCGTCATCCGAGTCTGAATTTGATGAAATTCTATTTATAACCCTTCTTGTAAAACTCACTACTTCTTCATCACTACTCTCCTCACTTTCAATCTTATTTTTACACTGTGCAATGAACATTTTGAGGATAAAAAATCACTGATGTGCTTGTCAGACAAAGTATGACAAGTATGACTTTTGACTGAATGAAGGTTCTGGGATAAATGTAGTGAGATCCCTCGGCAGTCCTCTTTTCGAAGAGATTATTGCTTTCCCTATTTCGTTTCTAAATGTTTTGCTTTATAATGACACGAAGGTTCGAAAACTTTAGATCACAGACCACGCAAGTGCCTACTCAAATTTTCATCGTTGCTATTCTAGCTAATCGCTCTGTTCACGTTCTGACGCTCTGACTCCGAAATTTGGACCCGGCAGGAAATTCATCCAATTCACGCTGGGCGACGTGTTAACCTATGACTACGTGTGAGACTCGTAGTCTTGTATTCAGACCAAAACGGGCCTGGCCCGTGGTACATCGCTTGGGCCAAATGTAAATATTACGGGCATGGCCCCTGGTACAATGATCGGGCCAAATGTAAATATCACGGGCAGGGCCCGTCGTGCGACGGTCGCGGTTTGTAATTTGCCTTACCACAAACAGCGCAGACCAGGCTCGTGATAGATTCTTATTATATCTTTGTATCATAATCAGTTACATGTTATTCTTGGTCACGTTCGCACGTCGAAATATATTTTCTTAAATATTAAAGAAGTATCCCCACAAGATGTTTTCAAAAAGAAAATTTTGTAATGAGAACAGTGAGAATTATGTTGAAACTTCTGTTACCGAAAGTGACAGTAGTGACATTATACATTCTGTACGAAAAAAAATGCAAGCGATTAGTTATTGATGATATCTCTGACAAAGATCAACTATCAGAGCCCTGGATTTGGAAAGAAATAAGAAATAGTCCAAAAATCTGGAACTATACGATGACTCCTGACATAAAAATTTTCGTACGGAGATATACCAGAGAGACTGCACGCGAAACATTGGGCTCATTTTCCTAAACATATTGACCCAACAGCATCAAAATTAAGGCCATCAAGACCTTGTAAAGGTCTTTGCACGAAAAATAAAAAACGTAGTGAAACAACGTGGGAGTGCAAGAGGTGCAAAGTTCTATTACATATACCAGTATGTTTCAAACAATATCACACCATTGAAGATTATTAATTTTTTGTTATTGATTATTTTATAAATGATAATTATTGTGAATTGCTAATTTATTCAGGAATTGCAGATAAATGTTATTGATTTATGTTATATTTTAGTGATTGATAATAAATCTTTTGTGTTATATCTACCACAATTATTACATCAGGTTGTAATTACTTATCAAATATTCCACAAAATTAAACCAGTTGTATCCTACACATGTATTTACATTCCGTAAGTCGTGCGCATTTAGTGCAACTTAGGATCGACATGCCGAACCGTGGAATGGCTCGAAGGTTGTGCGATCTTGTTTACGTTTTGGGACCAGTCTGTTGGAAAAGAAATCGTAGATTAAGGGGTTAATTTGAAGATTAAAGCTTTCACTTAACAACGACCTTTTACAACTTGCTGTACAATTTCTTACCGTCAAGTTATTGAACTTTGAATATATCTAAAAACAATGAAAAATCGATGAAGTTTTAGAATTTCTTGAATTTTTATTGTTTAACCTTAATAGAAGATGAAGATTTGTTGTTGATTCTATTGCCAGAAACAAAAAATTCATAAGTTTTTGTTCGCGAGAGTTCCATCTTTTCCGCCACCCATCCCTTCTACCTGGGTCATGGCGTATGGAACATTCGCCACCCAGGATTGCATCATCCACGAAAGCCGAGCGTAAGACTTTCCTGATTCAAAAATAGAAACCAAGCGTTGGGCATAACTGTCTTCCTGTCCATATATGGTCACATCGTACGATTTTTACCCCAGCCTTCATCCACCCCGGTGCCCCAGGATGATATATACGCCTCCCTCAGACCCAGAAAGGAATTCGTCACGAGTCGCCCTGAGTCGTCTTACGCAATCGGCAGAATCAACAAGTGTCGGGTCAAAGTCCGAAAGAAGTCCTTTCGGCCTCATCGGCGTAGCGTGATTCCAACCGCGTGCCTTGTAAACGCGACATCCTCTACGAAGCGATACCGAGGGCTAACGCCCCACCCATATCAGCGCGTGAACAATAAAAATATACAGTCCACTTAACAATAAATTAAACAAGATCTCGTTACGCATCCGGACATACTAACAGTTTTATTATATTTACATACAATTTATATGATTGAATTTTAAATTTTAAATTCATTTTCTTTTTTTGACTTCAGGATCTATTCTCCAATGATTTGTAATGATTTAGAGAAGAATATTTCTTAAGAAACATTTTCTCATATTTAACAAGTAATTAAATGAAAAAAAGAGCGTCTTTGTTTTTTATCCAATTATTACGACATAAGATTGGTAATTTCTTGACATATAAAATCAGATTCTAAAAGTGCAATAAAAGAAAAAAGGGTATTCTTCGAGAAATGGCCATTTCAAAGAACTCTTCAAATTATAGAAATAATGTATTGTACATATGTTTAAAACAAAAGAAACTCTGTATGGAAAATTTTATATAAATAATCTTAAATTATATTTGAAGTAAATTCATTTCTGTATATTAATAAAAAATTGGCAAAAATTAGACAAACCCATCGATATCGCAGTGTCCGAAATGTCGAAACTCCATTCAAATGCGTAACATAAAAAAATAATTATATAATTATATAATTCATATATATATATATATATATATATATATATACAGAGTGAATCATTTAAAACAAGCTACCTATCAAAAATTGAATTCAAAACCAAATTAGCAAATATGTAACATATATTTCTATCGAAAATTATCTTATCTTCCAGCATGATAATATACACCATTAAAAGAATATTTTTTATCAGAAACTATCAGTTTTTAATTGACCAGGTTATTTCTTCAATCTAAAAGATAAATTAATGGAAAATAATGCGGTTTCTGGAAAAAATAAACAATTTGAAAATATTTGAATTTTTAAGAAGATATTTAATTTAATATTTGAGTTTTAAAGAAGAGTGGAATCGTGTACTACAAAAATATATTCAGAAGCTATACCCATTCCTCCATTTATGTGGTATTGTTTAAAATTAGAATTCTAGTTATTCGGTACTTTTTATACCCAGTTTGTGCGATCTCAAAAAATATACATTCATACCCTTATTTACACATTTTTCTTACGCGAATCTCTTTTTACACAGTAAAATTACGCGTAAAAAACATCAGTAACACAATACTTAATTTAGACATGCAGACGTTAGAATCAGTCTTAAACAGTCAGTTTTAACAACGGTATATCATTCAATACACAGTACGTAAACAACGTTAAAGCACTGTTCAGATTTGTACTTCATATTTCAATTTTGTTTCACAGAGGTAAATTGTTTAAATGTTAAACAGTTTTTTAAAACAATTATTTAAAGGTTAAAGCCAGAAATGTTTAACAAATGCTCAATAACACGACGGAAAAAAAATCTATCTAGATATGAAAATTGTACTGACAAACTACGCGTAAAACGAATCTACGTGAAATGGACACTCCGCGTAAATGCAGGAACAGGTATATATCATTCTTTGTCAAAACAGATGCTCGAAGTAAAATAAGGAAAAATTGACACATTATTAAATAATGCAAAGTATTATATCTTTTGTTCAATTTAATAAACAATAAATATTATAATTTAGAAATAATATAATAATAAAATACGCTATCATTTCGCTGACTCAACTTGTTTGCGGGCGTGTATAGCGAGGCGAGATCTTTGTTATTAGTGGTGAACTGTATATAACATATTTATGTTCGCGCGTCAAGGATTTTCCCCTTGGTGGTAACTCTGACGTCACGAGAGATGACCTGTGTTACTTGGAAGTCAATCCAATTCTAACTTACAAGCCGAAGGAAAGCATGGACGCTCTCTCAGTTCCCTCTCCTTCGACTTCGGCAAATCGCGAGCCCAAGGTGGGGCACGAAGGGCGGATGCCCATTGACGTTTTGGGTGATCTTGCGGACCCGTGTTTCACACGTGTTCGAGAAAGCTATGGTTCAGTCCACGGTCGAGGATCTTGTGTGCTGTAGAACAAAGCTCAGCCAGACGGCCGAGGTTTTGTGACTGAAGGCTCAGGTTACTTAAAACACATAAACTTTCCTCGACGCGCCTGCACCCAAACCGTGGGTATTGTAGGATGGAAACCTTACCACCCACCGAGAACGCCTAGCATTCGAAACTAGCTGCAAGATTGTACTATGGACATATTATAGATACTATAAGTAGATACTATAAGTCGATGACGCATGGACGACTTACATAAGAATATAACTTTAACATACACGCGCTTTACATGCGTTAGGAGACTATTAATTCTCTGCGGGTCCTCCTCCTTCATTCATCGGCAGGATGCACACCCTGGACGTTTCACCACTCGGCTGATCTGATGGATAAGACTTTGGCGATGCCATCCTTCTCCGGATGTGAAGCCGTGATCCGGCCGAGTTTTCATCGCAGTGGTGACAAATTTTCTTCCTTCAGCACCACCATGGTGCCTACGCTAAAGTGCTCCGAAGTGGACGACCTCCATTTGTGTCGCTACTGCAGTTGATGGAGATAATCGGCCTACCACTGCTTCCAGAAATGCTGCTGCATTGCTTGAAGCAGTTGAAACCGACTCAAGCGATTAGTTTTGACACCGGTGACGTCAGGATGTGGGAGCGCGGTGAGCGGGCGTCCAATCAGGAAATCCCCAGGAGTCAAAGGATTTAAATCGGTAGGATCGGCTGATATTGGGTGCAGTGGTCAAGAGTTCATGCACAATTCAACTTGCGTCAGAACGGTGTAGAGTTTGTCGAATGTTAACCGCGCTTCTCCGACCACCCGCAGCAAGTGTTGCTTCGCGGATCTGACGGACCGTTCCCATAACCCTCCGAAATGAAGGGCATGAGGTGGAATGAAGTGCCAATAGACACCTTCTATGACCGCGTGCTTCGATATTACTTTGTGATTTGCCTTGAGGAATGCCGTTATTTTTTTCATTTCGTTTCGCGCACCAACGAAGTTAGGCCGTTATCGAAGTAAATGTCTTTGCACATACCTCTTCGTGCTAGAAATCGCTGCAGGCACTTCAAGAACGCTTCGGTGGTGAAGTCCGCAGCTAATTCGAGGTGGACGGCCTTTGTGGCCAGACACACGACAAATACAAATATACCTTAGTGGCCGTTTTGCAACGGCCCGGCATAGTCGACACCCGTAGAAAAGAAGAGACTCTGAACATTCACCCTTACTCATGGCAATTGCTCCATCAGATAGCTGGCGCTTCTAGGGCTTACTCGAATACAGCGCACACATTTTCTGATTATTCCCCTTATCAGGCCCCTGGCCGAAAGGGGCTAGTATTTCCTGCCGATAGCACCGACTCGGGCCCTGCATGCAGCATATGTTATGTGACTGTTCTTGGGGAGAATTACGGGGTGTCGCTGTTCGTAGCTTAGGTCCGCGAATGCGGATTTGGAACCCACGCGGAGTAATTCCTTGTTGTCCAAAAGGGGGCTCAGGAGGCGTAATGAATTTTGTGGTGCAGCTATCCTTGCCTCCCTCCAGTTCCTCTATTTCGCGCTTGAAGGCCTGCCTCTGGACGATTCTTATGATGATGACTTCGGCTAAGCTCAAATCTTGCGTCGTTATACTCTGCCCTGTGCTGGCCGGGATTGCTTCAGGGAGCTGACTTCTGCCTGCGCCCTTGCACTTGATGCGTTGCCTCAACGTACTATAAAATTTGAGGCAGTACGCGGTGACGCGGATCAACCGCGAGTAGCTCGAATATTTCCGAAGCATCTCGAGTTCCGGTTCGTCCTTTGTTTCCACAGAGGCGCAGACTACAACCCGCTCTTCAGGTATCTTCACGGAAAGTGGTCGAGTAGTTGGCCATGTATCGTGAGGTTGGCACAGCCATGAAGGTCCTCTCCACCAAAGATTCGAGACTTGTAAACTGGATGCAGACATGCCTCGTGATAGAATGCCTGCCGGGTTTTCTGTGGACATGACATGATTCCAGTCGCATCCCCAAAAAAACAAAATTTTGGTCACGCGATTTGCTACGAAAGTTTTCCAACGATCGGGAAAGCCCTTCAGCCACGCTAACACTATCGTGGAGTCTGTCCAGCATGTCTTTGACGATTGGGAGTCTCGAAGCAATTCGCATCTTGTTTACTAGCTGACTTAGTCGAGGTAAGCTGATCCTTTTAAGAGGCGCAACGCGCGATTTAAAGCACAAAAGTCGGATCTCGGTTTCTCCCGATGGACTGGTCGTGCGTAGGTACACGCAAGCGCTGTATGCTTTTTCGGACGCATCGCAAAACCCGTAGATTTCCACTTCCGCAGATACTCGAGTTAATATCCAACGGGGAATTGATAGCTGACCCAGCAAAGAAATGTCGTTGGAAATTCTGGAACTCCGTGAAGACGTGCTGAAGCACTGATTCGTTCCATGACAATTGCCATATCGCTTGCATCAACAGTTTCACGGTTACGAGAAGCTACTAACCCGAGAGGATCAAATATTCTCGCCAGCTGGGGCAGGATCGTTCGTTTCATCACACGCCTTGTATTAGAGGTGTTCGCGGGGAACTTCAAGGTGTCGAAGGCAGGGTCCCACAACAGCTCAAGAGTTCTGGGTTCCGTTTCAGCATCTGGCACGACAGGAATCGTTGCTTTCGAGTTCTCCTGTAAAATCGTGGTCTCGTTCGATGCTCACTTTCATAGAATTAATTCCTTCCTTATTTCTCATAAGAGCAAAATCTTCTCCACGTCCCGTTTGATCTGTCGCGCTTTAGTGGGGGTTTCCGCGCCAGTCAGGAGATCGTCCACGTAGAAGTCGCTCTTGATCACGCGACTGGGGAAATCATGACAGGCTTCAACTTGCCTTAAGTGACTCGCGGTGGGGAAATTATGAATCTTCCGACGGTGTTTAGCTCAAATGTCTCTAGTGGGAGGGAAAGGTGTTCCCTCCAGACAATGCTCGGGAGTGATGAGAATCTGCCTGTTTTCTCAATATCTGCGCTTATCACGACGGCATACTGTCGAAATCTTATTAGTATTGACAGCAAATCGGACTGCATAACCGGACCGACCAGATGGGCAACGTTGATGGAAATTCCATTAGTCGACTTGGCAGACTCATCGAAGACAACGCGAACCTTAGTCGTGGTGCTACTTTCTTTTACTACGGCATGATGCGACAAATAGTGGGAGTTTTTCCGACTGACATCGTTTGATACTTTGGTCATGTGCCCAAGGTATTCGTATTCGCGGATGAATCTGATGTATTCGTCACACAGGTTGGACGACCGTAACAATTTCTTTTCTAAATTGAAAAATCGCCTTTCAGCCATGGATCAGGAGTCGCCAAGCACTGAGAACTTGTCGTTGAACGGGATGGCGACGCTGTATCGGCCGGAAGCATTCCGTGAAGCCCTCCGTGCGAAGAGATTCTCGCAGAGATAATTAGTCGACTCACCGTTGACCGGGACCGCTTCAATGTCCCAGAATCGTGTCAGTTGATGGTCGGGGTATTCGTTCGTAATGATATTGCAGGCGTGCGCCTGAGGTCCACTACCTGCTCGGATACCCCCTCCAAGTACCTAACCCAGTCGCGTCTTTGACAGTACGGGCAATTTCACACCTAGCCGGTGTTACCCATATACATTAAATCGTAAAGATAACCGTTGCTGATGATTAGATCAACGTCACGCGAAACGTAATATTGCGTGTCGACGAGGACTATCTGTGATGGAATGGGAAGAGCGATGAGCTTGAAGTTTAGGATTTCAGTGGTCAATTTATGCATGACAAGGCACAGCAAGTCACATTCGTAGGTGCTGCAGCGTGAGGCTATCTTCACTTGCACCTTGTCCTTGATGCAATTTTTTGACCCTATTCCCGAGGTTACCGTCCGCGTCGCGTCCCATTTCAGCCTGAGGCGTCTCGCGAATCCTTCCTTTATGATGTTCACCTGGGAGTCTTGATTGAGAAGGGTCCTGCCTTCGTGGATTTTACCCAGTTTATCGGTAATGGACTATTACTGTAGACAGCAGCACGTGTTGGAGTCGTCGATTGGCTTTGCTTCCGTGTCTTTCGCTGGTCTGTTCGTTGCCGATCCCGTGGTCGCTCCCGAATGCAGCAAGGTGTGGTGCTTTGCTTGGCATACCTGACATGCGTCGCGCGTGGAGGTCTTGACACGATCGAAGTGCCTTGAAGCACGCATGTAGGTCCCTCACCCTTTCGAAACGACAATCTATCGCCAACTTCTTGCACCGTGGCAATAGGTGGTTGGCAAAGCAAAGTGGGCACATCTCTTCATTTACTCCACCTGAGTACGTGCTGCTGTCTACAGTAATAGTCCATTACCGATAAACTGGGTAAAATCCACGAAGGCAGGACCCTCCTCAATCAAGACTCCCAGGTGAACATCATAAAGGAAGGATTCGCGAGGCGCTTCAGGCTGAAATGGGACGCGACGCGGCAACGGGCTTGTGCTGCCGTTGCGTGATGAATCTGCTGGAAGTTGCTGGTGACTTGGCTCGATCGACTAGTTTGGCGAGGAACTTGTACCGCTGCTCCAGATCAGAGAGTGTCTTCCTACGACCTAACTCGAAAACGCGTCTTTCCCACTCTTCTTTGGTCTGTGTATCTAATTTTCCGACCACGATGAGAATCAGCAGAGTGTCCCACTTAACCACCGGTTCGTTTAGTGATTTCAAGGCTCGAATATGACTGCTGAAATCGTCGACTAATTCCCTCAACTCATCCGGCGATTCCTTGCGGATAGTTTTAAGAACAAATAGCGCCCCTGCATGGTAGTCAATGAGCTCGTTGGTGTCCTCGTAGCGCTTGCGTAATTGCTGTCGGACACTGGAAGCGTCTTGAGAGCACGAGCGGGCTCGCCCCTTACCGCTGATTTTAGGTAATGGATCAATGTTGTTTAGGAACTCGAAGCTGTTACGAAAGTAGACACATTCCCCCGAGGAACCGTGAAATTGGAGTAGAGCGATAGCAGGTAACCTGGTTGAGGGAGGTGTTTCGGAGATGACCGATGAAGCAGACATTACTTATAGGTATCGCGTGCTGTTCGAAGTCGCTGAGCTTTGCGAGCTCTGTATTCGGTCCTGAATCGCGTCTATCAATCAGTAATACGCGTCTTCAAACTCGTCCCTGCACCGTTCATGAGCTTCTTCCTCAGCGGAGCCCTCAACGATTGCAATTATGCGGTGTTGAATCGCCTCGAATCGTAGCAGGGCACGGTTATGGTCGAATCGCCACCCGAAAGGAGGCTATCGATTCGGTTTTTCCTTGCGTGTCATAGAAGATTTTTAATCGCGTTAGGGTTTTTTTCCTCTCCCGCGCAAGTCAAACAATGAATGAAACTTGACTCACCGTAGGAAGGTAGAAATGGGTGACGGGAACGCTTGACCTTGTACTCTGCGATTTATGACCAGCGGAGAATCCTCGACTCCAAGCGCTGATTGAGCAGTCGTCCTTCCTGGAGTGGCTGCTGCGGTGATAGTTCTCTGCGACGTTCGATCGTGGCCTGTCCGCGATCATTTCCTCATGGCTGATCTCGTCCGTTGGTAACGGCTACTGAATCCGATGACTACTTGTGCACTAATCACTAATCCGCTGCACCTCGTAGGACCTCCGATTCGGTTCGCAATTACCCGGCTCGAAGGACTAATGTTCGCGCGCGTGTATAGCGAGGCGAGATCTTTGTTATTAGTGAACTGCATGTATGTTCGCGCGTCAGGGATTTTTCCCTAGGTGGTAATTTTAATGTCGCGAAAGATAACCTGTGTTGCTGTTGAAAGTCGATCCAATTCTAACTTACAAGCCGAAGGAAAACAAACGCTCTCTCGGTTCCCTTTTCTTCAATTTCGGCAAATCGCCGGCCCAAGGTGGGATACGAAGGGCGGATGCCCGTTGTCGTTTTGGGTGTCTTGCGGGTCCGTGTTTCGCACGTGTTCGGGAAAGTTGATTCCATGCTTCAGTCCACGGTCGAGGGCCTTGTCTGCTGTAGATAAGTAATAGTAACTCAACCAGACGGCCGAGGTTTTGTGGCAACACAGACCACATAGCTGAAGGCTCAGGTCACTTAAAACACATAAACTTTCCCTAACGCGCCTGCACCCAGACCGTGGGTATGAATGAAAAATCTCCAGAACATAACTTGATATATTTTGTTAATAAGTTTTATTTTTTTATAAATATTATATTACAGTGTATTATTTATATACCACTCACGAAATTTGGAGGATTTTAATTCGGTCCATGAGACTCTAATGATAGCACACGTATGTTATTTTTTTGTCTGAACATAAAGATGTTATTGATGTTATTAGTGACAGAAAAAAATATGTCAAAATTTGCTTAGTGTTGAAGAATATATAATGTTGTAAATAGTTTGTTGATAAGTGGACGGATAAAGGACAACTTGGTTTTTTCTTTAATCATATAAAATATAAATCATATAATTTTTAAGTCACTAGTAAGATCAGCTCGACATTTCTTACAAAAAATATTAATCTATTTATGTTAAAAAAAACAATTAGATTTTAATTTTAATTTTAATTTTATAAAATTAAAATATTATAAAACACAAGGCAACATGTATTATCTTATTTTTGTATCAGTCACATATCATCTTATCTTTTAAGTACAAAAAATACAAATAGAGAATGTTTTAAAAATGTCTCGATGCCAACTATCGGAATATATAATAAAACATAGTTCAATTTAAAAATTCAACATTGACCCTTGCAGGCTCAAGTATAATCTATCCTCCTCGATACTATACAACTTTTATTCGAAACATATTTTCATGTTTAGTACGAAAAATATTTTTCATACTAATAAATATGAATATCTCGAAAACTTGGATGGGGATTATATTAAGAAAAAGTTATTCAAAATATTATATATCCTCTATAACATATTTGAATATACGTCTATACATCTTTGAAATCAGTAAGACCATTTTCTATGTATATAATGACCGAAATAGAAAAGTGACAAACAAAACAAAAGATAATGACAAAATAGAAAAAAATTAAAAAGAAGAAAAAAATATATATATACAATAGATCTACTGAATAGTTAAAGGAACTCGTTGTTCGTGAGAGTTCCATCTTTGCCGCTACCGGGGTCACGACGTGCCGAACACGCGTTGCGCTTAAACAAAGGATTCGGCGTAACGACATTCGTGGCCCGAAATAAAGAGACAAAAACTAGGCATAACTAGTTTCTTGCCCAAATATGGACTCATCGTGCGATATCCAGGCGAGCCTTTGTCCAGTTTCGAGCCACGACTACCCTAGGGTAGGGAAGCCGAGATGACTTATAGGCGTCCTCGGTCCCGAAAGAAAGAAGCGTCTGAGTCTTCAAAGAGCGAACAAGTATTCAAAGCCTTATCAATAAGTGTGTCAGAATCCAGCGAGGATTCGTATAATATCCAAGCGAACACGATCATCTCTAGAAAGCTAATAAGCGAGGGCCACCGCCCCACATAATTAGCGTGCAAAATAAATACAGTCCACTTTATCACCAATCAAAATCTCGTCACGCGACCGCGCGTGCTAACACTCGTTAATAGACGAATCGTCATCACAAGTTATAAATTGTATTGTAAACAATTCAACTCAAATTAGCTCATAAGATTGTATTCTGATTACTAATAAATAATAATGAAGAAACAGATCATGACATGACAAAGAAAAAATGGGCAATAGAAATGATGAATCAAGAATGAAAAGAATGAAGGAAGAAAAGCAAAAGAATGTAAAAAGCTATGGATGCATATATATACAAAGAAAAAAATAGATAAATAAAAAAGAATAAAAAATTTTTTCGGAAGTAATCTCATGATGTATTAGAAAAAAAGAGGAGAAAAAGAATGTAATCAAATAGAGCAAACTACGAAATAACAAGCAGAAACAGAAAACGACAAGATAGATGGGATGGGTATTGATATAACTAGAGAAAGAGGAAACTATTGTTTTATTATATAACAGAAGTAAAGAGACAAAATAAAGACTTCTGGAGATGTATGTATAGAATTTTGATTACATAAATTTAACAGCAATATATATAGAGGAGAAAAAATAAAAAAAATTGAAAAAGAAATTACTAAAATAGCTATTATGTAAAACTTTCAAAAAGACAGAAAGAATAAGAAAGAAAAGAATGAAAAATAAGTGAAGAATATAATGAAACAGAAATTGGGAATATATAGAAACATACAAAAGATATTGACAGAAAAAGAAGAAAAATTATAATATAATGAAGAAGATACTTATTCAAGTGAAGAGGAAGAACAAAAAAAAGAAAATGTGATCAAAAAAATGTGACATGATTAGAAACAGAGAGAGAGTTTGTCCCTATTATTAACTCTTTTATTGCCAGCAAATCGATATATCGACCCTGGATGCGAAAATTTCTATAAACCGATTCTTTTATTTACGCTCAAATGTTCTTCATAAAATTCATAAAAACGTAGATACATATCGAATTATCCCTAGCAATTTTCGAATATATCACACATTTAGTAATAAAAAAGTTAATAGAAATGTAGCAAAAAAGGATGAAAAATTTGATAGGAGAAAGAGTGTAACAATAATTAATTCCATTATAATCAATACAAAAAGTAGAGAAATTACGTATACATAGGTAATAGAATGTTGTTCGTTCTATTATCAAACATTAAAAAAAGAATAATGGGAAAACAAAAAAAAAATATCTCGAAATGAAGACAACATAAAAAAGACGTAAAACAGACACAAAAGAGAAAGTGTACAAAGAAATAGGTATAGAAGAGAATTGCAACTTAAGATCACAGTAAAAGAAAAACCGAGCAAACATTTTGGTGGAAGAAAACGCGAAATAAGGAAAAAGAATGTAAAAAGATGAAAGAAGATGCTATAAGAAATGGAAAGTAGACAAAATAAATAAGAAGCAATCTCTAAAAAAGAAGATGCAATTCCGGAAAATATATGAAATCAAAAAAGGAAAAAAAAGAAATAAAAAAACGCAAAAACGAAAAATAAATATTTTGTGAGAAAATCACATGCAAACCTTGTTGATAATACAGTCAACTTTTTTCAACTCTTGCTATCGATTTGTATGTTCCTAAAATGCTAATTCATAATAAAATTTTTTTAAGATTAAAGGGAAAAAGATTCCAATAACTACTTTTTTTGTAATCTTAGATCGAAACGCAACTTTCTAAAGAGTGTTACTCGAAGTACATGGCAAATATTGTAAATTTCAGCCGGTGTAAAAATGAGACTCTATTCATTTAACAATCGTGCATCAATCAAACGGAAATAGCCGACATGTTTGTCAACTACGTAGCAATGGTTCCATCGCTGGTCGTTTAACTACAACTAACTTAACAATATATATAAACTGTTTATCATCCTTTGGCAAAAACAAGCAAATCGATGCCATATACGGGATGTAAATATTAATACCTGAGATCTACTTCAGAAGTAGACAAAGGATAGTAAAACAACGAAAAAAGTTTATAAATATGTGTTCTTCCATAAATATTTGATCTTCCAAAGTTATAGCCATTTTTATGTTTCAATAATCTGCGACTGCTTATCTTCATAAGAGATATTCAAAATGTTTACTCTCGGCCTGTACATGAGTCGCCGTATCAAGGAATTTCGTAGTCTTTCAAAAATTCCAGGTGTACATCAAATCTGTTGGCAATCTTGTTGCATATGTACGTACACGAAGTAGTTCAACATTAGTAATAACTATCAATCATCCTGTTGCCTGCACGATACTTTTGGTACACACGTGTTTATAACAATTCCTATTATGCGAAAAATTCGTTGCATTCGAAGTTAATTGAGATTTATGAGAGGTTTAGTCGGAAATTCTCTAAGTGGTTTATACTTTAGGAAACAACAGTCCTAGAACGTCTAATAAATATATATTAAATATATTGACGATTTCCTTACCCGATTACACAACAGTATACATGGCAGAGCAAAGGTTAAGTAAAAAAATAAATGTAAAGAAAGTCGGTAGTACATAAAATTCACGTTAAAAGAAAAACATGAAACAGACACAAAGGATTTTCGGGACGTGCTAGGAACTGCGAGATATCTAGAAGGAATAAAAGTGCTACTTGAAGACTATAAATGATACTCGAAAATAAAGACGAAAGCTGGCAGATATACAGTGATATGGCAATGGTTGTAATGAGAAAAGACGAATTTAAAGAAGTGATAAAGAAATTGGAGAGCTAAGTCAATAATAAAGAAACTAATATCAAACGTGAAGAAAACGAAGCTCATGATATTCAGAAAAAGAGGAAGAAAAGAGAAAAGGGCATAATGGAAATAGAAAGGAAAAGGAAATAATAAAACAACATATATACCCATGCACATACATTGTTTCAAATTTGACAGGAAATACTAGAAAAAAGAATTAAAAGGGTGAAGTATAGAAATGTGAAGAGAAAGTTCAAAAATGACTTCAGATTAACAATGTAATGTGCGTTAAAAAATGTAAAGAAAGTCTCGTGAAATTAGTTGTTTCGAATGGACCAAATACAAACTTACAATTAGATATAAAAACGTCTATTGGTCGAAAGAGCAATACAAATAAGACTGTACAAATAATATAGTATATTGATGAATAATAAGAAGGAACTATTCCCATGTGCTATCTCGCGAGATTTCTTTCTAGCAACACAAAGTACACAATTACAACACAAAGTACTACAAAGTACAAATAAAAGCTGTACTTCCAAATGGCACCAATAGTTGTTTGAGGAAGAGCGAAGAGGAGAGGTTATGGATTCCAAATATTAAATTTTAGCTTCACGTATTTATTAATTTCCGAAATATTAATAAAAAAAACTATAGTACCATATATTGAATTTTGTCTATATGTATAGACATTACTAATGTTGTCATCAATTGTTGTCGATATTGAATAATATCTATGAGATATCTTACAGGAAATCAGTAATTTCGGACGTTCAAGAAATGCCTTATATAATATTTTATTTCCATATTCCGCGGACTCGAACTGGTTGGTATGTATAAATATTATATACGCATATATGTATTAAGTCTAAAGACGCTCAGTAAGCAAAGAAAACTATCAGTTCTTTTCAAAAAAAAAGTGGTATTGATTTCAGATCAGCCATCAATATTGTAACTATGTCAAAACGATATGTTTATGTACTACAAAAAAAAAATACAGCAGATTTAATTGATTGTTTTTCTGAAGTTTTGCACTATAACTAATATAAATAAAAAATTATCAATAATTTAAACTATTGCAACTTCATAGAAAAAATCATAATCTGATAATCTATTTGGTCTCATTTAAAAGCGTAAAACTTCTGTTTTGATCATTCTAACTTCGTTTTTTTACATCGCATTTTTATAACATCATGTAAGAAATAGAAAAATTTTTTTTTTAAATTATAAAAATTCACACATATGTAAAAACACTGAAAAATTTTATTTACGACTAAATTCATTATGATCTTGAAGATTTAAATTTCCCCTCTACAACGATCTTTTAAAATTTGCTGTACAATTTTTTTCGTTTTTCGTATGTTTGTTGAAGTTTGAACATTAGAATTAACTGACAAAAATTCAAGAAATTTTAACATTTCGTCATCTAACCCTTGTTCAGAGTTCGATAAAATAGCAAAAAAGAAATCGTACAGCAAGGAGTCGCTATAAAGAAAAAATTTCAATTTTCAAAACAATGATAGATTAAGTCATGATCTTGAATTTTTATAATTTTCAAGAATAAAAGTATTCTGATTTTCCCATTTACTGTATGATGTAGAAACATCTTTGAAAAACATGAAATTAAGACAGTCATAGTAAAAACTTTAAAATGAGACCCAGTAAATTATTGTATAGCTTTTTTTTTACGAAATTATAACAGTTTAAAGAATCAACAATTTTTTATCATTATGCATTCAGATATGGATATTCTTTTCATTGGATATTAAATAAGTTTAGATTTGAATTTAAAAACTGATGGAAAAAACAAAGGATAAAAACTTAGTTAAAGAAATACACAAAATATACAAAATAGACAAAAGAAATAAGATATAAAAACAACATTGAGTAAAAAAATGACAAGAAAACCTAAAAAGAAATAGAGCGAAATAACGGTTGAACAACTAAAAGGCAAGGCCAAAAAATAATGAGAGAATTGAAGGAAGAGAATAGAAAAAACCAAAGACAAGTGTAATTCGATATTTTTTTATGCTAGTACAATTATACAGAATGATGGATCTGCAACTGGCACAATTAGATAGAATGATTGTACGAAAAAAAATAAATTGAAAAAAAAGAATAAAATTCTTTCCAACGCTTTGTTTTTGAGAAAATCAATTCTAAAGTTTTACTTTAGTATTTTATATTTAAATAATCTAAGGCTTATCAAATCTCGTTGTAATGTATATTTTTATTTATACTTACGTTAAACAACTACTTACGTTTAACAAAGAAGTAACAAAGAACTTATGACAGAATAAACAGCAAAACAAGATATTCAAGGCTGATGAATTTTATTACTTTAAAAATTATTGAAAATATTTCCCATCATATTGAATACACAATTGCGCTCTTTTCATTGGGTGCAGAAAGTATATACCAAAATAAAATTATAAGAATTGATCAGTTAAAAGAAAATATTATTTCTGCATTTAGTACAATAAAGCACCAAAACACACTGCTATAATATTCATAGAAACTTTGTAGAATCACCCTATATCTAATTATACTACTAATTACAAACCACTCTGTATATTTCAAATGCAATACCAAATCAATCCATCACCAAAAAAAATATAGCAATTTAAAAGTTAATTAAAAGTTAATTAGAAGGAACTAATAAAGAACAGTGAAAGAGAATAATATTTTTAAATGTTTTAAAATTTAACTTCGATAATATTCTTATAACTACTTTTTTTGTAACGAAAAATCAAAATCCAATGGTAAGATCATAATTAAAAAACTAATTGAAAGACATATAATACTGCAAAATGATACTAATGAAATAATTAATAAATCGAAACAAACTTATTTGTTCTCAAACTCATTCAATACCTTAATCTTAATTAGAATGAGAACAAATAAGTTTTTGTAATTTTGAGACAAATGTATTTTCTGCTTGATCCAAGGTATGTACAAAGATCAGTCAATGCAACGACTGTTATATTTTGTAAAGACTGTTATACTTTAAAAGTAAAAGTTTATTTGAAGCTATGCCTTTATGCACACAAAATAAGAAAAATTATCCTACAAAAACACTTTAGAATTTATACAGAATATTTCAATTTTCATGATACAATCGGAAAATAGAAGATTTTATGTAGGAAACTAAACTGAAAATACAAATAAAAAAAAACTGTCTCATATTATGGTCCGTTTTCAAGAGAATAGAGTTTAAAACTTGTCAAATGCACTTGAACTAGGCTAATTCTGGACTTAACAAGAGCGAATAATACATGCAAAAATAAGTGAAAAATGTAGAATAGAACTTTTTCATAAGTCGCTTTGTTTTTGAGAAAATTAAATTCTAAAATTTGTCAAATATATGCGTAGGCATTCTAACAAAATATATTTAAAGCTTGTTTTGTTAGAAATGAAGTCTTGAACTGAAAAAATTTTTTTTATTCTAAGTTTTTTTCATTTGTTCTTGTATGTAAAATACAAATGTATGTAAAATACCCTCGTGTTATTCACTCCTCTCCTATGAGTATGAAATTAGCTACGAAGTTCAAATACACTTGACAAATTTTTCGATTTTCTCGAAAGCAGTCTTAAATGAAAAAATTTTGTTTAATTTTTAATTTATTTTTTATTCTTTTCCTATAGAAACTAACACATTGTATATGTGTGATAAAACAAAAAAAATACGTAAATGATTGAAATACTGAATTTGAATCATGAACTTACTATGTTGTGGCTCGATGGACCGAGCAATATGAATCGGATTTAAAACGCCTGAATTTTAAGGCGGATAACAACTGCCTTGGGTGAATGAAGTATAACGAAATGAAACGAAATGGAAACGATTTCGAGAGAAAATCGGAGATTGTGATGAGTGAACTGTATAATTTAATCACCGATATTACCTCCTCACGAGTTCACACGGCTAATGTTCCGAGATAGTGATGCGTAATTTCTTGTAGATTAAGTTAAGATTTAACTGTCACACTGATCTATAATTGTCACGCTAACTTGTAATTGATTGTCAGCAGAAAGAAACCAATAAGCGATCGTGTCATATATTCGCGATAGATTGTGGCAGGCGTTAGAACTTCTTGCCAGCGTGAAAAAACGGCGAGCCGTTGCTCTTATTGACAGATATCTAAATAGAATAATAAATTCTTTTATGTGGACAAGAAGCCTAACGTCCTTCGTACAAAATTCTTCGTACAAACTTCGTATATTCTTCAATGAAAATTTGATTTGGATACTTCTGAATAATGGAAGATACGGAAAAGTAAATATTTGAAAACTGCAAAACTGCAATGAGATATTTAAACATAGCAGCAACCACTTACCTTTGACAGATAAAGAATAATGTGCGTATTTAAATATACGTGAAATAGAATACGAATATCAGTGTACTCTAATGTAATGTATTAATATATTGAGTTGCTCAAAAAATAATTGCGTGTTTTTTCTAAATGTAACTATTAATATATGTATCAACTAACTTCATTTTAAATTGCAGGTTCATTGTGTAATCTGATACCTGATTGTTCAAGCTTGTTTTAAAAAAACAAAATGCACGATTTTGTTAACAATTGTTAGTTTGACGTTGATTTTGAAATGGAAATTCGAAAAAGAACATTTTTGTCACATTTTGCCGTACTATTTCCGAAAAGAAAAAGAACGCTGTACAATCTCGTAAAAAATTTTTTGATGTGTATAGTAACTATATTTGAAACTATAGTAGTGTCAGAATTGGTTTATTAAATTTCCTGAAACTTTTTGTTGAAAAAGATAAGACTTATCTTAAATGCAGAATTATGAAGTTGGCTGAAAGATGTCAAAAAGTAATCGAACAAAATGGTCAATATATTATTTAATCAATTTTTTACTTCTCATGAAAAATTCGTCTTTAATTTGCAGATAAAAAAAAGTGCAATTACTTTTTGAACAAACTAATATAATGACATTGGACTAATGGATAAGATTATTTACATATGGATGAAACGTATATACATGTGTTTAATACACGTTCAAAACTGCAATCTCTAAATCTAAACCTTTATTAGAAATATCAACAATTGATTTCAAGCATCGTATTTCTTCCAAACAACAAAAGGAAAACTTAAAATACTTTAGAACTTTATCGTTTTTAAGTAAAGACCGACTGAGAAAAGCAATAAAACGAACTTCCAATATATAATACAAAATTTCTTGCATATGTATGTAAGTCATTCAATACACGAAGTTCTTTCGCATTAGCAATTTGAATCGAAAAAAACAATATCTCTAAACACTGAAAAATAATGTTATAGACTTTTAAATTCCGAAACTAGCCTTAGCCAACGAATTCAAACCTTTGAATAGAAAATTAAAAGAAAAAGAAAGCAGGAGTTACATAATTATTAATGAACAATATAAATGGATTGCAATGCATTCTGAGAAATTTAAAAATACAAGATCTCCACACTGCCTAAGATATTGTAAAAATATATAAAATATATAATGTAAAATACTCAGTATGAAAATATAAATTTTATATTTAATAATCTAAAATAAATCTAATTTCATAATCTAAATTAACAGCTGAACTTCAATATATAAATTATAAATATTAATTTACAAAAATATTAAAATGAAATCAAAGTTATATACATATATTAACAGTCATAAGAGTTTTCATTTTAAAGTAAAATATCGAGAAAAGGAGAATAAAAAATGAAATTTTAGTTAATATTATTTCTTCAAAAAATTCTTAAAATTTTTTATTTAATTTATAAAATAACGAATAATTATTTAAAAATTATTCAATAATTTTTTAATATATTGTCGAAATCATCATTCTAAATAGTGTAATGAAGGTTTTGGTTGGAGATCATCGATTGAAAAATTATGGTTATAATAGTAAAGCATTCACTTAAAAGTGTATAATTTTCTAAACAACATATAATACATATGTGTTGTGGACGTATGTACTGCATGTACGTTTATTATAAAATAAAAGCATAAGTAGAAAAGGAATTCTGTTTCCACCCAGTAAAAAATAGATCCAACTCATTTCTCGTTAAATTAGAATTGGATTTAAGTTTTAATTTTGTTTCTAAAAAAAAAATTATTTAACAAGCTTCATTATCCTGTAATGTGACTTTTTATAAAAGTGTATCAATGTAAAATAGAACTGCACAATTCTTTTCTTTTTTTTTTGCATAAATTGATTTTTCATTACTAAACTGCGGTTTAAAGAAAATTTATGAGAAATTTAAAAGAAAAAATTGTATAAAATGTACATACTGTGTAATATTCAAAAATATATGAAATAAAACGTAATCAAAATCAAAGTAAAATGCTTTTTATAATATTTGGTATTTTTCTATCTCTGTTTTTTTTATTATATTCTCACAAATATGATTTTGCATAAAAATCCGTAATTCACTCATGATATTCTGAAAAGTACTAAGATAAAATCATGAAAAACTCAATACTTTTCGAAATACTTAATTTTTTGTTTAATATCTACAATAAATATTCAAATATTTAATTTTTTAAAAATTTTGTTATATTGTATTTGTATTTGTAGCCGACTGAAAATTGACTATATTCTGAAAATATTTTCTACAATAATCAGAAATGCTTGAAAAATCATGGCATTCGTTAAATAGTACATCCTGTATAATATTATATTATATGTATAAACAATTAAGAAATTTGATTAAATATATTCTATTAAATACAAATGATGCCGGAAAACTATGTACTAGTTTCAACTAATTTTTTTTTTTTGACAATAATTTTTTAAGAAATAATAATCCTCGACTAAAATCATACTACCCAGAATGACTTTGACGACATATTAAAAAATCTCGAGACGGATCCTTGTCTAAATAATTACTAAATGACGAAAATATTTAAAAATTCATACATAACGAAATATAACATTTAAATAATTATTTATTAATAATGTTGGAATGCACTCGTTCTCATATGTAGTTTTACAGACACTAGATACATTTCATATTCTCATATCCTCGGTCAAAACAGAAACACATAGTACATAGACCGGCAGCTATTTGCCAAGAATAAATACACACATTACGTGCGTGTGAATAGATCGATAGAAATACTGTTAATAGGTCTAGTTCAATGGAATTATCTAGTAAATCGCGTACCATAGACATGCGAACTTGTTCTCCTCCTGATCTCTGATAGTGATCTTATTGTTACACGTGATATTTTTCCGTCTGTCTTTTGCCCACGCCTTGTTTTAGAAAAGAAAAAGAAATTTTTTAAACTATAGACAGTTTTTCCAATGAAATGCTTCGATTCGAGTTTTCCATGCTTTTTCCATCTTTTCTTATTCCATGCTAACGATAACTTTGCAATTGGTATTACTTATTGTCAATGGAGAAGAATTATTAAATTGAAATTTCTCTATAATTTCTTTTAAAAAATAGATTTTTTACATATATTTGCACTTTTTTCATTCGTAATTTATATGTATTACAATACTTATATCGTTAGAAAACTTTACTGTACTGTTACGTGAATTATTAATTCATGTAAAACCTTAGATTATAAAAAACTTTTATACTTAATAAATGTAAAAAATGATAAAAATACTATCAATTATATATAGAATGCCTTAAAGACAAAAGTTTGAGCCTATGTATTATAATAAGATTTCGTTCCTAACCACTATTTTATTCTGTTTTCTAACATTCGTATTACGAAAATTTCCGATAAAACTTAGACATTTTACTATGAATTACTATTAAAATACGGTAAAAATTAGATATTTTATTGTATCTGTCTATCTATTATAGCCAATATATTTTATGTATGTCGTTGTCAGTCGTATAGAGAAAATAATTCTAAAGTTAGACTTAAATTTTAGGCTGCAAATTTATCTTAAATTTATAAAATTAATATTATGGAATTATAAAAAATATATTATCTATTTTCCTCTCGATAATTGTTTTGCTCATTGGCAAAAAGGCAAACATTATATAAATCATACAAATCGTATATATACTAAAAAGATATCTGTTCTATATCCTTTAATATCTTAAAATGTTTCAAACTTCTTTAAAATTACAAAATATTTCTTCTTCAATTTTCTTCTCCATGCAAAAGCATTGTTTTGAAACTACTAAAGTGAATTAGAATTTTGGAATTGGAAACATGTAGTGAATTATAGTAAATTGTTACCATTGACGCAATACTATTATATGTACGTATTTTCTAATATAAAACATCCAAACTTTATAAATCTCTTAAAATCTTATGTAATGAACAATATTATACATTAAGTACATAAAACATGTACTTAATGTACAGAAATACTTAAAACAAACCATCTGAATATTTCAGCTGTTATTATATTAGAAAAAAATACATCAGATAAAACTTGTTTTGTGTTTCAAGTACATAATTTAAAATTAATAATGTTTTGATAAGTAGATACACAGAAGATTTTATTAAATGAAATCATACAATTTTTAAAGCAATAGTAAATCCATCTCGGCAAAAATTATTAATCTATTTATATCGGAAAATCATTAGATATTTTAATTTTGTAGAGTAGTATAATTTTAATTTTTTGAAATATATTATCTGAAAAACAAAATAAGACATCACTAATAATTAATGTTTATGTTCTTGTATTTCATAAAATAAATTTTACAAAATTAAAATTAAAATATCTACTAATTAATGATTTTTCGACATAAAAAGATTAATACGTTTTGTAAAAAATGTCGAGATGGGCTTGCTAATACAGAAAATATAAGAGAAAAACAAAAATAATCATTTAAGCTGTCTATGTTATTTAATACATAATATGTATTCGCATAATCTAGATATAAAGTAAAGGATTTTTCTAAAATATATCACTTCGTAATTTCCTCTATCTCAATTAATCAACGATATGATAATTTCTCAAAGTATTTTTTCAAAAAAACTACATTTACAAGAATTTATTTTCGTATCTCATTTTTTCGAAATTATTAGAGAAATGAACGCATACAAATTTACAGAATAACAGATCCAGTAAAAAGTTTAAAACACTAACAGTACGAAAAATTATACAAAATAAGTAACAAAAAGAATGAACATATGTCATATTTTGAAATGAATAACTTACCAACATGGTAAGAAATGTATAGTACAAAAATTATTAATATATACATATACATAAGTGCTAATATTAAACTTTCCGTCACCATACAGAGTGTCTCACTAAATTATTTCTGCTGTTAATAATAGAAGACGAATATGACTAGAAAGGATTTATGTCAAGGTCGTTTTAAAGATTCTAAAATTAGTTATCGACATTTCGAAATAAGATGTTATAGACAATATTACAAAAATTTATAATAAAAATATCAAAACCTCTTTATTGGCACCACGAATAATCAGAGTATGTATTCTGATTAGTAAAGTGATATTTTTACGTAAATTTTTTGAAAAAATGCTACCACAAAACTCACTGATAATATTTTAATATTTAGACAATTTTAAAATTCCTCGTGCTACGTAGGCAATTTTTTAATAACTTTAAAGAAAGCAAATATGTTCGGGAGAGTTTCCATGCTACAATACCCACGGTCTGGGTACAGGCACGTACGGGAAAATTTATTGCCTTTTGAGTACCCTTAGCAGGCCGTGTTGCCCGAAACACTGACCACATGGCTGGACTTCTTCTAAGAAGACAAGACAATCAATTGACCGTGGATTGAAGCATGGCGCCAACTTTCCCGAACACGTGAGAAACATGGGCCAGCAAGATCACCCACGACGGCAACGGGTATCTGGCCCCTCGTGCCCCTGGACCAGCGATTTTCCCGAAGCCGAAGGAAGGGGAACCGAGAAGACGTTCGGGCTTTCCTTCGGCTTCCAAATCAGAATCATTCCGACTTCCGATAAATACAGTTCACTCTCTCGCGACATTATCACGAGGGGACAGGCCCCTACTATTCAGCACGCGTAATATACAGTCCACAAGGTTTTTCTAATCTCGATCTCGTCTCGCTCCATACGCGCGCGAACAAAATATAAATAACTGATACAAAATTTTAAATAATGTGAAAATTAATTTCATAAAATGTACGATGCTTTAAGAAAATTACAAGCGGTTGAAGTTATATAAAAAAAAACAACGTTTTATGTTCTAACTTATTTTCAATAAAAAATTAAATCTTAACAAGAAAAAAGTGAATAATTAATCAAACGAATATTGATATAAATACATATAAAATTATTTCTCTTAAGTAATATACACATAGAAATATTAGAATTTATACCCATTCATCTTGAAAGTAAAATTTTTTTACATTAAAAAGTAAATATCCAATCACAGTAATGTTTGAGTCAACTGTCATTCGAATAATTATGAAACTTGCTGTACGTCATTAGCGCATAAGGATCTAAAATAATGAGAATAAGAAGATAACGATCTATATACGATCTCTACTTACCTCTTTATATTCTATTTATACTCTACTTACACTCTTTTTGTTTCATGGATTTCAACATTTGTCTGCCTTGCGTACAAAATTCACACTTATTTTACAAAATTCTCTATTGAAAACTTTTCGCAAAATGTTCAATAATAAAGCGTCATAATTTCTGGTCAACTTTTTACAGATAATATTAAGTTAAATATAAAGATATATTAAGCTGTAAAATTTTAAAAATCAAATAAAACAACAATATTGTTCGAAATTTCAAATCTCCCAGTCAACTGAATATATTCAGTAATCCAAGTTATTCAATAAGAGTTATTTTGTATGTATTTTGTTTAAATATTTATATGTATTTTGTTTAAATAAAATAGATTTAATGAATTTTAAACAGATCTGAAAGAATCCAGAAAAAGAAAATTTGATTTTCTTGTACTGTTGAAATTAAACAATATAAAAGAATTAACAAAAGAGGTATTCACAATATTTATTAAAGCATACCTTCTTTTTACTATACCTATACAATAGTCAATAATTAATAATGAAATCGTGACCACGCAGCATCGATCAATACATCGTCAGAAAAATAATGAAGAATTCAGATAGTAAAACTTCGGACAGGACACGGCAGCTTATAGAATCACTATCTTTTTATTTTTTATCGAAACTATCATCTCTTTTATCATGTATCTATATCAATAAATAAATACAATTTTCAACAAATTGGGATAATTTAATGTAATTATTTAAGAATATTTGCTCTCCTCATCAATGATTTTGAAATATATTGTCAAAATGAAACTTTAAAGATGATTTCATTTTACGCAAAAACAACGTTTATGAAAAAGATTTTTGACGATTCGAAAATTAAGATATAAAATTAAGAAGATAAAAATAAGGCAATCATTTGAAATAAGATCGATCCTCGTGATTATCGATCAGTCGCTAAACTAACGTATTTGAGTTAAATTTTACTCAAACACTCATTTTGATTGAGGCAAATGAATATCCACTAACATTATTGTAATTTTGAAATAATTCACAAAAATAAATAATTCTCAATGAATAAAAAATGCCAAGAGAAAAAGTATGTCCTTGAGACAACATATATATTTCTTTGAAATATGAAATCAATAAAATAAATAATCACCATGAATTCTATTGGGAAAGTTTAGTTAATCCGAATAAAAATAAAATTTCGTTCCAATAAATGAAATTATATTGACTTTGTAACACGTCTATTGCATACAAAAGAAATTAAAATTCGAAAAAATATATATAATAATTTATTGTTTTTTTAATATTTTTAGAATTACAATTCAACAAATTTGCTAGAAGTTTTATTATTAAATAACTCATACGTTCCGAACAGACAGTAAAGTTGCACAAAATAGAATAGGCCTAGTAAGAAATCAAGGCTCGTGTTTCGGAACTTCAGGCCTATATTTGGCCTATATACTATATAGTCTTACAAACTGAAAAACTTATGTGTAGAATATAACAGTACATAAATTACATAAGATAGTGTACATTAAAAAGGAAATGACTTGATGTATCAATATATATGAATACAAAGTAAACTTAAGTAAAAAAAGAAAAACAGAAAAGAATAATAGTGATATAGTAATAATAGTAATAGTTTTGAGCATATTCTCAAATTTTCTTTTTCTTGTAGTTTATATTTTTATATTGTTGGTTTTTATATACTTGTTTATGATTTTCAGCGTTGATTTATGATTTTCATTGCATATGGTGGTTTAATGTAATATTTTATTAACTGATTTATCATTCTATTTCCGAAACCAGATTATGTGGTCTAGGTCTTACATTGTGTGGCCACAATTGCAGAAGGCATCTTGGACCAAGCCAACCTTGATTAGAAAAGAGGAAAAACTGTAATGCCCAGCTCTTGCTCTATTAATCCATACAGTCATGTGTCTCAGAATTTTTTTGTTATGAAACTAGGGTGTGTTTGCTTTTTAGTAATGTTGAAAATAGTTACCGCCTGATTTTATAGTTTGGACTTTCCATTTTTCTTTGGTTTGAGATAGAATTTTGTGCTATATTTGTGCTTGTATGCAATCGATATGTGGAACCTGTAAGTGTTGGAAGTGAGTATTATTTGTGCTGACGCATTTTTTGCTTCCTTGTCTGTCATTTCGTTGCCTTCTATTCCAACGTGTGCTGGAACCCATATTATGGTGAGTTTTTCGTTGTGTTTGCACTGAATTGTTGCAGTTCTTTTTTAATATTTGATACATATCTGTTTGCTCTGGGATGGAGTGTAGCAGATTTCAAACTTTGTACAAGACTCAGTGAATCTGTACAGATTAAGTAGGACTTTGTTGGATCTTTATTGGCATAGTCTACTGCTAATTCAATCGCTGCCATGTAGACTAATGCTAATTTAGCCAAAGATGTTGAGAGGATAAGTTTATTCTTTGGAATTATGCAAGCTGCTCCGACAGATGGTCTGTTTGTAGATTTGGAGCTGTCAGTGTATATTATTGTGTGTTCCTTGTATTGATTATTTAATATGTCTTGAAAGATGTTATTTGCTGCTGAAGATGGATGCGTAGCTAGATTAAAATTTTCGATTATTACTGGTTGTTCTGTTATATAGTTGTTGAGATTGCACGTTAGGTTTGAAAGTATTTCTATATAGGATATATGAGATATGTTTTTCGAATATTTGTAATGTTTTTACTAGAGGCCGGTTTTTGTCAGTTGTGGATCTATGTATGTGGTACTGTGTTTGATGGGTTTTGCAGAACTCTTCTAGTACTCTTTCGTTCATGAGGTGAGAACAGTTTGATATGATTCTTATAATGTATCTAGATCCTAAAAGATTGTAGTTCGGTCTATAATATTGAGAATTTTAGATTCTGCTTGTATAACATTGGTTGGTGTAGTCCTCCTATAACCTAGGGCTAGTCTGATTGCTTCGTTTTGTAGTCCTTCTATTTTGCTTCTGTGTGACTGATTTGTTGATAATACCATAGACACCAATCTAGTTTGGCTCAGATAAGGAATTTGTATATTAGTAGGAGAGTATATTAGGTCGCAAACCCACTAAATACCTTTTAAAAATCTTATAATGTTGCTACACTGTTTCACCAGATTTTCAATATGTGTTTTAAAGTCCAGGTTGTCTAAATGGACCACAAATTTAATCACTGGTCTACCGTGAATTGTGATATTTTCTATTTGAACAGTTGTAATGCGCAATATCCGAGGTGAGTTTCCAAACAAAATTAGTTCAGTCTTTTCTATAGCTAATTCCAGACTTATTGCCTGAAGATTAGCTTGAATTGTTATAGTAAAAGGATTTTGATTCTTTCAGGATCAGTGTCTTGGGTTATTAGGGCTATATCATCTGCATATTGAGTGATATCACTTGGTAGGTTGTCCATAATGTTATATACGTATATGTTGAAGAGTAGAGGGCTTAGCACCTCTCTTTGCCTTTGTGAATAAATCGGTTTTGATAGTTGCTCTCCAGATTGCTGCTACCTATGAAATAAGCTTTCCTTTCATACATCCATTGAGAAAAAGTAATTGAAGTTGTCTTTTATCCTGAGTTGTTGAAGTTGCTACAAGAGAATTTGCCTTTGAACGCAAAAGAACTGCTAATATCAAGTGATACTACTGCTGTGTGTTTGTTGGTACGGAATCCTATATCTGCTGTAGTGACTAGCATTTTTATGTTGTCAAAGCACGAGCGGCCCTTTCCAAAGCCAGACTGATGATTTGGAAGGATGCCATATGGTGTTCAATCCACCAATGTAATCGGTTGTTCAGAAATCTTTCCATCAGCTTGCAAATACAGGAGGACAGTGATTGGCCGTATAGTATTCCCTTTTTGCTTCAAAATTAGGAGAATACAATACGGTGTATGATAAATAGAGTTCATTAAATATGTCCAATAGAAGCAGTTTGCATTTGTCTGATAAAGATTGTATCATTTTATAATCTATGCCGTCTGGCTCTGAGGTTGATGATGGTTTGCATTTTTCTAGGACTACAAGGAATTCTGTATAATTGAAAGATTGATCTAAAAATGTGTGACCAAGTTCTGTAGCTGTTGTAGTATTTATCGGTAGTGAATCAGAGGGCCACGATAGACAGATTTTGTACACTGCTACTTTTTGTTCGCTTTCTTCTAGGAGAGCACAATTATCCGCTTCTTTTTTGGCCCTAGTCCATCTCGATTTAAAATTTTGATTGTGCTCCAGAAATGAACCGGGTCTATTCTACTGTTTAGATTGCTTGCTAATTCTCTAAAAGCTAGCTTTTTTTTGTTTTTCAGCAGTTTTCTTGCTGCTGCTGCCTGTCGTTTATATTGAATCCAATCTTCCATATTTAGTATGTGTAGCCATTTTTGGAGAGATGCTTTCTTTCTACTCACTGATGCAATGCTTGATTGCATTCGTTATCCCACTATCGCACTGGATTGCTATGGTGGGTGTCTTTGCGTGTGGTTTGTTTGGGTGCCATTATGCATTCTTTCATTGCTTCCATGAACTAGGTGTATTTGCTTTCTGTCGATAGAGTCCTAAAATCGTGACATAAGAAGTATGTGTTGTCCATTTCTTCTTTATATGCTTTTCATCTTATTTTGGTGGAAAAGAATTTGTTAGATTTTCTTCTATGGATGTATTTTTCAGTATCTATGGCGCATTCAATTGAGAAGTGATCGGAACCATATATATGATCTAACTGTTGCATTGTGATTTTATAGGCAATGTCAGTTTTGGATATAATAAGATCTAAATTGCTTTTCCTTTAGTGGTTGTAGCTTATACGTGACTGTTGTTGTGTATTATGTACTATCAAATTGTATTTATTAATTAATCTGTATAAATTTTCTGCTGCTGGGTTGATAGTATTACAGTTCCACATGGGATGCAATGCATTGAAGTCCCCTGCCAATAAGAAATGTTCTTTATCGCATAGAGATTTCATGAAACTGTCCCAATGGATGTTTCTTATTATATGGTAGTTGGGAATGTTTAAGACTCGTTGGTTCAGCCGTAAGAATTACCATAGTCTAGCTTGATTAGTTGTGTGGTTTTATTTGTAATACTTCTACACTTCCAAAATAATATCTTGAGTTGACCTATTTTGTTTTTTGCCTTTATATACTTTTGCTTGGTACTTTTTAATCCTGCTTTAGCGTCCGAGTTGTTAAAGATTTGTATTTTCTGATTGAGTGTTTGAGTAATGATTTTATATGTCATGGAGGGTATTATTGAAAATTCATTTTCCTTGTTTTCTTCTTTGTCCTGTAGTTTATTGCCTTTATTTGCTGTAGGAGGTTAGTTTTATGTAGATTGGTTGATTCAGTAAAGGTTCTTCCTTTTTAGTAGAATTTTTTATGGTATTATAATTCTTTATATTAGTTAGAGCTTTGGGAGTTGGCCATTGTGGACTTGGTTTCAAATCAGTCCTCGCGTGATCTCCTATGCATTTTAATTTGAATTCCTGATTTAAGGAAAATTTTTTCAAATGCACGAAGTCGCGATTGTTTAACGTGATTTCTGAGTTTGAGTTCTCTTTTGGAGGTGGACTTTTACCTACTGCATATCATTTTCAATTTGGGATTTAACTTCCCAGAATCCCTTGCTCTCATAAGCCATTTGTAGCACTTTCTGCACATTTTTATTGGATCAACATAAACGTACGTTTTACATTATAGAACCTAAAAATTTTGAAGTATTCTGGTAGGTACTCCCCTTCAAAAGTAACCAGAACGGTCTCGCTAGGAACCCATTCTATTCCTGTGGCTGTTATAGTTTTTTTGTTCAACTTCATGACTTTCATGATTTTACAAAGCGATACGGGTTCGTTTATTATTTCAGACGATATATCTACATCTGTTGGAATGCGAATTAGTCTCGTTTTTTCCAGTTTGTATTTGAGTATATGGGCTTGCAATCCACATTTGGGTAGCTCCTCTGAGCTGACAAATGCATTTGCGTAGTCTGTTGGGGAAGGAGATCTCCGCGCAACCGAAGAACTTCGCACATGTTTAAAGCTCCAGCTTTTAAGGAGCTTATTATTCTGGCAATAAACATAAAATTTTGGTTTCTGTCTTTTTTTTTCTTTTTATTTCATTTTTAATTAATTTAACCACTACAACCGCTGTCCCTTCGTGTGTAGAAGGATAGAGAAGATTTTTACTGGTGGAGCTCGGATCTTCTGGTGCTGTGTTTCTGGAACAGCTCGCCGCATCTTCAAAGGATAGAGGCTTCTTCCTCTTTAATTTGCTTTTGTCCACGTGGGACATTTTTGAATGCATCTCACGTGGCCACCTCTTCAGTTTGTTTCGTTCGTTTTCCGGACAATGTTTTATGGAGTGAGAAAAATCCTTTAATGAAATTCGAATGAATAACGACGACGCGTTATTGTGCAACGATAGTATTGGGTTGGCAACTAAGTGATTGCGGATTTTAAATAAGAAGGAAAATTCAAAATTTTTGCTCAAAAATATAACTTTATTCAATTAGGTATTGTCCGTTTTTGTCGATACCTTTTGCCATCTTTCAAGCAGTGTTATAATTCCATGTTCATAAAACTTCTGATTTTTGCCAGCAAAAAACTAAATTAAATATGATTTTACGTCATCAGCGTCATTAAAAATGTTACCATTTAAGAAGTTCTGCATGGAACGAAATAAATGGTAATCTGAAGGCGCAAGGTCAGGGCTATATGGTGGATGTGACAACACATCCCAACCTAGTTCCAATAATTTTTGGCGAGTGACGAAAGATGTGTGGAGCTTTGCGTTATTATGCTGGAAAACAACACCCTTACGATTTGCCAATTCTGGCCGCTTTTCTTGAACTGCATCGTTCAATTTTGCGAGTTGTTGAACGTACACGTTTAAATTAATCGTTTGGTTTCTTGGTAAAAGTTCAAAGTGCAGAATTCCTTTATAATCTCACCAAACTGACAGCATAATCTTTTTTTAGTGAATCTCAGCTTTTGGTGTCGTCTGGGCTGGTTCATCTTGCATTATCCACAATCTTTTCCGATTAACATTGTTATAAACTATCCACTTTTCGTCGCTAGTTATCAATCGTTTCAAAAATGGATCAATTTCGTTGCGTTTCAGAAGCAAATCGCAGATGCTAATGCGTTGCGTCAAATGAATTTCCTTAAGCTGATCAGGGATCCATAAATCGAGTTTCTTGACATAGCCAAGCTGTTTTAATTTGTTTTGAATGCATGTATGCGATACATTGAGCTTCTCTGCAATCTCACGTGTTGTGCTATGACGATCTGAATCGATAATGGCCTTGATATGAATCTCATCAACTTCAACTGGACGGCCAGATCGTTGCGCATTTTTCAGTGAAATATCACCAGAACGAAATTTGGCAAACCAATTTTGACACTGCCTTTCTTTCAAGGCTTCATTCCCACATACGGCACATAACTTCTTGTGTGCTTGCGATGCGTTCTTGCCTTTTCGGAAATAATACAATAAAATATGTCTGAAATGCGCGTCTTGTTTTTCCATGTTTAAATTGGGATAAAAACGAAACTAAATAACTAATCGATACAATTTTTTTTGGCGGAAGTCCGAACAACAAGAAAACAATATAGGTTAGGTGCTTTGAACACGTTGACAAAACAAAAGAATGTGCTAAGACCATCCATTGACAAAATCCACAATCACTTAGTTGCCAACCCAATAAAACGAATTCAAAAAATGATCAAATCTTATTGACTCTAACATTAAAACAAACGTTAAATTGAATCAACTGACTTTCATTAACGTTGAAAGCAGCAAACTACCGATAAAATTTGCATTTATTACGCAAATTCGGATCGGCACGCGACAACTGGTATGATGTACCATAACACGAAGCTTTAATGTTCTTTAATTTTTTAGCCTTCCTTTATTTTACTAATTTTTTCACTTACTTTACCACTTTTCTCATTTATTTTAAACTAAACACATCCCCACGTTTATCCGAAATCTTTGATGATCATTTCTTGCACTCGAAACACAATTAGTCAGTTACTCGACAATCGATCGCACCAAATCTATGCTCTCACATTACAGTTTATTTATTTAAATATACACATATCTATAAATTCAGAAACTGAAATATCTCTCATTTCTATTCGCATACGTATATATATACATATACGTCTATATGTATGAAACTTCGTATATATATATTTATATATCTATATTTTATATACATATAAATCAGACATCTTGAATTCACGTAACTTACAATTAGTGAATCTATACTAAATTTCATGCCGCGTCCACACTTTAACGAATTGCGATCAGGTTACAGCGAACTCGCTTGCAACAACTTGCAACAGTATTCGCTTGGTAAGCGGTACATCAAGAAAAAAAAAACTCGAAGTAATTCCGCCTAATGCCAGCATTAAATTCTCTCTTGACAAGCTGCCCCTCTAATAAATAACCACACTAATTAAAATTTACACCATCGATGCTAAACGATGTCTCTTCTTCCAATAATATCTTTGGTTCAGGTCATCACATTTATTTGCAGATTAAACTAGACTTACAGCTACTTGTATTTTTAAAAATAGCGCAAACTTTACTTACCGTACTTATATCGAATGCATAGAAACAACGCAAAGGAACCTGTATCGAAAAAATACAAAGAACTTATATCGAGAAAACAGAACATGAGAAAGAATGCATTGTCACAGTTTTAAAAGTATCGATTATTGCTGATGTTTATTCCGGCATAGATACAGCTTTACAAAATATACCGATTTCCGTTAATTGAATGGTCAATTATGCAGTCATTATCAAATGACAAATTAATGAGAGAGCATAAAATTTATAGCTCTAATTTCTGAAAAGAAAATTAGAATTCGATATAGTATTTGTAACATCAAGAAATTAGAATGGAATAAAATACGAGTTTAATATAATATAAAAATATTTACATTATTCTCTTTATTCTCTCATTACTTTATGTAATTTCAATGACAGCATAAAAATTGTAAATTATTTTTAAACCGACATTAACTAATGGGGTAATTAATCTAATGGGGTAACATACTATTAACACAGAAACTATCAACAAAGCAATTTCATATAATTTTCCTAATGAAAATAATACCCATATAACATAGGCGTTATTAACAAGTAATTCCATCAGTTACATATTATACATTATAATTTCTAATGGAATCTAACCTTACTATTCCACGAATGTGATTTTTTTTTATTGACGAATGTGTGTTTTTTTTAACTGTATGTATGTACAGAGTGTTAAAAAATTATTTATTGCGGCTTCGGGAGATGATCCTATATCTTCGAATGATGAAGATTTGTTTGAAAAGTCAACCGCAAAATTGACTTTGAGATATTTTCAAGGTCAATTTTTGTATTGCATTCTATTTTATTCATTAAGAAAAGAAAATATCGAAGGAATTATGATATAGATCGCAACTCAACCATGCTCTTGGAAAAAAAGTTGAATTTCCATTAATTATCGAACTTATTTTATTTGTACCCTTTTTGTTTACATTCTAAGGCCAAATTCAGGAAAGACACATCTATAATCCCCATCCACCCCATATTTTTTCCAGATTCATCATCATGTATCCTATATCTTTGTTTTTTTATTTCTTTTTTTTTTCTTTCTTTCGCTATCTAAATAATTCCGACTTTATATAATAAAAAGCACATTCAATCTGATATTTTAATTATTTAACCATGTAATACATTCACTCAAACTATAAACAATTACTTATCACAAGAAAAAAATGCGTTACCATTGAATCTTATAAACGAGAAATATATGAGAAGGAGGTTTACATCCTACTCCCGGTGATTCAAAAACTACAATTTTATAATATCTAAATATCAATAAATTTTAAACTAATTTTATTCACAATGTGCTTATACTTAGGTCTTATCCTCTATTATTAGTCCTTATCCTCTTACACGCATTATTTGTACTATGTAATTATTTGTGTATCCATTTCGTTTGTGAGAAGAAATTGTTTACAGTTCGAATGAACAGGTTATATCCGTTGAAGAATTGAAATATAAGGTAAATATGGTTTATTATACAAATCAATAAACCATATTAGAAGAAAGACAGCCAAAATGCAAACTCAGAGTTATGTATATAATGAAAAAGAAAAAAAAGAGAAAAAAAAGAAACAAAGAAAGGAAAATACAAGATATGATATCTAAGATATGCGATAATAGATGTCTTACCTACATTATTTTTCTAAGAGAACAGTTGAGTTGCGACTCATGGTTCTTTGGAAATCTTTTTTCCTCGTAATAAATAAAATACGATGCAATAAAGAGAAAAATTTGACTTTGAAAATTATGGTCAAAGTAAATTTTACACCGCATTTTTTAAATAGATCTCCACTAATCCGACGATACGAAATCACTTTCCAAAGACATGACAAATGATTTTTTGACATCCTGTACATAATAACTGGCTATAAATCGCATTAAATAAATGAAAAACAACTATACGCTTGATAACTAGCCGACTTTTCGATCGGTTATGTTCACCTATTCAACTTATCAGAACTGTTAACCTAGTTTCTAAAACAATGTATACCTTCCTCAATCCTATAATGAAACCTTAAAATTTCATTCAGTTACATACATTCACAAATGTAAAAAAAAAATTAATAAAATTTAGAGATTTAGACATTTTACTATAGATACTATAGATAGATTTATTGAAATAAAATTATACATTTTATGAACATACGACAATATTTCATAGATTTATTTAGTGCAAATAAATATTTTATATCTAAATATATAAATCGGAACAAAAAAATATAAAATTTACTATGGTTACTGATTACCATGGGTGCATGGGTGTATTAAAATATACAAAAGGTGTTCTTATTAGTATGATTATAATCAGAATAAATTTATTTTTTTTATTGCATGATAGTTTTATATAGATTTATATAAGATCGTGTTTTCGATTTGTTTATATATTCTTTTGAATAAATGTGAGAAATATACTTTAGCAATAGTCCAATTGTTATTCAATTAATTCATAAGATTTAATTAAAAGACAATTTAATTAAGATTCATAAAATGTCTAAAAGCTTTCTTTTTCTGTTTTAAATTTAAGGTACAAGAATGTAGACTTTTATTACTGATTGTAGTTTAATGTACAAGAATGTAAACTTTTATTACTGATTGTTTGTGTATTTATAGTAATTATAAGACAAAAGATTGATGTAACAGTAGAATATAAAAGTCTTTTTCATAATAACATACTTGATCTTCCTTTGTAATGGCATAATATAATTTGTACCTCATTTAATAATAAGATGCTCATTTTCTATTAGAGACATTTTATTTATAATATCTAATATCTAATGTTCGAATATTAAAATAAATTCAAATAAAGGAGATTCTACTATACGTGAAACTAGTGGAAAATTTATTTCTCTTCTTCTTTGTGTTTACAATATGTCAAAAGTAATCTAATTACATAAAAATTTAATCGATATGTTACAGTTGATACTAAATATTGGATATAAAGGATTAAACTTCATATGTATTATAGATATGCAAGAATTCATTTTACAAGATTTTATTTTAAAACTTCGAAGAAGTTATTTTAAAACTTTTTGTATGAAGTTATTTTAAAACTTCATACAAGTCCACTGCTAAATGTAATTAAAATTCACAATTTAAAAAATTAAAATAAAAAAGTTTAATACAATGTTTAATACAATGTTCATTCTATAAAATTAATCTATTCTGACATGAAAAAGTTCACTTTATACAAGGTGAATCACCTAATATGATCATTACTGAATTGAGCAACATTTTATTTTATTTCTTTTTTTGTCAGAGGATTTTCAAGCTGATGACATTTGACTTTTTCTATATTTTTCTTTTACTATGTTTTCAAGATTACCTTCAATTTTTTTTTAAGTATTACACTATAATTTTTTTTGTTTATCAGCTAATAGGCATCAAGACGAATTCAACAAGTTCAAAAACAATAATTCTATTGAAAGGCTACGTATCACATTCCTTTTATAGAAATAATTCTTGAATTTATATTACTAAATAAGATAAATATTAGAAACATTATATGAAACATACTAACAGTCTATTTTAATAAATTTCTTTGTGTGAAGAGGAAATCTGTTTATAATACGAATTACGATATCGTTCCTCGAAAAAACTTATAAATATGTACTTTTATCTATTATTACCATGATGTAAATAAATCGATGTCGATATATACTTTTAATGAAATTATTTATCTCATATCATTGTAGTTTCACGAACAAAAGGATATTAGAATCGATTCAGCATTTTATATCTCAAACACAAAATTGAGAAAAGATGATCCACAATGGAATAGGAGAATTAATGGAAACTTCGGCAAGTAAAGCAGTATAAAAATTACTGACTGCTGGCTGATGAATTAATAAAAGCTTCTATAACTTCAATCGACATTTCGTGAATCCTGCATATATTTTCAAGAACGGGAAAAACTTCAAGAAAACCGACAAAGTTGGTCTAACTATTTCGAATTTACATTCATTTCTTATTCCTTAAATAAGATAAATCATGTAAAAAAGGAGATTAATTAATTTCGCTTACGCATATTATCAAAAAAATTATTTAATTAATCATGTTTCTTCTCCAACTTTGACAAAGCAATTTTAAAAATTATAATTTGAAGAAACGAATCGTTTCAATTCTTTTTTATTTTATTAATCACTTTTATTCTAGAAATATCATAGAGAAAATAATTTTATTTTGTATTGAGGTTACGTAAATTATTTTCAAATAATTTTCTATTTCAGTTAATTTTTTTAAGTAAAGTATTAATTAATTTTAAATTTTAATAAATTATTTTGAATCTCAAATATTGTTTTAGATATATTTGAGTTATAAACAAATTTATTTACAATATAATAATATTCATTTTCAAAATCATTTTTTTCAACTATCTTTGAAAAATAAATAAAGGTTGTATGCGTTAATGGTTATATTATTTAACAATAATATTGATATAATTAGAAATTTATATCATTCACATACTATCGAATTATTATCACATGTTATATCAAAATCAGATACTATTGAATTCTACTAGTGTTTTTTGTTTCTTTTTCCTATTACTATATAATCTATTCAATTCTATCAAAATATGTATACTTTTAACTAGTTTCGCATGCTAAAAAAGTATTTATATATATTAATGGCTTCAAAATTCGAATCAACTTGTACGATTGTATCTGGATACTCAATTATAATAGTAAAAATTTACCTAATACTATTAAAATAATTATATAATCATAATTAATATAATATAATATAATCATAGTTAATGGTCAAATTAAATGTTTTTTTATTTTTTGTGATTGTGCAAATACCATCCAATTCAGAATAATTCAGAACAAACAGCATTATCATCAATGAATATGTCAAAGATCTTATATCGAAGCGATCTAAAGTAACAACTCTCATCCCCTCCGACATAGAAATCAAAGAAAATCGCAGACTGAACAATCAGAGAAATCGTTGATTTCTACTTAAAAGAATAAAAGATAAATGAAATGAAAAATGGAAATTACAATCGTTATTTATGAAAAAATTATTTTTACAGAGAAATCACGTTATGTTCAGTATCCAGGCATTATAGTGGAAGGTAGAAGCGGGAGGAGGGGAGAAGAGAGGTGTAACAGTTTTTTATTGTGAAGTATCGAAAGTATTAGGATCTCGAATTCAATATGACATCGAAAAATTAACATTGAAGATCGATGGCGCTGTTATTTAATATCTCTCCTTACAATCAGTCGAAAACGCAATACTTGTGTCATTGACTGATTGTGAGATCAACTTTATTACTTAGATTTTAAATTGCAACTGAAAATATGACTTTATTAGTGAAGGCAATTATTATAGCATAACATCTCCAAAGCATTACATAACATTGGTTTTAACATCACAAAAAAAATTATGCTACAAGCAAAACATATACCATATAATATATAATAAATAATGTATAATAACATACTTAATGTATAATAACATATATAACGTATAAATATAATATACTATTATTAAATAACAAGAAAAACAATTAGTAAGAAGAAGTATATACAATGTTATGTTAATACTTAAAAACACAAATTACACGTGTAATATCTGTGAGGGAAAATCTTCATATAAATTAATTTTTATAATATTATATAATATTAAGATTTATTACTGTAGAATATATATATATATATATATATTAAGATATGTCGAGTTATGATTGTCATATTTTTGCAATAAGTATCATTATCTCTGTTAATTTTTTTTTATTTTTACTTATTTTGTTATGAAATACTGACAAAACTTAACACATACAATGCGTCAACTATGGCTATATCACAGAAAAATGATTTTGTATAATATAAAAAATGGCGTTATACGTTAATAAAACAAAAACCTGTTAAAATGCTCATCCTGTTTCAGTACACATTTAAGTTGTTATTAGTTATTAGTTCTATTGCAAAAATATTTTGGAAAAATATGACCAAATATTGAGAACAGTTTTTTCAAAATCTGCCAATTTTGAATGAGTCAAAAGGGCTCCAATGTTTAGTGATAAATATTTGAATGTCAATTCTAAAGTAATTCAAAGTTTTTTAATGTTGTAAAAATTTGAATCACTTCGAATACAACTCGACAGCTTAAAGTACAGAGAAAATTTTCGATCGATAATAAATATTAAAAACTTAGTGAATATTTTGCATTTTACAAGCATTTTTTTTCTATTTTCTAAGCGCATACGAAAATTATAAAAATGACTTCAACATTTTTTTGCGAAAGCCTATTTCTATCGAGAATTCCTAATAAAAAAAGAAATAGAGCAAAAAATATAATTTTAAGTAAGATTTTATTGATATGATTCCATTAAACACTGAATAAAATTATAAAACTTTTTTACAAATTTTATCTCAATCTTATATTTTTTTTATTTTCTAATATGCACTATGTTAATTGTAAAATGAATAACATTATATGTAAATGTAGATATATTTCATTCAACTTCTCAAATTTTTCTTATATTTCCAATATTTTGTCAACGACTCTGTACTTGGAATAAAATATTAAAATTACTTATGAAATATTGAATATACTTATCAAGTTTTCAATATCTATCATCTATCAAGATCTTAAAGACTGTCAAGCTGTTTGAGATATAACCTGTAGCTGTGAAACTAACCAAGATTTTCAAGATTAATCAAAACAAGACTAAAAGTTTTAAGGTAGCGAATCATATTCGAAGTGATTCAAAATATATATTATATCATTAATTGATAATGTATGTCCAACTTTCCACAATTTCAAGAATGCATTTATAAATCTTTAAATTTACCTCACACTACGAAATATGCGTAAATATTATTAAAAAATATTGTATCTAATTTAAGTTAACAAATAAAAGAACAAATTAAAAATAATAATTAGAAAAAATCTTATATTTTCCTCCGATTCCAACGGCAAAGATGTTTTTCAATATATACTTACAATATATACTTTAGTTATACTAAGATAACTGCTTTCGCAATAATACAAAATACAGTTAATAAATTAAAAAAGCCATCAGATAATATATCCAAAAAACATTTTTAAGAAAATGATTCATAAAGAATATAGTATCTACAATAAGTTATAGTCTCTCTAGTATCAAAAGATAAGATATTAAAAAAATAGCATAATTTTAACAAAAATAATTAACTAAATTCATTGCAATATATTATGCATCGCAAAATGTATAAATATTAACATAATCCTAATAAATATTAACATATACCTAATAAATAAAATTAGATATGTTTAAAACAATAATTAATTTGTAATTAAAGTATTAACTAAAATTGTATAATTTCGTGCAAAAGGAAAAATTCTCCACAAGAAAGGAAATATTCCACAAGAACCCCTAAATTATTCTCAAGAGTGATAGAAACCAAGTAGGATAAGAGATTTCACCTTTCTTGGCAGCATTGCTCTTCTGGGAATGATATACTATGCAACTATGTTAAACGGTTCGTTTCTCAAACGAAGACAGACGTCAGAATCTTTATTAGTCTACCGGAATTAGTAAGGAGAAGAATATTAAGAATACCAAGACATAAATAGAAAAAAGGTTAAGTTGTCCTGTGTTTACCTGATTTACCATAGAAGATAAAAGAAAAAATTGGATCATCAAAATGGGATCATTATTTCTCGTTAAGCAAAAGATCTATCAAAGTTATACATTACTTTGTAATATTTAAATAGAAAATTTTAAGTCAGTATAAAGGACATAAAAATAAACTGAAATTTTGAATTATGAGATAAAGCAAAGAATTTTGAAAAAAGAGAAATAAAATTTTTGATTAGCTGAAAAATATTCCACTACAAAAGTTTATCGAAACAAAATAAACTAAAAAATATGAAATTACTATGCGATTTACAAAATACAGATATTAAAACCAATTAAAAATTAGCTCAAAAATGTTTCTCTAAAGTAATTATTATTTAAACAGATTTAAAAAGAAAATAAACGCTATTGATTCAATTTTGCAAATAATATCAAATTTTTGGCCGACAATGTACTTATAATAATTTTTTAAACGGTTTTATTGTTTACTCTGTATATGCTTTTTTCACATCATAACTTTAATCACGAATCTCTCTGCTTCAAAAAACAGCTTTCATGTTTAATCGCAAATATTCAAGAAGAATGTAATTCGATATTGAAATTGAGATGATTATTGCAAAAATATGAATGGAAAAAAATAAAAACAAATTATTATAAAAAAATTTATTGTAAATTGAATTTAATATTTATACTTCACAAAATTCAATAAAATCGTGAATCATGAAAATTAATAGTTATAATGTTATAATATCATATTACTAACAGAAAATTTCATTAATTTTATTTCTTCTGCATTTTTCCGATTTAACATTCATAAATTTTATACGACTGTCTGCATTTACAAATTAATAAATAGACAGTATTAAATCGCATAATTAAACGAATTAATTATAAAATATCCACCAAAAGCTATATTATATAACATATTATATTATAATTATGACCAGTATGCACCTAACTGACAGTACAAATGACATTTCAAACAACTCAGTAATATATCTGATCTAATTTTCAACTCTGTGTTAATCGCTATGTTAATTAATTCAACGTATAGCAATGTATATCTACAATTTTACAATAAACATCTATACGGTAAGTACTTAAACAGGATATTTCACCAAAACAAGGCCACCTGAATATCTTCTCTATTAGTGATAGTACAAAAATCGTTCCCGACGTAACTTAAATTGATTGAAGAGATGAATTGGATGAAAGAACAATTTTTTTTTAAAATATCATTTCTTAATGTTTCATTAGCATATGACCTTTAAAAATTTTTTAATTAATATGAAACTTATGTTGAACGATATTCCAGATTAGAACGACAACAGAAGTAATTTTGATGGCGTAGACATTTTTTAATTTAAATTTCATTCCATCTTCTGGCGTTGTAGGCATTTTCTCGTAAACTTTAATGTACTCCACAAGAAAAAATCTAGAAATGTGAGATCACGTGAACGAGCTGGCCATAATACTGGCCCGTTGTATCCAATTTAACGACTTAAGAACTTCTTGTTAGAGGATCTGTGTTGCAGTACATGAAAAGTGTGCTGATACTGTAATTTTAGACAATAATTCAGTGGTACATCTCCTAATAAACTACCTAATTCATCTTTCAAAAATTTAGTATAACTTTGTCCAGTTTACGTACAGTTGATAAAAAATGATCAAATTATCCTATTACATACTTACAATTCCAAACATTTAGAGTCCGTAGCCATTGCCTATCAATCTGTCTAAACCGCAGATTCTCAACTGACTAATGATACATATTTCTCAGGTTTAATTGACCGTGATTTAAAGGATGCTTCATCGGTAAATAATATTTTTGTGAAAAATATTTCATCATTTTCACATTGACGTATGCCTGATTGAAATTTAAACGGTTTTGAAGTCTCTTCTACGAAGGGCTTGATCAATAAATAAATGGAAAGAATGAAATTTTTTACATGAAGCATTCAAAATACGTTTAAAACACTAACATTGGTTTCACGTGCACGTCTTGAACTAATATGTGAATTTTCATTGACTTTGGCGATGATATTTCTTTAATTCGTTTCGCAGATAACAGTTTTGCATTTCACATATTGACACTATCAGTTTCCTCTTGCGCTGGAATGATGTGTCACGCACGTCGAGAATATTTGGCCCAAAATTGCAATATTTTCTCAGTTTTAAGTATATTGAAATATAATCCAGGCAAAACAAATAATAAATTTATTACTTCTTAGTAATTTCTATTCAGATATATCGATGAATTCAAAAAGAAGACGAATTATTGTACATGGTCACTCGTTATGGTCCGTGAACCAGTTACAGTATAAAATGATAGCACAACCTGAAAATATACTATTTTATTAATTTGAAAAGATTATTTTACTATGCTTTGTATATTAAGTGTTTAATGGGCGTAACAAATTATTTTAATTACGCTCATTTACAAAAATAACGAAAGCTTTTATTACAAAATAACGTAAAATGGGTGCGACAAAATGATAGTACTCTTATTGCTATAATATAGAATATACTTTGCTAATGTTATTTCTGATACTTTGTGACCTCCTTTATTGTGTACAATCTGGAGCAAACGTTTTAGAATGTATTTGTATAGCTTTTTTACATATTTTCAATTTATTGTATTCAATTTCAATCATCGTATTATACATCGTATTATTCTTTAATTCTTTAACTGTTTGAAAGTGTTTCTTTTTAACTCTGGCCAATTGTGCCCAACAGTTTTCGATTATATTAATGTCAGGGATATTAATGACTAGTCTAAAATTCATATATTATTACTTTTTAAGTAATCTTTTACAAACTTTGCCATACGCACAGCCGCAAATCTTTGAGAACAAATCTTTGAAAAAACTAATACTAAATAATATATTGTTTGTTTACACTCTCAAGGTCACTTCTATTGTCATCCTAATCTGGAATATCGTTCAACTTAAGTTCTACATTAATTTAAAAATCTTTAAAGATTATTTGTAGGTCATATCATAAACATATCTGAATGTATTTTTTCATAGGCTACGTGATGGAATAGAAAGAAAAAAATGTTTCCTACACAAAAAAACGCTAATGAAACATTAAAAAATGATATTTTTTAAAAAATAATTCTTTCATCCGATTCGTCTCTTCAATCAATTTAAGTTATGTCGGGAACAATTTTTGTACTATCACTAATAGAGAAGATATTCAAGTCTGGTTTTGGAAATACCCTGTATAATTACTTCATATTCCATATCTATCAAAAACGTTCATCTGTAATTAAAAGAGATACGAAGATAGCTTGAAGAATGATTTTAAAAAACGCATTTTATCTTGAATTATTATTATTACGTTGTTATATAGTAAATATCATTTTTGAAATAGTGAAATTTTTAATCAAAATTAAGACCATTAATACGCATATATAATATTTTCCAATATATTTACATATCAAAGGTTCCATCATTTTTAAATAAATGAAGTTAAAATTTACATAAACAGGACTAAAAGTTTCCGTGAGGATATGTTTCGATCATGTTTTCAATTAAGCTAAAACGAGATACATATACTTTATTTCTTTGCATCGGAGTCAATACAGTATATCTAGAATTTATATGTAAGTATATAAGATACATGCTACACAGATGTAAATAGAATAGTAAGCATAAAGCAATACATAATTAAGCAAATTACTCAAAGCCAATCAGTATGATTCACATAGAGCACCATTAAATAATTTAAAGAGTAATCGATATTTTTTCAATGTGACACAAAATGGCATAAATATCAGTACCAAATCGTTAAGTTACCAAAGTTATTTGATAATAACAAATAATTGTACATGGACATGCTTTTCTTTAATCGGCATACGAAGTTAGAAAGTTTATGAAATCGTGAACTTTGGTCAAGAAAATAATCGTAATAAAAACTTTACATAGTATTATTGAGTATGATATGCACCTATTGAACTAGAATAAAATTCATCCTTGAAAAATTAATACAAACTTGTCATTAATTTATGCGAACAATAATGAGAGAAACGTAAACATGCAAATATATGTATGTCAATTTAGTACTGCTTCTCCATAATATTCTAAAATATTTATGAATCAAGGATACCGCATTATTATTATTATCTACTAACAAATAAAAATATACCATATTTTTTATAAATATAAATTCAAGTAAAGAAATAAATCAATTTTGCTCATGAAATTTACAACATAAAAATTAAATTATTGAATAGCGATTCCGACTATGTACATAATCTCTTATAGACTCACCTCTATTTCATAATTTCATACAGTAAAAAAATTAATGGCATTAATGGCATTTACAAGTACGAAAAACTGCCAATATTTATTAATATAAATATAAATACTCAAATGCTAATATTTATCAATGTAAATATAAAGTAAATTCTTCATTCAAAATTTCATTCTAATTGTAAGACTGCATATTCATTTCCTTTGTCCCAACAATTAAAACAATCACTTTGTATCAGATTTTACAATATCGCTATAAAACCAAATCAAACAACAAAATTCATTCCAAAATATAATATATTGCAACATGGTAATCAGTAATCAATTACAATAAAAAAGAAGAGAATTCACTGATCTTAATAACCTTGGAATACGTTATGAAGGTCACTATTCTGAACAATTTTTCCCTACACATATTACCGCCGCTCGGTCTTACAATTAGTCCCCAAAAAATACGCAAAAAGCTTTCGACAAAATTTCTAAAAACGTATCACTTATCATTTGACTGAAATTTTGAAAATAACTTCATTTTATATAAAAACAATGTTTATAAAAAATTTTTAACAACTGGGAACCAAAATTTTGCGAGAAAATTGAAAATAATATTTATTTGAAATAACTCGAATAAGGTTGATCATCTTATGGCTAGTTAATATACCCTAATAATTGAAACATACATTTTTAAAAATGATTAGCTTTTTCTGAAGAAGAATATTAACATTTCTTTAAAAAAGATTGACATTTATCAGCCGCAAACACTATCAATGTTTGAAAATAAATTTATGAAACTAATAATAATTCTTAATGAATAAATTATGGGACCTAATAAAGAAATTTCATTATATATATTATTTACTGAAATACATACTTTCGAATATTTAAGAACCCGTTAGAAATCCAAAAATCGTAAGATCGAAGTTTGCTTTTTAAAAAGTATAATAATACAATATCTCGAGAGAAAAAAGCATAATATTTAAAAGTGTAAATATTTCGGAAACCAAAACCAAACGACGGTAACATATATAGAGAAAATTTGTTTAGAATAATGACATTGATAATGTATTTTAAAATCATTAAAATTGGTGAGAATTTCCTTTTTAGTAATATATATAATACATATAATTACTTAGTTACTGTCTCGCTTCATAAGAACAGAAATATGTACTCATTTCAAAATTTTCCAAAAAGTAAGCTCAATTCATAATGAAAATGTAACGTGAAATTCAAGCCACATGCATGCAAGAAATATTCGTCTATTCATCTACTCGCTGTTGAGCTTTAACAGGATAACAGGAAACAGTGAGCAACAAACCGCGACCCGTAGCTACAGCTTCGGGTAATTTTCCAGCTGTTTTCCAGCTATTTACGAATTTATGAAAATACCACAATTTGCACATATCGTTGAACGTTTGAATGCCTAAATATACACAAGTTTTTCTGAAGCTGAAAATGGAAACGTTTAAAACGCAGTAACATGAAAATTTTCCACAAAATTTAAGACAAATCACCGATACTATATTTTTATGTATTTTGATCATGGTTGAAATCATGAAAATCAAAAGCAACTAAACCAATCTTGAAAGGAGTTCTTATATCTATTTTCATAATATATAATTAATTAGTGTAATCTTACTGTAATAATGATCATGAGTGATAAATTAGTTGATTAATTAAATTAAAAGTCATATTTAATAAAATCATAAATTTAAATTAATCGATGAAAAACCTTATAAATAACATTAATATTAAACAGAAATCCAGTTTGGGATCAAATCACTACTAAAATTAGTTGCTATTTTTTATCAGTTTATAAGAACGATTTTCACTATAAGTTAGAACTATAATAAGAATTAAATAATCTAAAGATTAAAAAAAATATTATTTAAAAATTAAACAGTCTAAAAATATGTGAAATCTATTAGTTTTAATATTTACAAGCTGGAATATTTTTATTATATAGTATTCAATAATTTACACAGAATAATCAAGATTGTCACTTGATATTGCAATAGTAACAATTGAATAATAAACTTATAGCTGATATTTTAAATTGTATCTGGCTTAATTGTATTGTCAAAACTGACAATGAGTAAAAATGTTCAAATACTTTTTAATGATAGTGTATACTCTATGTATATTAATTTCCATTTATTAAACAAAACAAATATAATAAACAAATTAAAATAAACAAATTTAAAAAAAAACACTTTTGCTCCTTATTATGACATATGTTTTTTTTAATTTCCTAGAAAAAATGTTTTAAACAGAGCATTACCTGAGGAAAATAGTACCGATCCTATCACTTTAAGCGTAATTCGTAATGATGTAGATTTGTCTGTTTCCACATTAATAATTAATATAATGGAATCTCAAAAATGTATTGGCACTTTGAATTTTGATCTTAATTACCTCACGAAACGCAAACTTGCAAGTTACTTACGCTCATCATTTATCGAATAAATCACTAAAAACATGTTAGAAAATATGTTTTTTAATTTGACATTCGATCTAAGAAAAACTGAAGCTATTTCTTCAAATTTTAATATAAATTTGAAAAAACGTAAACACAAAAAAATAATAAATAAATAATAATATTTATATAATAATATTTATAACAAATATTATAATAAATAATTATATATGTTAATGACTATCTATTTGATTTCAAACAGAATATGTTTTGTTTAAATATAATCAAAAAAAATATTAATTTCAATATTATCTAAGAAAATTAGACAATTTGGATTTTAACTAATCACAAAATTCGTAATATTCTTTTTTTTTAAACGTAAGATAATGAGTCGTTAAATTAGTGGAATAAATACTGCATAGAATTTATAATTTTACCAATTTTATAACTCAATGATTCGAATTAATTTTTTTTTATATTTAAGATAATAATTTATATATATTTTTTAATAAATTTTTATAATTGATTCAATTAAGAGATTTAAATTATGTATTCTTAGCATATTATCTCATTTATATTTTGCTTTGTAAAGAACTAGATTTTAATGTTTTGTAGCAAAAATACTGTACTTGAAAATGAAATGAAAAAAAATACTTTTCAATGAAAATGAAAAAAAATAATACACGATGTATCCGAGTAATTTTATCGATTGTTCAAGTACCCAATATTGTAAAAATCGTACTCGATAAAAATATCATCGTAAAAAAGTATGTACTACATCTTTTTTGCTCTCTTAACTAATTAATTTTGACTAATTAATCTTAACTAATTAATTTTCTAGAATTAATTAACATGATTCCGTGAAATAGTCTAACATTTCCAATACTGCTTGACAATTGCTCCACCAAAATACAAAGATCTATAAATTTCCAATTATACAAATTACGTATTCACTCACACTACCATATAATCAATACAATAGACCTATCAATAAGTATATACTTTGAACATCACCATCATCGTATTTCAACTCTCTTCATTTAAGGTTGTACTCCTTCCCACTAATGAATCCCATTAAAATTCACAAGGAAATACAATACAACTTCATATTATAAGTTAATAATACAATCAGAAAGGAATACAAAAACTTCAATAAGTCAGTGCTCGCAAAAATTACAATTATAATTTAAAAATATACGCTTACCTATTATAACGATAACGCTGAAGAACAGGATGTATTTCAGAAGAGAGATAGACACGAAGAAACAAGTTATCTAGATCACATATTATATCGATACATTCCTCGGTATATGGACGACGATTCCTTGAGGCATCCTGGCCGCATTGATCCCTGCGTTTACTAACCGAGAATTGTTCTTCACTACGTTCCACTTACACAGAATTACGATGGTAAACAGAAACGGGAAAAAACGTAAATCTGCACCTGTCTACGATGACAAGCACGTGTACACGTCGACGGTACACACGCGTACACGTGTATATACCCGTGACGTGTGAGACGCGCACACTTCGATTATCGATTGTGCGCAAAAACCAGTAAGATAATGGAAAAAAAAACGCAATTCCTCAAGAAACTCGTGAACCACTACCACCATAGGCGGCTTTTCTGCGAAGACAACTCGTCCTGCGGTGTTACGGACGGACAGATCTAACAGGAGACGTACACACGCGCCTCTGTCCACTGCGCATATGTTCACACGCATCGTGCCCCTCGGTTTATTGTAAGCAGGCACACCAACTGCAATACTTGGAATCTTACCAGGTTATTCGAAAACAAAAGTTAGGTCATTTTTTGAACATTGAAATATAATATTTCTGTATATACAAATAAAAAGACACAAATGCAAAGAAAAGGAAATTCATAACAAAAAAATATAAACATATTTGAGCATTACAAATTTTATAACAATTTTTGGAACAATTGAGATGGCCAATTATTTGATAGAGATGCTAATTAAATAATTTATTTATTTGTGGTATTACACGAGTTTTTAACCCTTCTTACCATGGACGAGATATCTTGCATCTTTTATCGTCTAAAAAAATCAAATAAAAAGGTGACAATGTATCAAATTCAATAGATCGAGAAAAAATATATTACATCACATTCTCACTCGTAATTCGAAAAAATATTTTTAATTTTGGAATTCAATAATTGCATACGTAATTGATACGCATAAGATCATAAATATCAAAATATTGAAAAGTCAATTGTTACAATTCAGGTCTCATAAATTACAATATTATATAAAACTGTCAAAGAAAACTTGCTAAGTATGCTATCTATTAATAAGATATTAATTATCTCCAAATTAAAATCGAGATGAACCATCCTTGTTTACTCAAAAATATGGATTCAATGTCAATTTCACTGTAATATTATTGACGAATGAAACGTTTATTATCTATTGTTAATCCTATTTTGAAAATATAACCATATTTTCAAATCAGTAATACATACCGATAATTTTAAATTTTAAATTATCAATCATAAACCAAGAATATAAATCACTTCGTCTATGAACATCTATAAAATTTTTCTGATATTAAGAGAAAAATTTTTGTCCTAGAATACATCTCAAATTGACAAATTTTTTAACTAAATTTTTACTTCATCGAAGTGGAATAACATACTACAACAAAATATAAACAGGATGTGATTTAAAAATATATATTTAAAAAGAAAATTGTATTCTATGCAAGCATATTTGATTACGTCCGATAGCTAATTACGGATAAGTTGAACCCCGGTTAATTAAATAGCAAAAGAGGAAAAGGAAATTCACTATTCAAAACAACTAGAGGTTGTTGAAATGAAACGACTATTGAGAGATAAAAGAAGATCTAATGTCGCATATTGAAATTTTCAAGTTGCATGTGCTATTATCAGTTGCATGTGCATTATCAGTTTTTTATCAATGAAAAATTGAAGTAATATTTTAAAAACTGTCCAAGTCGTTAGGCTTGTGAAACACATAAGAAATATGATACATTTATAATTAATTTCATTAAAAATTTGTCTACAACCAGAAGAAACGGATAAAAGTTCTTTTTTGAATCTGTGAAAATAATTAACATCTATAACGATAATCATAATAAAAAAAAACTATAAATTTTGTTTTGTTTGTATTAAAAAAATCATATCCATTTCATAGTTATATAAATATTTATTATTTTATACTTTTCAATTGAAATATCAACATTTTCGTATCAAATATCAATTCAAATATCTTGTTTTATTCCACGTATATAATTATAAATAATTTTAAAATAATATAAAAGAAAATAAAATGGTTCAAATAAAATATACGTATTTTATTATCTAAATTTTCATTACCCCAAGTAAGAAAATTAACATGAAATTATTACAATAATTATAATAATAGAAATTTACGATTGACAAATTTTATATACATTATATCATATACATAAAATGACATAGAGAGAAATGTATATTTGTTAAAATTCTACTATTGAATTTCCATTTTCCGACATTACACAATGACGTGTAGTGAAAATGACATGTAAAACGTTAGAATAATAAAATTATTGTTAAAGATAATATATCATATCGATGTCTGTATGTTTAAAACTTTGATTTCATACATGTCTGTCTCACGCAATCAATCTATGTAATGAAAATTCCCATATAACAAAATCGGCTTACCTCTATACTATTCTTACTAGTTGAACATCCGTATAAAAGTTAGTTTACGAATATTTTATTTCCTACTTTCAAGGACGCAAAATCGTCACATTGATACTTCCATGTGATCGATCAACCTTAAGCAACTACTTTTTCTTATACTTATTTTAAAATCAAATTTCATCTACAAATAAACACGAATGCTTTTAATTAATTGAATATAAAAAATTAAAACATTAAAAGAATGAAATATTTATTTTAAAGATTATCTAAATAAATACTACTATTAGAATTAATTATTTAAAAGTATTAAGACTTTCAGCTTGTTTACAGATTTACAATTAAAAAATAGTAATAATATTTAAATCAATAATAATAATATGTTATATAGTTATATAGCTATTTCCTTTTTCTTCGCAAAATAAAATCAAATAAAATTAAAATATTAGCGTTCTAGGAAATCGATTATAGAATATTCTATTAATAATAATCTAATATTATATTATATTTTAATAATTCTAATTATTTTCTCCTTCTTAACGATATAATCATTATAAAATATAATACTTATATTTTAAAGTATTGTCTATTTTTGTTTATTTAATTTATAAATATTTAAAGTTTTCCAAGAGCTATTTTGAATAGTATGTATGTATATGTTGAGTAGTATAAGGATGTATGTATGTATTTTCTGTGAACTTCCAAACTCCATAAGAAAGTAAATATTCCATAAATATAACAATTTATTTTTCAACAAAATTGTAAAACAATTCAGTAAATAGAATTTACATGGAAGGAGAAACATAAAATAAATGCAAGAATCTTTGAACCGTCTAAAATCTTGGTTCCTAGAAGAGATAAAGTTGCCTGAGGACAAAGAATGATACTTGGCAGAAAAGACTGAACAATTCAATGCGAGTTTTCGTACGAGTCGTACGAATCTCAACTCTTTTAAATAAACCTCGATTTTATTAATTATTTTTTCACAAATATATTAATAATATGGCAACATTATAATGTTTTTTTTTTCTCTTATCACTTCTAATTCTTTGCAGCACGAAAATTGTTATAATATCACCGTCCAACAACTTCAAAGAAGTTACACGATAAGACTTTCTAAAATCAAGCATTTTGCTCAAGAGGAAGAGATTATAAATATTTGTATATTTATTTATACAGCATCCTTTTCTTTTTAAAAACTTTTAATAATACATAATTGTGTAAATGCGAAAGAATATGAAAATGTCTAGGCACACAATAATTGCCTCAATTAAAGATAATTGTTGCCACACTTTAGAAACTCTACTATTATGTACATATGTACATGCTCAATTTTCATATGTCATTTTATCGCAAATGTGGAATGTAACTAGCTAAATTAATATCTAGAGTCATACTGGATAAACCGACACATTCAATTATAGAACCACGATATTTTAATTGGCGACAACGTTTCAAATGTGACAATAGATTAGTGTTGAAATGGAAAATTGATTGAAATTTAGCACTTCATTTGTTCAACTAACAACATTTATGCAGCATATGAAATATCACAATATGTATATGTAAGTACATATATGTATATATAGGAGTATAGAACTGAAACACGATACTTTTAAGACCACGATACGTCAATATTCGACTCGTCCACAATACCATGGGAGACCTCGTTAATACATACTAAAATTAACAGAGCTGTTCGATCCACTTACAACATACATACAGTTTCGTGACTTAACTCTTCGTGATTCTACATCGAATTGGAAACTTAAAATTCTATTATTTTCTATTTCTATTATTTTGTTTTGTTTTAGCATATAGAATATAATATTTTACATTTGTTGAATATAATATTTTCATTTTGTTCTAGCACATAGAAGATAATATTTTAGTCTAAGACGTTGATGCGTGAAAATATATTATTATAATATATATAGTAACAGTAAATCTTCATAGTATGCAAATGTGTTATAAATCAAAAATTAATTTTTTTATTCTATACGATAAAATATTCTTGATTTTAATTTAAAACAAAAAAAAATGGAAGAGATTTTAAAACATTTTACTATAATTATTTTTAGATTTTAAATATTTTAATAATTTAATTGTAACTGTATTTGATACAATCTAACTAAATTGAAATTTCATTAATCTGAAAGAAGTATATACATAAATAGCACATCTTCTAGATCAATGAAATTTTATTTTGAAAATTCCTCAAAAATATCTGTTATTACTCTATTTATTACATAGTATCATGTACAAATCCATTATAAACTATTAGAATATAAAAGTTGAAATATTTTTTTAAAAATATAATGTATATATTTAATATAAAATATAATATAATGTATTAAATGCAGAAAAATTAAGAAAAAAATTAATTAAAAATAATTATTAAAGTTTATTATTATTCTAAATATAAAAAACATATTTATAATCTTTTTGAATTTATTTCGAATCAAAATATCCCAAACAATAATCGAGTTAATTGTTAATTTGATCTGTGTAAACATTTGAATTTAAATGACAATTCTATCATAAAAGGTACTATGTCGATCGAACAATTATGTCGATCAAAAGTTAAAAATTAAAAACAAAAGCGAAACAGTGAATTTAATGTTTGATTAGTGATAAGATCCGTTCTGCTATAAAAATGTAGTAGCACGAAATCGAGTCATATTGTTTAGATGCAGCAAATAGATAAGAAATACCGTGTATGACGAATCGTTCCTTGACAATGTTATTGGTAGAAATCTTTCCGCAAAACGTGATCAACGTAAAATCAATAAACACCTTGAACGCTAATGTCGGGAATAGAGAACAAGATATGTATGTTTTTATTATTCACTTTCAGATAAAATTTCATTTATAAACAAAAAAACTATATAACTCAATTTGCTATGTTATATACAGTTTACGTATACTAAAATTTATATTTTTAAAGTTTTAATCATAGTCATGTAAAAAACGTCTACAGAATTAAATCTTAATTATTAACAATTTTTAATCGTGTAAAATAATTTAAAGAAATTAATTTCGTTTATTTAATTTAATAAATTGATTTTTAAATTAGAAAATTATTAATTTCTAATGTACATCTACTATAACTACAGTAGATAAAGGCTTTTTTATATAGATAAACTTTAATAACTGGAATTTTATTAAAGTGATAAATTAAAACTCAAGATCGAGAATAAAATAACATTACTGTAGAATATTTCACGAAACAATAAAAAATTATATATAATATATAAAAAATAATAAAAAATAATTAATAATAAATAATAATAATAAAAAATTATATCATATTAAAAATAAGTATCAAATGTAGGAAATATTTACATATAAAATTGATTACTTTATTATACAGAAAAGTTATGAAAACTAAAGTTTAGTTAAATATAATAAATTAATCTCAAATTAATCAAAAACAACATTAGGTATTTAATTTAGAATAAAAATAAATTTCTGTATAATAGCAATTGTATATCAATTGCGATTTACTTATTTATATAGATTTTGAGTACACAATGAATAAGTAATATTATATCGTTCATTTAATGTAGCATATAGTCAAGTCTTACTAATTATAAGTCTATATTTATGTATATATTTCGTCCCTGCATGAAAAATAATACGATTTAATAATACATATTAAATGATTTAAACATTTCAAATACACGAAGAAGATATATGAAAAAAGTAAGTTTTATTAAAAACAATATAGATACAAATATAAATTTGCTGATTTGTATCAATAATATATCAACAGTATATAAAAATGTGAGTCAAACAAATTTTCATTTCTGAATATTTTAATATCAGTTTAACAATACTTAATATTGCTTTAAATTATAATTACAAAAAATTGTATAGAAAATATACATAATATTTTTAAGAAATTATTCTGTTTATCACTATAAGTAGCAAATTTTAATCAATACATTTTGAGTATTTTCTCTTTGTGCGTCTTAATTAATCAGATCATACTTCTTGTTCTAGAAATATTCAAACTAATTCAAAATTTGATTAATAATAGTATGTGACTAATCTTGATTAAAATATCTCTGATATTAAATTACATAAATTAAATTATATCGATATTTTTATTTTTTTGATTGAGTATAATTTTCTGTTTAAAAAATAATTTAAGCAAGGCACGCTTAAATAATCTAGTAATTTGAACTAGCTTAAATAACACACATAGTTGTAAGTTTCTAATTTCGATTAAAGCTCCTGAAATGCTTTACAAACTATTATGTAAAATACATATGTGACTTTCATTTTTCATTATTTACAAAGCATCAGAGCATCAAATTATTTTGTTTCCTTGTTCACTGAATCGGCACAAAATTGAAAACCGGATATTTAGGTGCGAAACGATTCGTCAGACCAAAAACATGTTCGGAGTCACCACGTTCCCACAGACTTCTAGCACCATTGGTTGATTCTTCATATGATGGAGGAGCTATATAATTTTATGCATATGTTAAACTATATTCTTTATTGAAACGTATCAATTTAGTTTATTGAAATTATATAATTATGAAAGATATATGAAAATATCCTTACGCAAATTAGGATATAAATTCGATGGCGGAGGTCCATCAGAACTTGAAATTGGAATTCCTGAGGTCGTCCATCCAATTTCTGATAATTTTGAATAGTTTTCGGCCGGAGGAACAGTTGGAGTTTGATAATTTATCAACGGTACCGTACCCACGAATATAAGGATGTTTTGCGATAAATTTCGATGGTACCTAACACAGAATCATGTATTCTAATATATTCATATCTTGTGAAACGTTGTAATGAACAATTAAAATCAGTTGTATATAGTTCCCATTATATATCAATTAAATCGCATTAGCATTCTTTAGAGATTTCATTTAAGAATCACATAATAAGTAGCATCATACATTTGTATTATTTAATGACTACCATTAGTTTATTTATAATACTTCAGATCTGTAATATTTTAATTTACTTAAAATGTAATTTTAAAACTAAAATTCAAATTCAGTTATTTACAGAATTTTGCTATTAAATATTATATTCAAAGTTGAAGAGGAAAACAATATTTTTTCATAAAAATTAACGATTTTTTATGATAAAATAATAATAATTTTTTTAGAAATAGAATATTTGTTTAGAAATAAAATATTTTGCATAGCATATTATATTATATTACTAACCATCCTGAAACACAAGCTATAACTTTAAGATTATATTCCAAATCAATAATTCCACAATTCGTCAAATTCGATGGAGGTAGCGGAGGAATATCGAGCTTCTGTTCATAATCTGCAGTTCCGCCTCCTTCAACAGGTCCTTTACTAACTTCCGCTATTACAATTTCTTCTCTTTTGGTATCAATGGTCGGTGTACTGGCTCGAAAAGTTACGATCTGAACTTAATAATTCATTATTATCTTAAAATATTTTTACCTATTGTATATTATTAACATCATCGAATTGTATATACCTTACACAAAAGTAATTTTATAGTATCCACAACAACTCCTGACAAATTTTCAACGTTCACTTTTATTGGCATTGATTGACCTGGTACATATCCTCTCACCGGTAACGAATAATTAACAGTTAATGGTGGCGTACCGCAACATAAACAGCAAAATGTTTTGCTCATTTCTTCTTGCACTTTTTCCTAAAAAAATGTATAATATATACATGTAATTTTTATACTATAATAAAATTTTATTACATTAATTGTATGCAACAATAGTGAAACTATGAAATAATTTTGTTTCAATTTTTCTATATACGAAAAATTTTACTTTTGATTTTCTATTTTTAAAATGTATACTAAATTTTAATGCTTACTAAATTTTAATATATACTAACGTAAATTAAAAATTTTATATTTTACTATTAGCTACTATAATGTCAATCATTTCGGGCTTTAATTTCAATCATGGAAGATTCGTTTTTTCATTAAATTAAGAATTTAGTGATAAATTGTACCGAGGCCTTTGGTTCTTGATTAAGATCAAGTGGTGATATCACTGTAAAGGGGCTCTTTACTTCTTGATCGAACTTCCAAGGACGATCCAAAATTGCTTTAACTGTATACCGAACATATCCAAAATCAGATTCGAAACTGCTGGGTAAATTTATAGGTAGAGTACATTGAAACGGAAATTTATGCTCCCCACTTTGTATCTCGATTTCACCACCTACAGAAAATTTATTACTTTTTCTAACAAAAGTGTTAATTAGTAAAATAATTTAATTAAATAAAATTTTACCAGAAGCTGATCCAATAAGATAATACTTTGTCTCAAAATACTCTTCATGTGCGGTGACCGTCTGAGTTCCGTCTCTATATTGCCCTCTCTCATCCATATCCTGTTTATCAGTAGTCCAACATGTGTTCGCCACACCTTTTATTTTTACGCTTATACCTGAAAAAATGATAAAAATTATTAAATATTATTATTAATCAATAATTATTTTTGAAATAAATTATGCCATATATACATCAAATGCGATATTCTATACTATAAAGAGGAATTAAAAATATTTCAAATTTAGCAATTTTACATATTGGATACGGAAATAATTTCTAAGTTTGAAACTATTGAATATATTGAATACAATTATACTTTGAGATCTTGCATAAAACAATAATCAACTACTTCTGTTGACTTGTTTTCCTATAACTTTGATTTTTGAAATTACGAACACTGAAAACTAATTTCAAAGTCCTTTCTTTATACCTTAACTCTAAACAAAATATTATATTTTGACGTATGAAAAAAATTAAATATCTTTTTATCATTCCATTTTTATAATTGGATAATACATACATTATGATCGTTTAAGTATATACGCATGATAAACAACTAATTTGAAACTCTATTTAAGACTCTAGAATTCTAAATGAAAAAATTATCAAAAAGATTTCCATACTTCCAGTTATTTAAAGCAGTAACTCTAATAAAGTAGTAATTAAAAGAATAATGTTATATTATGCAATATAACATAACGAAAACAAGTGTTTCACGACTAATCGTCACTCTCCATTTTAACTACGCGGATGTATGGTCGTGCTATAATTAGATCTTATAAACTACACCTTACGACAAAAAAAAAATATTCTCTACAGGAATGTGCGATTGTGTGGCGATAAGAACTCGACATATGCAACGAATATCATACACAAATTGAAACTAATCTTAGAATAGAATACAATATGCTCTATCCTACATAAACAGTACACAGAGAATATTACATTTAAGTAATAGTTCTTTTTTTTCATATTCGTTTTATTTCTCTTGAGTTTTCACAATAATATAATCTCTCTTAATAGAATTAAATCATTTAATAAAAAATATTGCATAATTTTACTTATTCCGTCGTTATTTAAATTTAACTTTATATTTTACATATATATTTTCAATCTTGAAATTTTTATATTCGCTTTTTAGATTTTTTAAACGTGCCTTTTTCAGAAATGTTTATGCTATCTAATTGAACAAAAGTACAAATGTTACTGCTTTTGACATTTAAAAACACTTGTCGACATGTGTAATATTATCAAAGAAGCATATACTGTCACGTATTATTCGCCTGAAAATAGTATTACATGAGTCATGCAACAAGACTTTCGAATATGCATAACATACCGCGTATCTTTTTCATGCTATCTAACACCACGATGATAATTCCACTAACGGTCTGTCCTGGGTAATAAATATTCCAAGGATTGTCGTAGACTATTCGGAAATCCTTTAGTCCCATGTTTACTGTGGCACGGTTAAACCTTTTCGTCACAATCAATTCGTAAGTTGACCTTATTTCTTTATTTATTAATTATCTCCGTAACGTTTTGGAGTAGATACGCGATCATTCACCGCACGCTTGTTCATTCGCCGTTTTTGTTTCACACATTGAATATATACGACAGTTATATCGAGCCGCTCGTAAAAGCCGGTGGACTCAACGTTACTACAAGCGATATTTGTCTCTTCTGCGCAAATACCAACTGACGCAGCAGCTATAGAACGGTACTACAGGCCGTTTCAAAAAAGAATTAACAATAATGTTGTTGATATTTATGAATAAAACCTGAAAGAAAAACTATGATTTAAGGGAAATTGAAAAGTCATATTATTATTTATTTTTACTTATTATTTTACACCTAGTATTTATTATCCCCTTGACTACGGCAGACTTTGAAACATCAACCGTACCGTACGGTAGGAATTCTATCGCGATCTATACCGAGAACGGCGAAACTTTTCATTAGGTGTGCATTTCTGAGGAAGTATATTAAAATAATCAAAACACTGAATTCCACTACATTAAACCAATATTATTTATTTATTCGTATTCTGCATTGAATTGTTAGTACATACACTAAAAATTTAAAATTAACATTATGCTCGTGTCAGCAGATCAAAGTAGGTTAAGTGTCTACAGGCACCCTCAGTACCATAAAAGTAATTTTTTTAAGCATCTATAGGTGCCTACAGTATCACAAATTTTTCAAGCGCCTTTAGACGCTAACAGTAGTCAAAGAGTTAAATTGATGATATGTAATATTGTATACTGTGCAATAAAACTTAGTATTTTTTTTTATATTTCAACTTTCTATATCTTTTTTCATATTTTAATTACAAATGGAAATTGTTTTTCTTTATCACATATATTTCACATATATGCAGTAGTGGGAAAATCAATTAAAAAGAAATAAAAATTTTCAACTTTGAACATTTTTTGCGTTAACTGTTAAGTGTAAAAATTGCACAAACATTTCTCACGGAAAATAATTCTACAAAATCAATAACTCACAATATATAATAATATTTATTTTTATAACATTTTAAACGTTTAAACATGTTCAAATAGTTCAAACTGAAAAAAGTACCAATTTTTGTGAATGTTTGTAAAATATTTTAGATGATCTTAAAAAAATTGAGGATTTAGAAGAAAATCTGAATGTAACAAGCAACAGAGTTCTTTTTCTCTTGTAGAAACTATCAGAAAAAGATATATTCAATAGATTTTATCTTTTATTAAAAAATTAAAATAGTTTTGCAAGATACGAAATATTGACAATGATTCTTAATACCAATTCGTTCGCTTGAGGTTTCTTCCATCGCAACGTAGTCTTTTTGAAAATTATTATTGAAAATTATTCATGCGAATATGTATGACATTAGCTTGCTTTACTATTGTACCTATTATTAATGAATTTTTTGTATTATAAGAAAGAGTTACATATTCAACACAATTTTTCTAAAATTTTTTTTTTTGACAGACTACAAAACAAGAAACAAACCATTTATATGCAATAATGTCTGGAAAATAAAACTTTTAGAATTCTGATTAATTATAATTTCAATTGCATGTATGGATTCAATGAACATATTTAAAAATAAAATATTTATTTACTTGAAAGATGGTAAAGATGATAAAGATGGTTAAGCTTTATCTGGAGATATTTTATTTATTTTATTTATTTTAATTAATTGTTTTTTTATTTCTAATGTTATTGCTAGAAATAATGATATACGTTATACATTTAATATTATGTTATGTTATGTTACACTGCAGCCTTATGAAAAAAGTGAGATTTAAAAAGTTTGTATATTCTTTAGGAAAAGCGAAGAACTAATTTTAAGAATTAGATATTATTTTGTCAATTAAAGAAATAACACAATTTACAGTAATACACTTCTTACTTTATAAATATTTATTTATTCACAATAATTGTCAAAATGAAATTCATAGTAAAAGATATTTTTAAAATACAGTACAGGAGGAGCAATAATTTCTTCCTAATGGCCAAATTATAAAGATCAATAAATAAAATTTTCATAATTGATCAAGAACTACCTCTTTTCATAATGATAATCAAAAATCATGGTTTTTTTAATATGTGTATGTGTATGCAATATGTTAATAAACAAGTGACACATAGGAAGAATTCACGATCAGTGAATTCGATTTTTGTCAATATTAATATTTAAATTGGGAAATTCGTAAAATACAATAAAATATGTCAATAAATTACAGTGTTTACATTAATATTCTCTTATACATCTATACCTTCTTCTTCGCTCTAATTGCAACTGTTATATTGCATTTAAACATTTAAAATTAAATTTAAACATTTTTAAATAAATTATACTTTTACAGAAATTTATCAACTAATCATTTTGATTCTTACGATTAATGATATATATATATATATATATATATATATATATATATATATATGTCTTTTATTCAATGTTCTCAATTGATCCTAATGAAAGACACATGAAATAACTCGTCAACGGTATTATAAGAACAAAATTATATAGCGAAGTAACTCGTCAGAAACGTAAAAGCAGCGTTATGAATATATGTATATCTCGTCCACGGTTACTTAGGTTTTTATTTCTATTTATTTCTAATTATTATATTTGTACCTAATGTTAATAATATGTAATCATTATTATTATAATATAATATTTTTTATTATATAATATAATATTTTTTATTATTATATAATATTTATTACTATAAAATATATAATATACTATTATAATAATAGTATATTATTTATCACTATATAATATATAATGGTATATAATAACACATTAATATTATTGTATGTAGAAATAAACAGTGACATTGTATATTATAATAATTATTGCATACTGTTTTATATCAATTTATTTATTTTTATATCACTTTTTGGATTAGGAAAACTTCATTAGCATATTTGAACTATTTAAAGTTGTATAAGGTAATTTAAAAAATTTTTTTACTTTATAACATCGCTCATGAATCTTGTACTGTAATTAAATTATTGACAAGTCGCCAAAAAATTTTAATAAAGAGTACTTATTTAATACTATTACACTATAAGGATTCCAATTAATACGTGCAGAAAAATGTAAATATTAAGTTACGGTTATACAATTTATATACAAGTATACAATTTCATTAATTATCAATGTATTCGAAAAATAGTTTATTTCATTACCAATACATTATTTCGATGTTCGACCATTTTGAAATAAATTTCAAACGTTACATTCTTTGATTATTCTTATTAGTTACATTCTTTGTTTATTTTTATTAGTATTTTAATTTCTACATATGTACATATACAAAGAAAATAATTCAAATAATTTAATTAACACTTTCGAAATATCCTTTTAAAAATGACACGAGAATACGATGATCATGTAAGAATATTAGATAATTATGGGGAATACTTATGTTGTCAAAGTCTGAATATTTATTTCATATACATATATATCCCTTCTTAATCTTAGTTTCAAAAATATTGTTAATATTTAATGTTATGAGGTATTGCGTGATTTATGGACGATTAATTGAGAAATAATTCCACATGTAAAAATGAGTCAGAAAGAAAGAATAAGATTTTTTCTCCAGGGAAATCGATTTTTTATGTTTTTTAAAAATGTATATTTGAATTAAATTGATTTCTGGATTGACAGAAGATTGTTTTATATCTTATTTCCGAGAAAATTCAGTTTCGAAATTTCATCTCGTGTGCCAGGCAACTTTTAACAAAATATATTCAAAATCTATTTTCTTCAAAATTAAATCTTAAACAAAAAAATTTTATTTTACATTCTCTACTTTTTGCACATAGAATATTCTCATATCGATTATTCGCTGTTATACAGAATTAATCACAATTTCAAATATTCATATATACTTGATAAATTTTCAAACTCGATTTTCTGGAAAACAAAGGTTTTATTGAAAAAATTTTATTTTTTCTTTTCGACTCATTTTTAAATATAGAATTACATACCTTCTCATCAGTTGTTCTCATGAGTCTATATGTATAATATAGTCATGGATCTGTATATATGTATAACATATGTATAATTGGTTGATACATGTTATGTTACATAATATAAATAGACCAATTACGTTACATAATATAATAGGTACAATTGGTTACGTCGTAAAGCAGCCAGATTAAATAATGTCGTCCAAACTTAATCCATATTTTTGAATATATCTCTAAAATTGAACAGCGGTTATATATATAAGAAAAAAATATTCGGAATATTGACCTCAATTACATATTTCAAGATCATTAAAAACAATAATCGATCAATAAAAAAGAATCGTCCCTATTTTCAATAATTATCAAATATTATACTATTAATTATATAGCCATAATCGTAGTTTTAAAATTATGCTCACCATTTTTGAAATTTCCGATATGCACACTCTAGTGATGACGTAATAATATTACGAGCGTCATTGGTTAGACGTAGATAAACATGCGCGCAGGGAAACTATGTTTTCACTGTATTACATATCGTGGCGTTACCTTTGCGATGGAACGCGCATGCTCCAATTCAATTCCAATGATGTCATAGGCGAATAACAGATAAGATAGCGATGATGCAATTGACGAAGACAATTTCTAATAATAATTCCAACTGATAATAATTCCAAGGCAATTCTTATACTCAAAAATAGAATCAGACATTTTTGCTTTGCTAAAATTATTAAATAAAGTATCACTTTTAATTATTTAAATTTTAGTTCGTTTAAACAAACTTGTATTTAAAAAGATTTAATATAAATGGAATTTCATTAAATAAACCAATGGGTCAAAGGTAGCATAGATTTAAAGTTAAAAGTATAATAATTTATAAAAACTGTCTCTGAATATATCAGTGTCATTAAATTTGATATTATAATATTCTAAATTATATGAAAAAATTCATAAGAAATAATAATAATAAGTATTGGTATTAAATGAAATAAATGAATAATTATGAATGAAACTGACACAAAAGTACTTTTTAAAAAATATATTTATATTTTTTAATATTTTTAAAGAAATAATATTTATATAAAAAATAAATGTATGTTGTAAAAACCAATTAATAAAATTTGAACGTTATTCTTAATTGAAAATTTATATTATTTTTATTGTTTATTTCCTTCTATGAAAATATTTAATTTTCTATATTTTATATACAAATATAATATACCTTAGAAATATTCTTTACAATAAATGAATAAAATAACTATTTTCCCCAGAAACATTTTTTAATCCAAATTGACCATATTTCTGATTTTCACGATCATGATTTTATTCTCTTATGCATATTGAATATTAGAAAATAAGTACCAATTCTAAATCACATTATCTTTTGAATATTGTCAGTTAAAAAAATTATTTGAAATTAAATTATTTTTGAGATTAAAGTATTAAGATAAAATTTTACAAAAAAAGTAATAATAAAAATATTATTAAACAGATAAAAATATTATATAAACAAATAAAAATATTATTATTCAATTAATTAATTAATATTACAAATTTAAATAATTTTATTATTTTGTTGTAAATTAAATTGTGCAAGTTTATTTTAACATATTTCGATAAACAGATGTTAACATTATATGTAATATTTTTTTTGGATACAAAATCAATAAATACAAAATTATAGGGCATTTTTTCTCTAGCGTTCTCATTTTATCTTTTCTCTATAAATTTATACAAAATACCGCATACGTTGTCGTCAAAAAAACTACTTATAGTTTGTTTATATTACTTATAGGTACAGTTTAAATATTTCATGAAGCTACATAGAAAATTTTTTTAAAATTGTTTTTTAAATAACTATCATTAACTTATAATATTCTACATTTTTATTCTGCCAAATGACATATTTCGACATATTACCGTGTTCTTTCAATTTAGTTAATACTATAATATATACGTTAATATAATCTACAATTAGTAATTAGTATGTTAGTATGTTCTGTTTTATATTCGTTTGTTGCTTGTAATTAGTTCACATTATACGATATACAATTAATATAATAAATGAATTAAAAATTAAAAAATAATGATTATTTATTCCTTTTCTATAATATCATCAATCTCAAATAGCGCGTAAAACATAACAAAAGTGATAAAATATATTTAAAATTTCACTAATAAGAAAGAAAAATTTATGACATTTATAATTTGGTTGTTCTTGTACATTTTTTTCTACAAGATTTTCATAAAAGTTTACTCTTTAAAAATCTAATAATAGTTTCTAAAAAAACTGGGAAATGATAGCTACTATCATATCACTCGTACATAATACTCCCATTCATTAAAAACGTACTAAATGTTTTCATGTTGTATTCTGTGTACACGATACTTCACGGAAGTTTATTTTCACGTCAAATACAGACAAAGAAAATATTGTACAGTTCTTGAATATATCTCACTTACGAATGTAATACGGCCTTCGTTCGAATGAATTTTAGACTTTGATATGAACAAAAATTTAACATTACAAAAAACAAAGTAAATATAATAAATATAATCAAAATATTAAAAATCTCTTAAAATTTAGAATTCCAAAACATTGTAGATAAATATTAGTAAATATCTATTAATTAATAATAATATTTTTTAGATAAATAATTGTAAATAATATCTCAATTTCTCTCATTAGAAGTTGTAATGAATAGGAAATTCAATTTGAATTTTATTTGAAATTTATACATATTGTATTGTCATTATTAAATATTGACTGACTAACGAAAATTATTTACATTTAACATTTCTAAAATTAGAAACATAAAAAATATTAATTCTAATTTAACAACATAGAATACGCAATTTATTCGTATTATTATATAAACGTTATTTTTATTCGTTACATTCGGATAATTTTATTCGGTAATAATAAGTGATTCACGAAAAATTATCCATCATGTTCGTATCAGTTATAGGATAATTAGATCGATAATCCAAAACAACTCGCGCGAAGTAAAATAAAGTGACAGTTTTACTTTTAATTTCACCTTTCCTTTCTATTTTGATACTTTCTTCATTTTACCAAAAGGATGAAAATAAATTAACTTTAAAAAACTAATACTTTAAAATTAACTAGATATAACTAATATAAATATGGTAATAATAGTACCAAGTAAATATGTAATAAATTTAAAATGTTACAGCATTTTTCCTGAACATACAGAATTCCAGTTATTATTATTATTGTATATTATAATTTATTTGATATTATCATATTGCAATATTTTATGTAAAAATTAAAATCAATAAAATAAAAAAAAGCTGTAGATATATTATGTATGTAATTATAAATGTCGTTGGATTTAGATTATCTATTATTTCGTTAAAAATCATTTCAAAAATCTTTCTTCAAAATAAATTATATGAAATATTTTGATGATTATAGGAACGATACAACTAAAGAATAAAGAGACTATACATTTGTATATTTTTTAGTAACAATATATCCTAAAATGTACGGAAAAAATTTGTCACTATTAAAAGAATAAAAAGTTAAATATTATTAAACTAAATTGGAATAATGTTAAACATACTGTGTATTATTCGATCATCGCCATCTTCAAACTTTTCTCCGACATTGTTTCGCTTACATGTGACACAAAAATTCGAAATTTATCAGAAACACACGCACATACCGAAAATCTTTTAATTCTTCTTCCCATTTTTATCTCCCTATTTCTATTTTCCATGACTCATTCTTCGCGAATAATGAAAATTAACCATCTTGCAATTTTTTCTCTGAAGTTTCTAGCTCTGAAACAAATCTATTTCAACGATCAATAACCAATCGATTCAATCGCTAGTGACACATCTTTCGTTGAAGCGCATCGTCTCCTGAAAACTGTGGTTACCAACAAGAACAGCCCTTTTTTGGTCTACCAATCACCAAAACCTCTGGCGTCGTGATCGCCGTCACCGTCTTGATCGTCAGCGTCGTGGTTGTCGTTGATTCCTTTCCAGGAAACGTGTGTATTCCGCGCAAGCTCCGGCCGTTACTATTGATCGAAGCATTTCGTCCGATGGTTGCCTCAGAGTACCATAAACGGTCCGCACGCCGTAAATATTCGTCCAGTGCGTCGTGGTTGAGTAACTTACACGGATAAAAGCGTCCAAATTGAAAGAAGGAAACGTGGCCAAACATGGTCGGAGGAGTGACAGAAGACGGACCTGTGATTCGACCCGTTGATTTTGGTGAGTGAATTCCGTTAACGTGAAACTTTACTTTCTTCTTACGTATCTTCTTCAAACCGGACGAAAGGCAAACCTTTGAGATCCAGTCAATCTTCCTTCGTAACGATGATTCTAGACTCCCTCTTCATAATTACATCATCGATTACTTTTTCTTTTTTTTTTTTTTGTAATAATTTCATTTCAAAGCTGCTCTGTGGTGATGCCAATGGAACAATCGTTGGTATCAAAGAAATTGTGCCGCCGATAATCGCAGACAGCTGTTACACCGTGCATTTTGCGACTGGGTGTTTCCATTGATTGGGATCGCTTTTATTTTATTTTTTTTTCGTCATTTCATTCTCCTCACAACTCGTTGCCGTTGAATTATCATTGATTTAGTCACAACAGTCAATGAATAATTTAATAAATAAGTTAAAAGCGGCGACGTATATATATATATATAGTAAAGAATAATCGATTTTATGAGTAACAAGAGACATAGGATCATATGATATTTGTATTAAATATCATTTAACTTATACACCGAATCGATTCGACGTAAATTTGAATGTTGATGCCATTAGGCATATTTTGGGATCGACGCGACATTGCAAATATAATTTCGACAACTTCTTGAAGAAAAATTCGATGGAGATGCTATTTGTGATGAATAAATTTATATACATAGCACTGTATATAAGAAATAAAGTTCGAATATTTTCTATAGGTATAATATTCAACGAAATATATATATATAATATTTAATGAAAATATTATTTAAATAAATATGTATAAAAATAGCATATTCTAAAACATTTTATTGCAATTTATCTTGTGTCTGTTGATTAATTAATGACATTTATTAGATTTGAGTAAACTAATAATAAAACATGTATGTTACCACGAGGTTTTGACGTTGAAAATTCATCAATCAACAATAAGAACTTTAACATTTACAAAATGTTTAATATACAGGTATCTTTACAGATATTTTTATTTTGATTTATTTTTATACAATTAATTGTTCTAGTCAGTCGTATCAAGTCAGTTCCTTTAAATAGTTATGTAGGAAATATAACTATGGATTTTAATAAATATATAATCATAGATTCTTTTTTAATCTTTAATTCACATTAACCATTTATCAGTTCATTAATTGGTTCATTAACCAATTATTATTCATATTTTTTACTCTTCATAGTTTTAAGAGCAAAGTATAAAAATATAAAGTACATACATTACAAAATACAATACTTTTTAACAATGATTTGTTCTTCAATACATATATAGTGTATTATACTGTATAATAGTTCTAAAACATATTTGATTACTACGTACATAAGTCTTCCATGCGAGCCGCTTATAAGAATCAAAAATTTAATGAACTATTGATAAAGAATAAAGGTAATTTAAAAGTATTTAAAGGAAAATATGCGTAAATTTCAGTGTCGACGACAACGGTAGTCGCACTATGTATAGGCGCCGTTTTCCTACTTTGCGCCGTCGCGATGACCTGGTGGCTCTGCCGACGACGTCGTGAACACACCAAGTTGAATTCCGACAAGTCCCTGGCGTTCAGGCCGCCTCACAGAAAACCAACAGCAGTTAAAAGTCCAGGCAGTACGAGTCACTATCTGAAGAAGAGCCCGAGCCCAACGGGATTAGCCAAGAGCCCTCCTGGTTCTGTTGGACAGACACCTAGTCCGACTGGATCTCAATCGTCGAATCCTGGTTCACAGACCAGAACACCTCAGGGTACAGGTATATATAAATCCTTCATTCTGTTTTCAAGTGTTTATTAACGTACAGTGACTCACATTACTATTTGAACACCTAAATATTTAGCCACTAAATATTGTAACTGTTATGCTAAGTCTACACTACACTAGGTAGAATTGGTCATGAACATTGCTATTGGTGAACAGTTCGCGAGTAGTTCGCAAGCTGCCAAAAGCAATGTGGACAGTAGCATTGCAAAGTAAGGCTCTCAATGCATCTACATATGCATCTACATAGATTCTTTGATATACCGCTTACCGAACGAACTGCTTGCTATTGCAACGTTTGCTGTCGAACTCGGTGTAATCTGATCGCAATTCGCTAACAGTAATGTGATTGCAACATTATAATTTTGTGAAAAAAATCATACAATAATAAATTTATGATTATTTTAAAATTTGAAACTTTTACTTTCAAATATGTCGTTCATTTTATTCTAAAATGTTTTTACACTATGTAGCAAATGACAAAGTAATGAAGATATTTTTCTTCTTGAAAATGTTATAATTAAAAAATAAATTATCATAGCACGTAAAATCATTTTTTCATGACTGAATTTATAACGAAGATTGAAGATTAAAACCTTCCCTTTATAACCGGCGAAAGTTTAACGTATGATTCTTTTTTCACCATTTTATTGATCTTTAAATTTAGTGGTGAAAATTCAAAAAATCCATATATTTTCGTCGTTATATTTATTTTCGTCCTGATATTCGATAAATGTACAGTAAGTTTTGAGGAGTCATTAGAAAAAGAACTCTTCAATCTTTAAATCCATTCTATTTAGATTCAAAAAATCTTTTTAATGTTTTTATATATAACATTTATAGCGTTTTAGAGAAGAAAAGTATCTTTAGTTCGTTTTCTGCCACATAATATAAAAATATTTTAGAATAAAATGAATGGCCCATTTTGAAAGTAAAGACTTCAAGCTATAATGGGCCTAACTTTATAATTGTACGATTTCTTTTTACAAACATTCTTTTATAACAGGTTCATTATTCAGTGGCCGAATATTAATATGTCACCATATTGATAATCTTACACAAAATTTAATGTGTATTATCAACAATTATTTTCATGATAAATAAAAGAATACAACATTATCCCTTCCCCCCAAAAAAAACATTTAACAAAATAAATAATGCTGTAGTAACAATACTAAAATAATAACAATTGTATCCTTTAATAATTACTCTATCGAATTATTATATAAAACACATATAATAATTCTCGCAACAAACTCGCGATCAGTCTGTACTGCGTCAAAAATATTAAATCCAGTTATAGTTTAAAAACAACACTTCTGTCCTTTGCCTATATTAGGTTCAGTTAAAATGTAATGTACGAAAAATCCCGATTCTGAATGAGAAAACTAAATTATAGTATACTAACCACATAAAATGATAGATTATTTCATAGGAATTGCTTTACAATTGTTATTAAATTAGCATATTAACATATTGGAAAGGACTGGATTATCATTAATTAAAATATTGTTTGTTTGTTCAATCAACTGCAGGCACCCCTGTTCAGACACCTTCTAGTGAAGTTACTCTAAGCATTGAAAATGAACGAGACAAGGCGGAAATTGAGAACAATGAGAAAATGGAACGTGAAAAGAACCACACAACAGAAAATAACAAAAGCGATATGGGTCAATTGGTATTTAAATTGCGGTACGTAAGCGAACAAAATGCACTCGGAGTGACAGTAGTGAATTGCAAGCGTCTACCTGCGAGAGCTACCAGTGACCCTTACGTGAAATTAAAGTTGTTACCCGATAAACAGCATCAAGCGAAAACCAGGGTACTCAGAAATACCAGAGATCCTATCTATGACGAGGATTTCACTTTTTTTGGAATATCCAAGGATCAGCTTCAGGTAACAAATTACATTTCTATCTCGTGTCTTTCAAACAATTCAAATTAAATATATTTATTTATTCGCAATTTAATTTATTTTCCATAATTTAACGATATCTTAATTTTAATATCTAAATCTTAATCTTAATATCTTAGTCTCTTGTCTTATTTTTAATCTTAATCTTAAATCTTATTGTTAATGTTTTTTGTTAGTAAAACAATAGAAAATTGTGATCAAAGATGAAATTACGATCGAACTGTTCAAACTAATTAATTTAATTGACTTAAGATTTCTTTTTTATTATTTACATTTATTGTCACCTCAGGATAAAATAATAACAAATATCTAATGTTAAAATTAATATTAAAATAATAACGTAATATTATGTAATATTTTTTTTCTTGCAATACTATTTTTGTGAATAGTTTTATTGTTTCATAAGTGTAATATATATTATAGATAAATATACATCATATTTTACATATAATTTATATAATTATACATCATATTTTACACATAATTCAGAAAAAAAAATAAAGATTTTGAAATATTTTCTTACATCGAAGATTGAATATAAATAATAATTTAAATATTAAATATATTTTGGAGCTACATAGGTATGTCAGTTATATACATATCCAAGCAAATCTATGAAAAAAATTTGAAAATACACAAATAGACTAGATCAAGGTATATAAATATTCTAAATTCAATTCAAAATCTAAATATTCTAAGTTCAAAATATAAATAATTTAAATCTATTTAAAAACATATCAAAATATCTCGTTAAAATAAATCTTTTCATTATTGCTCACAGAAAATCAGCCTGCATTTTATAGTACTCAGCTTCGATAGATATTCTCGAGACGACATTATCGGTGAATTGACATGTGCACTTTCATCGATACCTGATTTGGAGAATTCCGATAACCAAGAGATATCATTATGTCGAAAAATATGTCCTAGAAGTCTCAAGGTAAGAAACTAAGCATGAATAAAAAAATTAACTTTGAAGATTACCATCTTAATAGTTCGTAATTTTATTTAATTTTATAAATTTTAAGTTAATAAGACTTTTCTTTGAGAGATTGTTTCTCCAAAGATAATCATAATTGACATCGTCGAGAAAAGTTGATGCAATTTTGCAGTATTGGAATTTTTCCACAACAACTTCTCGTAAAAACGAAAATAAATTTTATTTAATTTTATCGAACAATCATTAATCATCTAATATTATATTGCAAATCATGAGTCTATCAATAGGAATAGTTCATTAATGGAGTAAAACTTGATTGAAAAGAGAGAAAGCAAAATTCGATTTTAAAGAAGATTTATTAGTAGTATTAATAAATATAATATAATATCCTTATTAAAGACATTATGAATAAGTGAGAAAATGAAATGACAAAATGATTATCATAAATAAATAATCCGTGATTACAGATCCAATCGCAAGGCAGGGGTGAACTGTTAGTTTCCCTTTGTTGGCAACCAATGAATAGTCGATTGACAGTGGTTGTGCTGAAAGCGCAGAATTTACCGAAAATGGACGTGACTGGACTTGCAGATCCATACGTCAAGATCTATCTTCTATACAATTCTCAGCGCATAGCGAAGAGGAAAACGCGTGTAAAGAAACGTACCCTTAGCCCAGTCTTTAACGAATCTTTTGGTTTTGACATTCCAAATGGTGCTGACGGTCTTAATAACGTTAGCCTCGAGTTTATGCTAATCGATTGGGATCGCGTTACAAGAAACGAGGTATATACTTAAAATTCTGTTTCTAATTTACCTTTGTTCTTCCATTTTGAATAATCAGTTCGATTATTCCGATTAAAATGTTACTTGAATTTGAAAATTTATTTTTTTATGACATTGTCGTAAATATAGTAAACAGAGTATATTTTTATATTTATTTCTTTTACGAATGAAATGTTATATATTTATAAGTGAAAAAGAAAAAAAATTTTTAATACCATAAGAATATTTAATATCTAATAATTTAATAATAAGAAGAATATTTGATACTTAATATTTAATATAAATCGTTTAATGTCATAAGAATACTTCTCTATTTGTCTAATTATAATGAAGGACAAGAGTTTAAAAATTTCAGTTTTCGAAATTATTAGTAAATTTTTGTACTTCCGTGGTCCATGAATGCTTCATTCTATTTGAGCTTGACGAAAAGATCAGTTTCCACTTTCCGTCTATGATTTTTACATTAAGTTTTCTTGCAGACGATCGTTATACAGTATATGATTATTGATAACATTTGCTTTTATGTTTTGTATTGTTTTTAAAATTTTTTAAAATGTTTTTATTATTTTTAAAATGTTTTTATTATTTAATATGTTTTTAAAATTTTTTTTAAAAATAATAAGCAATGTATAAAAGAAAATCGAAGAGAAAAGAAACGAGACCTACGAAAATCCCAGAATTACTTTTAAGCTACAAATCTTTTTATAATATGCAGAATGCAAAGATAAGAATCTCTAGGAATATTCTGAGGAATCTCTTTCGTGACAGTATTAGCGAATAGAAATGAACATGATTGATTTAACAAATCACACAAATACACACACTGATACGTGTGTACTCAAACTACAACACTATAGACAAGTACTGAAAGTTGCACGATATAGAGTGATTTTTCACCATTTTCTTATATAGTATAACATATGTCAAGCTTAACAAATTCTTATTCGATCGAAAAATTAATTTGTAAACAATCACAATTTTTAAAATGATTATTTGTGTGTTTCTCTTTCGCCATACGAAATATTCTATGAAACAAATTGTATTTATAATTTAATTTAAATAGTACGAGCAATTTAACAATTGTTTACAAAATTCAACGTAATAATAATAGGTGGTAATAATTCTCTGGTAGGGCATTTATAATATTTAAATTTAAAGTACGATGTAAGTGTTAGATTTTGATGCGGAAAAATTATAACAAATATTTCATCCTATTATATTTGAAAATATATATCATCGTAAATTGACGACCTACATATTATTTTTACTAAAATTTAACTTATACTTTTTTGCCTGTTGATCACAGAATTCACGATTGATCTTTTGTTGTTCAAGCAAAAATCTTGACTAATTAATATTAATTTTCGAGAAGTAATGATTTGGCAAGTTATTCTGTAAAATGGTCATGAAATCAACAAAAAATACCATTGAATATACATATGTATATCTCATTGATTCTACATTTTTTTTAGGTGATTGGACGACTGGAATTCGGTGGGCCGGATTGTCAAGGATCTGCTTTAAATCATTGGAGAGAAGTTTGTAGCTCACCGCAAAGACAGATCGCAGATTGGCACAAATTAAGGGAGTAACTATTCCCTTTCAATCCTGTCAACTTTCCTGGAATCCCGTCTCCAACTATTCAGAAAACTCCACATCCTACTCCATTGCAAAATCACTGATTCACCCCTTGAAATCCTACGATGAAGTAGGTATCTGTTTTATAAACCTAATACTCGATGTATATTAGACTTGAAACGAATGGCAGCACATCCACCCGCGATCGATGCAACTGCAAATACACTGTGTGATTTCAATCTAGCAATTTAGACGTTACATGCCAATACGTATATGAAGAGCGTACTATTAGAGTACTATCTTTGATCACCCGAAATTATTGGCTCTCTTTGTTTTCGTATCTCTTCAATTTTGTCAATTCGAGTTCATTTTATAAGCTCTCAGCTTTTGTTGATTTATACGCAATAAAAATGCATAAAATAAACATGTAAAGAAAAAACAAAGATCTTTCAATTATTCAAAATTTTGTCTTGTAAAGTGAATTTTAAGTCGAGATTATTATTAACGATAACGTTAATAAAACTATGAATTCAATATAATGGGACATTGTATAACTCTAATTAATTGTAAGTAAAACTGCTCGTTTCCAAATTCATGTAATTGATTTCATTCTTGTAAATCGAACCTTTAATTAGATCGTTTATACTTTAACCGTCAATCACGTTTTCATTGAATGTAGTAATGAACGATCGCGGGAGAAATGCATACCAAATGCTTCACAATATAAATATAGTTGTTAAGATTTCCAATCAGATAGCAAAAAGAGAAGGAAAATGAAACAATTAAATACAAAAAACAATCGAATGTTTACCGATTGTTGAACCAGGGTCGTGCTATCAGAATCAGTGCTCTTAATCAAAAATTTAAAATAAGAGTTCTTGATACTCAAATACTTATGTTATAGCTTGAATTTAATATCAAATTATATAAATATATTATAATGCAAGCCATTTAATTTTAAGAACTTACCAAACTGAAATAAGTAAATTTTAATATTTTACCTTAGAAAATCGGTAATAAAAGTCATAAAATATGAAATTTTGATAATGATATGAACAATAAAAATTTATCTTAATTTTGCTGTGCTTACTTTTTAATTTCAGTCAAATACAATAAAATCTGAAAGTCGATCTACAGAGAACTTTATTTCGAATTATAAATTTTGTATAATAGTAGCACATTTCGTACTTATTAGTTACTAAAGTACTATTTAAATGAAAATAATTAAAATATCGTTAAAACCGCAAGAATACATTATAAGAATAAGTATTTGAGATTTGTATTTTATTTGGTTGATTGTCTTTTAATTCTAAGAATTATATTACAACAGATTCCGCACGACCCTGTCATAAAGACTATCATAAAGATCTTTTTCGGCAAGATTAATATGAATTAACGATAAAAAGTTATATTGAAAATCATACAACATATTCGCAACAGTATTTATCTTGTTCATCATGTAAATACAAGAATCTCTCCAAAACTTTGTCGTATAATATATAAACTGATTTTTTTATATAATTTTTAATTAAGTTCTGCTAATAAGAGAAAGAGAAATATAATGGTGAAAAAAAATAAAATATCTAATTTATCTCCTAACTTGTTTTTTAATGTTTATAATACACAAAATTCAAAATGTATAACTTTGCAAACATATAATTTAACAGATTATTAATAGATGAATGAATACCAAAGTTTTTTGGAATGATCCTTGTATAAAACGCATGAAAATATCACGAGACGTATAGATGATACTGCAGTATCGAAAAACACTAATACGATTATTCATTTCTATTCTAAAATTCCGTAGCTCCATGTCAACTGACCGAATGATAATTATAACTCGGTATTTAATAATAAAAAAAATTACAACTGCTGGTGATGACAGATTTCAACATCAATTTTTTCGTCGAAATATCCAGAAAATTTCCAGAAAAAAGATACTTTTCAAAATGGAATTTTTAGAGAACATAGAATAATATTCTTGACGTGCTCTAACAGAAAGTATCATAACAAATGCATAGGAGGGAAGACACAATATTGCTATGAAAACTTCATAAATGGATTGAATTATTGAGTTATATATACGTTACAAATTTTGACTTCCTTCACGTATGTAATTGCCTTTTCTTGCGTAACAAAAGTGAAGTATTTTTGTTTTTCATATTATTGATAATCGTGGAACGGGGTCGAGGAATTGTGACGTTATTTTGAAGTGCCAATGGAGACCGCTTCGCAATTGTAAATATGTAATTTATGTTTATAGGAAAAAAGTATATAGCTCTTTATTTAGTTACGACGAACCCGTTTTGCAGTTTCGATTGCTATTAATAGAAAGGAATTAGAGTTTACAACTATAGTTTATAAAAAGATTCCATTTACACAAAGTATAACAGAAAATTAACATTAAGTAGTGATCTTGTTGAAATATTTCCAGTAATTGTTGAGATAGTCATAAAACGTAGCAAAAACTGCTCTCAACGAGTGAAAGTATCACTGATTCTGCTTTATACTAAGTTAAATACGTTATTTTGAAAATGAAAATTTGTTACTTAGCAATGTATTGATGTACCTATTGTTATTAATAGACGATGACTTTTATTACACTATTTGTCGTATTTCCGAATTATTTGGCAAATATATAAGGATATGATTAAAAACAATTTTACAAATTAGAAGAAAAATCAATAATTTTTTAATCACCGGAATATAAATTAATATACATATATATGCAAATATGTATGCAAAACATCATTTCATTGTATAAGAAAAAAGGATTTCTATTTGAAGGCCCCGTTCGCATGTGCTACAAATACAACACTGTAATGAATAATGAATATCGATTAAGTATTATCGTAGGCTCGAATTCCCCGAAACTTTAAAATTACTTTAAACTTGAAATAACCTCTAATATACGAAACATGTGCACGTGCATCAAATACAAGAATACCAGCTTCATAACTAAAGTGTAAAGTAACTTTAGAATTCTGCAACGTAATTACTAATTACGGAATATTTGCTATGTTTAGGATTTTTTTTTTTTATAATATGTTTAGCAATATAGTGAAAATCTCACGATAAAAATAATGAAAATGTTCCTAGAAAGAAATCACGCGTAACTCGATTAAGCGAATATTTTTAATGTATCGAACATTTAATGAAAAAATCCGATGTAAAATTTCATTGATTTCAAAAAATTTCACTTTTAAACATTATATATTTCGAAGATTATAATTTGTAGAGTATTAACGATCTTATAAATTGCAATCTTATTCAATAAATTTTATTTACTTATTTCTTCACTTTGATTTAATTCGAGTCCAAAATCAAAAAAGTTTAAATTTCAAACAAATTAACCTTAATATGCTTATTGCTTATATAAAAATAGGACAACCACATGCACTTCATGATGAATATCGAAATAATAAAATCGTAATACAGATACTCGCAAAGTTACATCAAGAAATATGAATGAAAATATTCACTAACGTTCTATAAATCAAATCACACAAATAAAATTCATTAATTTCTATCAATAAAAAGCGTCGCAACAGAGGATTGAATTAAAAAAATATAGTCTGTATTTCCTAATCGTAGAAGACGAACGCCTGATGAGTAACATATTTATACATACATACATATGTATCAGTCAATAACTGATAAAATATAAAGCGATTGCTTATTTTTTTTATCGTGACTTTTTGCTCTATCGTCCTTCCTTTGCAAATTATGAAAAGACAAGACCAGAAAAAAAAGATCTGCTAAAAAAAGAAAATTGACATTTTGCAAAAACGAAGATGCAACGATAAAATGTAGTATCAAATACATGTATGTTAAATGTAAATCAGTACCAATAGAAAACGAAAGTAACAACAGGTACATCGTAATATATCACCTAAAAATTCAGAAGACACACTGAATATATAAATTTTTCATAAATTAAATATAATAAGAAAAAAAGAAAAAAGGGGAAAATCAGAAGATCGATATTATTGCACACGATGCAATGAAAGAGAAAACGAAACGGCATTACATGATCAAGAATTTCGGGATATTTATTTAACTGCTATACAATTACAGATATAACTATATATAAAAAACAACTATAATAAGTAGCACGTAGCAAAACAACTCACAAATATCATCTGTCGTTCTCCTTAAGCTTGTTATCAATCGTTTGACAATTTTCAGATTAGACAGCGATTTATCAATGCAGAATCAGCTTCTTGAGATCGACAGATTCAATGTAACATATGAACGTCGATATGGAATGCTAGAAAATCACCATTCTTGTCAATTCTTTTTCGTTGCTTTTCTTTTGTTTATCGGAAAGTTTCGCGGTTAGGGACTTTACAACAACGATTTTTTGTATCGAGATTTACGATGTAATTGATAACTGTTTACGGAATATAGAAAAGAAATTCAATTCCTTATTTTCCTATTTTCCTATTTTCCTATTATAAGATGCAATGCGCGTGTAAATTTGACTTAAGCATACCTATTTAAATACAATAAATCACTTTAAAATTCCTCCTAACTCACTATGTACTAATTTCTTACTCTTAAATATTATTCCATATGATATTAAATTTATCATTTGCAATTTATGTAATTTTTATTAAACATGATTGTTGATATAATAATTTTGAAATGATAAACTTTTCATTATTTAATAAAGCTTTATAATATAATATAATTATACTTCAATGTACAATTTAAATTTGAGATATATACTTGTAATTACATAATTAATATACTACATATGTAAGAGAAAGATTATAACAATGCTAAAAATAATTTATGGTATTAATCTACAGAGAAATATTTCATTTGACATTAAAACACTGAAATTTTTTATAAAATAAAATATCTACATGTGGCGAAACAATTTCTTTTAGTCAAATATTTGTACGAGATGTTAACATCGTATTAGAAATACAATAGGAAATACGTAGATAATTTTTTTATAAATTAACATATCAATTTTTTAATTTATTCTACGAGTAATTTATTTATATTATATCTTAAATATCAAACGATGAAAAAAATATATATTTTATTAAACAAATGAATAAGGACTCTGCAAACCAAAAAAATAAATGAATAAGGATTTTATAAATATAGTTTAAAATAATTTATAATTTCTGTATTATGTTTTATATTATGTTATTTCAAGTTCTAATGTCAGATTGAACAAATAAATCTTAATCTATAAGTTATGTAATAAATAACTTTTATACAAATTCTTTTTAACAATAAAAAATTATTTTACTTCTATGATAACTTTTATATTATAAAAGATAGAATAAATTTAATTTTTTGCCATTTTTTCTTGATATTTTTTATTTTTTTTTTATTTTCTCATTTTTAATATTAATCTTCTTCATTCCAAATAATACAATCAATCGGCAGTTATAAATAAACTATACTTTTCAAAATAAAAATCTAACCGCACCTTCATAGTTACAAACAGTAATGGCACTTATAAATAATGCAGAAATATGCACATATGTAATGATAAATATCAATAAATTTTAATAAATTAATATGATGTAATCCCTAATATTTAAAAAGATTATTCAGACAAAAATGGTGTAAAAATATAATTTGTAAAGGTAAATGTTAACAAAGAAAAATTTTATGGTTACTTAAATATTATACACATAATTTAAATAACCATAAAATTCACAATTTATAAGATTGAGATATTTTCGCATGTAATATATTTTATTATATTTTATTGCATTTTATTATATTAACAATATTTTATTTTATTTTATTATAAATAAATAATTTAATTTTATTATTCAATTTAATTTGTGAATAATTAATTTATGTGCAAAAATTGGCAAATGGTAATGTAACAGAACACAAAATATTTTAGCGAAAAGTAAAACAAATTTAAAAATTTTACTAATATTTACAAATATTACTAATATTTTTAATATTAATAAGGATTTTCTTCACAAATAAAACGCAGTATTTAGCATAAAGTTTGCCTTGATACAAAGCCTTGACAAGAAATCGGTGTTTTTCGAACATTCCGCATATCATATACGCATGACGTATGATGACATATTATGTACGGTCAGATTTTAAGGCTGTGTGGTCAATAAAATAATGAAATGAAGTAATTTAATGTTTTTCTTCAAACTTTTCCTCTGTTAGAAGATAATATATTTTATATCAATGATGCACAATCTGTGGCCCGTTTTGAAAATTATTGTGGTTTGCAGATTCTTTGTAGTCTAATTTAGTGTAATTTTTTGTTTACAAAACTTTTTAAAATTAAATCTCAATTATATTATTTGCAATGATTTAACTTGTAATTTGATGCTTTAATTCAATTAAAAGTGTTCAGGAGAGTTTCCATCCTACAGTATCTACGGTCTGGGTGCAGGCGCGCGGAGAAAGTTTGTGTTTTAAGTGACCTGATCCAGCCATGTGGTCTGTGTCGCCACAAAACCTCGACCGTCTGACTGATTTTTGTTCTACAGCAGACAAAGCCCTCGACCGTGGATTGAAGCATGGAACCAACTTTCCCGAACACGTGCGAAACACGCCCGCAAGATCACCCAGATAAAACGGCAACGGGCATCCACCCTTCGTGCTCCACCTTGGGCCCGCGACTTCCCGAAGCCGAAGGAAAGGAAACCGAGAGAGCGTCCGTGCTTTCCTTCGGCTTGTAAGTTAGAATTGGATCGACTTCTAAGCAACACAGGTCATCTCTCGCAACATTAGAATTACCACCGAAAGGAAAACCCCTGATATCACATGCGCGCGAAAATACATACAGTCCACTAATAATAACAAAGATCTCGTATCGCTACACACGCGCGCGAACAAAAAGTATGTGAAAACAACATAAAAGACACTAGTCTAATTAGTATCTATATTTCTCTTTTTACCATTTTTTTTCATTTAATAATTGTTTTATAATCCGGAGAGTGGGGAAGGGAGAGAAATTTGTTGTTATAGCTCGTGATTGATAGACGTTGTTTCACGCGACTTTTTGTATGCAAAAGATGTTATCACTGCTTTATACTATTCACATTATTTGCCAAAAAAAAGTTCACATTAGAAAAGAATACTAAATCCACGGAAATTACATACAAATTGCATAGGAATTGCACTTTCAATTTTTCAAGATAAATAAGCTTAATACAAAAGATCCTTACACAATAAGCCTCCCATTTCCTTTTTATAATTAATAAAGAAATAATAAAATCTCAAAAAATATAAATAATTATAGAAAATGTACATAATTATAAAAATATTTTATTATTAGATTTTGTTATTTTTTTGAACGGAGTATAAAAATGCGTTGATAGGAATAAATAATGCATTTGCAGAATATCAAATTGTATAAACTGTCGTAATAATAGAGACATAGAATAATTAATATTTCACATTCGATATCATGTTTGTATACAAATATAAACATTTTTATATAAATAGTATCTAACAAAATTTGCAACAGTAATATACATGAATAAATTTTTTTTGTTATTTATTTGAAATATAGATATAGAAAAATAAATATTTCCAATAATACATACATTTTTAAATGACATAACATTATAGAACTATGTATATAATTACATGTAAAAACTCTTTAACTAGTAACTAATTTTACTCGTAACAAAAGAAATAAGCATGAAAAAGAATGTTATGTACAAGAAAATATATGTATACATATCTTCACATATAAAGATACAAATAAAGAAATGAATTAAAGAAACAGTACACCTTTGGTCCACATTAGATTGAAATATAAAATATATTCATATTACCTTTAAAACAATTACTGTTACTTATTGTTTGTCAGTGCATTTATATTAATTAAATGCTTAAACCATTAGGCATACATACATCAACAAAGGTAACGCCAAATTGTCAACTTGATTTGTTTGTGCTTCAATAAATGATAGTGCAGTACTCGATAACAAGCTTTGCAAAAATAACCAACGATTATCTATATAACCTATTGAAAAACATATATTAATTTTATAATGTATTATAATATGTTATATTTAAAAATAATTATTTTAGTAATTAATATACCCAGGAATATTACACACACACGCACGCACGCACGCACAAAATATTCCTGAATATTACGTATATATACGTAATATATAAAAATCTGTGTTTCCAACAAGAATTGGTTCTATTTGTTTGGACATATGGAAAATGTTAAAAGATATGAAAAAACTTTGTTAGCGAAAGTTATTCAGTATAGGCAAGATATAACAATAATTAATTGTTTTGTAGATGGAAATGTTTCAAAAATTTTAAAATCATCTCTACTTTTTTATATAAAATTAATACAACTTGGCATTCTTTGCAGAAAAAATATTAATTCATGTATATACAAAAACTATATATTAGTTTAGATTAAAATTTCAAGATCATTTCCATTTTTTAAAATGAAATTGGCATCTGTTATAAACTTGGCATTTTTTATAAAAAAAAAGTATTAATTCACGTAGAAAAACTATTAGTTTAAACAATATTTTAATTTTAATTTTGTGAAATCTATCATATGAATCATATGAATAAGAACCAGATGAAAGATAAAAAGAAAAATATCACTCCTGTCTTTTATATAATAAATTTTACAAAATTAGAGTTAAAATATTTTCTAAACTAATAGTTTTCCGACATACATGAGTTAATACTTTTTATAGAGAACGCCGAGTTGTATCAATTACGATTCCATTTAAAAATCTGAAGATGACTTGATGAGAAAATCTCTGCACCTACAAAAGAATCATTGTGAGTCTTCTGAATAATTTTCGTTAACAAATTTTTTTCATATATTCAAAAACAACAAAGATATTCAAAACAACAAAAAATTTAATTCCGAAAAATTTAAAAGAAAAATTTTATAAATACATACCCATAAATGCTAAAATACATATTAATCCAATTTGACTAAGAATACAAGCAATTGTTCCTTCAACAGATTTATTGGAATTGGCCCACTTGTGATAACCCCATCTACTACCAACAAAACTAGCAACAGTGTCACCCACACCAACTGTTAAAATACCACTAAGCAAAACTGGTAATGAAAGATTATTGGTAGGCATCCAAAGTGGAAAGGACAAACCACAAAATAAATACAGAGGTGTTAAAGAAATCAAATTATCTTTCTCATCAGCAAACATAGAAAATCCCTGTTGTAATGCTTCTCCAAAAGGTGATATTTGTAAGTATCTCATCAACTAAAAATGTAATAAATTATCAATAGGAAATTAAAAAAAAAACTACAAATATATAATTCAACAAAGTAGAATTTCTTTAAACTTGATATACCTCAAGAAATATAAACAATCCCATTATTATACCGCTAGCTAGATACAGCAAAACATGTTCATATATTAAACCAGGTATATATACAAGGACAGCTAATAAGTGAAATATTTTTCTAGTTGAAGTTGTTGCTTGAATATTTAATAATATCTGATATATAACAACTAATATTCCTAGTAGTAAACATAGAGCCCAGTATCCAATTAATATAATCTGTAATATTTGCAATCGTTAAAATTTAAAAATCTGACATTTATATACAAAATATTACAAAGTTATTGTCATGTACCTTATTTGTTTTATTACAGACAAAGTAAAACATCCAAATTAAAGGATTTTGATCTAATAAAACATACATTAATGGCAAAACTGCAACTGATAAAACTGTGATTGTCATTATATAAAAGTTTCTAGTCAAGTGAAACATTCGAAAATAACTAGATATTAAACATACTGATATCACATATAGCATTACAACCTGAAATATTTATGTTATATTAATTAATTACATTTTTATCGATTACATTATATTAATTAATTATATTTTTCAATTACTGATCATATAACATTTATTATTGATAAAAAATTTAAAATACCTGTAAAAATACTGTTGCGATATCATTATCATGGATTGGTGGCAAGTGATATCTTAGTGGCAAATTTGTTACTGCAGATATTAGAAATAAAATACATCCATGCATAACTGCCGTTGCTTCTCCAATTGTGAAACAACAAGGAAATGTAGACATTAATTGAAGAATACCCCAAGTTCCTAAACTTCCAACACCTAAACCCCATGTGACACTCGCCAGTAATCCTGCTCTTATTTATTAATAAGTTTAATTAATAATAAGTAAAACAATTTAAATTAAATTAATATGAATTAATTTATTAAATTAATATAATTTTATAAAATAAATAACAATATTTATGTGAAATAAATTGTAAAATAAATAAAAAATATATTAAATAATAATATAATATTTCTAAATTGATATACCTTTATTTACTACAAAAAGATATAATAAAGATGTTATTATAGCAGGTAAAAAATATATAGCTTGAAAATCTTTAACTATCACTTTCTCAGTTGACAGTCTCAAATATAAACATATAGAACTAATAACAAGACCAATTCCTGTGAGACCCACAATGAGACAGATTTCAGAATAACTAGCATCTTCTTTTAGCAGAGTTAAAAGTGCACTTAGACCTACTAATGTTCCAAGCCATAATCCACTGTTAGCCTTTATTCTAAAAATATTTTTTTAATTTAAAAAAAGCTTAATTAAAAGTAAATATTTATAAAAAATATATTCATTATAACAATGATATTACTATAATTAGATAGATATAGATAATATAGATAGATATAGATAAATAACTTAAAATATATCAAATATGCTAATAATTTATAATCTATAATTGAATATTTTAAGATACTTATACATTACGTATACATGCAGAATTTATATTTTATAATATATTGAATGAAATTCAATACACTTATTAAAATATTTAAAATAATTAAATTATTTATTATTATAAATAAAAGAAATATCAAGAAAATAAATTTATTTCTCTCCACAAATTAAATCAAAACAAAAAATGTAATTTTGTAAATACAAAAGGATATACAAATATACAATATAGGTATCATATACCAGATTACAAAATAGAAAAAACAATTGAATATATCAAAATAAGGTATATGTCTTGTAAATATTTCTTATATATATTATATATCTTTCTTTCTTTATTATATAATATTTCTTATACATTAAATGAAACTAAATATAAATATAGCAAATAATTAACACAACAAACTTTTAGGTTAAGTCACATTAATCTTTACATTAATATAATTAATAAACATACCGATGTTTTATGCCATTATCTTCCAAACTATGTAATATTCTTTCTTCAAAACGGCTATATTCTTCAAAAAAAAATTTCATTATTGATAAATTATTTTTAAAAAACGTGTTTTTGCAGCATCAGTAACCACACCTCCAACCTCTTATACAGAAAATGTATAATATTATCTGAAAAGGTCAAATTTTTTTCCGTCATATTTTTCGTTCTTATATATACGATAAAATACGCAATCATACGCATGCACATCGCACGCACCTTGCGCGCACAAACGTATTGCATGTATACGTATATTAATAAGCAAATGACAAATAACAATACAGATTATAATTTAATTTACAGATTATAAATATAATTTAAATAAGTTTATTAATAAATATAAATTTTAATAAGTTTTCGTCTTTAGAATCTTTTATATTTTTCATTTTTATTTGTACATTTCTGTTAAATATTACATATCAGATATTATTATTAAAATCATATTAAAAAATTGTAATACTAAGTATTAAATTTGACATTAACATATTTATTAATAAGAATCAAAATAATAATAATAAGAAATTAGAAAGGATAATAAAATAATAATTAAAATAAAAATGAAAATAAAAATAAAAATAAAAATAATAATAATAAGAAAAAAGAAAGGATAATAAAAATATATCACGAACTAAAACAACAAACTTATTTCATTAAATAATTTTTATATATTACTTACATTATTAATTTACAATATTTTATACTTTTCATTTATTTCGAATACATCGATATGATATATATTTCAAACTGTATAATATCTCTAAATATATTAAATACAGTTTGTGAAAATAATTAATAAAAGAATATTAAAAAATTATTTTCTTATACATTTTGAATACATTTTAACATAATTTTGTCTGTAACAATTAACAATTACTAAGTTATTATTACTTCAATTATTCACTTCATCATTTGAGAGGAACTTTTATAAACTATGATTCTTAGCAAATGCAATCAATCCGTTTGTTGATGAATCATGGCTTGTAATTGTTTGAGTGCTTTCTAATTCAGGTTCAATTATCTTTGCCAACTGCTTACCTAATTCAACACTGTTGAAATAAAAGTGATATATTTAATTTTTATTTACTTAAAAATTTGTAATTATTCAATAATGAAATTATTATTTACCCCCATTGATCAAATGAATTGATATCCCAAATAATTCCTTGCACAAAGATTTTATGTTCGTACATCGCTATGAAAATAAAATATATTTAAATAATTCACTAAATTAAATTCACTAAAATAAATTTAAATAATAGATCAATTTATGTATATCAATAGAATAATAGATCAATTTACCAATCAAAGCTCCAAGAATAAAAGGCGTTATTTTCTTAAGAAGAATAGTATTAGTAGGTCTGTTTCCTTCAAATATTTTATGTGGCAATAATAAATTTATTTGTTCAGGACTTATTCCTGCTTTTTGCAACTCAACTCGCACTTCATTCTCATTTTTCCCTTTCATCAAAGCTTCGGTTTGTGCAAAACAATTTGCAAGCAATATTTTATGATGAAGATTTCCTTGAACCTAAGTATAAGTTTATTATATTATATTAAATTATTCTTTTCGAGTGATAGCTTCTAATAAGCTTAATTACCTTATTATGTGATTGTATTGGAATTATAAAATCAGCAGGAACAAGTCTAGTTCCCTGATGTAATAATTGATAAAATGCATGTTGTCCATTAGTGCCTGGTTCTCCCCACACAATTGGACCTTACATATTTAATTTTTTACCATACTAAATAAAAAATTGTAATTTTTTTAAATATAAATGATGAAATATTTACCAGTGCCATAATTGACAGTTTTTCCTGCACGAGTCACATATTTCCCATTACTCTCCATATCTCCTTGTTGGAAATAAGCAGCAAATCTATGTAAATATTGATCATATGGTAATAATGCATGTGTTTCAACTTTGTAGAAATTGTGATACCATAGTCCAAGAAGAGCTAATATAACTGGTGCCTATAAAGTTATATTTTATTAAATATATGACATAATTCAATATTTTGGTCAAAATATTTAAAAAATGTAATTATAACATTATAAACAAAATTAAGTACTTGCATTTTTCTCCAATGGAGCACTACAAAAATGCTGATCCATAAAATATGCTCCATTCAATAATTTTTCAAAATTTTCAAACCCAATAGACAAAGAAATTGATAAACCAATAGCTGACCATAATGAATAACGTCCTCCAACCCAATCCCAAAATCCAAACATATTTTTCTCATCGATACCAAATTCTTTCACTTTTTGATTGTTAGTAGATAATGCAATGAAATGACATGCAACTGCTGCAGGCTGAATAAAGATAAATACATTTTATATATATAAATACATTACTTATATACATAAATACATTTTATATATCATTAATATAACTTAAAACTCCTTTACTTACATTTTTTAAAGTATCTAAAAGCCATATTTTAGCAGAAGTGGCATTTGTAATAGTCTCTTGAGTGGTAAACGTTTTCGATGCTATTATGAAAAGAGTTGTTTCTGGATTCAATTTTTTTAAAGTTTCAGCTATATGAGTTCCATCTATGTTACTAACAAAATGGACTCGTGGTCCAATATGAAATGCCTTCAATGCTTCGGTTACCATTAAAGGACCCTATATGTAAATATATCAATTAAAAAAAGAATTTATTTACATGCTTCATATTCACGATTTATATGATATACCAAATCTGAACCACCAATTCCAATATTAACAATATCTTCGATTGGTTTACCAGTAAAACCTTTCCATTGTTTTGAAAGAACCTATATAATTATATAAAAAATTATATGAAATTATTATTTTTAAAAGTTAAAAACAATAAAACTGATAAAAATAGAAATATGTCAATTTTACCTCGTTAGTAAATTGTTTCATGTGATTCAATACAGCATTTACTTCTGGCATTACATCTTTATTATCAATTAATATTGACTTATTAAGTCTATTGCGCAATGCAATATGTAAAACTGCTCTATTCTCTGTAAAATTGATTTTCTCTCCACTAAACATGGCATCTCTTGCAGCTTCTATTTCACGCGCTTGTGCCTTAAAATTAATAAAACATATTATAATTACAAATATAATAAATTATTGCTTATTTTATATATTTTATTTTATTATACTTAATGTAATATAATATTTAATTAATGTAATATTTATAAAACATCATGATATATACCAATTTCAATAATAATTGCAATGCTTCTTCAGTAAGGCGATTTTTGGAATAATCAAGCAAAATTGGCCCATCTTCAGGAGTAGGAATTTCTAAACTAATTAACAAATGAAATATCGATAAAATGATTTATATAAAATCATGTCACAATTATTTATCATATTTTAACGCCAAAAATACTGCGGCATACATATAAATGTAAATCATTCAATGTAAAAAATATTTCGAAAAAAATATTTAAACTACATAATAAAATAATAAAAATGCATCTTAAACTACGTAAAATAGTAAACAATTTTGGCAAAGATTCTTATAATTTAATTTTATCAGAATGAGTAGCCTTCGAAAGGTCATCTCAAGGTCATGTGCCAAGGACAGATAAAACTTACCTAAAGTTTTCGAAACGTTTTGAATTTTGTTGAAAAAGATTATATATATTTATTTTTGACCCATTTACGTCAAAATATTGTTGCAATTTAATCCATGCTTCTTCGGTAGTTAATTCTGGTTTTGGTTTCATTCTTTTTTAATTTGAGCAAACCGCGCTGACAATATAAAATCGAAACTTATTCTCTATGTCGACGATTCACGTATAAAATATATTCAAGACGTGCCAACATTTCCTATATTTAAGCTGCTTTTCAACGCAATGATTCGTTTTGTGATGTTTTCATATAAACAGTATTTAAAGATTATATTTAAACACATAACGCATTATATACATAGTAATTGCATGATTTTGCAAATATAATTCTTAATATTTTAATTTTATGAATACATGCAAATTGACAACAAAAATGTTAATTAAATATTATTGATTTAATAAATTTCATAGGATCTAAAGTAAATATACTATATAGTTAATAATAAAAATTGAAAATAAAAAATTTTTATCATGATGTAGTTTCTATTATAATTTTCTTAAATTTTTCTTAATATTTTAAAATTTAAATTGCATATAAAAATTAAATAATACTAATTTACTTAATATAAAAAATTTATCCATATTTCTAATATGATATAATATATTTATTTATTGTAATTAAATACATTAATATACTTAATTATTAAATAATTAAGTGTAATCATAACAATGTTGCGTTCGTTTTTGAAAACTTTTATTTTTTAAAGATACATGATATAATATATAAAATACATATTATATACATATATTAATATGTAATATAATATAATATAATGTAATATAATTGATATTAATTTCAAAATTTATGTTTAAACATATATGAATATTAAATATGTGGAACGCAAACTGAACCACGAAATGCGCAAGGAACGAAGGAATAATACGATATGTTCCAAGTGAATCGAGTGCTATCACTGAAAATTTTAGAGTCGAAGTTTCCAGGTTGCTCTCTGAAGGGATTTCGACATTTTATTTTTTTTTATTGAAGACTTATCGGAAGAGAAGTGATAAAGAAAAAAGTTAAAAATCATTAAAACTATATAACTCAGCTGTTTTTAATTGAGAAGCAAAAATGGTAATCAATCTTTATTTTGGCTATACTAAATGATGTCAAACTTTTGATATGTTTTTTTAAATTTTATAATTTATATTATTATTTATTCATTTATTCATTTTGTTAAACTTTTTTCACGTTAATAGTTATAAACATATGTTTTAACAATTTTGAAATTATTAAACATTTTATATGGGATTTTCACTTTACAATATCTTAATGTTGAAAGATATACAATAAATAGATATGTATATCTATTTTATTCATGTTCCAACAAAAATATAAATATTCTTTTGAAGTGTTATAATAACATTATTATAAACAACTTTTAAAACAAGATAGTACATCTGTTTAAGTTTCTTTTATTATTAGTATATCTGCAAAATATTATTAACAGTATTTACAAATGATTATTTAATATAATATACATTAAAACAACTAAATTGCAACATATTTGGTATTATCTGTTATAGTCTCACACAATACTCCTTGTTCAACCAGGTGATAGACCTGAAACAAGAACATATTCTGATTATGAAAGTGTTAATGAATGTATGGAGGGTAAGATATAAATACAAATATATTTATATTTTGGCAAATTAAAGTTTAACTTTTTCATTAAAACATTAAATTGAATCGGATTGAAACATAGGAAAAGTAAAAGTTTGGTTTTTTAATACAGGTGTGTGCAAGATTTATGAAGAACACCTAAAGAGACGAAATCCAAATACACCAACTATAACATACGATATCAGTCAATTGTTTGATTTTGTTGATCAACTTACAGATTTATCATGTCTTGTTTATCAAAAATCCACAAATACATATGCTCCATATAATAAAGATTGGATTAAAGAAAAGATATATGTTTTACTACGTCGAGCTGCAGGACATAGCAAATAATAAATAAAAACACATCCATGTTTTTGTGTATAAGACAAATTAACTTTTAAGTACAGATCTATATTACTGTTTGTAATAATAAATATATAACCTATAAAAAAGCTGTATCCTTATATTCATATATGAAACAATATTCTCAATGTTATTATTAAGTATAATATAATTTCTTATTTTATGCATTTATGATAAAATAGTAGTGATTTTTTTTTAAAGTTGCACTATTTTAGATAAATGTGAATATTAGTTCAATAAAATATATAGTTTTCTTAATATTAAAGAAATTTCTTTAATATTAAGAAATTTTAATATTTTTTAAATAAATGGCATATAATGTTGTTTTAATGCTATTTGCTTTTTGAAAAGAATTTATATTATTATTTTTATAGGAATACAAAAAATTATAAATATTCAATACTTATCACTATTTAATATGTACCATTTATTTTATAAAATAGAAGAATAAAGTACAAATATAGATAATATGAAAATATATTATAATCATTAATAAATAAGGATGCATTTAATAGTATCTAATTTTATTTAAAAATTTAAAAAAAATATTGTTAATCTAATTAAAAAACAACGTTATCCTAATTTTTAACATCTAAAATAATTATTTATTTCGTAATGAGTTAGCTATACATCATGTGTTAAATAATCAATAATTTTTTTTATAAATGTTTTGTATGTATTGTATAACAGGACAAAACGACAATTGTATATTATATATTAAATATAAATTTAAGTTTTCTAAATATAAATACAAATTTGGTAAAGAAATAGTTTGCACAAAATGGAATCATCATTTTTTCATACAAAAATTAGAACAAATGATGGTATATATTAGAATTGATATTGATTTAAGTCACATTACATTAAAGTAGTTACAATTTTTATAAAATATATTGTATATAAAAAATATCACATTAATGTGGATGTAAATTTTACAAATATGTCATGTATGTACAGAACAATGTTAATTTTATTTTCTATTTTTACATGATTTATATATTATATATTAGTAATAAGCACATTGTTTATATATATTATTTATATATATATTTATATATATATTAGTAATAAGCACATTCAATCATTTGTCAATATATATGCTTATGCATATACCAGGTAAATCACTTAAGACTAAAAGCTAAAATATTTTCTAAATAATTAATTACATCAAAAGATAAATAGTTCCAAGAGGAACATTGGTATGATTGTCATTTTTTAATATACATATACGCGTAGCACATGTTTGAAGATCAAATTTGTTTTTCTTAAATGAAATTGTATGTTTTTCGATACATTAATCGATTTAACTATTTCTCATTTGTTATAAAAAAGAGTATTGAACCATTTACATATATTGAAAAACCATTAGTTCAAGAGATATTTTAATTAAAATAATTCGGAATAATGCTCGTAGAGTATTGAATTTATATACAGTAGCATTAGTAAAAGATTGTGCAACATTTGTTGATTATTTGTTGTGACTGGAATAAAACAAATGTTTATTTCATTGTTATATAATAGTTATTACAAGATGTGCTTAAAGTGAATATCATTGACATCCAAATACTTTTGTTATCTAATTTTTAAAGAATTTCACACTATTTAACATCAGTGCAGTGATATTTCTATATTCTTTGACAATCCGTTAACACATGCTTTAATGATTGAACGATATATGTAAAAAAAAAAGAAAAAAAAATCTAATGGGTTCAAACCATTGGTTGATTCAATGAACTAGTTCACTTTGTCAAATTCATTGAAAGCGAAAACGTTGGTCTAATGCTTCGCTTGAATATTGCAATATCACTTCTTAATCACCGCATAGACAGAATGAAAATACAATACAAATATAACACAATTGGAAGGAAGAATCATTGTTAAACATTTCAAAATAAAAGATAATCTAAGAAACAAAACACCATCTAACATCTAAGAAGCATGAAAGGAGCAAATTCAACTTTGAACAAATATTACATTGCAATGTTTTAATTAAAATATCACCGGCATTAATAGTTTCTCGATATAAATGATTTAATACTTTTTTATAGGGAAAGACGAGTTGAATCGATTAGTGTATTAAAAAACATACGATTTCAATTAAAAAAACAAACTTGACTTTCAAACGTCTTGTATGCATCAATTTTAAAAGATAGTAATTGTATCAATCAATATTGCTCTCGAAATTATTCAATTTTCGTCTGAAGTATTTTTTAATTTAACTAATCGTTTCGAGAATACTTTATTTCCTAGCTTAGATGACTCACCCGGTACACACAGTGCACATTCACACAAACGCGCGCGCGCGCGTACACACACCACACACACACCACAGACACACACACATACACATACACACACTAAACATAGTAATATAAAAGTACGTAAATTGCACATATTGTATACTGTTTTACGCAGTGCGTTTATACATCAGCTGTCTACCCATTAAATGCGGTAGTTTTGCAGAGTTATACGAATAGTAATTATATAAGATAACAAGATCTAAACGATCCAGTCCGTTTGTTAAAGGAAGTATTCCAAATTAGTTTTAAGATAACGTTCAACTACTACAAAAGACGATTGTCTATTCATCAATCATTTCTCAACGTTGCACTTAGTCGTGAATGATATTCCTTTATAATTTAACCAATAACATTGTTATATTATAGTATTATAGTATTAATACAAAATTTGTAGTATTTTCTACTGACAGATGAATGCTGTGTTATGATTCATTTGATTTTTATCAATGACAAGTGTTCGGTACTGTTCAACATTAATTTTGATAAAAATTGTTGTCTTTTGTATATGTCAAGTGTTATAAAGAAATTTACATGGCGTAAGGTATTGTAAATTTTTATACTCAAATGATTTAAAAAATATCCTGTGATAGTTACATAAGTGACAGGATGTCTGACAAGATTGAAGTTGATCCTTTCAGTGAAACACCTCTGGAATTTCAAAATTGCGAAGGTAAAATTATCAGTTATTTAAGCCTTTACAAATAACTTGGACATTATTTATTATTATTTATTTATGTAAATACGAGAATTTTTAAAAAGAACATACTATCTAATATATTTATCGTCAATAAGACGCAATTCGTTCAAAATCAATAGAATTTGAAAATCACGTAAATCCATTACGAATAACACGTTTATAATGTTTAATAAAAAATAAAACTCATTTTATTTAAAATTTCATTCAATTGAATTGATATCTTTATAATACATACATAATTTAATCATATTTCACATTTTTTTTATTATTATCTATTGCATAATTTGAAATTGTTTGTAAATAAACTTGAGATAAAACATACTCAAAAAAAATAAAAACTACAAAGATTTGTCTTTTAATCAAAAAGTCGTCGTTACATATAGCATAATATAAAAATTATGTGTACTATGTTAAATTTATTTCATTCCAATTTCAAATTTTAAAGGAGTTTCCATCAGAGAATTAAATTCAAAGGATGATTCACTGAATGTAACAAATGAAGTAACATATGCAGAACCTTTAACTGCAGAACAAATACGGTGGTTTTATAGAGATGGTGTAGATAAACGATGGGTAGAATTCTGTGGATATGATAGCTTAAGAATTGAAAATGCTTGGCAAAATTATCAGAATTTGCTTAGTACAAATAATGATATAAGTAACAATCCACCTTTTACTGAAAAAATTGTAGTTAGAGGAGGAATGTACGATGTGGAACTAGATAAAATGAAATGTGTTTCAATATATTGTCCAGGTACATATTTTATTTAGTTTTAACTTTATGTTAATTTTATTTTTAAATGTGTGTAATTTTACAGATTAAATATAAATTATCAAATTAATAAAAGATTATATTTTTTTATTTCATATTGTATTTTCATATGTTAAATAAGTTACAAATTGTTATGTATAATTCTTTAATTTACGTAATAATGTTTACTTTCTTTTTACAAGCACATTATTATGTCTGCCATAAAAATCAATTGATTTGCCCTTGAGTTTCAGTCAATTCTATGATTAATGTAATTAGATCACCATAGGATGCGTTATACTATATTGTAGTTTTTTTTTTGTTTCTATATATTTCAAATATAACAAACTATATGCATAAAAATATTATGGTTTCTTTTTGAATTAAAAATAATAAATTCATAAAATTTTTAATTTATTAGATAGTTATACATGTATTATATATGATCTTGTTTGACTTTTTAAATGAGTATGATTATTAATTCTAATTTTATTTCAAGGTGAAGAATGGGAAATTATGAGAGGAACTTGGTATTATGATGGTAGTTGGTTACCTTTAGAAGTGGAGCAATCTAAAATTATAGAAGAAGTTCATCTTAATCTTTTTCAAAAACAAGATTCTAATCAATCTACTTTGACATGTGATACATCTTCTCATTCCTACAAAAGTATAAATTTTGTCTTCTTAATTTTATTTGCCATTTTCTATAATATCAATCTAATAAGAAAATAAATTTTTGTATTTCAGTATTACACACTGAACACTTTTCTGAATTTCATGTTGATTGGCATAGTATAAATGATGTGGTATTATATAGCGAATATAGGCATAGTAAATTAATGCGTAGTGTTACATCAAAACTAGGCTTTGCAAAAAGTAAGTATTTTAAAAATATATTTACAGTTATTATTAAAATTTGTTTAATTATTATTACCTAATTTGCAAAACAAAGTGGAATATTCTGCAAGTAATGTCCACTTTGTATAATAAAATATTTATTGGTATATATTATCCTGCGAATAAGTTTTTATACAAATTCCTGTTTTTGAAAATATAGTACAAACTTGAAAAAAAATCATTTTATGCAGAAAATATCATAAAAAGCATTATATTTTTATTTTACATATTTTTTTGTATTATATAGATAAAATTTTTTACAAATCCATAAAAAATTCGTATTCTAATTATAATCAATTAATGTTACTAAATGTTTACTAAAAAATAGTAAATATTTCAATGAAAACAAATTGTGAATGATTTGATAAATTATATATGGTCAATCGTATAAATTTCGATGATATGATACATTGTAAAATTGAAGTTATGATGCAAATGATTTAAAAATTATTATTTATAATCTTTATAGCAACAGGCTATCAATTAAGAAGAGGATATAAAAATGCTGCTGTAAAAGAAGATAAACCTCATGATATTGATCACATAATATTTGTAGTTCATGGAATTGGTCAAAAAGGAGATACTGGAAAAATTATTCGTAATACAACATTGTATGTAGAAAATATAATTAATAATTACAATATATTATACAATTGATGTAATGTAAAAATTATTAATCCATTGTATTTAATATTTAAACAGATTTAGAGATTGTGTAGATTGGTTGAAACAAAAATATTTTCCTAACTCTAATTATAGAATAGAATTTTTTCCTGTTGAATGGCGATCGTCTTTAAAACTTGATGGAGGTAAATAATTGCTTTACAATTTGTGTAATTGATTTTTAATTTTTTGCATTTAATTATTTACGTTTTACATTTGATAAAAATTGTTTTAGGTATAGTAGAAGCTATCACCCCTTTTAGTGTGGTAAGCATACGACACTTATTAAATACATCAGCAATGGATATTCTCTACTATACAAGTCCTCTTTATGGAGGGGAAGTAAGAGCTGGATTACAAAAAGAGTTAAATAGATTATACTTTATGTTTACTAGTCGTCATCCTGGTTGGAAAGGGAAAGTTTCAATTTTAGCACATTCTTTGGGATGTGTAATTGTTTATGACATTGTCACAGGCTGGATGGGTCCAGATACAAGACCGCCATCCCCAGAAACAGAAGAAGTTTTAAAACAACGATTGCAATTCCCTGTAAGTGTTATTCTTTTGCATATTATTTATAATATAAGATGTTTATATGTAATAAAAGTAATTCAATGTAACGTAATATTAAAAAATTTTAGTTTAAATATTTTCATAATTCCAGATTGAAAATTTATTTTGTTTGGGTTCTCCATTATCAGTATTTCTTGTATTACGTACACCTTCTCCATCCAACAAAACAGATGTGATGCCTCAAGGTTTATGCAAAAGATTTTACAATATATTTCATTGGTCTGATCCTGTAGCTTATAGAATGGAGCCACTTCTAGAGAGGGGATATAGCAAAATTGAACCTGTTCTTATTCCACCATATGGAGGAGTTGATGATCAACAAACAGAACAGTCACCTCAAACAATGAGTAATCCTGACCAAAATTTTTCTCTCATAGGTATATTAAATAGTTTCTATCTATTTTCAGAGTGATGGTTTTTTTTTAGTTTAATGTCCATACAATATAAAATATTTAATAACAGATAATGACGAGAAAGAAGAAAATTCAGTAGATATCTCTAATCGCACACCAGACAAAGGTTGGAGTCTTTGGGGTTTAGTCCGTGCTGGTTGGAATGTTAAAAAAGGTGTTCCTACACCTATTCAACCGGATCAAGGTAAAGATATATTATCTTTTAATTAATCTATCAATAATAAAAATTACAAGCTATATAATTCGGTATTTTTTTTCTTTCATTTTGTTAGAATTGACACAACGATTGGATTATGTACTTCGAGCAAGTTTGGGAAGAAATTATTTTTACACATTAGCAGCACATACAACATATTGGAGTAACTATGATGTAGCTTATTTTGTGTTAACAAGACTTTTCCCAACATTAGAAACATGATGTTGGTTTATATGCTTAGAATGAAATCAATCAGATTCTATTAAAATTTACTAGTCCATTGTAGGTCTTTAAAATTTAATATATACTGAAAATAGGCCTACTACCAAAACAATCTGTGATAATGAAAAAAACGATACAATAATGTTATAGATTCTATATAGTTGTTTTATATCGCTCGCATAATTTAAGATTAATATGGTCGAGTTTCAGGATTAAAAAGCTAAAATGCTATTTTACATATTCTATTAAAAAGCTGATTTACATGCAATATATTATTACTATAATTAATTAAGTGTTTAAATAATTTCGTTTCATTATTAAATTTTGTATCATTCGAAAGATATATTTTATAATTATATATATAATTTATATATATATAAATATTGTTTATGTAAAATACTTATTTAAATTTATAACTACAGTATATTTCCTGAAAATTTATATTATATAGAATGTCTTACGTTATTAAAAACGTTATCATTTATATTTATTTTTTAGTTTAAAGAGTCGTATTAGATTTTAAAACAGCATTAAAATAATTGTGCTTTAAGTAATGCCAAAATTAATTATTGACGCCATAATTAATTATCATAATAATTAGTAATAAAATTAGAAATATATATTGTAAGAGTTTGAGAAATCCCCTTGAATTAATTAATATATACATCTCTTTTTTATACATCTTTAAAAATTAATATTAGATAGATATTTTAAATTGAGAAACGAAAAAATATTTTTTCTTACAATCGTTCATTTTGTTAAAACTCGTCCTATATACTGAAAGTTTACTTAAAATAAAGCAAAATAATATTTAATTAATTATATCAACTAAAATCAATGCATAAAAAAACAAGATATCAATGTGTTATCTTTGTTGCTTCTATTTCTAATAGAAAAGAATAATAATTTATGTTATATATTTGTTAAATAATCCAATTTCCTATTAAAAATAACAGAAAAATTAGGTTACATTTTCTCAATATTATTCCTATTGTGTATTTTTTTTCTTTAACTTTATTAAATGTAATTCATTATACAAATAAAATTGCATGATTTTATCAAAATTTTATAGAAAATGTAATATTAAACATTAATCATATTTTATATTTTTATTTTTTCATAAGTGAAAAAAATATGTTTTTATTTGAAATTTTTTATATAAAAAAATTACATAAATTTGAAGTATGAAATATTAGTGACATATATTAAAAATCTAAATTGTATGTAAAATTTCAAAATTTATTTTATCAATTTATTGACATATTTTACTTATTTTACTTATACCATATACTTATTATTATAATTATAAGTAATATATTTATGTATTATGTAAATGTGTTCACATTATAATAGTATAAATAACAATATCAATAATAGTATAAATTTATCAACTTCTAGAGAGTTTAATAATGACGCACTTTTTAATGTAAATATAAATTTTAAGAGCTTTGTTTACAAAACACAATTTGGTAGGATGACAATAATATTAACTATTCCAAAGGTAAATATCATATCAAGTTTTAAGAAATAGAGCACATAAGCATATAGAAAAAAGCCTCTAAATTAATAGTGCGAATATTAAATAAAATACATAAATTAAAATTAAAATATTAATAAATAAATATATAATATATATACATTCTTATATTGAACAAGTTTTAAATTTGACATTTTAAAGAAATAATAAAAACGTTAAATACATATATATATACGTATACTCACATATATGCTATATATATATCTATATGCAATGCCAAAGTTACTAGATATAATTAAAATTTCTTTAATTTTAAATATTTATCCACTGAATATAGATATAAGTATAATACATTTATATGTTAATAAACGTATTTTTTCTTAAAATTAAAAAAAGATTTTGTTTACTTGAATTTCTTATGTATTTGAATTTTATATATAATATACATATACGTATATATGTATAATATATTGTAAACATAAAAATACATGATCCCAATTTATCCCAATTTTATATGAATATTATATATATTTTTTCCAAATTTATTCACTTTATTTTAATTGATATAAAAATTGATAAGACTCTTAAAATTGCAAAAATTATATTTATATTTATAATTATCTTGTTGTTAAGAAATCTATAAAATTTTGTAAAATGATGCTGTAAAAATATTATTTAGAAAAATATTAGGTAAAAGTTTTTCGAAGTCATATATTTGAATAGATTTCAATTATGTATATGTATATGAAGTATATAATTATAATTGTAATTGCCTTGTTCCTTTTAATAATTTTATGTATTCTAATAAAACATGTTAATAAAAGCAAGCATTACAATCGAAACATGCTTTTTATTGGACCCAAAAAATATTTTTCTTTTTATATTGCATTAGATATTGAAATTATTATATTATTATTATATAATTAGATTGTAGATGTTCGTATATTCTTTTATGAATTACGATAAATTAAATGGGATTATATTAATCCTCTAAATATCTTACATATATGAGTATTTTGCTTTGTATATTCTGTATAATTTTATGTAATGTAAATTTTATCATATGTAAACTTTTTACAAAGAAACATTAGTTCAAAAAGTTAATAAACTTTATTGTACAGAAACATTCAACAAACATTTGTTGTACAGTAAAATTATAAACTTCCTATAAAAAAACATTAGTAACAAAAATAATCTTGTAATTATTATACTATTTGATTGAATAATATTGATTACATATATAATATTATTTGTTCGTATTAAATTTATTTAAATACATTTAATTGTTATATAAGAAGTTCCTAATAGAAAAAAAGCATGCTATACAGTTCTACTTATATATACACGAGAAAATACATATTATAAACAGTATATTATAAATACTAATTTTAGATATAATTTAAATATATTTATTCCTTTTTCTGATATCAAAATTGATCAATTCGAAAATTAAAATTATAATGAAATTTAATTTAGAATACATGAATTTTATGTCAAAAGTACTGTATATGTAGTACATACATATGCATATGTAAGTATTCATAAGTTAGATGTATTTATATATATTATATATATATTATATACATTTATATATATATATATATATATATATGTTCTTATATATATATAGTAATTATACAACAATTATATTATAACTGTCTATGATTTATGATTTACGTTTTAAATTATTTTGTACTTTGAACTTATAAAGGAGTATTATGTTTACACATCTTCGGCAAATGATTGAATAAGTAACTTGGATACTTTCATACAAACAATTATTCGACGTAAAGAATGTTTTAATTGCCGGTGTACAATGTGCTTCCATGGTGCGTGTTTAACGTTGTATGGAAAAGAGAAAGAAATCATTTTATTTCATTAAAGAATATATTTTTCTTTCGTTGTGATGAAATGTTCACTTTATGGACGTGGTTGTTACATATTAATGAATGATAAATGTGATAATTTATAACAATTTTGAACAGAATTTACAGTAGGAGACCTAGAAAAACGGTATTTTAATATATTTATACTGCTTATAAAATTTTTAACTTTTCTTATAAATGATATATTGTTTGTTTAATAATACAATAGTAATATAAAATGATACAGTACATTTTATATTTACAGCATAATGCATAATAATTTAATTGCTGCCGCCATCGGTGTAACCGTTGGTGTTATAAGTGCAGCTAGTATTTTTATTTACCGCAAAATTTTGGCAAATCAACAATACAGTACAACAATTTCCGATCTAGATGCTGCCAATAAAAGAATTGACGAATTACAAACAGAATTAGAAGCTTTAAGGTAATAATATAATTTTACATAAAATATTTATCCATGTTATTATATGTTATTTTGTTTAATTTAAGGTTACAACTGAGACAGCAAAAAAAGAAAAGAAAAACTTCACGAAAATTTAACTCTAACGACAGTACTTATACTGTAGACAATGATACAGATGTTGATGTTTTTTCAACAACTGATATTGGAGATGATGAATTCTATGATTGTTCTGATGGTGAAAGTGTTGTTAGCGATAGTGACTTAAGGTTGGTATAATAATATAAATGTATGCATTATAAGTATCTTAAACTTATATGAATAACACGTACGAGGATTTATAATTTATTCTAGTAAAAGTGTGAATCCACTTCCTGAAGAAACATCTTAAGAATATTCAAATTATACTATTTAATTAATTGCAATTTAAGCATATTACTTGTACTAATTTGGAAAATTAGAATTTGATCATTTTGGCAAGTAAAGTTATTTTAAAAGTGTAAAAGGAAGAGATTATATGTTCAGTAATATAGGATCTCAGAGGAACTGAACCAACTGGATATAATACTAAAGGAGATCGATGAACAAATAAACAATCAATTTGATGTCAAGGCTTATTATGCATTACAAACATTGGTGAAATCCCATCCAGACAATGTAGAAGTAGTATGGAGATTTGCAAGAGCTAGCTACCATTATGCGGAGGCACAAACGGATAATAATGTTAAGAGGCTTTTCATTTTTGAAGGTACAATATATTTACTTCTAGTAAATAAATACTTTTATTTACTTTTATATAACAATAAAACAAATGATGTTTTCGATAGGAGTCCAACAATGTGAAAGAGTTCTTGAAAATCAAAATGTTAATTTGTATAAGTGGTATGCTATTCTCATAGGACTACATGGAGATTATTTATCAATGACAGACAAAATAAAGAATGGTGTTGTTTTTAAGAAATACATAGAAATGGCTTTGGAAATACAACCAGATGATTTTGAATTACATTATCTCTTAGGAAGATTCAAATATGAAATTGCTAATTTAAGTTGGATTGAAAAAAAGGTTTAATTTATAATTTAATTTATTTAAAGAAGTTTAATATAATCAAAATGTTTTTATAAAACATTACAATTTAATCCTAAACAATTAAAATTCTACAATTTTTTATAGGTAGCAACAACATTATTTGCTAAACTTCCAAGTTCTTCCATTGAGGAAGCACTCAAATGTTTTGAAACTGCAGCAAGGCTTGGAAGCACAAATCCATACACACAGTTGTATATTAGTAAATGTTATATTGCTTTGAAAGAATATACACATGCAAATGATTCGTTAAAAGAAATTTTAGAAAAACCAATTGTAACGATTGATGATGAAAAAGTGTATACAGAAGCAAATAAACTCTTCAACAAATACTCAGGATATAATGTATAGCAAAAAATAATTTGTATATCTCATCTATATGTAATAATTATACTATTTCTATATATGTATACAGATAAAAACAACTATATTACAGCTTAATCTAAATATCAGCATTAAACAGTTTAATTATTCAATTATTACATAAAATATAGGTACTAAACATTTTTAAAAGTATTTATTACAGCAGGTAAATTTTTTAATTTAATTAAAGTGTTTATTACAGCAGGTAAATTTTTTAATTTAATTAAAGTGTTATGATAGAATGTAATTTATAAAGATCTATATAAAAAGGTGCAAGGTTTTGTAAATTATCAGAAATATATACTTTATTTATACAATTTAGCAAATAATATTTTATGTATAGAAAATAGTATATATATCAAAGCACCTGAATTTAATTATTTTCTTAAAAGAATTTATAAGATTTATTATTAGTGATATTTATTGTATATATCTTTTAAGTAAAACTTATAAAAAAATCATGCACTTTTGTAATTAAATTGCTTTATAAAAAAGTTTGAGTGATTCGTTCCCTAAATATTTATTAGTCCAATATAAATATCCTATATCTTTTAAAAATTGCAATTAAAATAAATTTTTATTATCATTTGCAGAGCTTTGCATAATTTGTAGAAACTGTTTTTTACAAGTAATAATTGATAATTTTCCTATTTTAATAAAAATGTGTTATAAATAAAATAAAATAGAACAAACTTCAGCTCAATTATATTTTTCTTATTCTTATATATAAATTTATGTAATATTAAATCGAATTGGCTTAATTTATAATTTAATATATATAAAACTAATATAAATACAAAGTTAGAATTATTTACATAAAAAGAAAAGTGGAAATAAGTGACAAAATTTTATATATATACATATGTGTGTGTGTGTGTGTGTGTGTGTGTGTGTGTGTGTGTGTGTGTGTGTGTGTAATATAATATATATAGTTTTTTTTTCTCCTTCAATATTTGTAATTTCACTTTATTATTACAGCATTTTTAAAGAAATTATAAAGATAAATCGAAATTTCAAATATAATTATGAACTTTCCCTTTGTTTTAACAGATCAATAATGGTCCAACACAGCATCACAGAACTTGGTAGATATAGGGTGGAGAATGGGGTGAAAGGGGTGAAGTAGAGGAAGCCCCTCTAGTAAGATAGAAGAGAAGCCAAAGAAAACATTTCAGAACATTTTAGTTAACATTAAATGCTTGAAAAGAGTATTTCATTTAAAATATACATATGACAAGGTATAAATTGTGTTATTTCAAAAATAATTATATTGTAAATTTTTTAACTTTTAATTTAATTTATATCAATCTTAAATTTTTGTTGTTTCTTTTGTAATATTAATTATTATCTAAAAGAAATAAAGAGTTTAAGTTTAAAGTTTTTTTTAAATTGATAAATATTTAATTATTTATTATATTTTGTCTTACAATTTTTTTATATTATATGATTTCTTTTATAATTTAATTACAAATTTTAAAGTATGTGTTTCTAATAAATATATTTTGTAACAATAAGTGTTTAAGCTTTAGACAAATAACAGTTACAAATAAGTATTTTATTACACGATTTTTAATATTTAAGACATAATTTGTGATGCGTGGACTTTTACGTGGTACTTTATACTGTATACTGTGGTATGGAAGCATAGTGGCTGGTTTTCTATTTATCGCTTGCCCCATGTTACCACTGTTATTTTTTAGTCCCCCAAAGTTTCGAAAATGTGGTGATCTGTTACTTTCTTGTTGGGAACTATATTCTACAGTAAGCAAAATAAATATTTTCTTTTTCTTTTTGCTAAATTTTCTTACATATAAATAATGTAATTATTCCATGTAGAAACTAATAATTTTCATGTATTTTAGGCTCTTTTAAAAGTGTTTGGTGTAAAAATTTTTGTATCAGGAGATCATATATCTCCAAATGAATCTGCTGTTCTTGTAATGAATCATAGAACACGAGTAGATTGGAATTTTTTATGGGCTGCAATGTATCAAGCATGTTTACCAAATGTAGCAACTCATAGATTAAAATTTGTTTTAAAAGATCCTATACGACATATTCCAGGACCAGGTAATGTAATTATTATATATTATATTATAGCTTTAATAGTTGTATTGTTTCCATTGCAATCTTTTTAGATAACTACTTTTAATACTATTTGTAATTAAGAAAAATACTTGAAAGAACTTATTGTATTTTGAAGAAGACACTTTGTGTGAAGATATTTCAAGGTGACATCTTTATTTAAACAAAATTATATATTTTCATTTAACTAGATATATTACTCATTCCAAGATAAATTCATTGATTTATGATATATTGATTTGAATGATTTCATTTAAGTTATATGTATCATTATTTAAATCTGAATGAAACTATATGTTCTAATTAAAAAAACCAAATCACTTTGAATTTTTAAAAGTACTTGTATTTAAATAATATTTATGTTTACAACAAAATAAAAATAGAATAAAATTCCGGTTGTCCGGAAAGTTCGTGCCGATTTTTGGTAGGTGGCGTAAGGGCAGGTCTGAATATATCAGAACGATTGAAAACAAATGACATGTGTACATATCGTAAAAGACGGTACTTCAGGCATATTTGGAAAAAAATTTGATTACGATATATTAATTTTTATACACTTTTGAATATGGAAGAAAACAAAGTGCATTTTAGGCATTTAATGTTTTTCTTTTATCGGACAAAGACAAAAATATCACACAAGTGGCAAACAAGATATGCGCTGTTTATGGCGAAGGTGCTATAGCTGAAAGAAGTGGGAGCTGTGCAGAAGTAGTTTACTAGGTTTAAAGCTGGTGATTTCAACCTTAAAGATCAAGAACGCCCGGGTAGGTCCTCTACCACAGATGAAGATCAAATTAAAACACTGATCGAGAATAACCCACGCTATACGACACGTAAATTAGCAGAAATGTTAAATATGTCAAAATCCACCAACTACGGGCATTTTGTGAAGCTTGGCTACATAAACCGTTTTGATGTATGGGTTCCCCACGATTTAACGCAGAAAAATCTAATGGATCGCATTTCCATTTGCGACTCGCTCTATAAACGCAACGAGGAGACACCATTTCTGAAGCAAGTAGTGATGAGGGATGAAAAATGAATCATTTATAATAATGTTAAGCGAAAAAGGTCTTGGGGAAAGCGGAATGAACCACCTTTAGCCACCCCAAAAGCCGGTCTTCATCTAAAGAAAGTCATGCTCTGTGTCTGGTGGGATTGGAAAGGGATCCTGCATTATGAGTTTTTACCAAATAAACGAGACGATAAATTCAGAGAAGTATTGTTTCCAATTAGACGAATTAAAAATAGCAATTGAACAAAAACGTCTAGAAATAGCGAATCGGAAGGGCGTCGTGTTTCATCAAGACAGTGCGCTGCCTTATATGACTTTGATAACTCGACAAAAGTTGTTGGAGCTCAGTTGGGATATTCTACCCCATCCATCATATTCACCAGACCTCGCGCCCTGTAATTTGCACCTATTTTGATAATTACAAAATTCCCTTAATGGAAAAAACTTCAACTCTGGTCGAGATAAAAAATCACGTAGAAAGGTTTTTTGCTGAAAAACCTGAGAGATTCTGGAATGACGGAATTTTCAAGTTGCCTAAAAGATGGAGAAAGTTTGTAAAACAAAATGGCACCTATATAATTTAATAAATGTATACTAAAATTTAAATCTTCTGCGTTTCAATTTTCCTTCAAAATCGGCACGAACTTTTCGGACAACCCAATATTTTCTTCAAAAGACAGGAAGTTCTGTTTTTCAAATTACATGTTTGGAAGATAATTGCATAGAAAAATTATAAGATATTTTAACAATATATATAATATTATATAATTCACACGATAATCATTGAAAAATTACTAAAAAATTATAATTCTATTTGTTTTTTGTTAAGTAATTTGTTTTATAAAATAAATAATTGTTTTATAATAAATAATTGATTTTATAAAATAATATTGCATAATAGGATGGATAATGCAAATGAATAGTTTCCTTTATATAACTCGTCATTGGGAAGAAGATCAAAATCGATTGTCACGCACTTTGGATTATTTAGTGGCTCTTGATAGACGATCTCAATTACTTATATTTCCTGAGGGTACTGATTTAACAAAAAGTAGCAAGGAGAAATCTGATAAATATGCTATACAACATGTTCTGCCGCAATATTCTTTTACTCTTCATCCAAAAACAACAGGATTTAGTTATTTAGTTCGACATCTTCAACAAGCAAATTATCTCAATGCAGTTTATGATTTAACGATTGCATATCCTGATTATATTCCTCAATCTGAATTAGATCTGATCAAAGGAAGATTACCAAGTGAAGTACATTTTCATATTAAGCGAATACCATCATCAGATATGCCAACAGATGATTTAACATTAAGACGATGGTTAGAAGATACATGGTTTAACAAAGAAAAAATTTTAAAACAATTTTATGAAAAGAAAGCTTTTTCTGCTGAAATTTGGCCGTTAACAAAATTACGTCCTTTGCATATTGCCTTTAGTTTCTGGAGCATTTTAACAGGTAATATTCTAATATATTTTTTGATTAATTTTTAATAATATTTTTATCATTTTAATTTCAGGATGTACAATAGTTTTACTTTTTATTTCACCAGTATTCCAATTATGGACATTGGTACACTCAGTTTTTTTTATTGCTCTATCCTTTTTTACTACTGGTTTTAATCAACTTGAAATGGGATGGTATTGGCGTTGGAAAACGTATTTTCTTAAAAAGTATGATTAATAAGATCCAAAATTGTTTAATATAAATAGATTTCAGTATTGAATTTCAGTATTAAGTCAAATTACTTCGTGTCTACAACTTTGTTATAAATATTTTAGAAATTTATAATTATGATATATATTTATCAAATTCATAATTATGAATCTAAAGTTCAAGTTGATTTAATTTTTATAAATTAATAAAAATTTAAATTAAATTAATTGTATAGTTTATATATTAGAAATTTTAAATAATATAATGACAATTTAAATCAGAACATAGTGTATGTAGGAACACATAACTAATATATAGATTTCATACGAAACTAATTTAAATGAGTTAATTTAAGATAAAAAGAATTTTAATATACCGAGACTGAATTATATAATAATGATGCTAATTTAATTACTAATCAAAGTAATTAGAAAATATGATGGAACTATGAATTTATTATGAATTCTTTGTTATCACATTCTACATTTTAAGAAGATAAATTTATTGTATTCCAAAATTTTATTTAAACTTTAATATAGTTTGCAAAAAATGGAGAGTTAAAACCGATATTGAAAAGTTTAAAAAAAATATTTTGTTAACTTAAATGTTCAAAATGTAATATTTTTTTCTTATATTCAGAATTAATATTTGTATAAAACAATTTCGAATTGTATATATATAACAATATTTTATTTTTGTCCCTCAATTTAAAGAAAGAATTGATATTTAATATTATAAATATAATTATAAAAAGAACCGAATTTTTTAATATTTTTTTTATTTAATTTTTTTAAAATATATATGTAATTACATAAAACATCACAATATTTAATATCAAAATGTATAGCAAATAGTACAAATGATTTATTTATTAAATAATTATTATTTATATCATTTATAAATATTTTACTTATTTTAAAATTATTAACATTATAAAAATTTAAAAATTTATTAACATTTATTAATATTGTTACATCTATGTGAACATTAATTATTAAGAGATCAATTTTCAAAAAACTTTTTGTGTAACTTAGAAATGTGCTTCGTATAAAATTTCTGCATGAAATGTATAAAAATAATTTATTTTATGTTATCACCAGAGATCATTATATTGATTCAAAAAAATTTATTTAATTGAAGAGGCAATTCAAAATTAAATACAATTTAGCCATGATTTTTTAAAATCATTTTTAAAATTGTACTATAAATTTCTTAAAATGTACTACATATTATAATGATTTTCTTATTGAGCGTAATTTAAATACTGTAACAAATTTTGAAAAGAAAAAGATTTTACTGTTTTATATTTTAATTGTAATTAATGAATATTTAATTTCAAATAATCATTATATAGCTTTGCAATAATTAATAAATTTTATGATTATAAATTTTAACACTACTAATTATTTATAATTTCAGAAAGATGTTTAATTACCTATAACGATATAAAAATGCAAATAAGTTAACCAGATATCAGATATCTATATTTTAATTTAAATGGTTAATATTTAATTATTTTTATTTATTATTTGAAATCATAATTAAAATCAACCTACAGTGCCTCATTATTTCATATTTCGAAGTACAAATGTACATATATGTCAAAAAATAAAATTGCTTTCGTGAAAATTTACAAAATTCTACAAAATTTAGAATTCAATCAAAACAAAGTATGAGATAGTTATGCACTTAAAATTTTTTAATAATTATTTAAATGTATTTAAACGGTATGTGACAATTTTTAATTTTGCATATTGAATGAATTAACAAACTTGCGTATTATTGTAACGAAACTTTAATATTAAAACTAAAAATATAATATATCAATCAAATGTATAGAATGTAATTTTTAAATCTTTGATTTTGTAATATCAGTTGAAGCTCTATTTTTCTATAGCTATAGAAGTAATATAAGTAAAAGTGAATTCATGTGCCAAAAAAGTATGTGTATTAGTATACTTTTATGAATATTATTCGAACAAAAAAATTGTATAGGATTTTTAAAGACTTATTTAAAATTTTCCTTATCCTAAAATTTTCATTGCCATTAATATTAAAATTTTACTTATTTCGATTAAGAAAAAAAAACATAGATTAATATTAATTGTTTATATATTAAATATTCATAAAATATTACAGTTTATTTGTTTTAAATTATATATATATATATTTAATCTTTTCATTTCCAATATACTTTATAAATTTTATAACATAAATACATTTATTGTTTTATTTATTATTTTGTTTATTATATATAATATATATTTGCATTACAAAAAAATAGACGAAAATTTATTAAAAAAATCAAAATAAATATATTTGTACTAATATGTGTGTATTTCAGACTATAAGAAATTATATGTGAAACTTGATTATTATATAAATGTATGTATGAAGTTACTATAATGTTATAGAAAAAAATTAAATGTGAATGCAATAAATATATTTAAATTTATAGTATTAGATATAAAATTTTGTTTTAATTGTTTACAAATTTAGAATTAAAATACAAATGAGTTATTTATATTTATGAAATCTTACAGACTTAATTCATGCAAGACATGCGTTGATAACAAAAAATATATTCCATTAGAATATTCGAATAAATTTATATAAGATTGTAAATTGTATATGTAAATACAATTGATGTAAAAACAATTATAATACATTAATGTTTATTTTAAAAAATTAATTTTTAGTTTATTAACAAATAATTCTCAAATTCATTAATTAACAAATAATTAATGTATTAATTTATCAAAAATTTACATATTTCTTTTATAAAATGGATTGATTGGACTTGGTATAGGACTTGCTTTTAGTACACCTGCTAATGGTTTCTTGTTTGCATCAAAAGGTATAGCTGGACTTTTTCGAATTTGTGAAATATATTCAGATGTATGTTGAGCTGTATTACACTGGAGAGCAATTTTTACTCGTTTCGTAGAATGTTTTCTTTTCAAATTTGTTGGTGTTTTCTGTAATAATATATATAATATATTTGTAATGTATATATTTACATAATGTAAGATAATAAAAATAATAATTTAATGTATATATATAAAATAATAAAAATATATTCATAAAAAAATATATATATATATAATATGTATTTAATATAAATATTTAATATAATACATAAGTATATTAGTATTTTATATAAATATATTTTTTATTATTTTTTCATAATATCTATTTTAAAATGACACTGAAATTTTAAATTTTTTATTTTATTCTACATTATCATAAAATATATGCACATATAAAATTAAAGTAAATACTATGAATCTTACATTTTTTTCATTCTCTAATTTTGTTAATATAGGTACCAACCATGTTGGTCGTTTATTGTATATATTATTTTTTTGTTCACTATTACTTATAAATGAATTTTCAACACTTTTTTTACATGCGCTATCATTATTCAGTGTAGCAATGAATGGATCTACATTATCAGAAATATCCCATTTACCAGTATTTTTTACTTTCGTTAACTTTTTTTTCTTTGCTTGTTTGATAATATTTAATGTTTTCACAACTGTATCTTTGTTTTTTTTAAATTTCATTTTCTTATCAGTGTCTTCAATTAATGCTGAAGGATTGTTTTTTAATTTGTAATTATTTCTGAAATTTGTTTTACAAATATTTTGAGCCTCTTCTTTCGTCTTATATTTTTTTTTCTTTAAACTAAAATTGTTTTCATCTGTTATTTGCGTATCTGTACTTATTAAATTACCAGTAAAATCTAATTTACGCTTCATTGTTTTCTTTTTTTTAATAATTTCTGTAATATTAGATTTATCATTAACTTTTTCAAATTCTTCTTTGCTAAATTTATCAGTTTCATTTTGCATTAACTGCTTATTTTTATTTCTTTTGCGTTCTTTTTGTAATTTATCCGAATATAATTCCTGTTCGAATTTCAAAAGACGTATTGCAGCTGACTTTGTATCTGTATTTTTTTTTTGTAATTTTGAAATTTTTATTTCTTTGATGCCTAATGGCATTTTACCATCTGATAATTCTGTAAATCTACAAAAATATTTTGATCAATTTATTGTTACTAATATATTTACTATATCTATTTTCCTCAATTAATAATAGCACTTAACGTACTCTTTAATAAGATGTCGTAATTGTCTGCGTGATTTTGTTGTTGTTGAGGGATGAAATTTATACTTATTTAACAAAGTAGATATTTGTTTAGGATTAAAAGGTATTTGTGATAATTCAACATCTACATTACCAGCTCTTGGATCTAGTGATTTTTCTGTATTACATTTCATCTGGTTTTTAAGAAAACTTTTTTCTTCTTCAATAGTATTATCTATTTCTCCATCTGATAATTCAATTTTTTCTATAGCATTAATAGAACCAGTGGGAAAACCCGCCTACAAAAGCATGATACATATTGTCAGCATAATTTGTAAACAAATTATTTGCAATATATTTTGTACAAACTATATGATTAATATAAAATATTAATACTCACATTTTTCCAAGCTTTAAATTTTTCCATATAATCTATACCAATATCCGATTGAAAAATCAAGTATCTAAAAATGTGTCTCATAACATGTTTAATTTGTTTTTCATCATCCATTGATATGAAATATGAGATAAATGGTTTAATAAGTTCAGTAACAACATCTTCTGATATATTTCCACTACTGATCTATCAAAATTAAGCTTATTAATATTATATATTGATGAATTTACAATAAATATTTAATATAAAAACAATGTTTCAAACTACTGTTTTAAGAGCTCATCTCTAATAATTTCATATATGTTACTAAAATTATGTCTCCTTGAGTGATCTTTAAGAGGTTATCACTCGTTAAAAATATTGCTGAATGTTAGGATTAAATTAAGATTAAGTTAGGTTGCTGGAAGTTAGGATTAGGATTAAGATAAAGGATATAAATCAATAAGTTAATTTAAGATACCAATTTAGTCATTGAAACAAATTTAGGTAGGATATTTAAGGTCAGGATATCTTCTCTGCTCTTATTCTCATTGTTGATACATGCAAAGATCAAGCAAATTCATTGGAGATATGTCCAATAAAATAGTATTTTTATTAAAATACCATACCTTTGCAAGTTCTTCTAGATATAATTCTGTTATATGCATACTAAAACCATGACACAATTTTGGATTAACTAACAGCTTTTCAAGTATTTCAGAAAAGCCTTTTATCCATTCAATGTCCCATAACATCTCTTTACACTTTTGAAAAGTTTGTCGAATTATTTTTCGAGCTAACTATAAATATTTAAAATAATAAAAAAATTTTATGTACATAAGTAAACTATAAACATATGTAAAAAAAAAGGAAAAAAAGAAAATGTTATACTAATACTTACCATGCAAAATTTATCTAATCTGTATTGATCTATACCGAACCATTCGATACCTAACGTTTTCAAAGCACATGATGTATAAAGCAATACTACATCCCTAGCTTTAAAACAATGCACAATTTTACTAAGAGCTTCTGCCAGTTCTTCCTGAGCTAAAGGTTTATCTGACATCCACATACAATAAAATAAACCTTTCCATAATCGCATAAAATCTGCTTCTGTGAATGCTAAGAAAAAATACACAATACAAATTCAATAATACGAATGAATAAACAGTGGTTTTGATCAATAAGAATATAAATATTTACCAAAAGAACTTTGCGAACGAACTGTTAACCATTTTCTTAAATTTTTTAGCACTCTATCTCGAATTATTTTATTGTTACTTGAAAGTAATCGGGCAAATTTAATTTCTTGCGCAATGACGATTGTTTTTTTATCTTTCTTATTCATTGAAATTACTTGTTTCACGTGCGGCATATATTTTCCTGAAGATTCACGCATGTACCGTCCTTTTTTAACTGCCATTTCCAGTGTATGTTTTCGTTCCAACATACTTTTTAACGTTTCCAATTAAAATTACTAATTCGTACTTTTTAAATTGGCCTATAAACATATATATATATATATATACACACACACACACATAAGCGTGTTTTAAAACATAAAGTTCATAATTACACTCTTAACCTCTTATCACACGCGCACGTGAGTCCATAATTTAAATTCACTTTACAGCAAGTCGTGACTGTCATCATATCGACCTCAGGCCTACCAACAGAAGAATGATTAAAATATAATACTATTAATATTATATGTAATAATATTATACAAAATGTTAATTCTTTCTAACATTTATCTCATTCTATTTGAAAAGCAATAAGAATTATATTTAGTTAGTCATTTTCAAATTGTGTCAAAAACGTGCCGTGATAAAGTATTGGCACTCTACACTCGGACAAATATAAAATTATTTTGCACTAAAAAATAAATAAAGGAAGCAATTTATTTATTTGCAATTAGTACTTTAATGTTTCAGGAATAAATGCACTCAAGGATTAACACAATAAAACGATTTATTTAAAGTAATAATGAATGTATGTAACGCAAGTTGAGTAACGCGTGTGAAAAAGTAATGGCACTTTACGGATTATAAAAATGTGTAGTAAAATTAATATTTAGTAGGGGTGTGCGGGTACCCGAAATCACAGGTACCCGACTAATCGGGTTGAGCTTTAGAAATTCGTGCAGACTTGGGCGGGTTCCCGATCCACATGAATCCTCGGGCTACTGGGCAGTTTCGGGTAGCTCGATTTTATCAGATTGCCCGATAATTTCGGATTGCATGGATCAGATCGCTGTCACTATGTTTCCTGATAAGGAAAAAGGACACTCACTTGTAGGTATAGGCAAAGTTCATTGAAGCAGTAGCAATAGTTTTTCGCAAATATCTCGGAAACTAAAGCCGAGCAGCGGTTATATGTATAGGAAAAAGTTACTCAAAATGTTGAATTTTACAACATATTTAAATTTCATCAAAGTCGGTAAGGTGTACCCTTTTATACACAATTACCAATAAATTTATTTCAATATGTTTAGAAACATTTGTAATTTGTACTTCGCCTGTCTTATATTACATAAGTATAATACCGACTTTGAAATGGTAACATAATAGTAAGTATATAGCGAACCGCTCACTATTCATATTTTTTTCATGCAACCCGAAATTATCAGGCAATCTGATAAAATCGAGCTACCCAAAACTGTCAAGTAGTCCGAGGATTCATGTGGATCGGGACCTGCCCGAGTCCCCTCGAATTTTTCGGACTCCAAATATTTAGTATGGAGTCCATTATTTCTAATAATCACTCTTAATCGCTAAGGCATTGAATGAATCAGTTTATTCGTAAATTCTGCTTGAATTTTGTCCCATTCTTCCAACAGTAAATCTTTTAATTGATTTTTGTAATGTAATGTTTTCGTATCCTTGTTTCGAGTTCAACTCACAAATGCTCAATAGGATTGAGATCTGGTGATTGAAGTGGGGTAGGTAAAGTATGTGCAACATTGTAAGCAATCCATATACGAACTATGTGGGCAGTATGTTTCGGGTCGTTGTCGCTTTGAAAGTAAAAATCTTGCCTGAAGCTTAATTTTGCAACACTTTCTTTCAAATTTTCCTTTAAATGTTTAAATAAACCATTTTATCCATTATGTCATCTATAAATACAAGTTTACCAACTCCCGAGAACGCCATATATCCCCAGATACACCACCACCTCCATGTTTCACTATACTTTGAATGTTTTTGATACCGAACTCTATATTTGATGTTCTCCACATTCTAACACGACCATCACATTTGAATAAATTAAACTTACTTTCATCAGACTATAATACCTGATCCCAAAAATTTAGATCTTTATTTTGATATCATGTGCAAATTGTTTCCTTTTTTGTTAATTACGTTTATTAAGAGCTTCTTTCTACCAAATCTCGATGTATAATTCGAGATATTTTTATAAATAAAAATCGATATATATTTTGAAAAAATTTCCGAATGGTTGAAGTTTTAATTTATATTATATATTATATATATTATCACATTATTTCAACTGTACAGATATTTCAGATAATATAAATTTTGGATTATTTTTTAACAAACGAAGAATTTTTCTTTCAGACTTCTGTGGACGACTAGTTCGACATATACTTGCAAGATTTTCTTTATCTTTATAATTTTTAATTATGCTTCGTATAGTAAATTTCTATTCATTATTTTTGCTATTTGTGAATAACATTTATTTTCATTATGAAGATTCAATATTATTTTTCTTTCTTCGATCGTTGTTTCGCATCCTCTACGTCCCATTTTATTATCATACACTAAGTAAATGTGTAACCTATAACGGATCGGGTATTTCCTTATGTACGTATAAAAAACGTATGGGATTCCCATATGCGTATATAATGCAGGAAATTACTAAAATATTAGGGGTGCCAATACTTTTCCACATATGATATTTTTGAATTAATGTTAATTTTTAATTAATTTAAATAAGTTTTGTTACTGTAAGCGTATTATTGAGAGCATTTACTTTTCACCTAATATAGGAATATTTTTGAACAATTAAACGCACTTTTTTGTTGATGTTTCCTATGCTTAAAAGGACTTTGTTGTTTTCAACCACAGAGTGCCAATACTTTGTCACGGTACTGTATGTATTCACATCGTGTTCATATTTTTCATCGTTTATATTTGTATTTTAAATAGAAATCAAACTTTAAGAAACGTCTTTTACATTTTGACGAACTGTTGAATACAAGATTGACATGCTTAACATACAATTTTTTTCGTCAGTATGAAAAAAAAATTTTATATATTATGCTATACTTTTATATATACTATGTAATTTGTATTCAATAAATTAATCAAAGACGACTAAGATATAATTTTATTACATGTGCTATACTTTATTTCTAAAGAAATTAAATATTTTGTTAAAAAAAAAATATTTTATTTATAAATTTGAGTACTTATAGCTAAAGCCTTTTTAAATATATTTTAGTATTTTTAATAAACAAGTCATTAAAAGCAAGCGAATTTATTAATTATTCAAAATATAGTATTTAATAAACATTCTTATTTTTAAACAAAAAGAAAATTAGTCACATATATATTAAATTATTAAAATGTATTTTTTAGATACTAAGGAACTCTAGATTGTAAAATTTGTGCAGAAAACTTAGGAAATGATTCAACATTCAAGATAACTTCAACTTTCTATTATTAATGGTTTATGGAAGAATGTATCGATAGCTAAAAACTTATCTGAATTTGTGGAATGCTAAAGAGGATGCTAGAAATGTAGAAGATTCAATGAAATGATTTCATGAAAGAATCCGTGTGGAAACATTTAATGAGAAAACATTAAGAGATAGAAATTATTCCAGAGTAAGTATAAGTATAAGAATTACTTCATTTTAAAGATGTTATAGAAAACAAATATAGAAACAATTGACAATGATATAGTAATGCTAATAGAAAAAGGTAGGTATAAAACATATTCGTATAAATTTTATGGCATACAAAAAAGCATTTTTATTGTATATATTACAGAAATTGATTTAATAAATACATGTTTAAATGTACAATGAAAGTTCTAAATAAAATTTTTATATAAAGATATATTTTAATATTCTTATATATTTGACATATTTTAATATTTAAAGCTATATTCTTTTTTTGCAATAAAATGATTATATTACAATCACTGTTAAAAAACAGTTAAAATTATCTTCTATAAATTAAATATATGAAAGAAATGAATTACAAAATAATTTTTTATAACAAAATCATATACACTAAACCAAAATTTCATTATCAAGAACCATAGCAATATAATATACCAGGTGAACATAAAATACATTGTCCCTTATTTTTTATTTTTTTTGACTAGTTTCAAAAAGTGATATTTTTTCCTATTAGTCTATTATACTATATATTATATAGTCTGTTATGTCCTATTATATTAAAATAAGTATTAAATAATGTCCTTAAACAAAGCACAAAAGTGGTTTTGCTGGTTCTCTAAAAGTTAAAAGATAAATCAAGTCATTTAACTACTCCTTGTCTTTAACATATTTGTGCAATTTCATTTTATATATATTCATTTGTTCTCTTGAGATTGCTAGTACATACTTCATAATTGCTACAAACAACTATGAAACATGGTATATAATTAAAATAATTATATAATGAAACAAAATAGATATAGTTAGTTTTAAAATTAATATAGCATTTTATTTGTGATATTAGTAATTTTTACATAAAATTTAATTTTATTAATATATTTTATTATGTACAAGGTGTACCAACTAACGGTCACCATGATTTTTCAGTCACTTTCGATTATTAATATCATTTTTTTATAGTATTAAACTATCTCTATGTATTCAATTATAAAAAATGCTTGAATTGCTATAAAGGTCTTAAATCATTTCACTATCACTATGTTTATTTTTAGAAATTAGTCACGCTTTTTTCATGACGTATGCATGAGTGACATTTTATTTACTGATGATTTTGAATATATAATTTTTTTAATGGAAGTAAAATAATTTTTCATTGCACAACATATATATAGAATATATATATATATTTTTTATTAATTTCAGCCCTTAAGGCTAAGAAATGAACTTGGTTCATATAAGTTTTTTGCAGTCACACACTTTTTTTTACTGCCCTTAACCATTTGACTATCCTTTCACATATACTGCCCCCCACCACTTGTTCTACGCTATGCTCACATTTTTCGACCTACTCGCACTCCTCTGTCAAGTGCTTTAGTGTACCAGATTGTCTTTCACATAGCCTGCATCTCCTCTCTTCCTCCTTTAACCAGTATTTGCTGTATTCTTCTACATTGCCCACTCTTGCCCACGCTATCAATCTTTGGCTGTCTCTATTGTCTTTCTTTGTCAGATATTCAGGTCTCCTGTAGCAGCTTATAAATTTGTATCTAGCATTGTATTTCGATCTACTTATCTTATCATATTGCACTTGTAGCTGGATCTCTCTGTCGCATCACCAGAGTTTTAAACGTTTCTTCCTTCCCTATCTCATTTCTCAACCTTTCCATTCCTTCCTGGCTAAGCCCATTCCTGTGCAGATAGTTTGACCTTTCTATCCCGCTACATGTTTCCTTGCTAGCCGAAATCTTTTCCTTTAAACATTCTTTTATTAGTCTTTGGTTTTCTAGCTTCCATATTTTTTGTTCGTATTTTACCGCTCTTTCCCCTGTTTTTAATCTTAGTTTATCTACCTTTGTTTCATCCAGCACTATATACCATGGCGTGCATCGGTCTAAACCTAGGCACCATTTAATGTATCTTATTTGCACTGTTTCCAACTCCGCCCATTCTTTCTACCCATATATCTTTGCTTCATACATCAAACCACTTGCCACTAACGCATCAAACCTCTTCCCAAAATTTTCCTTAAAAATTCTTTCCCCTATTTCCCATATTTCCTTTATTACAATAGTCGCCCTATTTACTGCTTCCCTAATATGAGCTTTCAGATCACCGTTTCTTCTGTAGCCTTATCCCTAAATATCTGAATTCTTTTACCCTTTCTATTTCCTCCCCTTTTCATCTCCAGGTCGTTTTCCTATTTTTCCCTCTCCGTTTTCCAAAAATCAGCATCTTTGACTTCTTGACGTTTAGTGTTAGCTTTCTTTCGTCCAGATATATCTCTAACTTTCTCATCAGTTGTTTCATATCTTCTTCCTTTTTTGCTAAAATCACTATGTCATCTGCATAGGCTACAGAACAGAATTTCATTTTCCTTACCCCGATTCCTGCTGTCAGTGTTTCCCTTAACGCTCCTTCCATGTCTGCGATGTACAGCGTGAACAGCGTAGGGCTTAGGCAGCAATCTTGTCTTACCCCTTCCTTACCCCTATCTTTAGTCCAGAATTCCTCTGTGACTTTCTCTCCTAACTTTATTACATTTTTGGTCTCCTTGTAAATCTCCTTTATCCTTTTATTATCTCTACACTTATTTCCTTCCTTGCCATTACTTCCCAGAGAATGTCCTTGTCTACACTATCGAAGGCTGCTCTCAGGTCCACAATTTCCCTCCTTTGTTTTTCAGCTCTCTCTCTCTCTCTATCACGTGTTGCAAGATGTACACATTATCTATTGTACCCCTAATTCTTCTGAAACCTGCTTGAATATCACTCAGTATCCCTTTCGACTCTACTTCTGTTTTTAATTTTTCGTTATTGCATTTTTCATTTTTCAGTATTCTAGGCCTATAAGGCTTATAGGCCGTGTTCAGCAGAGTGATTCCTCCTATAAGAAAATTGCCTACTATATTCTGATTTCCTTTCTTATGTAGTAGTAAAATCATCCCTTTTCTCCATTCCTCCGGAAATCTTTTCCCTTTCCAAGTTGCTTTTATTAACTCTAACAGTTTCCTCCTAACACTACCTACGCTGTATATCCACACTTCTGCTTGAATCCCATCGCAGCCTGCTGCTTTTCCTCTTTTCATTTTCTTTATCTGCTCTTCAATTTCCTCATTTCTAAGATCTTCCCTCTCTACTTTATTATTTTCCCCTCTGCTCCTACCTTCCTCGTTCCATTTGACTCCGCCTAACTCCTTTATAAAATGGTTTATCCATTCCTCTTTTGTTATTTTTGACTCTACTTCCCTTCTCCTTTGCATGTTAATAAATTTCCATACTTCCGATTGTGATTTCGCTCTATTCGCCTCTTCCCAGATTTTTCCCCTCCTTTCCTCCTTCTTCTTTTCCACTATTTGTCTCAATTCTTTTTTCTTCTGGGTGAATTCTTCTTTCGGGACTTTACTATCCTTTCTCCTTTTAAACGCCTTTTTCACCTGTCTTTTTTGACGCTTACAGTCTTGGTCTCACCATTTATGTGTGCCTAATTTCCCCTCTTCCGCATTTACTATTTTCGTTACCATCCCCCCTTTCATTACTTCTTACCATTTCCTCTCTATCCCCTCTGCCCTGAATTCTTGGTCTCCCGTGCTCTTCCTATATCTCTCTACTGCCTCTGCGTCCCACCTTACTATAATTCTCTTTTTACCCTCTTGTCTCCCCTCTTTCCTCCCCATATTTTGCTCCTCAACTTCGACACATAGCGGCAAGTGGTTTGATTCTATCCTATTTTCTACCCTAAAATTCCTAATCTTATAAATCGCCATTGTATTCATTACCACATGATCGATAACTAACGTTCCCTGCTCCGCTACAAACGTAAATTCCCCACATTCGTCACCTGGCGTTTGACCATTCAGTATGTGCCATCCCCTTTCCTCTACGAGATTCAACATCCTTCCCCTTCTGTATTGGCCAGTCTGTCTCTCTGCTACCCTCTTCCTCCCCTTCTTCCCCTGTATAGTGAGCCCTTGATCCCGACTCTTGCGTTCCAGTTTCTTCCAATTATAATTTCATTTTCTTCCTCATCTTCCATCATTGAGTTTATGTCTTATTCTAGTCTTTTTATACCCTCCCCACAGTATACGGTCCATATTTTCCATATTTTTCCGTCTATTTTCACTTTCCTCTGTATTATACCTTTGCCTTCCTTTTCGTCCTCTACCTCCCACTCTCTTTTCACTCTTGTTATTATCCCCCCTTTAGTTCTTCCTTTTTTTCTTTCCCTCGCTGCCGGTTGACATTTCCATATGTATCTTTTTGGGAGTTTATTTTTTAGCCTCTTTCATTGTTTCTCTCCACCCATGTTTCATTCCCACGAAGTGGGCTTCCTCGATATATTCCCAAAATTCTCTGTCTTCCCACTAGACCAGCTATGTTCCAAAATAATATTTTCCTTTTTTGCTCTTGCACTTCCTCCCCCTTCTCTTTATTTTTTCCTTGTCTCTTGGGCTTGTTTAAAAATTTTGTCTCTTTTCCCTTCATAATTTCCTTCCAACTTACCCATGCTCCGTCAATTTTGATTTTTTGATAACTTATCTTTACTTTGTAATCTTTGTCTCTCTCTTCCCTTGCCCTTTGTGTTATTTCTTTTTGCACCTCTCTTTTCTGTCTAGTCAAATCATGGTTGATATAAATGCTCTTTTCTCCTAACAATCTTTTCTTTTTCATTATCTCCTCTTTTTGGTCGTCTTCTTTTACCTTCACCAAAATCATTCCGCTGTTACGTCCCCCTATTTTCCTGTGCATTCATGGCCCATTCTACTGTGCATTTGATTTTCAGCTCTCTCTCCATAAGTTTTAGTACCTCTTCCTTGACCTCATGTGTCTCTATTGTTATCTTTTATTACAATGTTTTTCCTTTTCTCTCTTCTTTTCTGTTCTTCTGCTTTCTCTCTGATTCATTCATTTTATCTCCTGTCGTCTTCTTTAACACCTTTGTCACTTTCTCTTCTACCTTTTATTCTAACTCCTGCAGTTTATCTTCAATCATCAGCTTTTCAACAACTTCGCTTTCCTTTTCTTTTTTGTACATATCTTGTATTATGTTTTCTAGTGCAGCTATCCTCTCTACCATCTCCTTCTCCTTTTCCCATTTATCTTCTCTCCTTTTTAGCTCCTCCAATAAATCAATCTTATTCTTTTGTGCTTCTTCTCTCATAATTTTCATTTCTGACTTCATTTCTGTTAATAATACTATAAGTGTGCTGCTTTCGCTTTCCCTACTATTTCCCCCTTCTTCCTCTGGCAGTATTTCCCCATCTCGCGCTCTCTCTCTCTTGCTCCTTGTTTGCTCTGCCTTCAACTGCACCATTTTCCTCTAACTTCTCTCCTTTATCCTCTTTTTTGCCAGTCATGAATTTTTCCAAACCATATTTCTTGTCCTCTTTTCCTTGTATGCTCCCTACTTTTGCTTGCCTACCTCTTCTGGTTAGCTCTGTTTTACCCTCCATCCCAATGCTCTTCCTTATCGACCCCGATTTGCTCTTTCCGCCGTTTTCCTTCATCCTATACTAACCTCAAATTCATGCCTCAAACTCACGCCTCCCCACTTATTTTTACTATCGCTCTCCTACCTTTACCTACAGCTTCACCGTGAGATTTTAACTATCTTTCTTGCCTAACTCTTCCTAAACACTTATTTCTTATCTACTTACAATTATACGCTTCTCTTTCACTCCTAATACACACCGCCTTCATTGCACATTTCCCTTGATTAAGACAAAATTTCAAGAGCCAAGATTTTGTATACCAACTACAGCAATACAAAATCAACAAAAACATGTAGTGATACTTAAAAAGTTCAAGGTCATCTTGAAATTAAAAAAAAACAATCTTCAGAAATTTTTATGTTGCAGTTTTTATAACTGACTCAAAACTGACTAATTTTTATTCTGAACATTTTTTCTACAATGATAGAAAGAAAAATCATGGCGACTGTTATCTAATACACCCTGTATAACAATGTATACTTGTATATTTGACATTTATCTCTCGAAGTCTGGATCCTTCAGAGGCGTCAAAATGATCTTATATATGTAAACATATAGTGTAAATTTTGTTATTCGTGATTATTTTTTTAAAATAGATATTTTAGCACTGTAATAAAAGTTGAAAATGAATACGCTGCAACAATATCGCGTCGAAAATCAAAATGATCCATCTCCGTAGGTTATCTGGAGATTAAGCAAAAAAAAAGTAGAGAATGTTACAGATAAATGAAAATTCATTTTACAAACTATCATATTACATTAATATTTCATTATTTATTATTTATTATTATTTTTATTATTATTTATTACTTATCATTTTTATTTGACTATGAAGTTGGCAATTCTCACTTGTCAGAATTTTTGTAAACCGAATTATTCAATGAATTTCTTGAAATTTTATATAAGATACTTCATAATACATTTATAACCAAAAAAAGTAAAGAATTTCATACAATTATAAATAGATAATTTCAATAGAAAAAAGTAATAAAATTCATAACGGTAGACAATATAATTATGATTTTAATATAGCATAATATTTTAGATCTCATTCCAGGTTTTATTCAGGGTCAAAATCGCAATCAAGATCAAGATCTCGTTCTCATTTTATAAAGATCAAAATTAAGAAGCGAGAAATTACAGTAGAAATTATTATACCAAAGGGAAATTTTGTAATAAACAGCGATCTAATTCTAGAGATTATAGTCCGCCAAATTTATTTTTAGATTTCGCAAAAAATAAATATGTATAGTCCTTATCTTTTATATGTATGATAATTATTTTTTATGTTAGTAACTATATGTTTTATTAATTAAATTTCGTAACCAATTCTTTTTAATCTTTTGAAATATACATATATAATATGTTAATTAAAATATATGTATATATTTAAAAATAATCTGTAATACTTGTTAACACAAAATTATTACTTCGAGTAATTAAAATATTTCTATAATCTCTCTATTCTATAATCTATAATTAAATAATGTATTTAATTCTTTCGTACAAAATTTTTACTAGTAAATATATATATTATACAGTAATAGTGATACATTACTATTATTATTATGTTTAATTCTTATATTTTTCAATAAAATATATTTATGATCACGTATGCACTTATGGTCATAAATACAATTAAATCAATCAATTTATGACTTTGTTATATTTCTTAAAAATACTTATAAAAATAAAAAAATATAACTTAAATGCAATTTAAATTATGTCACTCTAAAATGTTCTTCATATTGTAATGCAAGTAGAAATTTATTAATCAATTAAATTTTTACATCCTATATACAAGCATAAAGAATGTTTACTGTTTTTTAAGAAATATTAACAACGCCAAAAGTTAAATACGATTTTAGGGAAATAAAATTACGATTAGGAGATTGCTAATAAAAAGGAAATATATGTAATGATATATGCAAGTTTCTATCTTTAACAATCTTTGACAATATGAAATTATATTAAATACGAAATTCAAAAATTTGAAAAAAATATGCGATTGATTGATTTTTAACACAATATATAACAACATAGTAAGAATATATTTCAAAACGAAACGAACAAAACATTTCAAAACATGTTTTGAAATGTGTATGCATATATTTTCTTGGAATAACCTTATTTTTTTATTTTTTGATCAGAAAATAGATTAAATATGTAAATACGATTTTTACGAAAACGATCAAGATAAATTAATTATAAATAATTAATTTACGTAATTTCGAAATATTAAATAGATAAAAAATAAATTATTGCTAATTTATCTTTTATTTTTTTAACATTTAAAGATTCTTGAAAAATAATTATTTTTCTTTAGTGAATAGAAAATCAAATTATGTTTCAGATGTATATGAATTAGTTTTAATTTTAAAATTAAAATTAGTATATAAGTTTTTAAATTTTTCTTTATTTACTCAAGTATTATTATTATTTGTATAAAAATATAAATAAAAATAAAATCTTTTACAAGTTAGTGCAATCTGAAAGAAATGACGGTAGACTATGTACCTTGAAAAATAAAAATCTTAATCCTATTGAAAAATAAGAATCTGTAACGATATTAATATGATGAAAGAGAAAAAGATGTAAAATATGTATATAAAAACATATTTGTTATTATTTTATTTTATTTACTTATTTATTTATTTTATTATTTTATTTAAAAATAAAAAAATATCGCGCTCAATTCTCATTGTCAGACATCGAATAAATTCTTTAGATGCATCGTAAGAGAAGTGGGGTAAAGAGTAAAGAAGTGGGGAGAACTTCTTTAACAGAAGGAGTGGGGAAGCAGAGAGATGTGTAGCGACACCGACGCTTGGTAAGCAGATTCATTTGATTTTCAGTCACGTCTTTACAATTCATTGATTTGTTTTATGAGTTTTTGCACTTTATTCACAAACGTTTTACAATTTGTATCCACAGGTTGTACGCATTGATATCTTGAGTACATAATCGATAATTATACTGCAACGAAAAACCAATGAACAAATAGATGTATTAAAAAAGAGAGAAAAAAAATAGCAATGATCGCAGTAGAGTAGATCGTGGTGTGGCGCTATTTTCTTCTTAAAAGACGTCAAGCCAATTAACCAAGGAATCAGGTTCAATTAAAAGACGAGTAAGTCAGAATGACCGCTGCTTACACAAACGATCTCTTATCTAAGGAACAGAGCGCAGAGAGAAAGACAGGCATAGGCATGATAATCAATAAAGTAGTGCACAACAACAACGAACAGACAACGTGCAAGGAAAGCATTGAATTCGCTTCTGTAGAAATGATGAAGCTTGCAACAGGTGGCCGAGAACAAGAAAAAATCCTTGTTAATCAAGAACAGCCGATGGTTTCTACATCAGTTGATGCATCAGAATCATTCGAAGAGAGAGTTGAAGATACCGCGGAATATAAAGATGTTGAAGACACTGAATTTCCAGGAAAAAGTAAGAATATTTCAATCGACACCAGAAATAATAAAAATACAATAAAAATAAAAGACTCGGGTGATTCAGGTACACTGTCAAAGTCGATTTCGAATTCAAATTCAAATTCGATCGCATCAATGAAAGACGATGCGATTTTTACCGAATGCGATTCACGAGATACAATGTCGGGAACACGTGAAATTGATTTTCCTTCGCAAAGCAATTGCGAGAATAGCATTTTTCAGTTGCGAGAATTACAAGATTCTGTTAATAGTATCAGCACAGAAACGACAAATTTTTCAAACAGTTATAAAATTTTTAACGAGCCATTAGAAGACAATGATATTCAAAAAGATACCGAAGAAATATATGATTCAGAAAATGAACTGAATTTTTACGAAGCTATACGTACTGGAGACGCCAAGTGTGTTGCGACATTTCTTGCAGGTGAATCCGTACAAAACCTGGACGAACCGGATTGGAACGTTTCAGGTGATCCACCTTTACTAGTGGCCGCTACAAATTATTGTTTTCCTATTCTCAGGTAAAAAATTTTTTTCAATAAATTATATATTTTATTGTACTAATTGTAAGTAAAATTTCCTGAGGTTTGTAAAATTGCACGTTTTCTATTTTTAAATTCTTTTAAATCTTTATGATATTATCTTATATGATATTTGTTTAAAATGAAATTTTTCTGAAACATGTGTAATAATCAGTGGAATAACTATTATATAATTGTTCTGAAAGATTATGCTATAATAAATAGCTATAAATAAAAGTAATTCAGTTTCAACAATTTTATATTCTATCGAGAGGACATTAATGAAGAAATAAAATTTTTAAAAATTTCAAAATTATGGTAATTGTCAGTCGTCTTAAAATTTGAAAATATATCATTAAGTTTATTTCAAACGTTAAATTCTTTTTTAATTCATATATGAACCCAAAAAATGTAAAAACAAAACGACTACAATACTTTCCTCAGTTCCCTCGAAATATTTTCCAATATTATTATATTGTTTATTTTTTATAAATATATTTTAAACGGATACAACTATGAAATAAATAGGAACTATTCTAATAAGCCTATTTTTAAAAGAATTAATCTAAAAAATTTTTTATTAATTATTTTTTAATTTCATTAATCATTTTTTTACTTATTACTTTAATATCTATTACATTCTATAATAAACTTATATTAAAATGAAGATTAATATCAAATAAAATTGTTTAAAATATTATATTTTTAAGAAAAAGAACTCAAATATTTTCTAAAGTAAGGTAAAGTAAATTTTATCAATTTGATTAAGTTCTAATACTCACTGAATTTTAATGAGGAAATATATTGACGTCGCAAAAACCATTCAAAATCCAAATATCGAAATTATTACAATCGAAGTACTCGTAAATCATTGTTAACGAATTTTACCATCGAACTTCATAATCAAAAATATTCTTGCTTGTACGGTTTTATTATCTTTCTTAGCATATTGTTCAAAGATGTGCTATTACTCAATAATATTATCGGTAAAATACGTAATCCTATAATATGAACAAATACATAGAGATTAACGTGAAACATAAAAATATAAACTCAATTGTCCATTTGTTTTTGTTCGAATAATATTAAAAGAGTACTTGAAATATCGTCTAATAGTCTAAATTTTCAAAATTAATACATCAATAATAACTTTTACATTAGTATCAATAATAACTTCTTTATATTATTTTTTAAATTTAGAAATTCTAAATAAAAAAATACGAAATTAAAAATTTAATAGAATTAAAAGCCTAAAATGATAGGTTTACATAATAATATGAAATTCAATATCAGAAAGGAATAGTCGAAAATAAAAATAAAACTATTTCCGATTTTTTAGTTTATTACTTGCGAACGGATGCGATCCAGCTGTACGCTCCCCTCGTGGTGAGACAGCGCTTCACAGAGTGATTTTAAATGGAGGACCAGGAAATGTATTACAATTTGTAGGAGAACTCCTGAAATATGGTTGTCCTTCAGGCGTAAAAGAAGCTGGTGGAGGTTTAACTGCACTGCATATATTAACACGCCAGTTAGCGCACGCGCAAGGATCAAAAAATTTGCATCATAATTTTGAAGCAGCTTTGAAAACACTTGATTTATTAGCACGCGCTGGCCCTGTTAATGCAAAAGACCATCAAGGTCGCAGTGCACTCCATATTTTAGCTTCCTCCACCATTTTTGGTATAAATTTCATTTGCATTTAAACCGAAGCATTACTTTCTTTGTAAAAAACAGTTCCCTGTCAATGACATTATTAGTATTAATACTATTCTTAGTATTTAAAAAAAAAACAGAAGAAAAAAAAATTAGTGCAATATCGAATAAATAAAAAAAAATAAAGTTAAAAATACATAACAAACTTTACAATGAAATTACATATTAGAATATCAAAAGTAATGCGCAACATCTAATTTTATTTCAGATAAATAAAAAATAAAAATTCTTTTTACAGATAACAATCATAGAACTGAAATCGAATCGTTGATTGAAACACTATTAGCTGCTGGCGCGGATCCATCACTAAAGAACGATAGAGAAGAAACTCCTTTACACGAGTGCCTTGAATGCGGTGCTTTAAACACTGCGTTTTTACTTATACCACACACGCCAATCGGTATAATGTCACGTTATGGTGAAACTCCGTTGCACATTGCCTCCAGAAAAAATTATGCCGATATGGTAGCGAAACTATTGGAACACGGAGAAGATCCTAGTATACAAGATGCTGGTGGTAACACACCGTTGCATTTAGCTTCCGCAAGAGGTTTTCATCAAATCGTTTCATTGTTGGTTACATCACCTCTTGCACAGTTAGAAAAATTGAACGTAGAAGGATTGACTGCCCTTCAAGTAGCCACCGAAAGTGGGTTTATTAATGCAGTACGACTGTTATTAAAAGCAGGCGCAGATCCAAGTCAAACAGTTCATTATTGCACGACAATTTTTCACCGTCATCCTGATATCTCTATTTTAATAGATCACGAACTGAGTAGACGTCGCCAGCTCGCTGCTTGATTTCTTTTCATCAATATTCAATGACAATATGCTAAATTCGTGGTTAATCAAATTAAGTTTTCGATTTATTGAAATGTAATTTGTAACAAAATCTTGATTTTTATCTTTATTGAAAAGTCAATCAATTTGTTGACTGTTATTCGTTTTTATACAAATTATTGACATACAAAAAATGTAAATTTCAAAATTATTGACATTAAAAGTTTTCATATTAAATAAATAAAAAAATAAAAATGACTCTATTAAAACATTATATCCATAATATAGATAATATTTTATGTTTATCATTCTTTCAATTTTGTTATATCTTTATGCGGTCTAATAAATAACTATGAAATTCAAATATTAAAATATATTACTTAATAAAATTCTAGAATTTTTTTATTAATTTTAACATACTGAATAGAATATTTATAAATCATCGAGCTCTCTGTAATCACTTACATAAAACATTTGTAGAATTAAAAAAAAAAAGAAAAAAAAAATGTTAAAGTAACTCGATGATTTTGCAAAATTCCAAACTTAATTTTGCACTCCTTTGATGTGACTCAACATCAATTTTTATCACAGGAACTTTTATGTCGAGTCATACTCGACATTTTAAAATTGCCAGTTAAATTGCCAAAAAAAAAAAAAGAATTGAAAAATAATTCGGAGTGCAAAGGGTTAAAGTATAATTTGATACCATTGAATATATAATTTCTTATAATATAATTCACATGTATATATATTTCTTTGTTATATATTTGCTGGTTGCTCAAGATTGTTCGATATTCAAATATCTGAAACTGTAAGACAAATACAATTAAGATTGAATACATATGAGACAATGCCATAATTTTTGGCTGTGAATAAAAATGCCTTCTAAAAACTGTGTGATATTGAAACATATACTCTAAATAAAAGAATATTATTAATTTAAATAGTATTTTGTCGCATATCATACCTTTAACATTATGATTAATTTATTATTATCTACTTACACTTAAAAATAATAACAATACAACAATTAAAATATTAACATTATATATTTTCTATACATTATCCTTATTAATAGAGGAAATAATAAAATAACTATGTTTTTATAATTATTTATACATAAATATATATAAAACAATTTCTAGTTAATATTTGTTAAACAGAATTTTATACAAAAAAGCGTAATTCATGTGAACAAATATTGCATAATAACTTTAAAATATATAATTCAAAATGACTATACTTTTTTAACGTAAAAAGTATACAGAAATAAAATTTTTAATTTAAAATAATATTCTAATTGGTATATGAAAGTTAAATCTTCTAATTGGAATATAAAAAAATAAAAATCAATGTTTCATTCCAATAATGTGTACGTCGTTAATTTTCCGTTTTTTGTTATATAAAAATAGGATTAAAAATATTTTTATTAAAATACTTAATAATACATTAAAACAAAATTAAAATTTAAGAAATTAATTACTTTAACATAATGAATAAAACGATTATGAATTATTTTTCAACATGATTATAAAATAACAGTTGAAGAATTAAAACATTTCATAATCATTACATTTAATTGCATTTTCAGCATACTTGTTCAATTTGTCATTGCACCACATTTTATTTACCATCTTTTGTCAAGCATTGCAATAATATGCGACATTACATAATTTTATAAACTGTCATATAAAAATTGCTTTTTTTCATTTATGTATTTACTATTCGAAACATTTTACAATGTTTTTTTACATTTAAAAATTAATTACAAATCGAATCATGCTTGAATTATTTTAATAAATTTTTTCGTTCTTTGTTTTTTTTAGCAAATAATATTTGCTGCATGTAATAAACAATAACAGAATATTTAATAATTTTTTCTAAGTAAAATTTGTGTAATAATATTTGTTTGTGAGATATGAATTAAAAAATATTGCATTATTATTTAAAAACATTTTTATTATAATATTTCTAGATTTATTAAAATTAAATCTGTAGGGAAAAAATTAAGAATATAGTATTAAATTAAGAATATTAACTTAATTTATTTAAATAAATAATATTAATTTAATTTATTTAAATTAATAATATAGGTTTAAGAATATAGTATTATATTATATTATGTTCATTAATAAGCTTCTTCAAAATTAATGGAATAATAATTAATCATTGATTAATACTGACATATTTAAAAATAAAAATAAATTTTAATAATATAAAAATATTAATATATCAAACATAGTAAGATATTTCATGTATAGTTTTATAATATATTTATGTCATGTACAAGAAATGAAACAATGATCTAATTATTTTTATAAATCAAAAAATTCCTTTATTACAATATATTAGATTTTATTGTACTTCAAAATTTGTTTCACACATAATGAAACAAATTTTTCTTTGGCACTTTAATATTCTCAAAAAATATTATTTCAAATTAGAATTACAGAAACGTTTTGTTCATTTATTCTTGTTTACATCTCTTTTCTCTTTCTTTGTTTACTAATAATGTAAAATACTTAATTTTTTTATAAGAAACATTTTAAACTTAAAATAGTAGCTTAATGAAAAATGTCTACTGTTTGATGTAATTTTATATTACATCCTATGAAGCACTAAAGTTAACTATTGTTAATATATAACTAATATATATAAGTATACTAAACAATAAATTTGACTTTATATATATCTATAATTAATATTCCACGCCACTGTTCATTTAACATAATGAAATATGAAATTCATAATTTAAATTTATACATATTTATATTATATTCTATTATTGTTTGCATTTTCTAAATGTGGAACATGTAATATATGGATATCTATAAAGTAATTTCTAAAGATTGTATTCAATCTTTATGCACAGTTCTATTTTTATTTCCATCATATTCAAATAAAATAAAAAGAAGATTTTCAAATAAATTACATTTCAGTTTTTATAATTTTTTTCCAATTACATCAAATATATTAAATTAAAAAGAAATTTGGCTTAACACAAGTTTAATTGATTAATTTAAAAGATTGATTGAAGTTTATAACTAGATTGAATATAGTTTATAACTATAATATATTGTTGTCTTTCTCCACTTATATTGTATTCAATATATAAAATTTATAATTGGTACTAAATAAAACATTTGCCCAATTTAAATATAATAAACTTTTAACAATACAATGTTCTCAAATACTTTAAGAAATATGAAAAAAAGCTTTACAAATTGAGACAATTGAGAACAATACAGACATGTTTTTAGATCTAATAAATAAAAATACAACTTCTTTAGCTGTTTAAATTTAATTACTTAAAATATATAATGAATACGTGCGATGTGTGTAGTTATTTATTAAAACAATTTCTTGTAGCTATGAAGATATTCATTTTTTTACATAGACCTGCCTGTTTTTTTTTATTTATTTGGAACACAAGATTCCATTTCTTAATTTGTTTAAAGATATATGTAAGTGCATTCTGTGTTTAAGTCATGTATTAAATAATTATGTAAGATCTGTGTATGTGGTCAAATATATTCGTATATAAAATTATTATATAACAACGCAAAACATTTTATTACTTTATATTAACTTATTCACTACCATTATCTATTCATGTAACATATGTACAATTATTAATAACTGTAACAGAGTTTTATTTTCATTATAATATGATGAAACATAATACGAAATATTAACAATAATTACATTTAATTTATATGAGAAATTCTTTTGTTTCAATAAATATCAAACTATGGCAGTGAATATGTCAATATTATGAAACAACATGTTATATGTAACAATCTTTTGTTGCAGCTTTTTTAATATCACGTAACTACATGTTTTTAAAATTACTTATAGTATGCAACATTCTTTCTAAACGAAGAAGTGTCAATGAATAATAATTTTTCAAGAACAGCATTTAAGAACATTGTAACTTTTCTATTTATTAAACATGTTTATATTCTTGTAAAAAATATACGACTTTAATTAATTATATATTTAAATGTATATATACCGTAAATATATGTATGTTACATTCTTTTAATATTTAATATAAACAAAATTGCATTCTTTATACTAAAATTAGTAATGTACCATATTTATTACTTTATTTTGATTAGCCGCTTCTAAACATTAATAGATAATTTGTAATAGAAAAAGGCTAACAAAACTTTGTAGTAAATATGGTACAATGCAAAATTAATATTTTTATTGTTAAGATTTAAATATGCAAAATATTGTATAAAAATGTACAATAAATGTGTGATAAATATTTCTTTAATTATAAATTTTGAATACTTTAAACATTATAGATTGGCAAAAAAACTATAAATAGTAATATAACAAAAGAAAATTAAGCTTTTAACTGTAAATTATATTTTAAGCAAATAATATCTTTTAATGAAATAATATTGGATTTTTTAAATTTGTACAAAATTATTATAAAAATACGTAAATTACTCATATAAAAATTCATATAAATTAATCTATATAAATAAAATAATTTTAAATTAAATTTAAAATATAAATATATAAAAACACATTCTTCTATACATAGTATGTGTAATAAAAATGTGCAATCTATATCACACACATATATCATGCACATACAATATATTACTATTACAATTTTTATTACAGATACATTCCTGATGCCACAATTACAAAGTATTTCTTTTAATTGTATGAAAGAAACATGTTTTAATCAATTTTCACATATATATACATTATTTAATTTATAAAGCAAATAATTACAAAATATGTCAAACAGAACAAATAATGCATTATTAAAATTATTTTAAAACCTTTTTTCTAAGTAGTAATAAAATTACACAAAGTGGTCCATCTAAAGAAAATCATCTGAATATCTGAATTTTAGTTGTGAAAATATCTTGTATGTAATTTGAATAATATCATATAAATATGCTACAAAAGATATTTTTAATCCAAGATCATTCTTTTCCAGCTCATTAGTATTTTGCTTTCATATAAACATATATTCTTTTCTTGTATATTATACCTGACATTAAAATTCAAAGATATTAATGACATTAACTTTAAGTGATTAATTCTTAAAATTAATTCAAATTGTGTACAAAGTATTTTTATATCATTACGACGAAGATATTTAGATGTCTACCTAGATACTATTCTAACTATTCTATACTTTAGTATCCATACATGTTCGTATGCACACACAGGATGCATTATAAAACAATCCCTATAATTATAACACTTCCGATGATCTAATGAAAAATTGTACAAAACAAAAATTCGTCAATATTTGGTCAACAATAAACTACAACTTTATAAACTACGAAAATATGTTTTGTGGAATAAAAGATTTTTTGTTGTGAAACATGTTTAAATATATTTTTTTGACTTCTATAGTATTGTAATCTATAATATTGTAATCAATATCGAGACGAATATAACAACCTATCCTTATAATATTGAATTTAAAAATTGTCACAAGTCGTTCGTCAATACTTAACATTGTCACACCACAATCGGAGAAAAAAAAAGAATCATATGTATGCTTCGCAAACAATAGTTTTAATACAATAATACAAATAACTGGAAATTAAATTTTATTTAAAATATACTTGTATCCAGTGATGAAAGCAAATGTTCGAACTAGTTTCCACGTTCTGCAACTAATGTAGCAATCGATTCAGAACAATTTCTCAATTCGAGGTCATCATAAAAACAAGATAATATAATATAGTAGCTGATTGTATTCGTCTCGATATCGATAAAATATTGCTACAAAGTCGAAAAAATATAGTGCTATTTGAAAAAATATAATTTTCACTTTTTATTCAACAATCATTTTCGTAATTTACAAAGTTATAATTTATTACTGATTAAATATTGACTAACTTATGTTTTGAACATTTTTTTCATTACACAAAAATCATCATACAAAAATCATGGAAACTGTTTCGTGACATATCTTACACACACGTACATATGCAATATGTATATAACTGTCATTTATCAAAATCATTCCAAATTATAGCCATTGTAAGATTTTAATTGACTACTTTAAAAGTAGCCATTTAAAATGATATATTCTTTTATCATTATCTTTTTATATTATCATATCATATACTCTTATCTCAGTTAGTCTATTTGAGCCTCATCAATTCCTATAATACAGGAGAATTAGAGCATTTTTGCTTCTAATTTTCCTACAATAGTCAATTTAAAAAATCATTTTACATACAATGTTTTATAAACATATTTGTATATTATATAAAAGATTTTTCCTTTGTATATACCAACAGCACTTTAAAAAAAAAAGACTTACTCCATAAAAATACTGTAATGTTTTTTGTGCACATTGTATATATTGGGTTGCCAACTATGTGATTGCGGATTTTAAATAAGAAGGAAAATTCAAAATTTTGCTTAAACATATAACTTTATTCAATTAGGTATTGTCCGTTTTCGTCGATGACTTTTTGCGTCGATGACGTTCGATGATCTTTCAGGCAGTGTCATAATTCCATGTTCATAAAACTTCTGATTTTTGCCAGCAAAAAACTGAATTAAATGTGATTTTACATCATCAGCGTCATTAAAAATTTTACTATTTAAGGAGTTCTGCATAGAACAAAATAAATGGTAATCTGAAGGCGCAAGGTCAGGGCTATATGGTGGATATGACAATACATCCCAACCTAGTTCCAATAATTTTTGGCGAGTGACGAAAGATGTGTGGAGCTTTGCATCATGCTGGAAAACACCCTTACGATTTGCCAATTCTGGCCGCTTTTCTTGAACTGCATCGTTCAGTTTTGCGAGTTGTTGAACGTACACGTTTAAATTAATCGTTTGGTTTCTTGGTAAAAGTTCAAAGTGCAGAATTCTTTTATAATCTCACCAAACTGACAGCATAATCTTTTTTTAGTGAATCCCAGCTTTTGGTGTCGTCTGGGCTGGTTCATCTTGCATCATCCACGATCTTTTCCGATTAACATTGTTATAAACTATCCACTTTTCGTCGCCAGTTATCAGTCGTTTCAAAAATGGATCAATTTCGTTGCGTTTCAGAAGCAAATCGCAGATGTTAATGCGTTGTGTCAAATGAATTTCCTTAAGCTGATCAGGGATCCATAAATCGAGTTTCTTGACATAGCCAAGCTGTTTTAATTTTTTTTGAATGCATGTATGCGATACATTGAGCTTCTCTGCAATCTCACGTGTTGTGCTATGACGATCTGAATCGATAATGGCCTTGATATGGGTCTCATCAACTTCAACTTCAACTGGACGGCCAGATCGTTGCGCATTTTTCAGTGAAATATCACCAGAACGAAATTTGGCAAACCAATTTTGACACTGCCTTTCTTTCAAGGCTTCAGTCCCATATACGGCACATAACTTCTTGTGTGCTTGCGATGCGTTCTTGCCTTTTCGGAAATAATATAATAAAATATATTTGAAATGCGTGTCTTGTTTTTCCATGTTTAAATTGGGATAAAAACGAAACTAAATAACTAATCGATACAATTTTTTTACTAAATTAAAGGCTGAAGTCCAAACAACAAGAAAACAATATAGGCTAGGTGCTTTGAACACGTTGACAAAACAAAAGAATGTGCTAAGACCATCTATTGACGAAATCCGCAATCTTAATTGCCAACCCAATAATTAAATGCTATCAAATGAACAATAAGTTGTAAAACAAATTACGAAATGTGATTTTCTTAATTGTCATATTTTTACGCACTACAATTTCATTTGTTTAATATTGTATAAAACAAGTATACAAAAAGTATACAAACTAACTTAATATTTCTTCTTTGGTTTTGCACTATTCAATATTTGAATTCAATAAAAAAGAAAAGCGTATTAGTTTGTGCTTTTTATAAAATGTTATGAATGTTCATTATGCAAGTACAGTCAAGAAGATTATTCACTTATAGACGAACTACGTCTACCAGAGGCTGCTAAATCACTAATTGTAGAATTATGACGTGTCTTTCTTGAACCCTCATTATCATTCACAAGATTTGGATTGACTGAATGAGAAAGAGCGGCTGTTTTATTAAAATCTATTGTAGCATACCCTTTTTGTATTTTATTTGGAGACTCTGGAGGAGATGTAGTAGAATTTGAAGGACCTAATGGTGAATTCATTGGTATATCCTTTGTATCCAAATCTAATATAGCATAATTTACTTCTCTAATTAGACCACCTGGTGTTGATGGAGGCAAAGGTGATTTCTCTGCTGTAGATACTCCAGAAAATCTTTTTCTTAAATTTTCAATTTCATTTGGCTCTAAATTGGCATAACAATGTCTTGTTGTTTCTTCTACATCAGAATGAATAGATGACAATGGTGAAGGTCGTGATTTAGCACCGAAAGACTCTGGATATTCTTGACCGGAACTTATGTTTATGTAAGCATGACCAGATTCACTGTTTTCATTTTTGTCTTCTTTAAATTGCATTGTTTCAGAAACACTGTGACTTGGAGAAAGTGGATTAATATTAGTATTAATATCTACATTCATGTAAGTTGCTGTTGAAAGTGGTGATTTAATTTGAGAAATGACTTCTGAACTTTTGTGTACAGACGTCACTTCTAGCGATGCTGAACCATTATCAGAGATAGAATTACTGACTGTACAAGATCTATAAAAACATAAAAAATTATAAATATTATTAAATAATATAAATAATATAATTATACTTTTAATTACCTTCGTATTGTGCGTCTAAGGCTTTTGTTGTTATTATGTTCCATTTCTAATGACAGAGAAGACAATACTTCTTCATTCATATAAACTGAGGACGGTTGTGGTTGAGAAAATGGTGGTGGTGGTGGTGGTAGCACTGGTAGTGATGTAGGAGAACTCGTATTTCCTTGCAATGGCATAAGACCAGTGCTGCTTCCCACACTATTTAGCCTTCCAATTCCATTTTGTTGATTATATGCAAATCTAGGACTCACATGGTTATTAGTTCTATTTAATATAGGATCCAAATAATTAGGCTCAACTGGTATTGTCACTCTTGTTACTATTGGACCAGAATGAGAAGCAACTGGAAGTTCTCTAGATATTGTATCATCTCCGCTATTATTACAAACCTATAATGAATTTTAATCGTATGCAAAAAAAATACTCAATTACTTTATATTTTATATTATAAAAAATAAACAAACCTGAATATTTATTTGTACAAGATTAAATAAATGTGCAGCTCTACGACATTTAAAAGCATAAATGCCTGGTCCTGTAGAGCATCTTCTTCCTGATTCAAAACTAAAAATCTCAGCATCGTAACCATATCGCCTTAAACATCGTAACGGCCACTTAATAGGCTGTTTACCACGTTGATGAAGTACTATATCAGTTTCTGTGACTTCTAAACGTCCAGGTGTAATTAAATTACCTAAATCATCTACATTCATCACTTGAAAAACATTTGGATGTAAATCATTAATATCTGCTCGACTATTTACACAACCCATTCTTTTTTATTCTGAAATGAAATAAAAAAAAATCATATCATCTTTAATATAAACATTCAATATATAATAAACATTTTAGTCAACGTTGATATTAGACTTAAAAATAAATCATAAATCCAAATGTCAATCATGTTCCAAGATTTAGTACATTGAAAATTATAAAAAGAAAAATTATAATATGTGATCTAATAAATAATCATTATACACAGTTAATTACATTTGTCATCAATTTTTAAGAATTCTTTTAGAGACAATTTCATTTAAACGTACGTGTTATGTTGGTATAAAAGCAAATTATAATAAATATAAACAATTTAAAAAACAATTTATGAAACGAATCTTGAAATTCATTCTGAAAGTATACGATTAAATGAAACAAACGGTTTAAAATTTGAATTAAAATCAAAAATATTTTTACAAGATTTAAATATTTACCAAATGCGACATATCCAAAGCATTTAGCTCCTTGCTTAAGGTGAATTATTCATTTTCTTTCAAACAATACACAACATCTCGTATAAACATCGTTGCATAGTAATCTGTACTTCCTTGAAGTTGCTGCAGATAAAAAAGTAAACTGTTATAAACTGAAAATATTCGATGAACATGTGTATGCACATATTCACATTTTACAAGAAGCAAGTTAAATCATCAATTAAATATACATATGTATCATCATACATATATATATGTAGATATACACCTATAAATATTAAATATTACATATAAACCATTGTTTTAAATATTGATTGTTTCAAATATTATTTATTTGAACATTATACAGATTATTATAAAAATAATTCTTTCGATCATTTGTTAATAAAATTCATTATTTTCATAATTCTTTCTTAAGAAGCAGATCTACATTTTCTACATTGCTCCTATATTTTTTCAATATTTCTTTTAGAGTTAATATGGATTTTAATAAAATCACAATTTAAACAGTAGATAAAAGCTAATATTAACTAATGCCTGTTTATTAATTTCACGGTAATATTTTTGTAAATACTATTAAACGTGTCTATAGAATCGAACCAGTAAATAAATAAATTTACATAATTTGAGTAAATTAATTTCTGACGTGAAATTTACTTTGTGTTTGTGAACGCAATGAACTATTTGATTTATTTTGGAACGCTTTCGAACCGGTGTTTCGCTGTATCGACCTGCTGACGTTGAAAATCTAAATCGAAGCGATCGACGATGATTTTGGTTAAAATTTTCTGATATACGATTTAATTAATTGGTTTATTATATACGAAATATCTGTATACTTTGATCATTGATATCAAAACATAATAATGCATACTATTTTTACACGGGGCAATGCTATTGTAGCATATACTTTGAGTGTTTCGGCGTGTTTAACATTTTGTTGTTTTCTTTCTACTGTATTTATTGATTACAGAGCAAATGCAACTTTAAATACTGTAAAAGTAGTCGTGTAAGTATAATGAATTTTATTTTATAAATATTATAAAAATCGAAATTTAATTTTTTAAACGAAATTAATCTATCTGTTCACAATTTTTCATCGCATATTATTTTACTATTATATTTCACCTTTTCAATTATTAATTATAATATAGAGTTTATTTCATGGAAATATAAATTTTTACATAATAATAAAATGCAACACGCTATGAAAAACAAAGTTTTGATATTATTTATCCAGATCAATAATACACGTAAATGTTTTAATTGAAATTATTATTTTTCATTTACAATAACAGACATACAGTCAATAATTATGAATTTTATTTTACAGAAAAAATGTAGCAGATTATAGCGCCTCAAGAGAAAAGAATGACTTGGGATATTTAACATTTGATTTAAAAACTGATATCCTTTTTTCATTTATTTAATTTTTGACTTAAAAACTGATATCCTATTTATTTGTACTTTTTTTGTATTATTGAATATATATGTCTTATATTGAAAATGTAGAATAAATATGCTATATGAAACATAACACAAATTAATAGAAATATTTATTAAATTTTTGTATGATTTTGTTTATGTTCACATTAGTTTTCACGTCTTTGTAATAGTAAAATTGTAAAATATATAACTTCTTTACCTATATAAGTATATACATCTGACTCCGTTATTTAATTGGAATGTTAAGCAGTTATTTTTATATCTCACAGCAGAATATCAAACAGAAAATAATGATTTTAATCAGGTATGATGTAAATATTATAATATACAATTATTATGTTTGGTTTAATTTAATCTAATAATCTAATAATATTATATTAAAATGTCTTTATATTCTAGGTGGTGTTATGGGATAAAATAGTACTTCGTGGGGATAAAACAGTATTTAATTTTAAAAACATGAATACAAAATATTATTTCTGGGATGATGGCAATGGTTTAAGGTAATTTTTTCTAATAATTATATATCAAATCGTTTAATTAATAAAAATGTATTATTGCTGTAAATTAATCAAATGTTATATATTTACTGTTTATATTTTAGGGGTAATAAGAATGTAACATTAACATTGTCGTGGAATATTATTCCAAATGCTGGACTTTTACCAAGTGTTAATGCTTTTGGCTCTCATACTTTCGCATTTCCATCTGAATATACCTCATTACGTGTGTAACATACATTTTTGTATATGTGATACGTCCATATTCATTGCTTTGTAAAATTTCTATTTATTTTACATAAAGTCAATATATAATGTAATATTTTTGTGTTATTATTTAATTGTTAGGGACGATGAAAATTCTCAATTTTATTCATCTTATACGTATTTCATTATAAAAATAAAATACACAAAATTTGACATGATCTTTTAGTTTTCATCTTTCAGGTTATAAAATAGCCCGTTGTAATTAGTAACAAAAACAACAATATAATATATTTATTCTTTCACTTCTGCATTTCTGTTACAAAACTTTGATTTTTGCTAAACATTTTTGTTAATGCTCTGTTTGATGCAATTTTTTTCACTTTCATCTATTAATTCTCCATCTTCCTGCTCTTCTTCATCAGCATCATCATCTTCATCTTCATCTTCATCTTCATCATCATCATCATCATCATCATCATCATCATCATCATCATCATCATTATCATCTTCATCTACATCTACATGTACATCTACATCTACATCTACATCTACATCTACATCTACATCTTCATCATCTTCATCTTCCTGATAAGTATAATTTTCAGAAACATAGTCTTGCGACTGATTTCCTATAAAAAAGAATAACATCTATAATACAAGATATTTTGTACTCTGAATATTACAATAAATTCAAAAATGATAAATAAACATTAAAATAATTAATATCTTTACCATAACAGTTATATCCATTTTCATCATCAGATTCATATGTTTCACCTTGATTTTGTCTACCAAACTTATGAGTTCTTGCTACAATAAAATAAGAAATATAATTTTAAGAATAACTATTTAAAGATTAAAATGTTTTAGCCAAACTAAATATATAACTTACTTGACATGCTAAGATCTTTTGTTTGAGATGTTTCGAAACCACATTTAGGACAAGGTATAGGTCTGTTCTTTTCATATTTAAATCCTTTTCTTCGAATATGATCTTCACAATAGCATGTTTTGCATCTTAGGCAAGAATATTGTCCTAATCGATTGCATGATTGACCTACCAAAACAACAATGATTGTATAAAACTAATTCCAAAGAAACGTAATTATTTCCATTTCTTTTTAACATTCTTACATTTGAAACTTTCTGCTTCTAAAACTTGACACGATGCTTGATGCTCAAATTGATCATCTTCACAGAGAAAACAATTACAAAATGAACATCGGAATATTCTACCACCATGATCCCATACACCTCTTTCACATTCTTGACAAACTGCATCTATTAATGGACATATACAGGCATGAGTTGTGAGGCAACGTCTCCCATGACAAACCCATGCTTCACAATGATCGCATATGGCTCCCTTTAAATATTTATGTTTATTATTTGTACACTCATAATTTATTATAACATATAATATACTTTAATTGATATATTTACTTACCACCATACCTAAACCAGTAGTAAACACACCAGGATGACGAACAACACAATCTCCTGTTTTTAGCATACATTTTATTTTTCCACAATGAGCACACATTGGTAACCGTTGTAAACTTTGACAGAAATAACAAAAGGCTCTACTTTTCTGTTTTTTGCCACATTTATCACATTCCTTTATTAAAAATTAAATAAAAACGTTTTGCTTATGAGATATGGTTTATTTTTTAGATATTTTATATTAATTAATACTATTAATAATTCATACATTAATTTACAGATTTGCGATATAAAAAATATTTATCTTTATTATATATTATTATATGTTTGTAAATCAATTGAATTATGGTACTATTGATTTGTAGTATAATACTTGCCATTACTGTATTGCATGGAAATTTGGCTAAATCTAATTGATCTTTGGCAGTTCTAATTTCTTTTTGCCTTAATTTTTGTTTTTCAGCTTTTCGCCTTTGTCCTGTCTTTTTCTTTGGCATTTTAGATAGTTTAATATCACATTGATACTTGAAAATATATGTAAAATATCATCAATATGAATACTGAAATAAACATTGTCATATTATCCAATTAAGTCGATTGAAATAAATATGTATATTAAGATTCAAATAATATGTATATAATAATAAATCAACTGAAATAAAATATGTATATTCATTTTAGTTGGATGACTAAATTTTTTTATATACTTATTTCTATATATTTAGACTATACTTGTACATAATAATTCCATTATTTTTTAATTAAGTTTGTAAATTAAATCAAATCATAAATATTACATTGTAATTATATAATTCGTTATAAGTTATAATTAAAAACATACTATAAACATACCATTGACAATTTAAGTAATATTGACAATATAATTACAGATCAGATCTAATTTTATAAAACTTTATATTATATGCACTGACTTTATATGAAAGCAAAGATTTTATTTGTAGTCTATAATTTAATCCATATAATCCAAGTGATTATCAAAATAATATTATAAAAAAATGTACCACTGCACAGTTGGTTACAATGATCTGCCATGAAAATATTGAAAGCAGTTTATTTAAAAATATCTTACGCGAATTACAACTGTTTATGTATTTCGATAAAATTCAAGTTTTATATAAGTACTCGATCATATTTGATTCAAATTAGAGTTGTTCATATTCACTGAATATAATTTAATCACCATTTAAACTAAACAAGCATATTTTATCGAAATGGAAGACAAATAAGCGAATGTCCGTTTTAAATGCTAGTTTTTATATAATAGGTATAATGGCTGTCGCAATGACTATTCCTATGAGATATATATCTTAATTAAAAAATATTAATTTTTAATAAAATCTTGGTCAATCATCAGCGACTTTCTTTATATCTGCAACTGACGAACACAATGCTAGTAAAATGCTAGTAAAATGCTATTGAAATGCTAGTGAAATACTATTCACACGGCAATATTCAATCTACATTATTGCTCAGTTCCACTTTTTCTTAGTTTTTTAACTAAGAAATAAATGATCAATATTTACTTATTCTATTAATCCATTAGAGATGAAAATTTGTTTTTTATAAGATGAAGTCCAGAAGCCAAAATTTTTTTTTTAAAGATCTCCACGGCTAATTCTAGTATTAATTAATAACATCAATTCATGGTCATAATACACGGTGTCTTTTTGATTAGGAATTGCTAGGAACTGCGTCTTAAAAGGTTTAAACCAAATACGATTGAATTTTTATTTTTCTATACAAATCTGATTGATCCGTTATTTTAGACAATTTAATATTTACAAGAATTTTTCATGATTCAAAAATTAAAATCTAATTGTATCGTAACGTTGTTATGTGAAAAACTCCATAAGGCTACGTATATTTTCGGTATCATACAAGATCATCTTCCGTGTGTAATTGTTGGTAGTTGTAATATTGAAATCGCATCAACGTCAAGGGTTATTAACTACTATTGTTCTGGAGCAGAAGAGGACACTCAGGCTAGGTTCCTAGAATACGCTAGAAGTTCCAGATACCATGGCATTCTCCTTTTAAGTAACCTCTGTCTTACTCTGAGAGTCAGAGTCCGCATCCTGAACGTTTCTTAAAGGGTAAGATTGGTAAACAAAGGGCTTCTTGGCTGGCGCCAAGAAGTGACGTAGACATATTCGCTCCACATAAAAGGTCAGTCTCCTAGCACGAGTACAGTCTGCCATAACCACTAAGTCAGTCAGTTGGGGTCTAGACGCGGAGACACCTCTCCCAGACTCACGTAACAATTGTATATATATCTAATCAAATATACGTCTTAAAAACCTACAATTTGTATTCTTAATATCTCTCCGACGGCTGTAAAAGGCCAAACGAGAGAACCTCAGCGAAGCGGGCAACATTCCTCAAGATCACCGTCGCGCTGAGACAACTATTATCAGAAATATGTGACTATTTTTACTTCTTATGACTTGCCTAGTTCAGATTCTTTTTTGTTTGCAAATGTGATTTATAATAATAATCAAATGTTGCTAACAATAAAATTGTTTCAATTTCAAAGAAATCTTCAATTTTCACCAGTTAAAATTTCTAGCAATTTCATTTCTAATACAGAAAACTACGTAATATGTTGATACAGAGTGAACTTCATTTGCCATTGAATGAAATTTCTGCTTTATACTTTAATTTTTTCGTTATTTTTGTATATTTTTAATATAAAGTTATCTTTTTGTTATATAGTGTAGTTTCTGGTTTCAACATTTGTTGTAATAATAAATAAATTTCAAAGTTTTTAAAAAATACACAATTTTACATATTTTATATACTTCCCAAACCCTTCACTATGTACCATTTCTGATACATGTAGCAGGATGTTCATTTAACTCAGCATTTAACGTGTTAAATAATATTACTGTTTGTATTTAATTCATGTGTCTATGCATCACCTTGTATACTTTGTGCGCACTCTTAATTTTACATAACCTTCGAAAAAATAATTCTAAGAAATGGTAAAGATTATTAAAACATTGAATAAATTGATATCTATAAGATGAAGGCCATCACTTTAAATACATCCTTTAATATAACAATAAAACATGAAATTTATAAAAAATAAGGAACTGTTGCTCTATTTTAATTATATATATATATGATTTATTTTTTAAAATCAAAAATTAGGAGACTAATATAATAAGTAGACTTATATATATATATATATATCGGTTATAAAACTAAGTTGTTTGTGTGTGTGTGTGTGTGTGTGTGTGTGTGTGTGTGTGTGTGTGTGTGTCATATTATTATTAGTTTATTAATAATCTTGTCAATAATAACTAACACGTTCTTAATAGTCTTGTCAATAATAACTAACACGTTCGCTGCGGTTGACGCGGATCCGCGTCAATCGTGACCTTCATGAGGAGCGGCTTGACGCGGATAAACAATCCGCGTCTTAAACAATTCTGTTCTGCGATAGCAAGTTTGTAAATTGTAAACAGTTGTGCAGTTACAGGCAATTACAGACTTTTATTCAACATTTAGAATATAGAATAATTAAATATGAGTTATTTAGAAATTATTATATTATTATTGTAATGTGATAACAATATAAATTTGCTAGAATGAGTGATTATGAAAGAGCTGGTCTTTCTAAAGTAAAAAAAGCAAAATTAACAGTGAAAAATCAAAACGCAACTGACGAAGAAGATGATACAATGTTATGTGCATATATAAATAGTTTATATGTAAGTGATAGTTTGATTTTGGAATCTACAAACAGTGAATCAACTGCTTCTAGTATAGAAAAAAGTAATAGTAACAATCAAAGCACTGAGACAGAAGGTTTCAGTTCCGTAATAAATCTAAAACCACGTGAAAATATTTGGCAAGAAGAAGCAAAGTCCATGATTAGTTTTAATTTTTGTAAGAAGAATATATTATTGCAAACACCAACAGAACAAAGTCCATATGAATGTTATTTTAGAATGTTTTTTACAGATTCCTTCTTAGATTTAGTTGTAAATGAAATAAATCATTATGCAGAAGAAATTGTATTTTCCAAAACAAATATATCCTCACGTTCTACAATTATACGTTGGAAATTTTTTTTAAGATAGGAACTACAAAAGTTTTTGGGATTGCTATTCCACACAGGTACAATAAAATGTAATAACATTCAAAACTATTGGAAAACTGATCAATTATTCAATTTTAAATGTTTTTCAAAATAAATGAGCATAGATTTTTACTTATTCTTTGTTGTCTTCATTTTGCTAAAAATACAGAAAATAACCAGGACTATCAAGACAAGACCTGTGATCAATTATTTCAATAAAAATATGTCACATATATACTATCCAGGCAAGTAACTGGCTCTTGATGAATTGGTACTATGGAGGGGTCGCTTAGTTTTTAAGCAATTTATAAAAAATGAACAACATGAATATGGTATAAAATTATATGGTATAGTAATAAATTATATAATAAATTTATAATAAAATTATATTTACTAACTGAACCAAATGGTACAGTTCTCAAAGTGGATGTGTATTCAGGAGTTTCAAATAAGCAAAAAGCTAAAGGACATGTATCAATGGTATTAGGATTATTAAGAGGAAAATTACAAGTGGACACACTATATATATATGGATAATTTTTACAATAGTGTTGATTTAGCAAAAAAACTGTTGCATAAAAGGACGTTTTATACAGATACATTACATAAAGATCGTAAAATAACCCAAAATGTAATTGATTCTAAACTCTCCAAGGGAGAATCTAAATCAATGGAGTTATGGTGGGAAAATGTGACAAGAGGGATATATATTACATATCGATGGAATTTCCTAATATAATGACAAACTATACGACAAGGAGGAAAGGAATAAAAAAGAAACCTTTTCCCATATTACATTATAACAAATTTATGTCAGGTATTAATTGCCAAGATCAGATGTTAGCATACTATCTTATCAACAGAAAAATCTTACATTGATACAAGAAATTAGCAATACATTTTTTTTCAAATTATGCTACTGAATTTCCATTTATTATATAATAAATTTTCCGAAAATAAAATAACACTATATAAATATAGATTAGAAATAATTAGACAATTACTAGGAGTAAAGGTACAAAAAGTAAAAGAATTTGTTATTCAAGAACATCTACCAACAAAAATTCCAAATGTATCAAAAAATGGAGAGACAAAACGAAAGAGATGCAAATATTGTTTGAAAACATTAGAAGAGACACTGTATATGAATGTACATGTCCGGAGGAACCAAGTTTATGTTTGTATAAATGTTTCAAATTATACCACAATTATAAATAAATATCACGATAAATATATTATACGTTATATATATATAATATTTTGTGTTTTGTGACAATCTGTTTATTTGTTACTGATAAATAAATCATTATTCTTCAAATCCTATAAAGTGTGTACGTCTGATGTTTTATATCAATTTCTACTTAAACTACCAAACTAGTCGCTCTCGGTGAACATCCACGATATTTTCGACACAGCGAACGTGTTAAATTAAGATATGCATAAAATAATTCTTTATAAAGTATATATTTTGCTAATACCCCATTTTTATTTGATAATAAAAATATATTTCCTATGTACATTTATACAATGAAGAAATACAAAGAATGGAATGTATCATAATATAATAAAAATTTATCATTAGGAATAATTATTAGATTTTAGTATTGTTATTTATGATAGAATATTTGTTACATTTTAATTCGTATGTTTAAGGACAATATTTGGCTTATATTTAAGATTGTATTTTTTCGTGAAGTAGTTTTTCTAACTTATGAACATCTATTGCGAATTTTCGAATACCTTCACTTAATTTATCCGTTGCCATTTGATCTTCATTAAGAAGCCATCTAAATTCAGCTTCATTCAAACTGATCTTTTGAAGATCAGATTTCTTTGCTGCTTCTAATGTAAGTATTTTGCGAACAGGTTCGTAGCTTCTTTCCAATTCTTCTAATAATTTGGGACTTATAGTTAAAAAATCACAACCAGCTAGTTCCTTTATTTCACCTATATAAACCCCAATTAGAAAATTATATAACATAATTCTCATTATGATCTTCAATTTTAGTAACTACAATTAATTTCAAAATAATCTTAAAAATATTTACCAATATTCCTAAACGATGCACCCATAACAACTGTTTTATATCCAAACTTTTTATAATAGTTAAAGATTTTAGTTACAGATAAAACGCCTGGATCTTCTTTAGATTCGTAATATTTTTTATCTGTATTTGTCACATACCTAAGAAACCATTTCATTTGTAAAACTTTTTAATGTTCATAAAAAATATCATTGAACTTACCAATCTAAAATTCTACCAACAAATGGTGATATGAGAGTTACATCTGCTTCTGCACATGCAACTGCTTGAGCGAAAGAAAATAGAAGTGTTAAATTACAATGAATTCCATATTTCTCCTCCAACTCTCTGTATAAATAAGTTTTGTTAATTTGAGTTTCTATTAAATGGTTGGTTAATAATAAAAATGTTCAGCTTACTTTGCCGCTTGGATACCTTCCCATGTAGAAGCAAGTTTGATTAAAATACGATTTTTATCTACACCAAGTTCTTCATATAAAGCAATTAACCGCTTCGCCTTCTCAATGCTGGCTTCTTTATTGAAGGATAACCTAGCATCTACTTCTGTAGAAACTCTACCAGGTATGATATTTAAGATTTCTTTACCAAAAAGGACACATGTAATGTCTAAAGCTGTTTCAACTTGTTCTTTTAAAGTACTGAAACAAATAAATCAGTTTATAAGTAGTTCATTTCTCCTGATCAGTAAATTACATTAGCCACAAAATTATCATACTAATTATTACCATTGTTATCATATCAGGTGAATATTTTTTTTCTTTTATACTTTTTAAATACTTTTAAATTTTAATACTAATTTTTTTCTTTTATACCTTTTAAATACTTTTAAATTTTAAATTTTCTCACTTTTAATACTAATTTTCACAGAATTTCCTACATTTTCATATAGATTTATTTTAATTCCTCTATATTTCTTCATATATACTATTTTGTTCATGTATATCATTTTTCCCTTATAATTCCTATAATGTCTTAAATTAACTTTTGCTATACTATAAATTCTATATTTACAAGTCTATCTACTAAAATGAATAATATATTTTATATTATTTTTTATTTATAATAGTTGTCCATTAAAAATGACAAATAATTCAATATAGTAATCTTTATAAGTTAAAGTTGAAAATATATATTTTGTTTATTGTTTTAAAGTAAACATTTTATACTTTAATATTAATATTTTATTATGTATCTAAATAATAATAAAATGTTTATTAAAAATATTTATTATAATATTTATATTTTTATTTTGTTAATTTAATATTATAACAAGTAACATACTTACGATCCAGACTTTTTTCCATACTGTACAGCTTTATCTATTAAGTGAGCATATTTTTTTTGATTCGCTGCAGCAAGAATCAACGAAGGATTCGTAGTTGCATCTATTGGTTTAAATTGTTCCATAGCTAAAAACAATTTAGTAATATAATTAAATGCATTAATAACAATTTTTTGTAGTAACATGAGACATTTATTTCATTTTATATAATCAGATAAATTTCATTATAAGATGTTTATATTACGTCATTTCTATCTATACATATTTGTGTGACATGTACCTTGCAAATTACATGATAAATAAACATTTTTTCCACTTGATGAAATATTACTGAAATATTATTAAGAAGAATATTCATAATAGAATTAAAAATAAGTCAATGAAATTAGAATTGCTTATTTTATTTCGAATTGAATTGAAATAGAATTGAAATTTTTAATTATATATTACAGTAGAAAATAATATTTTAATGATATAACAATTACAATGAAATTTTTATTTTTAATTAAAAATTTAGAACGATAAACAATAATAATTTATTTATACTTTTCTGTAATTTTTAAATAAAAACATTATTATGAAACTATTAAAAAGAAGCAATCGTAAGATCGGAAGATTTTAATTTCCCCTACTCCTACATGTACAACGTGATTTGAACTTTAAACTAATGTTAGTTTTCTAGTAAAATAATTTTTGTTTTACTATTATACTTATACTTGCATACTTATATTTGCATTTATAATACAAATATACAATAAGATAGTTAAAAATATTTTTTTCTCAAATAATTTACATTTTCAATATTTACATAATAAATGAAAAATGCGCCATTGGAATTTTCCTGTACTTTTGATAGTCACCTTCGCCTTTGACCATACATGAATTAAGTATAAAATTTTTTATTAAAAATTTTTATTTGCTTACCTTGAAAGTCACCGGTATCGGCAACGATTGTTGTAATTTCTTTTAACTGCGCCAATGAGCTCATCTTGACTTTCTTCGATTGAGACTCGCTCATTCTTATCAATTCTCTTATATACCGATTAGACACCGAAAATTCTGCTTCTTAAGTTGAAGGGTGATCAGCATTCACAGTATTGTACACGATTGCCAACTTGTATAGAACAGTTTAATTCCCTTTAATATTGCATTATGTAAATATAATTCTATATTTCTTAGTTGAAATCAACATTATTCAAATATTTAAACGAAATATTTTGCAATTTCAATAATATAATATTTGGTTGAATTTTATTTTAAATAAAAAATCATGGATTTTTTTTATGATCTGATAAATTTCGACGAGTTGACAAAACTGTAAGTTTTAACTTTAGGAATCCAAAGTTCAAATTATATAGCTATAAAGTTAAGCATTTTAAGCATATTTGATAGCTTAGTATGACGCTATGTTGGTTTCTACGTATAATCTGATTGGTTCATATAGGTCATTCTAAAGAAAGAATATTTACAAAAAGAACTTTTAATAATTCAAAAGTTAAGATCCAAAATATTTTTTAATTATTTGGCGACCGAACCGGAATGAGTTTTTGGCTACCGATTAAAACATGCTTGACCCAAACACGGTTATAAAAATAATGTGATGAACAAAACTGATCACGCATTTTAACGTAAATATGTAATATTTTATTGAATATTTACATGTAGAAAATAAAAAAAGCAAAATATGTAATGTCTTGTAGAATGTTTTGGCTTTCCCAAAAAAATTTTACGACCATTATCATCACTGCTCTGGCAGATACAAACTATTTTCGTGGAGTCAGTTTTGCACCAAAATTAATTTAAACGAAAATTGATCGACTTTAAACTGTTGCAACTTCGTAAAAAAGAATCGTATAACAATCTACTTGGTCTCATTTTAAAGCGTAAAGCTTTTATTTTGATTGCCTTAAATCCATAGTAAGATATTTTAATAAATGAAAAAATGTTTTCTTTAAAATGGAATTATAAAAATTCATACGTTGAAACATTGAAGAATTTTATGATTAAATCCACAATTATGAATGTTGAATTTTATCATTTAATCTTAACATTCAAAATTCAATAAAATGGCAAAAAGATCATATAGTGAGTTTTAAAGAATCGTTATAAAGCGAAAATTCAATTTTCAAGACCACGTTGATTCGAAAATAAAAAAAATTTTTTTATGTTTTTACCTGCGTTTGAATTTTTACAATTTTTTTATTCACTACATAATATAAAAACATCTTTGGAAAAAATAATTTAAAATAAAATCAAGTAATTGTTGTATGATTTTATTTTATGAAATTATAATAGTTCAAAGTATCGACAATTTTTTATCATTATGTGTTTAGTTATGTTACATAATAATGATAATATCACAGGCGAGATACAAAATATATCCGATATCCAATGCATTTTATATTACACGCTCAGAAGATTTTAGAGCTCCTTTTATCATTTTTGTGTTACATCAGTACTTGTTGTACTAATTTAGGCAAGTTTTATAGTAGCGATAGGAATTAAAATCAAAAAATATGGACGGTGTTGTCACATCAGAATTATTTATTAAATTGATAACGTGGAAATATTTCATCAATAAAAGAATATAATAATCTGAAACAGCAGTTGGTAGAACAAAAAATTTACTACATATTTAATTATTTACATTTAAAAATATTGGAAAAAATAGAAACATAATATTAATTTGGATACGAATTAGATATGACATTTTTTATTTATTTTAATGTGTAGATTCATATTTCTGTTATTGTTTTGTTCATCAGAATAAAACTCGATGATATGGTTAAACTAATGAAATAAGTGTTTGTTAGGAATGTTGGCAAATATTGATGTAGATCGATTTGAATTAATCACTGTGTTCTGTTAATTTATTTGTAACTGGATCTATTTTTACTTATTATTTAAATATATTACAGAATTAAAAGTTATCTCATTTTGTCCTTTATTATTTCACTGTATAAATTAACATATGTTGTTATATAAATTGTTATATTTTCAAATAAAAAATATAAATATATTCCAAATGTATGTATGTGCATTTTAAGTATACATATTTAAAACTTAATACAAACTTAAATACAATATAAACAATGAAATTGTGTGACACAATTGTATTGATATGTGTATACATATACTTATATATACATATATATGTGCAATAAAATGTAACGTTACATAAAAATATATAAATTAAAAAAGAACAATTTTATTGTTTTTTTATATCTATTTTAATCAAAGTATTATATATAATTCTCTATGTTTCAACATTTAAGATATAATTTGAAAGTAATATTTTTATATACCAATACATGTGATTTATTAATTTGATATAAATATCTATTCATTTGATGTTTATCAATTTTGACACATTTTAATTATATTTATGTATTTGTACGAATTATCAATAAATTATTCTATTATAGTTATTAGAAGTTATTTTTTATTAAAAAATAATAAAATACTGATAAAATATATGATACAATATATAGTCAGTCACAAAAGTCTATATATATTTATTAAATTTCAAATAATTAAACTAAAAACAAAAATTTTGTGGCTATTAATTTCTTAGTTAAAATTAGATTTTCAAATATTGATATTTCTTATATTAGTTCAAAACAATATAAAATAAATCAACAACAGGATTTTACAAAAATCTATATATAATTACCACATGTATAGTAAAGAGAATGAAATTTATTCTGAAATTTATTATATATGTACATATATAATATTATAAATATATATATACTAATATTATTATTATCAATTCTTACAATAATAATAATAATATTATTATTATTATTGTAAGAATTCATTTTATAAGCTTTAATGTACTGTCGATAATTGTACAATAAATTTTGTCAATTTTTTTCCGATTTATTTATGTTTTTCGCACACGCACGTACACAAAGTAGATATAAGAAACATTTTTTCAAAATTTCTATAATTTTATCTAATAAATTAATTAATTTAATAATGTTTGAACTTCTTGTTTTTCTTTAAATTTTTAAAATTTATATGTATGTATAAGCTTTTGTGACTGATTGTAGATACTAATACTTTAACCATATAATTGCTATTTCATATGGAAAAAAAACATCAGTTCAAATATTGTTAAATGAACATGTTAAAATATTTGTTGAATTTAAGAATATTACATTTATCTTACAAACAAGTTTAGTTCGATTTACATCAAACTTTATCAGTTAGAGAATGTCTATCAACAAATGTGGATTTTGGTTCATGACTGTATATGAAAATTGAACATATTACTAAAATTGCACCTAAAGAAAACTGGAAATTCAAATGGAAATTAAAAAGATATATAGAAGCTATACATGAAATTATAATAGCCAGAGACGTAGCAAAACCTTTAAGTATATTATCTGCATACTTAACTACCATCGCAACAATAAGACCTCCGCCTGCTTGAAGTACAATTAAATAACAAATAAATAGATCGTAGCCAAAAAAGAAACCTTGTTTTTTTAACATTTCACTATCATTTACAAAACATGTAATTAATCCAAAAGGTAATGATAATAAACTTAATTGAACATTTCTCATCCATATTGATATATCTGAATCTTTTAGTATTTTTTCAAAGTATATTCCTGCAAAACCTGATAGAAAACACGCACTTAAAGCAGCTGAAAATCCAAGTAAATGATTCTGTTCTATGCCGGATGGTAAAGCAGTATCTGAACTTTGTGCTAATTGTACTAATACTACTCCTATGACTAATAATATTAAAGCTCCCCATTGAGTACTTTTTAAAGACCTTCGTAGTATTATCATAGCAAAAAATGCTGTTGTTAAAATTTTTAGTTGGTATGTTACCTGAGAAATAATAAATATAAAAGCATGTAAATATGATTAATAAATGAAAAATAAGTAATATATAGTAATATATAGTAATATATAGTATTATATAAGTATTATATATACCTGATAAGTTGCTGCATCTAAATTAGATGCTGATATATACAAAAGATTATTTTGTATAATATATAAAAATGACGGCACAGATACTTTTAAAGTATCAATAGGCTGCTTTATAATTGTTAATTTTATTGCATTAAAAAATTTTGCAAGATTTCCTTCTTCAACAAGAACTAATGTTAGACATGTTAAAAGTTTAACAACTTCTGCCATTACTACCGCTGAAATAACATTTCAAATATATATATTAATAACTTATATGAATGTAATAAAAATAATGAGTAGAATAATTAATTTTTATAATGTAAAATATAATGTACCAGTTGATGAAAGAAACATATTTCCTGATCTCGTACGTGCATAACGCATACTAAGTCCAACCAGAGCATTTTGTAATGTAAGTGTAATTAAACTAATATATTTTAATGTCTGACCACTTCCTATAAAATAAATAAGAAATGAAATATCAAAGAATGATTTAATAAATTTATTTATTACAATTTTACATATTTAAAATATATATACTTACGTTGTTGTGGTTTCATCTTATGTTTTTTATAAACAACTTCTATGATATAATAGTCAATGGATTATTTCATCTACAATATGTTTTATTAATATAAATTAATTTTATAATATTATAAATATTTCATATTTTAAAAAATTTATTAGAAAATTATTACATATATATATTTCTTTATAACTTTTGTAATGTAATAAAATATAAATATATTTATAAAACATTTACATATCTAAAGTTTAACTTTATACACAGTATATAAATTTAAAATATAATTTTGATTTTTTAATTTGTTTTATAATATAATATTCAATAAAGATATAACATTATAAACCAATATAAAAATATATAATACATATTGTAATTGAAGGAAGAACATATAATCTATAAAATAATATGAAATAGCAATTATTTAAAATATAAAAAATTTATATGTAGTGAATATATTTATCACAATTATATGTTATTTTTTATTATGTATTATGCATTAATTGATTATGTATTAACAAATTTAAATGCAAGCTTAATAAATAAAAATTTTATGTTTACAAACAAAAGTAAAAAAGACAAAAAATTTATATTGTAGCATTAATAATAGTAATAGTAATAGTAATGTTTTTTTCAAATTCTCAGATATTTTTCATTTTTACCTTTTTCTTTACTTTTATCAAAATAAGAAAGAAAACAATAGGACGTATGTACACAAGAAATGTACACGTTGACATTTAGGCTCTTTATTACTTATCACCAACATGTGCATGCTGACGTACAAATAGAAAGCTAGCAAGTTTAAACTTGAGATAGATCAAGTTCAGTCACATTAATATTTATATTTTTTTACAAAGTCGACTAAAATACGAAATTTTAAAATTATGATAGAAAATTATATTTCATTAATGTATTTTTTTTCATGATTTTTTTATTAGATTCGAGCGTTTGGAGGTTAGTAAAACTTTTGAAATTCTATTATTAGTTTATAAATATTGTAATTATTTAATATATAAAAGAGTACATAAAAATAGAGAGAATTTAATAGCTCTTACAGCAATATTCGTACATAATTAAAAACTAGGGATTTCTTTAATTACTGCTAATATGTTGGTTGTAATGAATTTTCACAAATAAACTTATAGCGGAATTGTAATTACATTTTACGAAGTTGAAATAAAATTTTTAATTTATACTCTCAATCATATAAAGAAACTTATATAAGTAGTAAATCATTATTACGCAATTTTGTGAAATATATTGTTATTCTATAATTTTTAGTTCGTAATATATGGTAATAAAAGGTGTTCTAAACTTGAATATAAGAATATAGGTTATATTCAATTTTTTCAGTTTTCTTCGACTTGTGTTTAATAAACAGGAAACAAAATGTCTTATATGTTATCACATCTTCACAATGGATGGCAAGTGGATCAGGCAATATTATCTGAAGAAGACAGAGTAGTTGTAAGTTTTTGATTGAACTCTATCGACTTCCAAAGTTATCATGTGCAAATTTTATTCTAATATCGCTCCATAATAATAACATTCTTGTTTGTAATCAGCGCAAACAATAAGTTTTTTTACTTATAATAAACTAAATAATAATACATATAATTATATTTGTTTGATTTTGTTAGTTTAATTACTAAATTGATTTCTAAATTAAGCTAATTAATTTAATTCTAATAAATGTATTAGGATTAAATTTCATAAATACAGTTTTTTTTATGATAGATGTTATGAGTTAAAATTTAAATTTTTTATTAACATTACTTTTACCAAGAGGAGTCAAGTGATTTCCTTGCATTTAGACATAGATAACTGTGGAAATAAATGTTTAAAATAATCAAAAATGCATAATAAAAATAATAAAAAATGAAATTTACATAATGAAATAAAAAATATTTTTTCAGGTGAAGAATTTGCTTGCATTTTTTGCCAAATTGTTTGACCTATAGCAACTTCAATATTCTGTTGTTCTTTTCATTATCATCTTTAGAATCTGTCAGCAATCTCATTCTCTTTTTGTTCTATATGTATATTAAAAATATTTTTCTCTTCATCATTCTTAGTCTCTATTCACTATTGAATTGGCCATCATCACTTTTGAATAAGTCATCTTTAGTTTTAAATTTTCCGCCTTTATTAATCACAGAGCATTCTTCAATTATATTATTTCTTTCAATAACTTCCTGTTTTTCAAAATTCTGGATATTTTTTCAAATAAATTAAAAAAAAAAGATATATAGAATTAACTACTATTGTTATAAGTTTTCTCATTACTTAGCTAAAATGGTACATTCAGCATGCAAATTCCATGGTATAAATAGTATTATTTGTAATTAAGCTCAATGCGAAGTAAATATTTCAAAAAAAAATCGGCGAATATTCAAATATTTTATTATTGTGGTGATCTACAATTGATCATTGCGATCAATTGCAATTTGTTATATGATAATCACACTATCTAAATAAAGAAGTGATAGTAGAATTTTAGTAGATAGTAGATAGCACAGAGGATTTCAAAATTTGTTTTAGAATTGAAACTTGTCTTATGATATTGACATTTATATGTGTGGAATGATTTTAGAATAGATAATATTTTAAAATATTTAAGAGGTTAAATAATCGTTCATGGTAAAGATAAGTATGTATATATATCAGATCCCAGAGAAATAGATTTACTGAATTAATTTTATAATTATTACAGGAAAAGACATAAAGTCAATTTAAAAAAACAATTAGACATAGAAAATAATTTTAAGTCAAATTTTAAAATTTTAAAGAGAGTCAATTAATTTTATCCCGTACATAAAAATAGTGTTAAAATGTTTTAACCTTTTGGATATATGGTTACTCATATTAATATTTAGATATTTTCCTATCTCTAAATTTGAGATGACTAAAATATTATTTAACAATATTATTTAACATCTCTACAATATTATTTAATATCTCTACAATAGAACTACCAATGACTAAATTATAAATTGTATCAGAAAAATAAAGGTCCATGAAACAGGAAGAAATTTATAATACAATGAAAAATATTTACAGAACAAAAATCATTCAAATCTCTAAAGATGTATTGTTATAACTCTATGAAATTTTTGTGAAAAATTATAAATTATTCATTTTCATTATCCTAGTGGTTCTATTTTATTCAACAAGTCGAGTCAACAGATGTATGTAGCTAAGATAGGAATATATTCTACATTTTTAGAAATAAAAATTCTACATTTGCAGAAATGAAAATAAAAAGAAAATATGACACAATAAATAAAGTTAATTTTATATAATTAACTTCTTGAAACTAAGGTTTATAAGGAGCCTGGTTGGAAATTCTCTAAGGGATGCAAAAAAATGTCTAAAAATTCCAAATTTGACTAAGTTTGTCCATGTCATAAATAGTACTGCCACATCTTAGGAGTTTTACATGATACTCCCAGAGGGTCACAAGAAAATTTTCATTATTCTAAGCATATAATGACAAAATAATAAGAAATATGATTATATATGACTCATGTTCTTATCCACAATATGTTTATTTTGCTAGTGGTCACCATGGCCCTTTAGTACACTTATTTAATCTTGATAATTGTTTTTGAATACTTTTTCATAAGCATCAGAAAATAACTATTTACGATGTTTACACGTGATATACATCTTGAAAAGTATCATAACAATCGAAATAAGCATGGTTTGTAATAAATATAATTTGTAAAAATTTTGTTATGAGAAAATATAATTTGTAAAAACATGTTATCAGAAAATATTGTAAATTACAGTTTGAAAGATATGGAAAAAAAACATTGGATGACTTTAAATATCGATAGGATGTGAAAGCTATACGAGGACGTTTATAAAGATATAAAAACAATAAAAAGAAAATGATAAATAAGACAAATAATATGTTTTATAATAATGCAAACATTTGAAGCAATCAAAAATTCATGCTCTTTTTTAATATTTCTTTTAATATCTGAGCAGAGTTTTATGTTAAGATGTATTGTAGATAAGAGATGAGAAATTCAACTTAGATGCTTTAGATAATTTTTACTATCATGATTTAGAAAAGAAAACAAACTAAAGCATGTAGAATAATGGATAAATATAAAATAAAAAATGATAGAGATCAGAATTGGATATCATAGCGAGGTAGATATAAATTTTATATCTAATTCGATAAATGGCCAAAAATATGTGGATTTAATATATACATACTACTCATATTACCCAGAAAAATTGGATTTTTCATTCTTATTAAGTACAAAATTACGTATTTTTGTTCAAAAATTATAAAAGTTCTGAATTAATTCACTAAAAATCTAATTAGATTTAGCTAGATATATTTACGCAACAGAAAAAACAGTAGAAGTAATTGAAATTGAAAATTATTAAAAAATTGTGTAAAAAATATAATTAAAAAATATCCTTCCTATTGCTTCTTATTCAAATACTCCTAAGTTTATAATACTTCTATTTATTTTGCTTTTATATTCCTTTCCATAATTTTTATAAACCACATTTTATAAAAATGATTTTTAATATAATTACATATGATAGAATTAATAATATATAAAGTATAGAAGTACATATTTTCTTGCGTATATAAAGTATTGATATACATTGAACTTTTAAGTATATCAAAAATGTGAAAATTTGTATAATTTGAATAATTTCGCATCAACTACAAAATGAAATGTGCAAAATACTTTTTTTTGATACAAAATTATAATCGTGACTAAATTTCTAAACGGTACTATATATGTTTTATTTTATTTGTCACTGACATCGAGATGAATTCAACGATCTGTTACACACTGACTTTTTTTTTTTTTTAATGACCTTGAAGAACACGTGTATCTAAACTTACTAGAAGCAGCAGAATTCTCTGTTGTAATTTGAATATTTATTATAACGATGATGACAAAAAATAAAGAAATCAAATAAAAATATGTACTATACAAATAATATTGATTAATAAATTAATGGATTAGTGGGTGTATTAATGAAATTTCGCTTATGTACGAACAAAAAAATTTGTTGTTTTAACTTTGTTCTAATTAGTAGTTGCAACAATTACTGCAATATTAAGCATTATCTCGATATTATTTTTAATAATGCCGAATTAAATTAATATGGATGCACATTAAAAGTTATAAACATTGTTATTTTTTGTTGTTTTAATTTGTTGTCAGCACGCATGATATCGTTAAAAATGAATTCTAATTCTATTATTCTATTATTCTATTCTATAATAATATTATATAATTATATAATAATAATAATATTTATTCTATGATAATTCTATTATTCTATTAATTTTATTCTTAATTTTTATCTTCAGTTATTGAATTGTCAGAGTTGAATTCGTCTTGATGTCAATTATAAGGCTGTGAAATAAAAAATATATAATGCTATTCAAAAAAGTTAATGACTTTGACTTTGTATTAAAGAAAAACATTTTTATAATTAACAATTTACTACAACAAAACAAGCTACACTTCGTAGCTAAAACTGAATAATTTTTATTTACAATATATTTTGATTACGTTAACAAAAGAAGAAAAATATTCAGGAGTAAATTTTATTCCATATAGAGGAATGTGATCCTAAATCGTGATACAATTGGTCAGAGATGCTATAAGCAAAATTCAATAAAAAAAAGAGAATGAAATTTTTCCATGTGATATTTCGTTTTCGAGAAAATCAGATATTCATTTAGTATGCCAAAATACAAAGAACCACATTCTTTTGCATAGTGTAGCTATTCCAACTAGTTATCATTCGAATTTATAAACAATATGAATCAGGTTGAGTATAATTGTAAGGAATGCAGTTAGTTTCAATGTCTTATTTCAATTAAAATTGTTAAAAATGCCTCTCGTGATGTTGATTCGTATTCGACGAACTAAAAAGGACGAATATTAACGTACTTGAATTTTCGATAGATACGCATTTTAGTAATTTCCGAATTTTGTTTATTTCGATATAATTTTCTCTTCAAATGCTTTATTATATCACTAAAAGCAGAAATCAGTTGGGAGAGATTGGAAAAATAATGTATTTTTGCCTAAAAAAAAAAAAATCAAAAGTGTAATATGTTTTTATAATTTTGAGAGATGTTTTCGATCAAAATAACTTAGTAGTTAATTAATTAAATTACAATAGATTTGAGAACTAAGCTATTGTCTTGATCCATTTGTATTATTGTGGTCATTTAACAAATTTACTGCAGCTCGAATACACTGCAGACTCGAATTTCTCGAAAACAAAGCGTTATATGAAAAAATTTGTAGCGGCCTATGATTCCTCAACTACGAGTTTCGAACACTGGCCAGCACAAGCCGCAAGTGGCTGTCCAGTGCTAGGCTGCGCCTAGCGTCGAAGTCCTTAGCGATTTCGATGTTATTAAAACAAGCAGAGTGCGGAACACCGTTAGGATGGGTGCCGTGTCCAGTCTTAGCGGGTAGTTACAAGTGTTCGGGAGTAAGGGGGGAGGGGGGGTCGCTGCCATCAGCCCCACTGATGAGTCTAGGCAACGACTCCGAGAGGAAACGCCGCAACCTTCGCCTTTCTCTTATCTATCCAAATTCTTTGTTCCTTTAATCCATCCATTATCCATCATCACCTCGAAACCCCTTTAAATTTTATTCTCTTTTTTCGATTCATTTTTACATGTAGAATCATCTTTTGACCGGTTATACCATAATTTAGGAAATAAAGTTATAAATAAAATAAATTTTTAATATAATAAAATCAATAATATAATAAATTCTTCATATATTTATGAATTACAATAAATAGTAAATTAGTATAAATAGCAAAAATAACAATTTAATTAATCTTTTTGTATACAAATTTAGTGAGAGTCTCAATGTTAATACGAGTAACGATGCATATAAATTATGTAATTATATAATTATATAAATTATGTAATTTTTTAGGTTATTAGATTTGGCCATGATTGGGATCCGATGTGTATGAAAATGGATGAAGTTCTTTATAATATTGCTGAAAAAGTAAAAAATTTTGCTGTCATTTATCTAGTTGATATTACACAAGTACCTGATTTTAATAAAATGTAAGTTTTAACGTGTAATAAAAAATAAAAATTGTATAGTCTGCTAAATTACAATTATTTAAATTTTTATTAATTAAAATATTAATTAAAATAATAGATTTTAGAGAACATATAAATATGATATTTACAGGTATGAATTGTACGACCCTTGTACAGTTATGTTTTTCTTTCGAAATAAACATATAATGATTGATTTAGGAACTGGAAACAACAATAAAATAAACTGGACATTAGAAGATAAACAAGAAATGATTGATATTATTGAAACAGTTTACAGAGGTGCCAGAAAAGGTAGAGGTTTAGTAGTGTCACCTAAAGATTATTCTACAAAATATCGTTATTAATTAATTTATGGATGAAAGTATTATTTTGTATTAATTGTGAATCTGAGAAAATGTGATATATAACTGAGTTTTAAGAAATAAAGGTACTGTGTAATCATATATAAATATAACACACTATATATATATATATATTTATACAGTTTATTATATTAATATATTTATATATTTAATATATTTATATAGTATACATACATAATATTATAAAAATATTATTATAACTGCACTTCTATATTTTCTATTTTATATTTATTTATAAATAGCAATTATAAATTTATATTATAAACTGTTTAATTTATTTTCTATAAAAGAATCAATAAATTACTTTTGTGAGTAAATTATTTAATATTTAAATCTTCGATAATTATTTAGAAAAGGGGACTCCTTGATAATCTTGAAATATGTTGTCAAGGTTATTATTCTGAACAATTTTTTCCTTTGTACATGTTATCGCCCCTCATCTAGTTACTTTTCGAGATATTTGAAACATAAAAAATTTTATATTTTTAAATAAATTTAAATAAATTTTATATTTATAAAAAAAAGTTTTATATTTTTTAAAGCGAATAATTTACTGATTTCAATAATTTCTAAATTCAATAAATGATATACTTTATATCTTTCATGGACAATTTATTTGTTAAAAATGATTTATTTTATGAATTATTTCCATATTTACCGGTTTTCGTCGACCGAACATTTATGTAACCCAAACTGATGTCGATGGGATGCAAAATCCATACCGGTGGAATCATTCGGCCTATTTCAAATAATTGCATTACTTTTATTACGAAACTATTTTGTAAAATTTGTGTCTCGGTTTCGAGTCGTCAAAAATCCTTATCGTAAACATTGTTTTTATGCGAAATAAAATTATTTGCGAAATTAAACCGAAATCGAAAGTGAAAAGTTTGGAAATTTCGCTGAATTTTTTTGCGTATATAGAGAACATGTATAGAGAAAAGTTATTCAGAATGACGTCGAAAACATATTTCAAGATCATTGAAATCGGTGAGGAGTTTTCTGTTCTAGATGATTAACCTTAATTAATTCTCTTTAGCTTCTTAATTTATTTTGAAAAATATTAATAGTTAATTATCAATATTAACTAAGAAAAAGAAAAGACTAGATAATTAATCCTAAAAATATATTTTTATTAGTTTCATATATCATATTAATTTTTTTTTATATACGTATTTAAATAAAAATAAACACTTAAAGCAAATTGGCACTTTTCACGTAGGACACATGCTAGAATAATAATAATAATAATAAGAATAATAATTTTTATGATAGTTTATAATCTTTATTTTGAGATTTCCTATTTATTTTAAAAATATACTGTCACAAAATCCATAGAAAGGAAACTTTTGAATTATAACAAATTTAATTCAAATATTATTAAAAAAAAAGTATCATGTTATAAATATAAAAAGAATATTTTAAATATTTAATCATGACAATACACAAAGATAATAAAAATATTTTAGTTCTAATTATAGCATATCTTATATTTATTGCATTAATCTTTTATATTAAATCATACATTCTTACTCTATATTACAAGTACACATATAAATTACAATACAAAACAAAGACATATATTTAGAATCACTTATTACATACTTATCTCAAAATTGTGACTAGTGTAGATTTATATTTGAACTTGGATTTTGAATTTTCTAAAAATTGGTACTATTTTTCTAAACTGGGTCCATAGATGGTAGTTTATCTAAAGATATAAAAATTTAAATACTTAAAATGTAAACTAATAGAAAATAAAAATGCAAATAAATATGACACACTTACAATTCTTTAAACAATAGGGATTCTTTAAAACTTGTTTTATACAATTATATATGCAAGCATACTGACTCTAAAAATATAATAAATGTTAATAATGTTTGAATACAAATGCAAAGTTTATGATTTACAATTATTAATAAAAATTACACAGATAATATATGTTATACAGTATATTAATATAAAATATCTTATATTTTCTTATTTTTTTTTGTACCATATTTATCCTGTGATGTCGTAATCTGTATACTATTCTAAAAACATCTAACTTTTTATTATCTCGGAAATGTAAGATTATATCTATAGCTATTAAAGTGCCAGTTCTACCAATTCCTGCATTGTAAAAATATATAACAAGTTTTTATAAAATAATTTAAAATATAAATTAATAACGGGTATTAAAATGCTAAAGTGTATGTTAATTATTACATTGAACTCATATATTTTTACCTGCAATGAATCACAATATATTCTTTATTAGCAATAGCAGTACGACGTACAATCTGACAAAAATTAATCATTGGATCAAAATCCTCTGGAACATCATAATCTGACCTTTGAAATGCAAGTGTGTTATATTTATTTTTTTGTTTACCTATATTTATTATTTATAATTAAAAAAATTAAATGTATAAATACAAATATATTTTATTAACTTTTATAATTTATTTTTAAATCTTATACCTTCTGTAATACTAGTGTTCTTTGTGTATAAGATCTATAATCTAATTCACTTGTACATTTTATAGTCATATTTTCATTAAAAGTTTCTCTAATTGTTGGAAAATACTGATAGTATTTTTCCTACAAAAATTTTAAATTTTGATATGTGTATGTAAGCTGTAATATATTTAGCGCAAAATTCTTACCTTTCCTTTTTCAATTAACTCAGTCAACGTAACTATCACATTGATATTATATTGTTCAAATGTAGTTTCTTCTTTTGGTCCTTGACAAGCTATATATTCATTTTCAACACTGTAGCCCTAAACATATATATGTAATGTAAACAAATAATTGTATGTTTATTTACTTTAATAAAAGATGCACTGATATAATCAGTGTTGGGATCATAACAACCAGTTTAAGAAAAATCATCTGAAAATGTAAATATTTAATAAAATATTTTTTTTATTTAATACAATATCTTTATGATGTAATTAAAATTTTTACATGATAAAATATCAGAATATCTATTTTTTTCTTTATTAGCTTGTAAACAAGCAGTTTTAGTTGGCATTTGTAAATCAACACTAAGAGTTTGAAGTAACTGAAATTCATTGCTTAGTTTTCCAGGGTTATCAATAAGTTATTGACAATGAACTATAAATTTCTTTTTTGAGAATGGTGTGCAAATTGGTGATCCAGACATGTCAGAAAATAGAAATCGTCGTAATATTCTAAAAAAATATATAAATTATTGTTAAATCATTAATTAGTCAAATTTTTTTATAATATATAATTTATCGATATTAATTATTAACTCACCAATTTTAACTCAAAAATAAATTTTTTAAAATATTGTTTACAAAAAAAAATAATATCAAACTATGATATAAATATTTTTAAAATTTTTGTAAAAAAAAAAGTAACAGTCCAATTTTAGTTATTTTACTATTCTATTATTTTACTTCATATATACTTTAATTTCATGTGTTCAATTCTTTATTTAATTGTAGTATATACAGGGTATTCCATTTAAAACGTTTCACGCAATTGTCTCCTAAACTATTTGTTACAGAAAAAATATTTTAAGTAAAACTTATTTTGTTTCGAAAGGGATATCTTTTAGTGGTCACAAATCTTGTCTAGGCGGACTTGCTTCTGAGATATCGAGATGATCTTTATTTTTTCAAATGAAACTAAATAGTTTTCAGATGAATATGTAATCCATTCCATGACGAATTCATTGACCTATCATAGATAAAATACCTTGAAACATTGGAGAGGGTGAAACTATCTTTTAGAAATAAAATAAATTAATGCATTAATGCTCAAAGTCATCATTTCGAATATGAAAGATAAGACAATAACTTCTTACGCTTAACGCAAGTAACTTTTGAAAGGTAGTAAACAAACAATCTTGAATAATCTTGAAATACCAACATATGACGATCAATGAATTCATCATGGATATTTTCTATAATAAATAGTTTAGGATCAATTTTAAATGGGACTTTGTATATAAATTCTAAGTATAATATACAATTTATAATTTACAATTTCGAAACAATTAATATGTAAGTAATGAAATGCTGTGATTAATAAAAAATTATTAGTTATTATACAATATATATTTTAATATTTTACTCTTTGTGGTTCTGTTGTTTTGAATTTCTTTCTTCACAGACCCACAAAAAATATATTATCTTTCACAAATGTGTATATATATTTCTATTCCTTATTTTATTTTCAACTAATAATGCTAACACATTGTAGAAAGTATGTACCTTTTAAAAAATATAACATTAATGTAACAATAATAATATAAATTTATGCAGTATTGCACTAGATATAAATTATTAACAAAAATTTTATGTTTTTATGAATTATATTTGTGAAATTTTGATTAAGAAAATTTTAAAGTAACTAAAAAATAAATTTTACTTACATATGAACATTTGCGAAGATCATTGTTAAGATCATTAATAAGATCATTAATAAGATTGTTGATAAAATTCCCAAGAATAAAATACCAAAAACAACTCCACTAACAAGTATGATATTTATTTCAGCATCTAATATAATTTATGCAATTAGTGATTTGCAGTTTTTAAAATAACAGTATTGCAGTAATTAAATAAAAAATAACAGAAATAAATTAATAAATATGTGGACTAATAAATACTTACTAGTTTTTATTAAGAATGTTGTAGAATCAGAATATCCACCATGAGAGAATGCTCGCATTCTAACATGATACCAAGTATTTGATTTAAGAGAACCATTGCAATAAATTTTTTTATTGTCACGAGATGAAATTTCTTTACAATTTATGTCTTCACCAAGTGTATATGTTACTGCTTTTACCTCTCCGTAATTAATAATAGAATTGGCTGCAAAAATATACATAAAAATTCATATATTCTTAATTAAATTTAAGTATAAATTTAAAAAGTATATCACCTACGATAAAGATCCCACCATAATTTAGTAACCTGATAAGGTATTGTAAAGTCTTATAACATAGCATCTTCCCAAGAAGATATGTTTGGCCATGTATGATCCGTTATGTTAAATCTCATATTTGATATTACAGTCGATTCTTGATACTATAATAGAATAATAAACAATATCACCATTTGTATCAGGGAATAAGGGAAATTGGGAAAAGTCTAATTGTTGTCGTAGATTTACGTGCATTAGTTGAATCTATAGTTATAGATTTTATATAATCTTCATCAGGTTGAGGTGTAACTGAAATATAAATAAATAACATTCTAAAAAATAAAATTTTAATAGACACTATTAACGGTGATTTAATATTTGAAAATATTTTATGAAAATTATTTATGTTACTTGATGTTAATTACATACTACCAGCAGGATATAAAATATGTTGAAATGCTGACATCCCAAAATCTTGGATTTTCTGAACTTTTGTTACCACTTTAAATGTATAATTATATTCTGCTTTCAATTCTTTTAAATTTACTATGATTGCATCATTTTTATAAATGTTATTTGAAATGTATTTCTTAAATGTAAAAAAGTATGGTGTATAATTAGTTCTAATTCCATGTACAAACACATTAAAATATTCCAATATTCCATTTAAAGAACATGTCAAAATAGTGTCCAAAATATTTGTATTATTTTTATTGTTTACAATTAATGAAAAATAAGATATTATTCCTGGAACTGATATATAATAATAGATAATAACATTAATATAACAATAATAGTATAATAGTTTAAAATTAAAATTAGTGGTTCTTGCTTTAATTTTGCTTTATAATTTGTGAATGCTGTTGCATTAAAATTTTCAAAAATAAACGTAGATCCATTAAAATGTTTAATGGTTTTTAAGGCTATTTGCACCAGTCAGGAATAGGGAAACATATTTCTGCTTCAAATACAAGTTCAAATTCAAGTAAATTTTCTGCTAAATATGATGGTGGTTTTCAAAAAAATATAAACTGGGAATATGTTATATTTATAACATTAAGCGAAGGTGCAGATGGTACTAAAATATTAAATAAGAACATCACATGTAGATTAAAGCTATACATTTATTTATGTTTACTTACCATCTTCTAATGTTGTTACATTTATTAATTCACTATTTCCTGCTTCATTAAAAACAAATCCCCAACATATATATGTAGTAAATGGACTGATATTGTTTATCATTGACTTTACAAGATATTCATCTTGAATATTAGAATTTGTAAGTACTTCAGTTTTTCCATTGTTAATTTTGTAACCATGTCCATTTGTCATTGTAGCATTATAAATAGCTTTTAAAGATTTTAAAGTACAATTATTGTTGCCTTTTTCAATATTGAAAATGTTATATTATTATTTGTAACAATTGTTTTTTCCATACGTAATATTGGTGGTTTTTATACTAAATAAGATTTTGATTTAGTTTTATATAATTGTAATTGCAAATAATTAATTTTTTTACTTGTTGCTCCTGTTTGCATAATGGCCATTTTCCCATCGTTATTATCTTCATCTACTGCATTAATGTAAATGAAATATGAAGTACATGCATATAAATCACTTATTGTTATATTTGTTGCAGTTACTTGTTTTGTTGTTGTTTGTGAATCAATAGTAACATGGTAATACTTAATACATTTTGCTCCAATTTCTGGTGTTTGCCAATGAATAAGTACAGAAAATGTATTGGCTTTCACAATTGGATTTTGTGGTTGACTAGATTCTTGTAAAAATGATTTTGTACTCAAATTGTTATTAATTAACAGTTAAAACTTATATGAAAACTAATATAATTATTGAATAACATACTTGGTGAATTTGTCTTCAATGTAATATCAACGCCACTAGATTGTACAAAATATGAAACAACTCATTATCTATTATAAAGAAATATTTCTCACATGATTTCAAATTTAATGAGATATAATTCTCATGTGCAACTAAAATATTATTACAAATATCTTCAAGGCTATGCGTAACTAAATAATTATTTATACATGCTGAAAAATTTTCTGGTGTTTCCAACTTAACATAATTTTGTTAGTAGTAGTATGTGCAACCAATTCTCGAATATCTCCGATTTTAGTAACCAAAAAGAATAAATTAATTGCATGTTATTGTGCTTCTAAAAATAATTTTTATAAAATAACTAAAACGTAAATTTAAATAATTGTATGAAATATTAAATTTTACCATTATAACTGTTGTTCCTGTTACAGTAACTCCAATCGAGTTCAAATTTGTGACTTTCATAATAAATTTATAGTTGCTACACGGCTCTAAATTAGTGATATTATATTGTGTATCTTTTTCTATAATCTTATTTGGAAAATATTGTTGATTTGACAATGAGCATATATCAATAGTATATATAAACGCTTCATTTGTTGTATTATTACAAGGAGGTTCCCATGAAAGAAATATCCATTCTGTACTGATTAAATTAATTGTTAGATTTTGTACGTTCTTTCGATCTATAATATACGGAACAAAAGTAAGTAATAGAATCTTATTTGTATTTAAATATTTTTATATCTAAATAATTCCTTATTGCATGTTATTGATATATTTTTCGGTAAAATTTGATTATTTTTCAATTTAATAGATGAAATACGTTTGAATTTTTGAACAAAATCATTAATTGTTATATTGAAAATCGATATTGTTGTCTTCCAAATCATTCGGCAGTTCATTTTGATCAAATTTCATCGTTTTATTTTGGAATTCCTCCATCTTCACAAATGATTTTAAATTGTTTATTTTTGAAGATACGGCATATTCAATGCAATTAAACGATAAAATTTTCATTGAAACATTTGTCATTTTATTTTGTCCGATGTTGATTAAGTCATTTTCACCAAGCACATAAATGATCTGTAGCGCGTAAATGAACACTTTCAATCGTATTTTTTGTATCATGTTACTTATAAGCCTGCAAATTAAAATAAAGTTTCATTATTGTGCAAAATATTTTAAAAATTGTCAAAATTTTAATAATTTAATGGTTATTATTTTAATAGTTCTCTATTTTAATATAATTAATTACGTTAAATATTTTAATGATATTTTATTATGTGTACTTACTGCCAATTACATTACATTACATTATAATTAACATTACATAATTAAAACGAAACGCGATTAGTGATGTATAATATAATTTAGATTTTTCAAACAGTTATTCCGCATTACGATTGAAGAGAGAATCGATACTGTAATTTTCTCTGATAAATTTAAAACATTTCAATTTATATGTAAAAAATATCGTTTATCAAAACGTTTCATTAATTTCCAAATGAAAAATTTTTATAGTAAATTTTTATAAATAAAGTATTTAGATAAATTATTTCTATATAAATTAATATTTGTTAAATTATTTAATAAGTAAAATATTTTAATTATTTACAGCATTAATAAGTTTTATTTATTTTTCCGTATTTTAAAAGGAGAAAAATAATCTTATATCCAAAATCTAACAATTGGAACATAATTAGACGACGACACTCAGGAGTTAACACATTTCGAGTGTGTATTCGCGTTTCATTTCAGTTAGCCCAAATATATTAAAATATATTATGTGAATTTAATATATCATTATTTCTATATTTGAAATATTCTAACAATTCGAATATTAAAAATAAAACAATGTATGTATATATAATAATTACAATTTTTTTTAATAATACCTTCACAGATTATCATACACAATACGTGACTTCATGATTTTTGAGCTGATCTCACTAAAATGAATTCTTTGTTATTCACTGATAAATTACAAACATATGTTCTACATTTTATCCATGTTTTATCCATTTATTTGAGAAAAAGTTGGTTTATTCAAAACTTCTTTCTATTGACACATAAGAATGAATTTGTAGTTGTAATAAAATTATTGAAGAATTATATACTCAGATCGATAAGATCTGAAAAAGATACGGAGAATTATTTTAAAAACATGATAAGCTAGTTATTTTCTTGATAATCATTATGACGACTTGCCACGCTTTTCATTTACTCTTATAATCTGATGATATTGTTGATATTACTGATAAGAACCTCAAGTTCATTTTAAATTCTCAAAATTCTGCTTTATTTATTACTTTATTAATCAAACATGAGGATAATATTTAATTTGACTTTTTCGAATTTTAATAATTTTTCATTTTATTTTATACTTGTCATGAAAACGTATGTCTTGGAAACTTTATATTTTTATTGTGAGAAATTTATAAAATCACTAAATATAATTGTTATGCAAATGATTGTTATTGAAAAGTTTTAATACCATTTATGATTGTAATTGTATAGTGTGTTAAAAAATTATTTGTTATAGCTTTAGGAGATGATTCTATATCTTTAGATCAATGGAGATTTGTTTAGAAAGTAACCCATAAAGTTGGCCATAAGTATAATTTTTGAAGTGAAACTTTTGTTATTGCATCGTATTTTATTCACTATAGAGAGACAAATTTTCAAAAGAAATATAGAACTCAATTGTTTTTTCGAAAAAAAGAAAGTTAAAGTTTCATTAGTTTTCGAATTCATTTTATTCAATAAATAATGTATTTATATTTTATTGTTAAATGCAGGGAAAATAGCATCTATCCATCACACATATGTAGATCCACTATTATGCATTCCAGTATTTTTCTTTTCTTCTTTCTGTCTCGCTAAATAACCGTGAACTTATATTTCTACATTTTAGCCAAGTTTCTTCTCAAGATTACACATTGATTTATGTATATATAATAAAAATCATAATCTCACGTTTTAATTATTCAATGAATATTATTGTTTCAAATAATAACATTCTTAGAAAGAAAAAAGTTCCGTCTCATCTTTTCAATAATTTTTTCATTTTTCTTTCATTTATACAATTTTAATATTTTTTTTCAAAATACTTTTTCTCATTACAATAAACAAAATACAAAAATACAATAAAAAAGAATTGACCTTGAGAATCATGCTGAAAGTCAATTTTGCAGTCCACTTTTTAAACAGATCTTTACTTTCCAAAATGATGACAAATAAGTTTTTGTCATGCATATATAAACAACTCGTCTGATGTATCTTTCAAATTTAAACTAAACAAAAAAAAATGAACACTAATTTCATCCAAATTCTTGCAATACTTTCAATATAAAAGAAAAAAATATAATTCTACGAACTTTTTATTCACGTATGGTATAAATAAAATAATTAAATCAATTATTTTTAAAATGAATATCATTTATCATACTTAAAATATAACAAAAAATATAACAATCGACTATTACTTAAGAAGATAAAAAAAAAGATACGTAATATATTAAATACAATAATATATAAATTAATTAATCGATTATTATTTAAGATAAAAAAAGATACGTAATATATCAAATATTGAAAATATAATCATCAATAAGATTAGGGGATTAAAAATTATTAATGAATTAAATCCAAAAATACAACTTTTAAGTTGAGAAATCCACTGCTCAAAAGTTATGGCTGTATAAAAGTGAATATTTTTCATGTATTTTATCATTTTAATCATTTACTACAATGTTTTAATGTCACTTCCTGTGTCTCCTTTCAAGGTTATCACCTACTACAGACAAAATTTTCTTTTCGTTTATGATTTTTCGAAAATACCCATACTTCGAATTGGAAATATTAAAAATAAATAAAAACAATGTGAGGATCTTTGAAAATTAAAATCTATGTTAAGATCCAAAATTTGATTAGAAATTAGATTAGTTACATTTGGAATAGTTTAAACCAGCTGTTATGCTGTAAGGCGCTCTCAACACATATCAATACGATATTGCCTCAGTTCTAAATGCAAAATTTTTGATCTTAAAATCCTCTTTCTGCAAAATGAACCTATTTTCAACATTTTAGCAAATTAACATAGATTATATTATATTATTTAGAATATTAATGTCTTCGAAAATTTAGTCCTTGAATCAATCTTTGGTTTCAGCAACAACAAAATATACTATAAAGTAAATTTACATTTATATAATTTTCTTTTAATTAAATGTTACATACAATTACAATATATTGTATTAAAATATAAAAAAATTTTAATAAATGCAGAATTTGTATGGTATTCAATAAGATAATTATAATTGAAATTTTTTTACAATAAATTATAACGTACATAAATTTTTGCTTCTGTTTTATTTTTTCATTGTACATCAATGGTACTTGTATTAATTGGATTAGTACAATCTTTGAGGAGGTCCCATAGAAGATTTAATATGAAGAGAACGCACATTTTGCCAATGTTTTTTTAACAATGAAACCAAGAAATTAATCGAAAGATGTACATTTTGTACCAATTCATCTGGTGTCATTTCCACGTGTCCTACAGCCACTGATAAACATAATACCTGAAAAAATATTTATCAAATTACACACGAATGTTATAATTAATGCGTTCCGACAATTTTGAATTTATTGCAATAAATTTTTTAAATCAAGGTTTTATAATATTTCGTGGTAAACACTAGTCATTTTCCCTTCTGCATTGACCATTTGACTCAATTATCTTTTGTTCAGTTCTACATTTTAAAAATACGTGCATTTTTATTAAGAGCAATATCTTTTAAATTCTAAAATATACTAAAGTAAACTGTAAAGTATTTTATAAAGAGTATTTTTTATCTACATTAGATACTTGAAGCAAACAATTTATCTAAGATAAGAATTAAGTAATTAACCCTTTGTACTCGAGGCGACTTTCTCAACAATGTGAATTACATTACGTTATATTTCGTCGAATCCAAGAGGCATTGATAACAATATATATACATGAATAGATTATTTAGCTCCATGTATAATCTTAACATGTTGATTGCTCAGCGTAAATCGAGTAGGTTTTTTGCGAAGCCACGAATTCAGTCTTAACTTTACTCCTTAAGCATTCTATTGTTTTTTCTTATTTTTTTTTAAGTGACATAGTGCTTCAGAGTTAGCGTGTCAAATTATAAGTTTTTACACATTTTTGCATTCCTCGAGTATAAACCATTTAGAATTCAATAACGAGACCTTTAAATCTTAGTATTGTTTAAAATGTTTTCTAATATATTGCAAATAACTATTAAAGTACTATATATTTTCATGTAAATATTATTACTTCTTCAAAATAATTTAATAATTTACTACATTATTATTATATTGTTATTTGATAATTTAATTTGGTTAATTTAAAAATAATTTACTATTAAAAACTAATTTTTTTAAATTAAATATTACATTTTTTCTATTAACCAGTTAGCTGTGGCGCTCCCTTTTGTGAACGCGCACCTATATGTGTCGCCAAAATCGAGCGATGACGAGTATACTCGTCGATCACAGAGTAAGTGTCGCTGTTAAGATATTGGATCAAAAAAATGGGTTTATTTTATAAAATTGACGTCCCATTATTTTTTTTGTATAATATATATGAATTCAAACAAATAATATCTAATAGATGGAGAAATATTTTTTTATAATACTTTTTAAGTCTTTTTCTTGCTGTAGAGTACGCTACGATAATGCCATCGCTCATGTCCACTCCACCCATTTTCTTATTATGGTCTATCACTATCTCTGGTTTTTTTGTTATCATTTTCCTTTTCTAATAGGCATTTTTATCAAATCTGAGGAAATGCCAGTCTTATTTTTTCTAATAGTGCCAACCACGTCCGTCTTATGGCTGCATAGTTTTTCAATCAATGGAATGCTAGTGTACCAGTTGTCTAAATATAATCTATATTCACGATCTAAAAGATCGCTACATAACTGTAGCACAATACGTACAGAAATATTGAACTCTAAATAACGCTGGTCATACTCTGTCTCTTTTCCGGTATATACACGAAAATTCCAAATATATCCCGATTCACTTTCGCATAAAACAAAAAATTTGATACCGAATCGACTTCTTTTTGACGCTAACATCTAAAAAACGTTGTCATCGCACATAAATAAATTGGTTATGCGAACTGATAAGCTGTTTCAGCCGGTGCATACGGGGCGCATGAGTTTATCTCAAATTATTTGTATTTTTCATTTGTTTGTTTTACTCCGGTCTGGTCTCAAAATATTCTAAACATCTTGAAATTTGAGAATATGTTTTGTTTTTCTCAAAAATTACAATTTAAATAGACAATGGTCACTAGTTTATACGCATGACGAGTATACTCGTCAATACACAAAATCGTGCCACTTCTCCATGACGAGTATACTCGTCAATCACAGTTAATTGGTTAATGCCTTAAAATTTAACCCTTTCGCTATGGTAGTGTGCTCCGCCGAAGTGACACCGTTGACCGTGCCTCCGGAGTAGCGGCACTGAACGGAGCACTGCGCCGAAAAATGTGCATGTTGCGCTTAGGTAAACTGGTGTTCGGACTTATATCTTTCGGTGCAGCCTCGTCATTCTCCGGATCGTACGATTCTTTAAGTGTTATACAACAACATATTTTGAGATTTTGCAATTATTATCAATAAAAATATATTTAAATATAAACAATGCATGTTTATATTTCACTTGTTTAAAACAAATGTGAACAAACCAGAGAATGAGACAAGTGTGATCGATGTGCAGTATGCGTAAAAATAAAAACATCGCGGGTCTCATGGTCAAGTGGTTGACGTCGTCTATAGACGACGCTCGTACACACCGGTCGTCGCGCGGATGTCGTCTATAGGCGACGCTCATAGCGAAAGGGTTAAAAATAAAATCGCGATTCTATGTGGATGACACGACCCCAATGGAAACTTGACTCATCCAGATGTGTCAATCAACATGTTAATATACGATCTCTTTCTTGTAGTTTAAAATTATGTTCTTGAAACAGCTTTCGGCATAATTCTGGGTGAACATCTTTTTCAAATACAGTTTACCATATCTGCAAGTTTTGGAGCAGGATTCCTTTTTATTTCAGAGATAATTATTTTTCCTTTGCGACGCGTTTTTTTCGGGTGATTTTTACGAGCTTCTTTGCAAGGTTTCCTCCAATTATTCTATTTTTAATAATGTAACGCACTGTCGAATTACTTCTAAGAAAATTATCTGTTATTTCTTTGTACGATTTTCCTTCTTGATGAAGTTTCACTATTAATTCCTACTCGCACTTTTTTGTTTCAAATTTTTTTGAATTTATAGTATATATTAGGGCACATGTGCAGGCGCCCGGAATTTCGGGTTGGGTTGGGCCCTGAATGTTCGCAAAGTTCGGGTACCAGAAAGTGAAGTCAAGTCAAGTTTTTTGGGATCCCAAAAAATTATAATATTTATGTATCCGAATTTAATAAAGACGGCTTGGACAGTATTGTACTATATGCAAAGGAAAAAATGTACAAAATGTCGAATTTTATAACATATTTGACAAAAATCATTGAAACTAATAAGATGTCCGCTTTCTGAACAATTACTATATTACGTAGTATAATTTTGTATTTTATTTTATAGCAAAAATTTATGTTAATATAACAAGTATGTAATAAAATGTACCTTTTTCATTTGGAATTTAATTGTAGCTTTCACCTCATCAATTTTTCCTACCATTGATTCTTGATGAGAGAGAAGACCAGGGAATTTGCCAGCTTTGTTGAGACCAGGACCAAGAATACGTGGAATTTGTTTTATCAAGGATTCACTAGCTAAGAAGGCATCATATTTTTTAGCTACAAAAAGCATATACAAGTTAATTATAAGACAAGAATATAACAAAATTAATTTAAAAAATGTTTCAGCACGGATTGAGATACGAAGTAATGAAATACAACGTCCTCACCAAGTGAAGAATTTAATTTTCTTCCATTAGACGACCACTACTACAAATTATAAATTAGCAATGGTGCTTTTTGGAAGGGATAAAGAAAAAAATTAAATATACAAAATAAAAAATTTCAAATTACCTAGTTTCTTTACAAGTTTTTTATTCTTATTTAATTTTTTTAACGCTTCTGCATCCATATATGGAATATTATTAGCTTTAGCTTCATCACAATGCTGTTGATCTCCCAAAACACAAACTTGCATCTTTGGTCTTGGAATATTTTTTAACCTTTAAGACACAAATGGCATGCATAATATTATATGTTTATTATAATTATTCAAAAGTGAAAATATAATTATCAATATTCTCAGTAATATATTATAACCACATAAATTATTCAGATAATACATGCAAAGTGGTTCAACATCATTGAAGATTGGTTTTCAATAATTGAATTGACTGAATAATTGTCACAGTCAAATGTTAACTTACCCGCAGGATCACAAGTCATGATCCTGTGATAATTATAAAGGTAAAAAACCTCCCCAATTTATTTAAGACCTTGGGTGAAGGTCCGCTAGATGAAATCTAGCTTCCTGAGTATGCATGAAGTAATCTTTTCGGATGTTTGTTAAAAAGAAAAAATGAAAAGAAAAAAAGAAAAAAAAGAATGAAGTAGATTTTATAGTAATTATTAGGAACCGAAAAGAATCCTCAATGTCAGGTAGAAACATACTTGACGGTGCCTGAGAAACGTTTATCCTTTTGTGGATCATAATTCTTCAAGCCAATTTGGAGTTCCACTGTTTCTAAGAACTTCCTTTTCTTATCTTGTGAATGTTGGAGAACAGCATTCACGCATTCATAGAGAGTGTCACGTGATACTTTGGACCTATTGATTACAATTATCATTACAATCAAGACTTAAATTTAAAGCAATTATTACTACATAGTTCAATTTATATTGGTTATAAATAAAAAAGTTAATCTTAAGAATGAGAAACATGAAATATAAGATAAAGATAAACATTTTTAGCTGATTCATTAATACTAGTGTATTTTTTATGCACAATGAAATTTTTTATAATTAAGAAATAAGCTATAACAAACATTTTTGTACATAAACTTTCTTCATTGTATTGATGGTACATAAACAATACCTACTTTTTTATTTAATATCTTTTTATTTAATATTCTACTGTAATATCAAATTACTATAAAATATAGCACAAAAAGAATTGAATATATAATGGAAACAAAATATTTATTTATATCTATGAAATACTTAAAATTCACTTCATTACAGTTTTTCAAACATACCTAAAAAATTATAATAGTATAATTAATACAATAATAAAAACTGGTACAATATGTCCAAAAATTGATACATATAAATATATTAAGCAATGCTTATTTTTAAAAAATATAAGTAATTATATTAAGAGAACATATTAACATAAGTATTATTAATAACATTAAAGAAATAAAATTTTAGATTTTTAAAATATAAGAAGATTAAATACTTACGTCATTGTACTTCTTCACGATGATTTAAGGTAAACAACCAACTTAGAGTCTGGCTAAAACCAGAAAGAAAGAAGAGTATACATGTAAGCAAGCAAAACCAGTGAAAGCAATTATTTGCTAGATAGGATTACGTCTATCAATATTAAGATCTTGATTTAGTGTCTAAAATTATCACAGATGGCGATACACTTTTATGTGAACTCGGCTTTATAGATATGTATATTTAAAATGAAATTTGATATCGTTTGTACATATACGAAATGTAAAACATAGTTTGCGTATCATTAAAAAATTTTATTATAATAGCTTGTTAAAAAATTTAATAATATACAGATTAGTGGATGATACATGTAACAAAAAGAAAGTGTTCAAAAAAGTCCAATAGGAAGAGTATCCTATTAGAAAATTTAATTGTTGGAGATTAGATTAAATTAGATTTCAATGGAGCTACGTAAGTATAATCTTAAAGGAATAAATTTTAATAAATTCAGTTTCATACGAGAATATGATATACTGAATATATATATATTCACATGGCGTTTTTTATAATGGTGCGTTTAAATCAAACGAACGAATGCTCGTTTACTCTCTTTTCATTACTTCTCGCAGATTTATTATATTAACACTCGTAATGATATAAATAAAAATATAAATTTAATCAAAGGCGGACGAGCACTCATTCGTTTGATGTAAATTATGAGATACAAATATAGTATTGGCCACGAGATATAAATGTATAGTATTGGTGTCGTATCGTAATACTAATTTGTGTATCTCGAAAGTCTCAATCGTTGGCTATACTTTTCATATGAAATCGAAATATTGAAAAAAATTAAGTTAATTCATATAGGAGAAGGGACTCATATTTAACATAAAAAATGTATTATTCAACAACGATATGATATATTGGGATAACTTTGAAGTATTTTAAATAGTGTATAAAGTTTCTTTTTCTTATTTATTAATGTCTTACTATTAGAAAAATGAATCCAGATGAACATGAATGTTTCTTAAAAATTTTTTTTTTTAATAACTCATTTATCTAAAATAAATAAAATTTCAAACTCGTGCATTTAATAAGTTTTCGTTTAAGAATATATACATATTTGAGAAGAAATTATATTTTTAATCGACAAAGATTGATAGATACAACTAATCGATACAGAGAATATAGAGAATACACATAAGTATTTTATATATACAGGGTGTCCTATATAAAGCTAACGACTCAATTTTTTCTTAAACTATTCGTTATAGAGAAAAATGTTCTAAATAAAATTTATATTGTTTCGAGGGGAACGTCTCAGTGGCCACAAATCTTGTCTAGATGGTCACGCTTTCAATATTTCAAAATGACCTTTAAATTTTTGAGTTCACAGTTTTGTATTTGATGTCAAGAAAAATTTAAGCAAGATAATGTTAATGTTCTAAGATCATTCAACGCCGCTCAAAGCTTGAGGCTAGAGATTATTCCTTATCTACATATGATATTCGAAGTGATCTTGGGTCTCACTGATTTATTCTGTCCCTAAATGACAGAAAAATTATATAAGGTACACTTGCTCATATTACTCCCGAAACATTGGAAAGCGTGCAATTGTTGTTTAGGGACAGATAAAGCAGTGTACTGACACCCAAGATTACTATTTTGAATACATAGATAAGGAACAGTGTCTGGATGCTCAATGAAGATAAGCTTTGAGCGGCGTTAAATGAACTTGAATGACTTCGGTACACCAACATTATCTAGGTCGCTGAATTCGTCTTTATGTCAGCTATAAGACTGTACTCGAAAATATACACTTCCATTTTAAAAAAACAAAGGTCACCTTGAAATCTCCTTGAAGCATGACCACCTAGACAAGATTTGTGGTCATCATAAGACGTTCCTCTCGAAACAACATAAGTTTTGAAAATTTTTCTCTGTAGCGAATAATTTAAAAAGAAATTGCGTGGTTAGCTTCATATGAAACATTCTGAGTATCATAATCTCCGTGTGAAACTAGCTTAATAAGAAAATCATAAATTTTGCTAATAGCATCTTATTCTTTTGTTAATTTGGGTTTTGTACATTCTCTCCTTACAGACATATGTCGAATATTAAACTTAGTCGAGTTATATACAAATACTACGAAACTATAAAAACGGAATTTTCATTTAATATTATTTTTCGCTAACTTTTTATATTTTGAGTAATTAATATAGCAAGTTATAAGTACTTTATAATAAAGATTATATTTATATTCTATAAATATATTCTTATATTCTATAGTAATATATTTCAATATGTTGTATTTCATTTTTACCAACGAAAATATTCGTCACGGTGTCTACCTATAACTAGCGACTTCACTTAGTCAAAATATGGATAGAAGAAATATGGCATCGTACTGATCTGTCAAAAATACTAAAAATGCTCAACTTTATAGACGTATAACTTTTCAACCAATGGATTCCTCGCTTTAAAACTCACATTTTTGGTTGAAATTTGTCAAAATCTACCAATTAAAATAAAAAAAAAGGTTATAATTTTTGATCTCTTAAAATAAAAATTAATTTAATATTTAATATTTCCTAATGACATAAATTGAGGATGACATATAAAGTGGGTGGTCTTGTTGAGTATCTCACTAATAATAATATCGATGAATAAATCAGTGATTTGATTTACTTTACATATAATAAAATAAATAAATAAATAAAGTAATAGATAAAAACATTTTAAGAAGCAATTAAATATATTTTTATAATTATTATTATATTAATATATTAATTATTTATAGTTTTTTCTTGTGATACATAACATATTTTCTAATATATAAATTTGTTATCATTATTGAAATTAAGTTAGTTATTAAACATTATCTTGTTTAAATATCATAAACTAATGTTTTATTTATAGTCAAAGATGTGTCCAGCACTTTTAGAAAACGAAGAACGATGTTTTGGTGGAATGACATTTTTTGCCCAAAGTCATCCTGTTGAAGTTTGCGGTAGTAATGGTTTACCTCTTACACCAAATTCAATAACTATATATGGAAAATCTCAATTTCTAAAAACTATTTATCATCCAAATTTATCTACATATCTTGACATAATTAGGAGTAAACATGGTGAAGACTACTATATTTAAAAATTGAGAAATTTAAAATATTCTATATAATTATCTAATTAAAATTAACCTATTTTAGAACGGATAGTAGTTGTCGCAGAATATAATGGAGATCCGTTAAATAGCAAAAAGAATGTAAATACAGATGATATTCTAAAAATAGCATTTCAATGCTTGTTAGGTTTACAATATATGAACAAGTTAGGCCTAGTGCATAGACATCTAAGTCCTGAAAATATATTATTTAATAAGAGTGGAAATGTACAATTATATAATTTTGGCCTATATTTCATGACAGATTGTGGGAAAAATGTATCTTTTCCTATTGGGTACGTAGTATAATACAAGATTTATTTTAATAAAATTTAATTCTGACTGAATATTTGATAAAAATAAGAGTTTATTTAAATACATATTGCAATTTTTCATTAGTTACCCAAAGTATACAGCTCCTGAAGTGTTTTTGAGTTCTGGTGTTAGTAGTCCAAAAGTAGATTCCTGGTCTTTAGGCATGATTATTGCAGAATTGTTACTAACAAAATCAATATGGTCAGGTGTAAAATTATCTCAGTGTTTGCGGAAAGTTCTTAGTCTAATACATTGTGAAACTTCTGTATTTGAACGTCTTGCAAGAGAAATTAATTGTTATAATATTTACAAGGTATAATTTTTTATAATCTCCATATATCATTATATAGAATAGAGTTTAATAGTTAAACTTTTTCAACATATTAAGCAAGTAAATATTATATAAACATATATTATTTAAAGATTTATTAAAAACTTATAACAAAAGTATGAAATACAAAGGAAATAATAATAGGCTTGTGATTATTATGTTAGAGATGAAAGTAGATTCATAAGATTATGTTAATGTTCATTGTTTCTGACAATATAATAATGACAACAATAAGAAATTGAATTTATTATTCTACAAAACTTTTGATGGACTAATTAATTCAAGTTTATTATATATTAATTTAAATTATTAAACTATGTAAAACATATTTTTCTTTTTTAAAATTTACGCATAAAAGTTCAATAAAATTAGGGCAATATTAGAAGCAGTATTGTTCTGTTTGTATTTCATGCTTTAATTATAATTTTTTAATAAAATTTTAAATTATCTGTATTTATATAATATTTTTTGTTCAATTATACCCATAAAACATATACTGATAGTTTGATCATTAAATTCTAGTACATTATATGTATTTTGTATTTATTATTGTTCTAGGATTTGCCTGATAAAGTAAAAGAATTTGTAGATTGCTGCCTTCAAATTCACCCTTTAAAACGTAAAATACCAGAAGAGCTATTGAAGTTACCTATATTTGAAAAATTTTTGTTACAAAATGAGAAAGAAATAGAAAAAAATTTATATAGGAATATTATTGTTAGGAAAATGGATGAATTATATTATTTATGGCAATTAGCAGGAGGAGATATTACTGTTGAGTTAAAGAAACAAGGACTTATCAGATCAAGACCACCCATTTTGTCTATTCCAAAGTAATTATAAAAATTTTATATCATATTCTGCGAAAAAGAAACACAATTTATTAATGTTCTTTTTAGTTTAGTAATACTTTTAGGTCAAATGTTTGGCAGAAGAGATACAGCAGGATTATTTGATTTACGTGTTGTTAAAATTCCTCTTGATACACTACATCAACGTTTATCTCATATTCCATATATAGCTAATTATCCGTGGTTAACAGATCAGTAAGTGTAATAAAGATAAATGTAAATTTTGCTTTTTTTCTTTCGATCTTATATAATTCATCTGTGAAATGTTTTACAGAATGCGTGTTCAATCACAAGAAGAGCTGATAGATGCTGCTTCTCAATTGCCTTTAATTATAAGAGAAAGAGATACGGAATACCAATTTTATAGAATTGTTTTATATGATAGATTATTACAGGTGATTATATTAGTGTTAATATTTAATATTTAGTTTGATACTGATGTTAATATTTTATATATGTATATTATACATATTATACATATATAGATTACTAAAGATAATTCTGTTATTTTAATCTTTTTGCATTGAAGAACAAAGTTGTTTATTCCACAGTGTCGTTCATATAATAGATTACCGTACTTTAAATTATTTCATACACAAAAAAAAGTTATAAAAACAAAATATTTTCTTTATTTAACATTGCTAATCTCTGTCATATCTCTTATAAATTGACGAAATGTTAGACAAAATATCTAATGAGATGTTTTATTTGTAAGGAAGGAAAAGTTAAATGTTTTTTAAGTTCATAATTCATAATTCATAATTCATAATCATAAATTTATAACATTCATAATCATAAATTTATTGATAATTACAAAAATGGAATTTTCTCAGGAAATTTGAAAATATTTTTTCTTTCTTAATGTATTGTAATAAAATATTTTAATAAAACTATCAATTGATAAAGTTATAACACATTGATCTATTGATGAAGCTATATATTGATAAAACTATAACATATTTTGATAAAATTATTCTTATATTAACATAATTATAATTTATTTCGATAAACTGTGTTAGCCAAGGAATATTCAATTTTTATTTGATTTTGGAATCAGTATCCATTTTATATTTCAAATACTTCTATAATTTAAGATTGTAATTCATTTCTTTAAGCAAATTACTTTTTTTTGTAATAAGTAAATTGGCTGATAATATAAATTTTTATACAATCTAGAAGTTAATTTCTTAATCATTAGGAAGACATGTATTGCATGGCTTAACATCTATAAATATAAAATTATATATAAAATTATATTATGCTTATGTATATATATTTACTTATGTATATTGATAATTTAGGTTTATCCAATTACACGAGAAGCAATAATTGAAGAAGCACACAAAGATATACCTCCACCCGTTAGAGGAGCTGTATGGGCAGCATTACTTGGTATCACTGGCGATATTCAGAAATATTACGATATGATTGATAAAGAAACACCTACTCATACAGATCGACAAGTAATTCATCATTAAATTACATTACAATGGAATTTTTATCTTTATGTTTTAATTTATTAACAATATTTTAGATAGAGGTAGATATACCAAGATGTCATCAATATAGTGAGTTATTATCATCTGGTGCTGGTCATGAGAGATTACAAAGATTGCTCAAAGCATGGGTTCGAAATAATCCTCATTATGTTTATTGGCAAGGATTAGATTCATTAACAGCTCCATTTCTATATCTTAATTTTAATAATGAAGGTAACAGATATATTATTTTAATACTATTTTTATAATGTACTAATTTTATTGCCATTTCTCTTTTAGCTAGAGCATTTGAATGTCTGTCTAAATTTATACCAAAGTATCTTCATAAATTTTTTCTGAAAGATAATTCTGCTATTATACATGAATATTTAGGAAAATTTTCACAAATCATAGCTTTTCATGATCCTCAATTAGCTAATCATCTTAGATCAATTAACTTTGTATTAGAATTATTTGCTATTCCGTGGTTTTTAACAATGTTTTCACGTAAGTCATGTAGTATTACTATTTGAATTATGTAAAATTGTTTATATGATAAATTTTTCTATTTTGATGTTGTTGATTGTTGTATATATTTAAATCTTTTTATTTTAGATGTGTTTCCACTTCACAAAATACTTCATTTATGGGATAAACTTTTACTGGGAGATTCTTCATTTCCACTTTTAGTTGGACTAGCAATATTGAAACAATTACGAGATTCCCTTTTAACTTCCGGTTTCAATGAATGTATCCTTTTATTTTCTGATCTTCCTGAAATTGACATCGAATTATGTGTTAAAGATTCTATGATGATGTACCAAAATACACCACCTAGTATTACTTATAGAAAACATCAATTTAATCAACCAAAGGTAGAGATATAAATTTTTATATTTTTTTTAATAATTTATTGTTATAAGTACAAATTTAGAAAGAAAGATATTGCGTTATAGGATGTAAATTGGTTAGAACCAGAACCTGGTACTGAAAAGATGCCAAGAATTTGTGTTGATGACTTTTTAGACTTATTAGATAATAGTCCTGATAGATTAATAGCTGTAGATATACGTAATAATATACAGTAAGTAACTTATCTGTAAAAGAAATAATTATTAAATCATTCTAAATCACTTTGATAATTATTTTTTCACATAGATTTGAAAGAGGTGCTGTAGTAGGCAGTATTAACATTCCATTTACAAGTGTACAACTTTCTTTAACTCATATCGAAACTCTTGGACCACATGCAAAACCACTTGTAGAAAATAAAAATAGTATTGTTGTAATTATTGGACCTCATGATCAAAATAATGCATTGGTAAATAATACATTGTAAAATTTGATTTGTTCAAAATGAAATTAAAATATCCTTTATAGTTTACAGATTTTCTGATAAAATGTGGAGTTGTGGGTGTATGTTCTTTACAAGGAGGAATTTCTGCCTTACGGATAAAATCTCCAAACATTATAGTAGTACCGCGATAAAAGTATGTAATTGCTACATCTTTTAGTATAATAAATTTACATCAACATACTTGGAAATTATTCGATTTATATTATATATATTAACTTATATATATTATAGAGTATTCTAGTATTGATACAATCAGGGAAGGAATGAGTTTAGAAAAGAAATCGAAAAGAAAGAATAAGATTTTTTCGTTTAAAGTTTTGTCGAGAAAATCAAGTTAAAAAATTTATTAAATTTTGAATTTAGTCAACTCTAGACGTGATAGAAAAAAATAATTAATAGGAGGTTATTCTACTTGTATAATCGAAAATGTAGAATAACATTTTTTTGGATGCTCCGTTTTCGAGAAAATCGAGTTTAAAAATTTATCAAATACGTGTACCAAGGCAATTTTTAAGGAAAAATATTCAAAGTCTATTTTCTTGAAAATGGAACTTTTGAAAAATTTTTATTCTTCATCTTTATTTTTACATTTAGAATAATCTCCTATTAATTTTATTTTTCTATTACTGAATTAGCCAAATTTCAATATGTTTGATAAATTTTCAAATTCGATTTTCCCGAAAATGAAGTATCTTACAAAAAAATTTTATTCTTCATTTTCGACTTATTTTCTCATATACAATCATTTCCTTCTCGCTTTACTGATAGGACATCCTGTGCGTGCGTGCATGCGTGCATCATAAAAAAATAAGAAAAAATATAGAAAATTTTGTTATTTTAATTCTAATTTTTGAGGAAATCAAACAATATTTAAAAAAAATAGAATAAATTTAGACCACATTACTGATCGAGATAAAATTCGGGTGGTATTAGAAGAGATATAAGAGGGTGCTAAAATTTTAATTCCTAACGATATAAATTCTCTATATTGCTAGATTCTTTTTATATAACTATCGTATCGTTTCCCACTTTTTTTTAAAAATTATAATTGTATATAATTATATTAATATATAATATGTTACATATTAATATATAATTATATTTAGAGTCTTCTACGCCCCTCATAACATTCTAAATTTCATCTCAATCGGTCATTCGGAATAATATTCATACATTTTTTATAGAATGTTTCCTTTCTGAAAAAATTAAATTTAAATATTTACCAATATATACATATAAGTGAACTGAATTATATCTAAACTTTATTTTTTTGAAAAATAAAGAACCGCCTCAAACGGGGAAATTTTATTGTTAATCTTAAAGAAGTTTTTTTTTTATTTTTTGTTCATTCTCAAATAATCTGCTGATTGTATCTGCTTGTATTAGTCTAATTTACATGTACTAAATAAATTTTCAAATTTGATTTTTTCAAGAACTAATTTTTTAATTCTATTTTATTATAATTTTTTAAATTCTATTTTTTTTATCTTCTTATAAGAATCATTGCATGTATGTTTGTATATAATTTTTCATTATACTCCTACATACTGTAATATTTTATTTCATTATATTATTTGTATAGTATTATTAACTTAAATAACTGTTAAATATTATAACAATATTATACTATACGTATATCTTTCTAATATTGAGATTATAAACGATAATAGTAAGTATAAAATATGTATTACATTAATTAAAAGAATTAAATTTTTATTATACTCTATGTATAAAGTAAGCCATATCCTCATTTGCTTTAGATCGTTACCATAGTAACATAGTCAAAACATTAGAATTTTAGCATAAAGATTTCATTTACAGTTCAGTTATAGCTATTCTGATTGTTTAAATTCATTTATATGGAAAGTAATATTAATTAATTATATATTAAAGTAAGTAAAATTAACATGGAAAGTAATATTTCTCCAACTCTTCAAAAGTGGATAAAAAGGTGTTTGAAAGAAGAATTTGAAACGAATATACAAGAGTCATTGAGGAAAAATGTGGATAATATAAATATTTCTCGAAAAATTGTTCATTCAAAAGAAATGGCCGTTTTAGTAAATTCTATAAGAACTACAATCATTGAACAATCTGCTTCAATATCTGCATCAACTTTAATTTCTGATTCACGGTCACAATCATCCTTCTCTTGCATCAGTGATCAAACAAGTGAAGATTGGAATTCTCCAGTAAATAACAATGAATCTTATAATATTATTCTTGATAAAATTAATCAAAATAAACCTGTTCATGTAAGATTAGCTGGTTATGAAATTTTATTAAAAAGTGAGCTATCAAATCTAAATACTAATCCCATATGGGATTCACTTCAAAAAGCTCTGCTAGATGGTCTGATAGATGAAAGTAGGCCTATTTTTGAAGCAAGTTTGCAAGTACATGCAAAATTGCTCACTTGTTTACAATCGTATGATGTATGTATTAATTTATTGAATGCTTTTAATACTCAATATTATTCACAAAAGACATTTGAAATTTTACCTACATTAATTTCTGGAATTAATTTTAAATTCTTTCTCCATGAAAGAATATTTCGAATTATACATCTAATAATTTGTTATCATGAAGAAAAGTTAAGAAGTGCAAGAAATCCTGATAAAACTATAGAAGAATTAATAGAGAAATTTATAATGTTTTTGAGTACACATGAATTTAAAAGTGTAACACAATCAAAAACATTAAATATACTCAATATTATTTCTGTGTTAGAACCACGTGCTGATTGGAGTAGAAAATGGATTGTTAGTCTTGCTACTAGAAAAATGTTTTTAACTGCTTTGGGGAGATCGCCAAATTTATTACAGCAAATAATGAATTATGTACATAAAGGATTGGAAGAACCTCCTCATTCTATAGCAGTGTCTATTTATGATGATCCAATGGAAGTTATTATTAATGGGCATACAGTAGAAACAGTAACTTATCTTCATTGTTTATGTTTCATTTCTGAACTTTGTGCTTATGAAGCAGGACGTGAACTTTTAATAGAAAATACATTCGACATTCCATTTTCAGTTTCTGAATTTTTAACTGCTTCCTTGAGAGCTTTGAATAAATTATCTACAGAGACATTAAACAATGTATATGATGTTTCTTGTTATGCTTTACAATTTATTTTAGACAAGTCAATTACATTATATAATGATGAATTTTATCATATTGCGCTGTGTCACTTATCATCTTTTTCTGAAAATAACATTACTATATGGCCACATACATTAAATATTATCCTACGTATGTTAGACACAGCAGATGGTTCTGCATTTCTTATCTCGGAATGCAAAGAACATACAGTAAATTTTGAAAATAATATATCAAAATGTCCAGCTATGTTTATTATAATAATAGCGTCGAATATGTTACAACAACCTCTTTCTATAATGAATATAGAATATCTTATTAAATTATTTGAAGTAATACAAAAGTTATTTGATGTATTTGATGCATATGAAATAGTACAGTGTAAAATAGAAAAAGAATTTTATCCAGCTATATCATACTTTTATAAGAAATTGGATAAATCTTATTTTGAAAATGAAAATAAAACTCAACAAATAAATAGGTAATTTACATACATACAATATAATATACATATATAATATAAATTAATTATAGTACTAAGAAAGCAAAATTTTATTTATAGTACAGTTAATGCATTATTACTCAAAATGGTATCTATACCATTTGGATTGAAAGGTCTTGTTCAAGAATCATCAGTATTTCAAGAACTAATTGAAGGATCTATTGCACCTTTAAAAATGTCGTGGGCATCAATTGAAGTAGTTAATTTTGTATCATCTGCTGCTTTTTTCCATTTGGGGTACAATGTAATTGCTAATCTTGCACCTCATGTTTTATCTACCTTACTCGCAGAAACATGTAAAATACTAGAAGATCCATATCATTTTTACGATCCATGGGATCATACAAATGTTCAGAAATTTTTACACATACTAACAATTTTTTCTCTTAACTTTAAGTGTAAGAATAATGACAAAACGTTTTTATTATATATTATTATAACTTGAATTTACTGTTATAAATTATTTATTTTCCATATACAGGTTTTTGTGCATTCATGACAAATGGTCAAGAGTTATATAATGAAGAACATAATTATCCACTTAATTTATCAGAATTATTTAATGATTCAATAAATCCTGACTCAAATTATCATTATTTAGGACTTTTATCGTTAGATATTGTAATATGGAATTTGAACATTTGTTTATATCTATTAGAATTACTAAATTTTCAGGTTAGTATATGTATATTTTTTGAAATTAAAATATTTAATTTTTCTTTCATATTTTTATGATGTAATTTTTTTAGAACATTTTATTAGGATTTCTAAATTTCAATATAGAAATTATAAATGAAGAAAAAAATATAAAATATATTGATAATTGTACTTTGATACGTCATAAGATTATATCCAAAACATATTTTATTGAGAATAAAGATAAAGAAGAAACTTCTAAACTAAAAGAATATGATACATCAAAGCTCTATCCACTAAAATTGAACAAACAAATTTATTCCTTAGAAACTAAATATAATACGGAATTAGAAAGTTTACTTCAAGAAAATAAACCTGGATTGTTAGATAGTAGTTGGGTCAAACAAATTAGAGAGGCATATACAGCATCACTAAATCCAATAAAAGTAAATACAAATTTTAATATTTATTTTACACACTCTTTTTTTAAACTACTGTACTTTCATAAAATAAATTTTTTATTTACTAGAACATGGTATTAATTCAATTAGTGGATCAGATGCAGAAAGCAATTCCTACTGCAGAATGGACAGAAAATTTTCAATGGAAGGAAAATATATTATCAAGTACAGATTGTTGGTTTGCAGAAGAAATACATGGAATTGATTTAGTTTTGTATTATGCAGAACAAAATAATGTTTTAAAAAATACAATTGAAATGAAAGAAAAATTACAAAAATTTATAAATGCATGTTATGCATTTATACAATATGAAAGACCAATAAAATTCGATGGATTTGATTGGTTTTTGTCAACAGTATTTATTATTTGTGAAGGAAATATAGACAAGTATGCATAAATTATTATTATTGTGTAATATAATTTTACTCTAAATATGATTTTATAATTGTTAAATACTTCTTTAATTTTTTATTATTGCATATACCTCAGTTGACCGCGTGTATATCCCTTAGTAGTAAATTCGAAATACTTTGTCAAAATTATCTTATAAATAATTTAAAGACCTTTTCAATAAAAAATTACTAAATTACTACTATTTATTTGAAAACAAATTATAGGGTAACTCTAGCAAGTCGGTGTATCATCACTGGTAGGTCTCAGATTGAAAACTTGGTCATCATTGCAATAATAATATGCATAAGATAATTAGTTATCATCACTGACCTACATTTTTTTATGATGATATCATATAATGTGATAATTAATTACAGATGTAAAACATTCATTATTCAATTAATTCAATTCCCAGTAATTCCATTTTTATGGTCTAATCTGGGGAAAGTTATAGATAAAAATGTTAAGGAAGAATGTGCTACACAATATACATTTATGCAAATTTTAGAAAGTATTATTAGTAATGAACTTCCACATATCAAATTTGCACTTAAGGTATATATTGAAAAATGAATGTCATTATTTATCTTTTGTTAAAGATTATTATATATTTATTTATGTTTCAATACAGAATACGTCTGGAATGGATTGGTCTTTAATATGTAATTTAATGGTATCTCAATGTTTTTGGGGCATACTTCCATGGTCTCAAATTATGCATTTTTTTGCAATTTGTATTTTATTTTCACCTGATTATATAATATATTATTGTGTATCACTTCTATATCATTGTCAATTTACAATAATGGAAAATGTCACTAATGGAAAACTGTGGCCAGAACATATAGTACGTATGCATATTAAATATATGTACTACCACATATTAAATATAATACATAGTGTATAATTTATTTTTGTTGCTAATATAGGTTTTGGATGATTATCAATGCCATAATTATATAAAATTTATGGATTCATTAAATAAAAGATATGGAAACAAAATTTTACCAAAATTTTCAGTTAAAGGATTTAATTAAAAATAATAGAACAAAAATTTGTTCTTGTTATAAAGATATTCAAAAATTTCATTTTTAATGAATATTCATTATAAATAAAAAAAAGGAAATAATTGTGTATTTTTATTAAATGTATTTTTAAAAATGTTTTTTAATATTATTGGAATATATTGTAAGATTTTAGAAATATTAATTTTGAAATAAATTTATGCATTATGTAAATTTATGAATATATATGTGAATATTATTGGAATGATATAACATTAAACTCTGAATAACTAATAAAACATTTTCATTTATTTTCAAAAAAAATCCGTATCTAGTAATAATTTAATGAATATATCTTATTGTCTATAAGAATGTTTTTATTTATTTTATTAATTTTTGTTAGATTTTTATGGAAAATACTTTGTACGTAATATGTGCAATATTTATACAAGTTATACCTTTTAAACTCAGGAACAAAATATCAGCCGTAGACTTTTTTTTTATTCACAAAATGAACTGATAGGTAAATGACTTTATGTACAATAATGGCATAATATAGTCACGGTTTTAATGAAATCAGTCATCATGAATAGTAAACAGTTTTGCTACCTCGTTTAAATCATCATATTTTGTATCTCTGGCAAGCACCTGCAAAAATATATTTTTTATGTATTTTCATATTTATAAAAAAATAAATCCTGCATTTTAAATATTTTATTAACGCACCTGCCTAGCGATAGACATCCGATTAAAGATATTCCAAAGAACTATGCCAACCACGATATCATCACGTAAATAAAAAACGACTCCTTTTCCAAAATCACCATATTTCTTAGGTTCCTCTAACACTTTTGAATTATCAGAACATTCCGAAGTTTTTTCTTTTTTTAAGTTTAATTGTAGTGAACTTTGTGTTTGTGTATTCAATTTCTGTTTAAAATAAAATATAAGATATATAAGATATATAAAATTACGATTTTAATATTTATTACCTCTTCATTAGAAGATTGAGTGGTTTCATTTAAACTACTAACAGATGTTATTGAAGTATCTGAGTTTGTAGTTTTTACAAAAACTCCTACAGTTGGTAATGACGAATCTACAATACCAATTGCTTCATATCCAATTTCTGGTCCTAAATCGGACCAAAACATTGATTGGTGTAAATATGGTTTTCCTAGTAAACACAAAAATATAAATTTTATCATTATCTATTTGTATGTCAATTTTTATAGTAATGATTAATATGGCATATATTATTAAAATTTCAATTTACTTGCACCAGTCATATTTTCTCCTGCCAATCTTCCTGAAACTACAGCATGATCATGATGTTCTACTCTTCTTCTACCAAGTTTAATGTCATAAAAGCAAGCTGCATCACCAGCAACCCAAAGATTACTTCTTGCTTCTAATTCCGCGTTGACAAGAAAACCGCCTATTTCAGGATCTGTTTCTAAATGTGAAGCTTTTGCCAAATCAGTGTTTGGTTCAACGCCTACTGCTACAATCACTTGATCAGCATCAATCTTTCCATGTAAATAAAAAAAGAAAAAAAATAATCACTCACTTATCAGAAAAGTACCACCTTCAATATTTTTTGTAGATATTTAAATAAAACATACAACGCGATTATCCGAAAGAATAAGTGATAATTGTCCACCTTTATAAGAATAATCTTCTATTTCAGAATTAGCAATACAATTGACACCTTCTAACATGGATTTCTCTGTTGCCCATTCACTTAGGTATTTCGGTAATACTTGATCCATTATAAATTTTTCTTTATATATTTGATATATTTTTTTATTCTTAGGTACTAAATAAGTATAAAATTAATCATTATTTTATACTAATAATTAATTAGACAATAATGTTAATAATACATAGAAATGTAGTAAAAACATACAATTATGAGCTAATGAAGAGGCAAGTTCTGATCCAAGAAATCCTCCACCAATTATAACTATATTTTTATATTTAACGTTATGCACAATATCTTCTAAATTAAGAAAATCTTCTTTTGTTCTGAAAGTTATAATTTTATTCTTAAGTTCATCTTGTATTGACTCAAAAACTGGAAGATTTTTAGGTGATGCACCTGCAAATATGTTGTAATTAAAATTGTATATAAATCTCAAATACAAGTTAATCATACTCACCAGTTGCAATAAGACATTTCTCATACTTTATTTCATAACCATCATCAAGCATTATAGTTTTATTTGGAACATCAATTTTCATAACTTTCCAACCTGTTGCTACAGCCACACCACCTTTATCAGACTGACTCAAATTACTAATATCTGAATAAAATTCTGGTGGTTCATAAAATATACTGCAAATACGACATATAATAAATTACTTACTATATAAGATATGATATTTAAAAAGGAACATTTAAATATCTTTGTTGTTCATAGTTTTATAAAGAAAATCTTTATTACAGATATTATAACTTTAAAGTAATAATTAATTATTTTGTGTATAAAAGACAAACAGTAGTATTTTTATGTTTATGTATATATGTATATTTATGTATGTATGTCTTAAAAATAAAGTAGTATTCTTATGTTTTATGTATGTCATATAAATTTGGTGAAATATAATTGAAATATTTTTTAAATCAAACATTTTCAAATACAAATATTTAATACTTTTGTATTTGTATTCAGAATAAAAAAAAAAATGCACAGATTGGTATATAAAAAAATATGTTATTTATGTTCCATTTAAAAAAGAATTGATCTTAAAATCTCATATAAAAAATGATTATGAGAAAAAATTTATTCTATTATTACATATACTTCATGAAATAGTGAATTTTTTGTAAAACCAAGAATAAAAAAATATTTAAGTGTTTTCATTTAAGTATAAAAATATAACAAACTTTTATTAGCATAAATGATTATTACCTTCTCTGAGCACCATTCCATTGTTTAAAAAGTAATTGTGCACTTATTTTTCTATCTCTATTATACCAAAGTTCTTTGGATAATGGAGGTCTCATGTATGGTAAGTCTTCTTCTTCTGTTATTACCAAAACCTAATGAAAGTACTTATTGCTTAAACTTATTATATTTTAACTCAATAAATGAAAGAAGTTTTACTATTACAAAGTACCTTAGCTCTAGGATCTCTAGATTTAATAGACCTAAATGCAGAAAATGCAGCTGTTCCTCCTCCTATTAAAAGATAAGGTATTTCTGAAGGGAATGAATTAGAAGTAGATGGAGATTTACTTTTTTGAAATGATCTTCTAATTCTCCTTCCATCCTTTTCTCCTAAATATGTGACATGCAAATAAGTTAATCATGAACTCTTAAACTTTAAAAAACCTTCTATAATTACGAGTTTTTATTCAACTTACTCTTACTTACATCCTTTTGCAAATCTGATTTTTTTGCAGTAAACCAATTTGAGGTAGATATCTAGAATGTGTCAATGTGTCAATCAATGAAGATATTAAAAAGAAGAAAATAAAAAATTATAATTATAAAAAATTAATTATATATATATTATCAACTATAAAAATAAAACATGATATACAATGAAATTGCTAATACTATACAGCATATATTGTAACTCCTGCTATGAATAAAGTTGCTAATATTTTCCAATACGGTGGTAAAGGCTTCTTGTCATTTGATTTTTGTGAATCATCTGGTTTTCCGCAAACTTCATAACAAGACGGTGGACAAGATGCATTAGGATGAGATTCACATATAGGTACAATTCTTTTTTGTTTGGAATACCTACTTTCAGGTATACATTCTTCTGGTTTTATGGTGGTTCCTGGAGATTTATATACTTTGTTATTTTCATTGCTGTTATACCTTAAATTATGAACACTGAATATTCCTAAAAGAAATATTATTCTTAATTTTAAAAATATTAAAGATAATAATAATAAAATAATAGTACAATGATAATTTTAGGATGTAATTCGGTAAAAATTCGTATTAATTACTAGCTAAAAAATTGTTTAAATATAAGTAAAATTAGTAATTGTTTCATTATAAGAAAAATAAGCATTATGAAATGGCTTTAATAGAATAATATGCAATAAAAGAATTATTATTTTGACTTAAAAGGGCTTTCATCAATAATACCATATAAAAAAGATACATTGAAAAAATATGTATAATCGCTGTCTAACTTTGAGGTTATATCGCGTGGTATACTTCTAATTAAACATTCCACATAAAATTTAATAAAATATTAACTATTAAGGTATTGTCATCTAAACGTATGCATACAATTATTATTTGAACGTTTATCATTAAAATGTCGAATAAAGATTAGCTTAACATTTACTGTGGAAAATACTAAGAAGTTTAGAAACAGAAGAAAAATTCGTGTAAATTAGGAAAAATCATGTTTCTAAAAATGAAATGTATCAATACTTGCCAATATATTTTAGAGGTCGAAAAAAATAATTGACATGTGAATGCCTCGTAAGTTTTGGCAATCGGCCTATAATTCTACCACTTAACATTTTTGATGGGCCAAGTTTGGCCTTATGCAATATGGAGCAAGTGTGTGTGGCTAGTTCTATCATCCGCGACTGAAAGCAGCTTTATTTTCTCATTATACTTGAATGACACATGACACTCCATTACCAAATTTCTTTAATAAACAATTTGTATTCGCGATACATCGATTTTGAGATATTCCCTGAGAAATTTTTCTATATAACATGGAAAATTTTTATAAACAATATTACAATTTGTATTATAAGTCCAATCATTAGTCCAATTTAATAACGAATGACAGCCGTGACCGCATATACTGAATAATGATGTTTGCATAACTTCATACCAATGCAAATAAAACATATATATATATATATATCAATAAATGAAAAAAATAATGGACGAAGAAAATTACGATACGAATTAAGTTGTATTAACATAATTAATTATATAATTTGTATTAATGTTGTTTACATATATACATGTATTTGTATTAATATTGTTTAATTGTTTAATTATTATTATAAATTAATAAAATTAAATTCTTAATATTCTTTTTAATCTTTTCGGTATTGCGCTCATTAATCATGAGTTTATTTTTCTGAGCACATATGTACGCCCGTAGTACTTAAAGAGTTAATTTTTCCATAATTATTATAGATTTATGATAATAGAAATTTTCATTGAAAAAGTTAGTACAATTACATATTTATTTTAAGTAATTTTACTATTTAATATTATTAATATATAAATAATTAAATAAATGATTATTTCTGTCATCTAAAGGATGTAAGTATGTATATGATAAAATAAGAAATAAAAATATAATTTAAATACATATGTAATTTATATAAATTTATATTTATATTTTATTTTATATATGTTTATATAATAAAAATAACCATCTTCTTAAGGCATTACAAGAAATACACAATGTAGTAACAGTATTAAAAATTAAATTAGAATGAATTGGCAACGGTCATTAAAATTTCGAATAGATCTATGTTGATCTATGTTGTTCGTCATTTTGAATACCTCTTTTAATTTTATACAAGTAAAAAATGATATAAAATATATGAAAAACATAAAATTATTTCTATATTCCAATTATACGAATGTAAAATCTATTTTTAGAAATAAATAAAAAATAAGTGAAGCAAAACTCATAGCGTATATGATCTTTTTTATTCAGAATAGACCAAACACTAAACAAAACTAAACACACAAGTAAAATTACTCGATTTTTTGCTGGAACACTATATTATACAAAGTGTTATTATACAGTGTTCCAGGGTTAAGTCGCCAAACTTTAAATATGTATTTAGGATCCTGAAACAAACAAATTTTTCTTCTGGAAGTATGCTCGCAAATGCTTCCTTCAAGAGATATTTACTACTAAAATTGTAAGACAGTAATGTATAGAGGACTTAGAAATAGTTCAGGTTTATTACGTATATTATTAAAGAAAATTGTTGTATTTATTACTAAAAATAATTGTAATTATTATGTTTGTAATTATTGTAATTAATATGTTGCTCCAAATATGTTGTTACCATCAGCTTGAAGATACAACATATATATTATATGTATTATATATATTATGCATATTATATTATATTATATATATTATATTATATATGTTACATATAAATATGCACATACACATACATGGCTAGTGTCACCTGTTTTCCTTCAATATTATAGGAAATATTTGGTTATTAGAAAGCATGAATTTAAGAATTCATAGAAGATATCATTGTGATATCAAACATATATAATTATAACAATTTAATTGTTACAAACATATACAAACATTGTTAATATTACACATATACAAACAAATTGTTCATATACATATAATTCAAACATATACATATAATTCAAAAAAAGTTTATCTTACATTATAAATGGTGTCACTAGGTAGTATGAATAGCATTCTTCACATGTATAATACATGCTACTTCTATTATATGCATATAATAGAAATAAAATATGCACTGTGCATACAATAGAAACATATGTATAAATTCTTTCTATAAATTATATTATTCAATATGTGATTTTGACGACATTATTTTACTTGTATAAGTTATATTAATAATATTTAAGTGCTAAAATTATTAAATTTAAATACACGTTAAATAAACAAAGCTAATAATAGTTGCTTATAAATAATAATACAATCGCACTCAAAGCATTTACTGTGCAGCTGATGTGTCTATGCATTTCAAATAGAGTGATATATATTATATATTATTATCATGATTTCCAATTTGAACAATTTATTTGGGAAATGTATTTGGTTCGTTAATATAGGCAATCAAAAATTGTTTGATTTTTTGTTTGCAATTTTATATCTAAATAATTTAAGTAATTAGTTAAATCTGTTAAAAATTTGACATAAGAATTTAATATTTTTGAATTTTTCAAGCAATGTGTTATTTTTTTTAAATTTTAGTGCGCCTCAAAATAAGGCCATTTTAAAATCTTTTTTATTGTCAGTCAACGCATTTTTTTATGTATTAAATTGTCTTGAAGAAAACTTAAATTTTTGATGCAATAGTTAATACATTTATATGTTCATTATTGAATTTGATGTTATAATTTTGAATGTAAGGCAAATAATTCCATTTTTTTAAATATTCTTTTCAATCCTTTTCTTATTATATCATTACTTTAGAATTTAGAATTTAGAAAATCCATCACATTCTTCGATTTTCTCGCGGAATGCTTTGAATATGCTCATTTTTGCATAATAGATATTACGTAACAGTACCATCACTAATAATTCTTGGTTACTACAAAACTTATTGTTTATCGATTGAATAAAAATATAATTGGCTTAAATCAGTAATAATTTCGTCTAAACAAATAAAAACAAAAAAAAAAATATCGAGAGGAGAAAATTTTCAAATGATCAAAAATGTATTATTCATTAATTATACTAATTATACTAATTATACTAATTTGGAACGAAATTATAGTATAACAATGATATTGTTTCAAAATATTTTATTTTATTTTTATTTCTGAATATTCCATGCATTTTTATTTCTGAAAAGTTTCGATCAAACATTTTTTAATTAGTAGTATTCTTGAATATGTAATTTCTAATGTGGTGACATTAACAACCTAATAACATTAAATACCTGAAATTAAAACTTTATATTTGGAATCTTTTTTTATATTATTTTCACGTCGATCGGGAAACTGGTGTTTTTCGGAACTATAGCAGAAAACTAACTCTCTGAAGAGAAATTTTATATTCCCAGTAGTAGTAGTAATAATAAGAATGGCCGCAATTCTTCCTTGGGCCGCTGCCCCGAGTGATCCCACTATCGCGTCATGAAATACTCTTAATCGAATTTTCTTGTTATTTAGACTTTAGGCAAAATTCCTGCTCGTGGGTCCAGATTAAAATGGATAATAGGACCAACGGCAATGATCGATTTTCAAGTTTCGGCCACCATTCCAAGTCTATATGAGGCCTGAGCCATCACTGACTGATTTATTTTTATATCCCTAATAAAGAATATTCCGAATATAAAATTTTAGCTGCAGATCTGTATTAATTCCTGAGATATAATATACTATTATATATTATATATATATTATATATACTATTATATATATATATATATATATATATATATATATATATAACTCATTTTATTGACTTTTTCAAATTTTGTCCATTTCGCTACAGTTTTTTCTAATTTTCCTGATGATTTTGATTTTTTCTTTATATCGTTAAAATGAGAAATCGATTATGTCATCAAAATAAGAAAAAGGTTGAGGAAGTAATGCATTTCCTTTTAAATTAAGAACTATACTATAATTTCATGACATTAAATATAAGCCTTTAATTAAAACAGTTCAGTGGTTAGAGCAATTACATACCTAGCAAGTGAAGGACTTGCGTTTGTAATCCGAATTGACCGGAATATTTTTTTTTTTATTTTTTGTAAAAATAAAGATATAATACATTGTTTTTTCAGTGCTAATAATTAAAAAACTGCAAATTTTGAAGTATGTCATTGTGAATTTTTCTATATCTTGATTTTCGTATTGATTTTATAGTAATTAAAATTTTATATTTCGTTACTTATTTTTATTGCATAACTGCTTATATATGTGAAAAACGTAAGATAAATGAAATATTTAAAAAATTAAAGAATAGTTATTAAATACATTATTTTTTTAAAATTATTTTTGTGTGACAAAGAATATTTAAGTTTTATTAATATATATATCTATACAACGTAAGATTCAAAGTCGACAAGACAACAATGACTCATTACATATTTCCAAAGATGGTTCATGTATTCCTTGAAATTCTTAAGACCTGATTTGTCATTGCATTATAACAATAATAACATCACGTTACAAATGTTGCAAATCAATCAACTCCTCAAGCACTATATGATTTGTATTTAAATATTTAATAAATGGTTTAATTTCACGAATTTATGTATTATAAAGACATAGTATGAGTAATCGTAAATTTCGAGGTAAATAGAAAATAATATTTGTAATTGTTATCTTTTTTATGATTCACATATTTTATATATATATATCAAATCACCTTACATTACTTCATATTATTTACTTTATTATGTATACATAAACAATTTGTCTTTTAAACAATATTATTTTTAATTAACTATTTGCAAAATTATACTATACTCTTTAATACTATTTTATTCAACTTTCTTAGTATTAAATGTATTAAATATAGATTTTAATTTTTTTCATGTAATAACATACGAAAGTATAAATATTCATAAGAAAATATAAGAAATAATTATTCTGCCGAAATAATCAAAATAATAATTGTGTGAAAATTACGAAAAGACAATTTGGCAGAGGACGCTATTGTTCCAAAACTGAATGTATTTCTAAGTCCACTGTTGAACATCAACCTAAAAAGTTGTAAATACGTAATTCGTAGTTGTTTGGAACAAAATTGATTCTTCAACATGACAAGATATATGTGAAATTACCGAGAAATTTATAATAGAAATGTGAATTGTATCATGAAAAGTCATTGAATTATTTTGGTAAAGCATCAAATATCATTTCACGCATTTCGACTTTCTAGTAAAAGTGTAAATATATTTTTTTATATAAGTTACAAATTACTAAATATAATTAAATCTAGAGAAGCACTTTCGTATTCTTTCATTTCTAAATAATTTAATAATTAAAAAAAAGTTATATAATATATAACATGATATTACAAATTTAGTTTTATTTGTAAACAGATCAGCACATACATTGTTTGATTAGAAAATAATAGAATCGGATTAAAAAAAATATTTTGCACAATATGCATACATTATTATTTTTGGAGTATTATAAATTGAATTAATATAAAATATTTGAAATCTAATCTCTGAATTCGTGTAAATATTTGGAAACTAAAGATGTACCTTTTTTTTATTAAATATAATATAAAAATTATGATAAGTTATTTTAAGCAAAGACTAGAAACGTTTATGAAAATATATAAATATATAAATTGACAAAATATTTTAATACATAGTAGGAAACATAATATAATTAATATAATTATTGTAATATCATATATTCAATATGTAGTAATTATATATATATATATATATATGTAAATTTAATATAGATTGTTGAAAATAAAAAATATTATATCAATCTTTTAAAGTCAAGTAGAAAGGATTGTTCTTATATGTATCTTGTGAATGTTCTTTTTATAGACAAAATTTGACCTCCTTTTCTTCAAAATCTATTGCATCCAGGTGCCAGCTGTTTTTGAGTGCTGATGATGCTAGAATAAAACAGTTAGATAAAAAATTGATCATGCTAAATAGGTATATTTTTTATATATTTTAATTGTAATATATATATATATATATATATATATATAATAGTGTAATGATATGTAATAAGTTATGAGTTATTATGTTTTATTATTTAATTACAAAAGTAATTTGTTTATTAAGAAAACTGCTACTGCAAGTGAATTTAAATTTTATGAAGTAGAATAGAATATTTCTTTTCTTAACATTATTATTTGATACATTTTACAATATTATTTTACAATTTCATTTTTATAAGCAAGATTATTATGATAATAAAAATTTCATATTTTTATTGTTTAAAATAGATTTAAATATTGTCTAATACATGATATTTTATTAGGAACAAAATTTTGGTTGGTGCTGGAATAATATGGAGTATTACTCTTTCTATCTCCTTATTAGTCGCAAACTTTCACACTCAATGACACTGTTAAATTTTATTCCTAATATTTTATTTTGGTTAATGTGTCTTTGTGTAGTGAGATCTCTAGTGTTATTTATTCTATTTCATGTTTAATTAATGTATTATGAAAAATAATTCTTTTTTTTTAATTAATTGAATGGTGAATATTTAACAACTACTTAGTACTGACTTATTGTTTATATTTTTCAACATGATTTTGTGTTTTGTCTTAATGTTGTTAAATGTTATTCATCACAATAGACATTCTATTTGTTATTACAATTAAATTTTAATAATATATATTATTATATATTATTATTATAGGAAACAAAAAATGGAAAATGATGAAGAACAAAAATGCAATGTCAAAGAAGCTAGTACATCTGTAGGTTATCAATCTGATTCTCATCTTGAGACAGAAGAAGAAAATATAAAAGGGTATAAATTATTTTCCTTTTCTTTTGATTAAAATATAATATAATTATTCTTTTAATTTATTCATCAATGTGAATTGAGATTTTATATTAATATTTTTTGTAATTAAATACATATTATACAGGCCAAAAACATCAAATTTTACGGTAGGCGGTTTAATAGGAGCATCACCACCAAAATTTGTTTCTCTTGAAGAAATTATAAAAGCTGCAAATGGCATGAAGAATATGGCATTAGCACATGAAATTGCAGTGGATAAAAATTTTCAGTTGCAAAAATTGGAACCTGATGATGGCACATTTCACAGGAAAGTAAAAGAAATTATGCATAAAGCTTTTTGGAATTTATTAGCAGAACAATTAGATGAAGATCCTCCAAATTTTACACAAGCTTTGGTTTTATTACAGGAAATTAAAGAAGTAATATATTTACATGGTTTTTTTTAAAGTAATGCATAATTTCTATATCTATTTTTAATAATTTTTTCCTTTTATAGACATTAGATGAACTAGTATTACCACATCATGCAAAAATTCGAGAAAATTTAAATGAAGTACTTGATGTAAATTTAATCAAACAGCAAGCAGAAAATTGTGTTTTGAATTTCCATCATTATGCACAATATGTGATATCTATTATGAGTAAAGTTTGTGCACCAGTAAGGGATGAAAAAATTCGAGAACTTAGTCAAAAAACAGATGTTATTGAAATATTCAAAGGAATAATGGAAGTATTGCAATTAATGCGTCTTGATTTAGCAAATTTTACCATTACTATGATGAGACCAAATATAGTTGCTTCAAGTATTGAATATGAAAAAGCCAAATTTGCTGAATTCTTAAAAGTTAATACAAATGGTCTACAATTTACAGAAAAATGGTTATTAAGGCATTTTGATTCAATAAAAATTTCAAGCAGTTCTGATGTTAATACTGTGGGTCAGCTAACACATTGCCTTCTAACTGAAGCATATCTTGACCTTCTAGAATGGGATTTTAGTCCAAATGCAGAAGTACATATACAAATATTTATGTTAATAATATAATTAGTTTTTAATTACTTGAATTAATAATAGAAATTTTGTCATCTGTTTCATAGACTTTGATGCTTGATCAAAGTAGATTACTGGAATTGCGTGATAAAACCAGCAGATTAAGCATCATAGGTTCTATAATATTGCTGGTAAATAATGCAGTAGGTGCACCAATCCTCGGTGTATCAAGTTTTAAGAAGAATATTAAACAACATCTTAATGTATTGTTAAATTCTGTACATTCAAATAAGTATGTATATAGTAATATATGATATATACATATGTATAGTATACTATGTACAAATAATAAAATTATAAGTTAACTTTTTCATATTAGTAATTATATTACATTAATTATTATTATTAGGGATTTGGAAAGTATAATGCCAAATATTGTATTGCAAGTAAAAACAGATTTAAAAGTAACATTGGAAGAAATTAATGCTACTCCATTATCTTCAGAGATAGAAACATTATTAGAAGGCCAAATATTGGATCTTATTAATCCAGAACATAAAATAAGACATCTTATAAGTAAGTATTATATATAAACTATGAAATTCATCTATTTTATTTTACATATCTATTTCTAGATTTAAGAATTCGACAATTTTTACAAAAAATAATATTATCTCAAACTGCGGCACCTCAACAAGTTCCACCTGGACTTTCATCATTACAAGAAGAATTAACAGCTATAGTAGCTCAATTTTTGATACTTATTTCTCATAATCGAAGTGTATTTGGAGAATATTATCAAGAAATAGTTACTAATGCACTTATTACTTAAACAAGAAACTGAAAATAATAAGGATATGAGTGCAATTCATACTATGGACTTGTAAAAGAATTAAGATTTTAAATCAATTTTTGTAAAGGAAATATTATATTGTGTGTTCATAAAATAGCACATTAATTAAAAAAATAAGTGATATATATATCTTAAAGTATACTGCTTACAAAAATTAGGGGATATTTCAAAATGAATACGAAGCAATAAAAAAAGAAGTTTTCGATTTTTTTTATTAAATAAGAACATCAGAAAAGCAAATGACAAGTCAAAGAAAGTTGTTCTTGTTTAATAAAAAAAAATCAAATGCTTCTTTTTTTATCGCTTCATATTCATTTTGAAATATCCTCTAATTTTTGTGAGCAGTGTAATAATTCATTTGTTTTCATAAGTTTCTTAACAAAAAAAAGGGAAAAAAAAGAGAAGATAAAGAATGTTATAAACATAAAAACAAAAACGTTATATATATATATATAATAATTTATATTACATATAAGTTGAGTGTAACTTAATTTTTGTAGCTATCATGATTAGCTACAATTTATTTTTTGCTTTGTATTTGGTGCTTTAATATGTTTTCCGTATATTATTTTAAGTATTGTATTCAAAATCAATATGTAACATATATTTGTATATACATACGAAAATTAAATTAATTTGTAATTAAATTTTATTCTATATTTTGAAATAATTGAAACTATTGTATAGTTTGTTTTATTACATTAAATGTATTCTAAAAATACAATAAACTCTAATATACATACGCATTCTATTTTTTTTTTTTTAACATATACTTTCATATTTGTATTGAAAATTTATTTATTGTATATTATACAAATGATTTAAATATCAAGTATTGAAATAACAAAGAATGAAATATAAATTCATTATAATTACAATTATATATATTTATTTATATTGTCCACATACAAAAATTTTTCTAAGGAAAAAAAACATATCTTATGCAATTATATATATTTATTTATATTGTTACAGAAGTTTTTCTAAGGAAAAAAAACATATCTTATAAAATAATAAATTCATATTTCAAATTACAAACATTGTTTTAGATTCAAAAACATATATTATTGAATCAATTTGTAGAATTTGGAATTTTGGAACATTTTACAAAAAGCATCGATTCAAACAATGATGAAAGATAGTGATACAATACCGAAGTCGTTATACTAATATAGAAAAACCAAGATGATCTTTGATTAAAGTGATCTAGGCTAAATATGATTGCGAATTTATAGGATTGCTGTTATTCAGTATGAAATCTTAAAGACATGGTTTCAAAGAATATATATGAATTTATATTAAATTTAAATAGAACAAAACTATTTAAATATATGTAATTTATGTATTACTTACAACAAGTTTTTGATAATAATTCTTTATATTAAAATATAATTAATCTTTTTTTTTCATATTTAGTGTTACTTTTGTGTATTTGTAATAAAAGTAACATGATCTTCAAATATAGAAATATGTTGTTTTTTTATAAAATGTTTAAATCCTAGAAATTGTATATTAGATAAAGAGTTTATATTATAAAATTATTCTATATATATATATATATAATAATAATATATATAAAATACCTATAAATAAATGAAACAATCCCTTATTTAGCGAAAATAGATTTTGAAGTATGTCTAATAGTTCCTCCAAATTGCCTATTTTTGTATAATTTTGTATTATTTTTGCAAATATTTTGTAATCAGTTTCCGATAAAGAACGTTTTACCTAATTAAAAAAAGTTAGTATAATATAAATTTCTTACTTATTAAAATTTAATTAATATTTGTATGTATATATTTAAAATTAATTATAACTATATTTCAAAATCGTGCCTCACATATGATTATTTACCTCTTTCAAATATGCTTTGCCTAAAGCTTTTTTATCAGTATCATTGCTAGTTTCTTCAAATATTTGTTGAAAATACTTTGTATTTTCTGCATGTTCTCTATCCACACAAGAAGAAGTTGAAGGAATAGATAAATGTTCGTTAACTTCTATTGGTAAGATCTTTATTTTTCTTCTTTTTGTAACTGGTTCACTGATATTTTTTGTTAATTCATAAATAGTATAATCATTTTTTACTTTACAGTCATTCAAATTAATTACAGGTTTCGATTCTGTCTTTAAAAGTTCAAATAAGTCCTTTTTTTGTGTTTCAACCAATCGTTTATCTTTCTCATCTTCCTTAGTATAAGAATCAATATTGAAGGTATTTTCAGTTGGAAGGTTTTCAATTTTTTGTTTTGAAGTAACTTTTACTGCGCGAGACACTTTTGTGTCAAATGATGCTGATGGTGCTAGTAATGAAACATGACTATTTGCTGATTGTACATTAGTTAAGTTCGGTTGTGGAAACTGAAAATAATTATACAAAAATAGAAATATTTAAAAATTTTTTTTTATAAAATTGAACTTACAGTGTATTCCGCATATCTAAAAAAATCTTTTAATTCTTTCACAATAATACCAAAAGAAGTGAAACTTTTTATATGAGGTCTGAGCCAAGTGGACAAATGTTTTTTAAAACTTGGATTATTAAATCGACAGTCACAAAGAATTATAGCACCATAATCATTTTTATGACGTATTATACGACCAATGGCTTGATTAACAGCACGTGATGCTTCCAGTTGATACCACTGTTGACCAGACAAAGCCTAAAAAGGAATGAAATACATAAAATTAAAATACTTGATAAATATTCGATATCTCAATTTTAATTACCTCTTTATCTCGTTTTTTTATTTCTTCTAAATACCGCTGTTTTAATATAACTCTCGGATCTTTTAAAGGTGGAAATGGAAGTCCTATAATTACTACAGCTCTTCCATTTGCATTAGCAAAATCAAGTCCTTCGCTCACTTTACCTCTACAAACTGCCATGAAAATAGCTCCTTTACAAGAGGGATCTTTAATTTTTTGATAATATTCATTCATAACATTTATAAAACCATTTTTGTATTGTGGTTCCACATATATAGGCTGATAAATATAAATTAATAGTATTACTATCTTTATTAGTATCTATAACTGTTTGAATATAATTATTAAGAGGTAATTACTTTACGATCTGCAATTTTAGTCCACACACCTGCATTTTGCCATTCTTCTTTACATTTTTTCATTATTGGATACGAAGGAAAAAAAACTAATAAACCATGAGGAATAAGACAACTAAAATTAAATACTGTTCGTCCAAGAGATGCTATATATTTTGGATCATTCCTAGAAATTATGCCTCTTAAATGTAATATTATGGCAGTAATTACACATTATATAGGATATATTTAATAAAATTAATACCTCGTATTAAAAGAAGAATTTAATAAATAACCATCAGGTCCTTGACTAAGAACACTGACACAAATTTGATCTCCTTTTACAATATGCGAATTTTCTAGTTGAATTTTAATTGGTATTCCAAGTTCAGATATGAAAGGTTTCAAAGGAGATAGTGTACCACTTGTTAATATTACTGAACGTATGCCTTGGTCCATTAATTGTTGCATACTTTTAATTAATTTTGTAATTAATATATAAATACATCAACTGAATCTGTTCAAAATTAAACGCAATAACAAAAGATTTACCTAAATCCAGGACTAAAACACCAATAACTAATAACTTTGCCTTCATTTTTTAAAGGCATTTTTTTCTTTTCCCAAACTTCATTTTGTTTTGTTTTTTTCTGTTCCTCTAGTTGAATATATACTTTATAACATTCTTTAATCTTTTCCTTGTAGCGTACGCTATTACCAGTGCTAAATACAGTTTTTAATAGATCACTGAATTTTTGAAGTGTATTACCTTTCCTTGTAAATGGAGAAGTACTTGTAGTTGTTAAGTAAAAAGCAATTTTCTCTAACTTCTCTATTACAAGTTGTTCTTTGCCGTAGGTTAACTGTTAAGTACAATTACTATTTTTTATTTGCTTTGCATCACAATATAGATTAGAAAATATTAATTGTGTACTTGTGCCTTTCCCAATAATTCAAAGATGTATCCACCAGGCAGTGTATCTCCCTCATCATGTTTTAGAATTTCTATTGCATCAATAGCTTTCTCTAGTTCCAGAAACATAGTTTTTAAAACGCACAAGTCCTCTGCAGTAAAATCTTTTTGAGTATTTGTTGAACTTTCCATTGAAAAATCATTTTGTTCTTCAATATCGCTAGCCATATCTTCCATTACAGCTGTTATTTCATCAATGCACATTGCAATATCTGTACTACATATCTACAGAAATATAATTTATCTCTATATTTTATAAAATTCAATTTCTTTTGATTTGTTTTTTTACTTGCCATTAAATACAGATTGATTTAATACCTGTAATGAAGCTGCCTCTTCACATGTTTTCTCAATATTATGTGCTTCATCTAAGAGAATAACATTATTTTGTATATCTATACCTTGTGTTCTTCGTGATTTTGAATCTAGTAAATAATTATATGGCATAAAAATAATATCAGCATTTTGCTTAAGTTCTTTGGATAAGAAATATGGACAACATTTAAACTTTTGTCCAGCTTTTACTAAATCTTCTATGTCAAGTATTTCCTGTTTAAAAAAATGATCACCTTTCCTACATTATATATTTTTTTATTAATATTTTTACACAAAAATTATAGCTATCAAACATTGGAGCTATGATTCTTTACCTGTTTTCAACATTGTTGTAATAGAAACATGTTTTAGATTTTACTTTAGAATGACACATGTATATCTTATTTGAGCTATTGGTTTCCTTGGAAATTTCTGGATGAATACAAAGCTGATCTCTAGATCCTAAAACAGTTGCACTTAAATGTTTGTATGAAGTCTTTTTTAATTCTTGCATTGCTTGCGAAAGCTGTGAATGAGTTCTAGACGCATAGATAATTTTTGGTGGCGTCCAATTAAAATTATTGACAGACACAGAATTTCCTGCACCTTCCTTAAGTTCATTATTTAATTGCTTAAAAAAATGTCCACCAAAATCAGGTTTTTCAATTGCACCAATTAATGATTGTGCTTCTAATTGAGCTTTCTTTGTCAATAACCAAGCTAAAGATGAACACAAAAGGCTAAGTGTCTTTCCAGTGCCTGTAACATTTTCATGAAGAGTTTTAATATTTTAACTTAATTACATGTAACAACAACAAAACAAAAAAAAAGAAAAAGGTTTAAAATAATACCAGTTGGAGATTCCAAAACACCATTTTTATTATTTTGAAGACATTCTATCACTTTTGCCATATATTCTTCTTGTATCGGATATGGTTTAAAAGGGAAACTTACAATAACATTATTAATTGTCACGTCTGGCATTGTATCGTTATAAATTTTTCGAGACAGAATATAAATAAGTAAAATAAATAAAATATTAACATTCATCCAACTATTAAGATCACATTCGCGCCAAATTTGAACTACAGCGCTTTCCAAATGATCCTTTATTTATGTTTCTTATATATACAAATTTATGTATATTTGTCTCGACGCATACACATGTAATTAATTTTTCTTCTTAGAATAATAAAAACAAAAAAATAGTAGTAAATATATGCATTTCTTAAATTTTGTAAAAATTGCAATTAAATAGTAAGAGTAAAGAGAGACTTTTTTTATTTTCGACAAGCACTTTTTATTGTGAATGAAGTCGCGTATTAGGAACTTATCAGCCAGCTTGTTATACAAAGGAATTTATTTTTAAGTATGAATATTTTTATTTATAAGCGAAACATTAAATCTTTTGTAAAGTAGCAAAGGTTCAAGATTAACTCAGTCGTATATCAGATGATTTCGTGGTTAGGTGACGGCTATAAAAGCAGTTCTTAATTTTCCTCTAGTGTATATTTTTATTATGCTTCGTTTCTTGCAGTAGGTACGTATCATTACATCCTGCATTTGTCAATATGTTCAATTATAATAATTAATGTATTGAAATTTATTAATTCAAACGATCTATGTTTCGGAAGGCTAACAACCATTGGTTATTGACCTTTAAAATAAGCTACGAAAGATCATTCAACATTCCTGCGTTTAAACATGTGCACAATATACAGCATAATAAATACATATATATCTGAATAAGTTTCTCCTAATGAGAAAACAGTATATTTAATAAATATATTGTTTCCTCGAGATTTTAAAGATAAAACTTAATTGAAAAAAAATACGAAGTAAGAATAAAATTGAGGTTGAATCTATATTGATGAAGTAAAATATTTCATACAAAGATAAAACTTAGTAATTTAAGTAATTTAAAACTTGAATGAAATTCTGATTTCAGTATTCTTTGTCCAGATATAAAGATATCTCTGTATATATATTTGTACAAATATTATCGAAAACTATAAAACTGTATTGTATATAAAATTTACATGATTAATTGAAATATTATATTTTCGAAAGATTTTATAAATTATTTAAATTTTTGTACTTATACTTGTTGAATGCATATAACAATTTTTTTCAGCTCAGTTACAATATAATTTTAAGATGCGTTTAGTGATCTGTGATACAGCAGATTATGTGGCAGAATGGTCTGCTAAATATGTTCTAAAAAGAATTAATGATTTTCAACCAAATCCAGATAAATATTTTGTTCTTGGTCTTCCAACAGGTATGTATTTTTCATATATTATAAATAGAAAAAAAGCGTCGAAAATTTATTAACAATGATTATAATAAATTTGTAATGACCAAGTCATTTTTAGGTGGTACACCTTTGGGAATGTATAAAAAGCTTATAGAATATTATAAGGCAAGAAAAATTTCCTTCAAGTATGTAAAAACCTTTAATATGGATGAATATGTTGACTTGCCCAGGGATCATCCAGAATCTTATCATTATTATATGTATAATAATTTTTTTAAACATATAGATATAGATCCAGAAAATGTGCACATTCTTGATGGTAATGCACCTGATCTTGTAAAGGAATGTGATGATTTTGAAAATAAAATTTCAGAAGCTGGTGGCATTGAATTATTTATTGGTGGTATGGAATTTTATTGGTAAATAATTCGTATAAAAAATTAATTAAATATAAAACACAATATTATATTGTAGGTATTGGTCCAGATGGTCACATAGCTTTCAATGAACCAGGTTCTTCTTTAGCATCACGTACAAGAGTAAAAACATTAGCTCAAGATACATTAGAAGCTAATGCAAGATTTTTTGGAAATGATATTTCCAAAGTTCCAAATCAAGCATTGACTGTTGGTGTTGGTACAGTGATGGATGCCAAAGAAGTGATGATTCTTATCACAGGATCTCACAAAGCATTTGCTCTTTATAAAGCAATAGAAGAAGGAATCAATCATATGTGGACTGTATCAGCTTTTCAGCAACATCCTCGTACAATAATTATTTGTGATGAGGATGCTACTCTAGAATTACGTGTGAAGACAGTAAAATATTTCAAGGTATAAAAATGTAAATTTTCAAAAATTTTTAAAAATTACGATTTTTAAAGATTTTAGAAAAATTCTAGAGATATTTGTAATTTAATTGAAATTTAATTCATGTTTTAAATTTATATAATATATGCAGGCTCTCAGTGCTACACATCAAAAATTAATTCAAGAAGATGGAGATGCAATCCTTCGTCGTTCAATACAAAACAATTAAAATGGTAGTTATTTTTTTCAACATTCTATACAACAAATGGTATATTGTAAATTTAGGATTATGTACTTTTTATTTTGCTGCTCACAAATTTAAATAATTTGAATTAATTAGTAATATTTCATCATGAAATGTTACTTAAAATGTTATATTTTCATTGTAAAATTATTTATGTGAGAAATAGATATAAATCGTGTTTTAATAAAGTCTAAAATATATTATTTTATGTAGAATTTGTGGAATATTCAAAGTAAAATTGACTAAAATATTGATTTACAATAATATAAAATATTATTGTTATACATATATAAAAATGCATACAGCCTTACATAAGGATTTGAATGCACGTGACGAATTTTTTAAATTACATAATATATGTATGTACATTATATGAATCAATTGATATGAAAATTTTAATAAGTATATATACTTGTTTCAATAAAACAGAAATTATAATATTGTTATTATTCCATTGTTATATCTTTTCGGAAATAAACTTATTCTTTTTATTACAAAATTTTTCTAGTTTCATTCATTTATTAAATTAACATCTTTATTTTTGCTCTACTTTTATTAAATTTGTTATAAATTATTGTACGTATTATTAAAAAATTTCTTAATATATATAGAGAATTCTTAGATAATTAATATAATAAGAATAATAAGAAGAAAATAAAGAAAATGGAAAATTTATTTCACAATTATACATATAAGAAATAATAATTTCACAATGTTTTTTTCATTTAGTCTATTATATTTAATTACAATTTAAATAATAATTATTTTTTGAATTCAAATTTCAAAAATTAAATATATTTACATATTAACTTATAAGTGTATTTTCATCTTTGAATATGTTGAATCGTCTAGATTTTTTTTATTCTGTAAAACAAACTATGGCTTAATTAAAAGAATATTTTTAATTCACAAATATGTCTAAGTATCAAAGGATAAAAATAAATTTGAAATTTTTTAAGCTGTCATATAAATCAAAAAATTTTGTAGAGAAAACACAGGCATATATATCTAAAGGATTGATTAACCTTTTTGAAATCAAAGTATTACAAATTAGCGGCAACAAGTAGGAAAGATCATGCGCGATCTTTATCATGAGGAATGTAGATAAAAAATATAAAAGATAACTCAAGGCAATACATCAGTTGACTATTGAGATTGTATTGTCTTATGAGGAAAAATTGTTGATATGTGTGTGTAATAATACGCACGTAATTGATAAGAAAGTTAATCTTGCGATCTTGTCAGTAATCGATCTTATAAATTCAACAATTCTTAAAACCTTTACAAATTGTTCTGCGGAGTTTCTCTTTTCGGTTGTGACTGATTGGATCGAAAATTTATTACTCAATTTTTTTTCCATAATAATGAACAACGAAATATTTGAAATGAAAAAAGTTGTACTTCGTGATATCGAGCCAGTTTTACATCAGAGGATTGGAGATCATATGATCATTGAAAATTTCAGCAGTAAATCATTATTACCTCCTGGAGAAAATTATGGAAGTACGATTTTCAGTGTTGAAGTTGAACTGAAGAATAAAAATACTGAAAAGAAAGAGAATCTTTATCTTATTGCGAAGATGTGTCCACCAACAGAATATCAAAAACAAATTTTCAATAGTTCTCGTACATTTATGAAAGAAATCTTTATGTACGATACTATTTTACCAGCTTATAATAAGTTGGAATTGGAGTGTGGATTAAAAAAAAACGAGATATTCGAAATTTTGCCAAAATTTTATGGGTCTAGGCTGTCTTTAAAACCAGATGGAAATTTTGATGATGATGCTGTCATTTTTATGGAAAATCTGAAAGTTGAAGGTTACAAAACCGGTGATAGAACTTTAGGTATGTATACATATTTTGAAATGAAAAAATGTATTAAATTAATCCTCTTAATTTGTTAACTATTTATTACTAAATTTTAATTGTTATTATCATCTAGTAGAAAATGTTAGAAGTATTACAAAGTATTTCCGATTGTATAAAAATAGATATGTCATTAAACAAAATAGTTATATTAAATCAATTTTTGTAATATACTAATTTAATAAATCAATAATTCTTAGTAATAATGACAGTAATTTTTAACTTAGTAATTTAGTAATTTAATAATATAGTAATTTAATAAATAAAGTATCGAATTTAAGTATAAGAAACTGCGTACATCTGTAATAATGACAAAAATTTGGACTAATAATAATAAAGTAGGATTAATAATAAAAGACGATTTTTTTGATATTACATAATATCGTTCTATAAAATTATGTATTGGTTTAAAATGTAGTTACTTTTTTTCGTATTGTAATACGATTTTTTTATCGTATTGTAATATGTATTTTACGCTTATACTTTTGTTAAAATGTACTTTCAACATTCAAGTTCAAACAACATTAAGTTTAATGATCGTGTTATTTATACATTCAGAAAACAGGTGAAATATATTTTAAAATAAAATAATAATGAATCTTAAAATTTAAAGTTTACTTAAAATGAACGACATAATCATTACAACATGAAATATTAGCAGTTATAATATCATGCAAATCAATTTTTAATGTTTTTTAAAATCAGTTAAGACTATCATTTATTTATAGGATGGTTTGAAAGTTTTCGTCTTATGAAGAATTAGAAATATTTGCTTATGAGAATTAGTTTTAATATAAATTCTAACATAAAAATAATATTGACATGAAATAAAATATAATAGATACATTTAATTTAAAAATTTAATAGATACGTTAGAATCTTAAAAATGTATATATATTTTACAATTAAAAATAATTTGTTACACATTACCTTCATATATTTATAAATTTATATATTATTAAATATATCCGAATAATAATATATAATATTAAATATATCCGTTCGATTATGTTGAGTTTGTTCCTACGATTACAAGTGTGTATATATATGTATGTATATAATTATCGATGAGATTTTTTACTTTGATATTTTCGCTGAATCATGTATAATGTGTCTTGATGATTCAAAGAATCGCAATATCTACACTTTGTTATATTAAAATTATTCTTAATTCTCTTATTACACGATGAAAATTAAAAATTTATAAACAAAATGGCACATAAAATAGATTAGAATTTTTATAATTTCTCAATTAAAATTTTTTTCATTTTGATTTTCTTATATAGACTCGATTTATAATAAAAAATACATTAACAAATAAATATATAATAATGTAATAAATAATAAATATATTATATAATAAATATATTAATATAAAGATAACAATAATAATATAAAAGATGTGCAACAAATAAATTTTTTGAAAAATTTACTGAATTTTAAAAATTTTAATATGTATTTCGGAATTTGTATTTATAAAATAAAATTTTATTTAACTACAATATTTGATAATTTATATAGGTTACGATTTAGAGCACGCAGAGGAAGCAGTCAAGGCTTTAGCGAGATTTCATGCTTTAGGAATGGCTATGAAACAGAAAAGACCTGGTATCTTCGAAGTGTTCAAGATGTACGCGAAACCTTTACAAAATTCGGAAATTAATACGGATAATATGTTTGTATTGGTACTCGATCAGATAAAAAAAGACCCAGAAATAAATCCTTATTATGAAAGATGTGAAAAAGTTCTATTAGGATTGAAACCGGAAGATATTTGGTCAGACTCTTTTCGAGAACCATGGACGACCATCATTCATTCTGATTTCTGGGTGAATAATGTGATGTTTCGTCGCAGCGAAACAGGAAAAATTAATGGCATAAAATTCGTCGATTTCCAAATATATCTTTATGGAAGTCCTACGCGTGATTTGATATTTTTTCTTTACTCTAGCGTTAAGAATGACACGACAGAGGAACAAGTCGAAGATTTGATGGATCTGTATTATGAAACTTTGGTAAATACGTTAAATAAAATGAAATGCAATACGGATAAGTTTACCAAAGAAGGATTTAAAGCAAAAATGGCTGAGGATGGAGAACGCGAGTTCATTCATGTAGCTTTCATGATAAAGATGCTCACGTTGGACACGAAAGAAATTAATGATTTTGATGTAGACAAAATGCATTCAGTAATAGTGGAACATACTGGAAATCAATTATTCCAAGAACGACTACGAAGATTAGTACTTTGTTTTGTTAAACGAAATTGGATATAAAAAAATGATCATGATGAAGGTGAAGCTTTTTCTACAAAATGCCTTCGTATACCATATATGGAATGATCGTATCCGATTATTCGATGTCACAATAAACATATCACATAGATATAGATATATCACATTGTTTTCAATGATTAATTCATTCTATTATCTATAATATACGAGGAAATATAATCAGTTCAATTAAGTAAGGTTCATTAAAATAAATAAATCGAATTTTACAATAATATCAGGTATAAATAACAAAAAAAAAAAAAAGGAAGAATTTGGTTAAAACAGATCAAAAATTAATAAATCAATAATAAAGAACGAACTCATAAACAATCATTTGATTTTTAAATAGATACACGAGTATATAAATTTCTTCGATAAATTATTTTTAAGAGATATAAATGTATAAAGATATAAATAAATAATTTCTTAATATGTCAAACAAATATTTAAAAATTGCATATCAATGGTACACAGAAGATACATATTTTTCATTATCACAAGACAAAATGAAATAAGTTAACAAAATTTTTTGAAATAAAATGCGTGTATTTTACTCATTGTCAGTTTGGAAATTAGTTTTGTATACATAAATATTTGTATACATAAACATTTGTTTCACACAATGTGAAATTTATAATTGATTCTGATAAATATATAACGATTTTTAAGATAAACTAAAAATTATTTGAATTTTGTTCGCATTACATAATTATTTTAAATTATACCAGAAATAAAAAGGATCAAAAGAAAGAAATATATATCTATAAATGAATTTAATTTACAATTTCTTTACATGAATTAATTGAATTTTATTTAGGTGAATTTTGATACATTTTGAATTATCTTATCAAACAGTGTTTTATTTATCAAAATCTCATTTCATATCAATTATTATCTTAATAAGAATTGGCATGGAATTTCAGTTTATTTTTTTGGGGGGATAATAACGTTATGAAAGGAATGATTAGTAATTTTTTTTTTTTTTTGATAACAACGATGAAAAGAATAATTAATACTTATACAAAATTCCTTTTATAAAAGTTTTATTTTCGAATAAATTTTATATTTATTAAAGTATAAATACTATACACATAAATAAATACTATACAAAATAATAGGGATGGTGAAGAAAAAAAAATTACTAATGTAACCTTGTAAATTATCTAATAATAAAATATCGTGAATTGTTATAAATATAAGTACATATCTTCATTGCTTTCATAGAATAATAATTCTATATTATTACAATATAAAGAATGAAAGCGTAGAATGATTAATCAGTCACAAAACTTAGAAAATCGAGATAAAACGAATAATCAAATTTAATATATAAATTATTGGTAAAATTCACACTATTTTGTGAGCAGAAATAATATTAATTTTGTTAGATCATATGATTATAACTAAATTAGATCATGAAATTATAACTATGTACCTTTTTTTTATCAAAAGAAATATAACTGCTCTTTTTTTCTGATGAATATTTTAGAAGAATTTGCAATTGCTATTGTCTGATATTAAATATTTTTTAATAAAAATTATAAATAATAAAATGTGCATTAAAAGTTGCTAATGCACATTGTATTTGTGTTTTATTAAGCACTATTGTTATAATATAATAATATTATTATACAAAAAAAAATAGTATGATTTATCAACAAAATAATTTCTCTAATATGATACATGAACATAAACAAAAATTTAATCTTCTAAACGTTAATCTAAACATATATTAAAATTGCCATGAACTAAACATATATAAAATAATCCATGATAATATATCAATATATCAATTTTTATTTTAATAATATTTTTATTTATACAATAATATACATAAATAGTCGTACACTTATATGATGTAGCTTTCTATTTAAGGATAAAATTAATTATATTGAAAATCTTATTTTGAAATAATATTGGATACGAGTTTTTTAAGAATTATAAAATTTGCATTTAAATATACGAATGGTTAATAATTCTTTTTTATATTAAATAAATAAATAATGCTATATTAAATAAACAGTATCTATTCTTAATATTGGTCACTTAATATTGGTTATTAAAAAAGTAACAAATAGATGATTATAATATTTAAAAATTTTTCATATTAGGTATATTTAATATTATTTTTTTCGCATTTGATAAATGAATTTCGAACTGATTCTAACAACATATCCATTTACATTTATATGCATATATTAATAAGATAAAAATAGGTCTATATGACATAACAACGTAAAATCATTATTACATCCATTTGAAATTTTATAATAATTTGTATTACATACTTTACAAAAAAATAATAAGAATAAAACATTCTATGAAAGATAACACTTTCTAATTCTGTTTAATATCTAAAGATATATACGTATATATCTCCAAAGATAAAATATGATCATATATTTAATTCCTGTTATCTGATAAATCTTAATACTTTAACGTATTAAATATCACTGTTATTGATAACTAATGATAAATTATTTGGTGAATATGTTATATATTTCTAATTTTGTGATTTTTATTTACGAATAAAAGAATTGTAAATTCTAATTGAAATATAAAAATTTTTATTTAGAGGACATGTAACAGAATAAGTTAGGAAAACGTTCTTTTCTTATGTTTCTTTTTTATAATGGAAAAAGTAGTTAATCTAAAATTAATTAATATTAAAATGTAATTGTTACAATTGTATTTTCAATTTTTTTGTTTTAAATAAAATTACAGTAAAGTTCGTTGATATGAGGAATATAAAGTATATTTAATATAAGAATTATGGGCTTATTTTAAAGTATGGAGTATTCTATTGTTATTTCTTTTCAAAAATATTTCTACATTATTTAGGGAAAAAAGGTGAAAGTTCCTTTTTTTGAAAATTCATACGCCTTCACGGACATTGGAAAATTTTTTTTCATAATTGAATCTAAAGATTCTAAAGAATCTAAAGATAAAATTTTCTCCTTTCAAAAGATTCTTCAAAGCTTGATGTGCGATATTTTGTACTATTAAACTTTGAAAAATGTGTGATGTCATGTATAACAAAGAAGATTCTTACCACTAAATATAAAATATTTTAATCTCAAAATAGGACAGATATATTGATAAATTCAAAATTCAAGTAAATCTTCAAATAGATGACAAATAGATGACAAATCTCTTATGATAACAGATACTGCAATTAATACCAATTTTTTAAAGAAATAATTGTGTTATTATATCATTAATACGTCTTTAACTGAAATGTTGAAAAATGTATGAACTCAAAGTTTGCTTTGTGCAAAATTTGGATGTACCATATATTATTCAGTTCAATAGAATGGCGACAAAAAATCGCACATTAAGCTTCGATAAGTCATTTTAAAGGAGAAAGTTCAATCTTTAGGTTCACGATGGGCTCAGTTATGAAAAAAATTTTTTAATGTCCGTAAAGGCGTTTGAACTTTACTTAGCTATTCACAACGATATTAAGAAATTGTATAAAATTCAACAAAGCATAGTTAATATAGTTAATAAATTTGAATATTGAATCAGAAAGAATAAAAAAACGGAACGTTATGAAAGGAAATTAAATTTATATTTTCTTAATTTTACAATTTAATTATTTTAAATTTAATTTAAATTTAATATTTAATTAATAATTTAAATTTAATTTAATTGTTGTATGCAATATTATGCATTTAGATAGTAAAATAAAGTAATTACGTATAGTGTCTATTTACATTCATTTGTTTCTACATGTACATTTATACATAACAGTTCATGCATGCTCATGATGGAGCCAGAAGTTTCTTAGTGGTTGAGACCACTTTTTTTTAATTTTTCTATATTTTTATAAAAGTTTTATAAAACCAGATTTTTCTACAACCAGTCGTATCACGAAATACAATTCCATAATCAAAATGAGTTTCTTCATAATGCAGAAATTCCATGGATTAATTCTGTTTATATGGCTTACATCTATTCTAACCTTATCTGTCAGCGATGAAATTAAAACAGATGGTGATACGACTCTGATATTGACAGTAAATGCAAACTTTACTGACAGAAATTTCAAAACTGAACATCCAACTTCGTCTTCGCTGATTCAATTTATGCCTGAATCTGTTGATCCTACTAATACACGAAATGTATGTAATAACAGCATTTGATAATACATAAGTAAACACATAAGTAATTATCTTTAAACTTAAATTACACTATTTAGAAGTCGAACAGTGTGTTTGATATATTCAATATATAACTGAAATATGTAAATATTATTTCAGAAAAATGTTGCCACTCCTTTAATTGCAGGAGAAGGTGGTCCAATTCCAATTGTTTCTCTTATTGAGCTAATATCTACTGAGTCATACAAATATGTAACAAATATTGTTGACAATTTAGACATACAAACTAATTTATTGAAAAATAATGACGTTCCATATGTAAAAAAAACGAAGACCACTTCTAAAATTATATCAAGAAAAGGAGCAATAAATAATGTTTCTTCCAGTAAAACAATATTATCTGATGATACAAAGTCAATAATTAAATCTTCAACAACAGTAAATGTTCATAATAACGAAAAGATTGTTAATAATTTAAAGTCAAATGTTACTGAAAAGTATATAAGTGACGCTTCAAATATTACTGTAAATAATACTTTCCATTTTACAAATACGATGTCACAAAAATTATTAACTAATGTTTCTATAATACCATCATTAGTTCAAGAACACAAACCTAAACCAACTGCAACAGTAATAGAACCTAATAGTGATAAACAAGCATTTATACCTCATACGAAAGGTTCCCATTTAGGAATGCCAAAGAAAATTAATTATGTTTTACCAGTTATTGTTACTCTTATAGCCCTGCCAGTTTTGGGTGCTATTGTTATCATGCTGTACAAACAAGGTAGAGATTGTTGGGACAAAAGACATTATCGGCGAATGGATTTTCTTATTGACGGAATGTATAATGATTAATATCTATAAATTGTTATATCATTTAAAAAATTAAATTATAATGTTAATTTCATATATATATATGAAATATATACATACATATATATGTATGTATACACACACACACACACACACACACACACAACAATCGAATATACTATTCTGTCATTATAGCTGCAATGAAGATATATGTTTCATTTACAAATATCTATATACAAATTTTTTTTTTTTATTACAACATTTGTATATATTTTTTTTTATTATTCTACTGCTTTGATATGAGATTCATTCATATTGTGTTATTTTCGTTTATCAATTGTATAAAATTTGAATATTTATGTTCGTAAATTTAGACAAATGGTGCTTAGAAAGGTCAATAATAAGATAAAGGGAAATAATAAGAAATTTATAATTATAGCAATGATAGTTTTTTTATGAATCTTAAAAATGAAGTAGTTTTGAAATAATTTAAATCTCATTTTGTAAGATAATTATTGAAATGTTTATAACACAAGTATATAAGTAAGAATATGTACATTAAAATAATTATTGAAATTAGTAGTTTTAATCAAAAGATTTAATCTGTAAATGATTTATTACTAATTTATAAAAGTCAGCAAAAGTTTTTGATAAAAAAATTAATATATTGAGAATTTAATTGTGAAAATGATATATAATAATATCATAATTTCTTTTAATACTTGAAATAAATTTTGTAATGTGATATAAAAGGTGTTTTCATGTTAAAATTTATTTTCCTTATTTTCACTTAATTTTTTCTTTTCATTAAAATTTGATTGTGTTTCTTAAATGTAATAATGCTTTTCATATTAATTTACAACTTGTAAAATAGTAGTGTCTAATGTCTGATTTGAATATCAATTTACTTACTTAGGTGTTATATCTTACAATTTTTTTATTTTGAGAAATATATGTTTATATAAAATAATGATTAATACTATAAAAATTGAATGTTCACTTCTAAAATTATTATATTATAGCATATATATAATTATTTTATTTGATAAAGTTTCAGAAATTGTTATTACAGTGATTGAATTTTATGAACTTTCTTGTTTATTTAATATTTCTAAAATTTATATGTTATTCGTACTATGTTAATAAAATAATAATTATTTATATATATACATATGTAGATATATGTAGTATATAAATGTGTAAAAAAATCATTATATTCTTATAAAATATAAATACTTTTAACCAAAAATATTTGATTATTTTCCATGTTTATACATTACATTTCGCATGAAAAAAATTCATAGTTTCAACTTTTATTTTTTATTAATAAGCTTGTTATATAGGTACATAAAATTATCTATATTAGTATTGTTTGTAAACTATAAAGTTTATACTGACAAAGAATAATGTAACTATTTCCTATAATAATTATTAACAAATTATAGGACAATTATAAATATGACATATATAATTTCTGATATATGTTTCTTTCGCATAAAAAAATTTATATGTAAAGAAGTATAGATGAAGCTTCAATTCCGTAATTTGTGTTTTTAATATATGCATTAGAGAAAAACATTGTTAATATTAATGTTCTTAATATTTTTATGCAAATTTAAAGCTTTGAAGTGCATAACTTTTATAACTTATAATAATCTACAGTAATTATAATTTTTACTATAAAACTAAAATCGTAATTTCACCTTAGATTAAATTTATTGCTTTTATTATCGAATTAAATATAAAAAATAGCAATTGTCACAAATAGTTTTCTTAATGTTGTAATTTCAATACAAACATAATTTTGTCAAGTATGTAGATGTTTTCAGAATATTGCTATGTTATGTAATTATTAACAAGGTAATGTCCAGATGAAATATTTGATATATTTCTAAATTTTCCAACAGTGTATTTGTCGTAAAAAAGATATTCTAATAATCTAAAATTCACCCATTAATGTTATGATAAAATTCTTATAATATCTGGATTTTCTTTTTATAGATTTAAATTAAAAAAATGAATGTAATAAAACATGGTTATAAGTTTAGAACGATCTTTTTTATATCTGTTCCGTTAAAAATACTTCACAAAATTACACTTATAATAAATTGCTTACAAGTTGATAATAATAAAAAATATGCAGTTTTAATATGAAAAATAATAAGAAAAATGTACGTGATAGACGAACGTTAATCATTGAAAAATGTTAACTTTTACTACACCTTGTTAACTAATCAATTGTTCTTAACGATTAAAATAAAAAAGAAAAATACTATAAATATAGAAATACACTTTATACTGCATTTCCATATTAAACATATCATACTGAACTTTTTTATTTAATCACGAAATTCAATAAAATACTTCCTACTTAGATTTATACTTTACTTCGTCTGGAAAAGCTTCTCTTGGTGGAACCAAGCTAAGCATCATTACATGACGTTGATAAGCTCTGGAATTACGAAATTGCGTGTCTGTTCCGTGAATTCGATCCAATACTCCCAAAACTCCAAAACACTGATTAAATCTAAAATCCAATAAATTCAGTATTCAATATTTATTTTATATAATATTAATAATATTAAATATATTAAACTTCCATACAAAATATAGTTATATTGGTTATATAGTTATATAGAGATTTATTTAATATTAATCAAAAAGTAACAAAATTATTTTACAAGAATATAAATAGTTCAATTTATTTAACATTAAAATATAAATAATTTCAGAATATATAGAAATTACTTACTTTAAGTGATGAAAATCGTGAGCTTCTGGAGATGGAAAGAACGGTAGATGGTAACCAGAATGAGCATTTAATGTAGAAAGAATAGCAAGCGAGAACCAAAGCCAAGCAGTAGCCACATGAGAACCTACGATGAATACTCCCAAAAACGGTGGTAATAGATTCGAGCCAATGTGTTCTAAAGGGTGGCAATATAGCGATGTTACAGCTATAGGAGCCGTCCATTCGTGATGCTGCTTATGTATATACTTATAGAAATAGCGGCTATGTAGAAATCTGTAACGTAATTTTACTTTTACGTAAGTTTGTTTACACCTATACAGGTATATAAAATGCTAAGTAAAATACACGTATATGCTACAGAGAATTATTTACAAATGTGACTTTAGTTTTGTAAGATAAGTTAAAAATTATTTTTTATTATTTGAAAAATTATAATAAATGTTAACTAATTAAGTAATTAAATAAAAAATTATGTAAATTATTATATTAAATGTATTTATTTAGCATACACAAATGCGTACATTTAGTATTAATCCATACCTACGTTAATGTATTATTCTTTAATTCCTTTAAGCAATACACAGAATGTTTTATTTTAATGATTTATCTAAAAAAAAAATACTGAAAAGATTTAAGAATCTTTGTTATTTGGAACATATAATTTTTTCAACTCATCGTTAGTATACATACTTTTAAAATAAATTAATTTTGAGAATAAAACAGTAGTTTTTACGAGCGATTTAAGGAAAAAATTAGTACGATACTTTTTAATATATGAAAAAAATTTTCATACCTATGTGAGTAATAAAATCCAATTTCTTCGCACAATATGTGAATGGCGATTTCAACGAGCACCCAGTGAAAGGTCGGCAATTCGCGTACAGACGGATAACCGCGCCATTCCATAAAGTGATAACTGACGTACGCTAGAGGAACTCCTACAATGATCTGATTGAACAGTACTTGAGCGATTACTTTACACAATTCTCTTGTGTCAACTGGTTCGTTCGTACCCGGTTGTATTTTATATCTCCGTAAAGCAACTGGTCGATTAGTTATGTCCAGAATTGTGTAAATTCCACCAAAGAACCAGTATACAAAAAAAGTTAATCCTAACGAGCCTAAAAAGTATTAATTTTGTAATTTTTCTTAGAAATATTCTACATTTTTACGAAAAATCGGTAAATACACACAAGACGATAAAAATGTTCCAAGATAAGTTTCAATAACAATAATATGTAACATAGAAACTTTATTTCTATAGTAGATTTTTGTTCTTATACAATAAAATACACTTCTTTTTTTAAATAAGAAAAAATGAAAAAAATTAAAAATTGCTCAATTGTACCGCATATCAAGTTTCTTACAAAATACAGTACATATTTTTCTCTTTGTCAATACATCTAACGTATGTAAAATAATCTCGTGAATTACTTAATTTGTGTATATATATTATAATTAAATGAAAATTGAGATTATTTATTTTTTATGATAAAATTCAACAATTTCAATGATGCATAATTGATTGATGACACATAATTTGTTCGTTTCAAATAGTCCTTATCTTGGAACTGTTGTGTATTCTATAAGTTTATTCTCAGTTTTATCTTGGTATACCATGAACCCAAAGCGTGACAGGATCATTTCCTAATTTGTCTAAGATTTTGTCCCATTGCGCTTGCCAGAAATCACCAGAGGCTCCCCAAAATTTTTGTAAATGCCTAAGAAATGAAATGATTAAAAAAGAGAACTGATAACGCTAAATATCAATTTTACAGCCATAACATTTTTTTCGTATTCGATCGAATTACAAAAAATGCAAAAGTTATTGTCTACATCACTTGTTAGAATTTACCATGTTAGTGAGTTGCAGAATGCAGCGAATCCGATCACTACAGTTCCGATTACGAAAAGAACGCTTCTTAAACTTGAGAGTAAAGTTGGTGGTGTTTGATTTTTACAATCAGCAGCAGGCGTTACTGTAAAGAACAAATTGTTATTAGTTTTATATTTTTATGATTCTCTAAATTCTTTCTAATTAAATGAATTTCAAATCATTTCAAATACTATTTAATTTATTAAATAGTAATTTAATTAATTTGGAAGAGATATTCTTCGATCTTTGTTTAAAAATTTTACATTTGTATCATGTATACATGTTATTTAAAGTGATAAAACACTTAATTTTTATATTTCTCTGCAGAAATTTATAAATCTTAAGAAACTTATCAGGTTGTGATTAATTTTTGCAGAACAGAAACTGTATAAAATATTCAATAAAATTTGTAATTTTTTTTATAGTAGTATAAAGTAAATATATATAGAAAAATTTTAAAAAAGCGAATAATAAAAGAGTATTATTACAATAAATACTTACAATTACAATAAAGTACTATTTGATATTTAATTAGAATTTTTATCTCATAAATTTATAATTTTTATGTTCTATTAAACGCATTGTTTCTATTTAACGCATTTTTTTAAAATATTTATTAAACTATTTTAATCGTCAGTCTTCGTAAATGTATAAAAAGTAAAATATATTTTTCTTCTTACGCTTCGTTTTTATGGATGCTCATGCGATGAATATTTTTGATATAAATAAAGAAGTTTGATATAAATTAAGAAGTTTTAAAATAAAGTTGAGAATAACAAAATTACGTTGCAAAAGAATCAAGTTTGTCAAACATTGTTATTATTAGCAATAAGTGAATTTAAGTAATCGTTAACACAAACAAGAATAATAATGGAGAGTTATAAATTTTCTAAAAAACAGTGGTAATTAAATTTGTATATTATGTCCAAATTCTATTTTATACAAAACTATATTTTCAATAAAAATATTTTATTTTACATTTTCGATTTATTCTTATATATAAAATAACTTCTTGTCACTTTTGTCAAATTGAAAATTAATCAAATAAATATACATTTGATGTTTTCAATTCTACTTTTTAAAACTAAAACTTACAATGTAATTTTATTACTTTTAATTTTCCTCTTATTTAAAATCTGACTGATATCATGAATTAATATTCAAGTTCACAATGTGTATATGATAAATTATATCACATCATCAGTTTGTGAAAAAAGTAACACTTCTAAAGAAACATGAATTTTAAATGTTTGCAAAAGTTAATTTTAATTATTTATTACGATGAACAATCATAATTACTCAATAATTTATAGGACAATGTTATTCAGGTTGTTATTTCTATTAATAACAAAGGATATGTTATAAACAATATTTTATGAGAAACTTTAAAAATTCAAATCCAATTTCTGAAAAAATGTATTTTCTTAGTTACGTGACTCTTCTAGTAAATTTATTTAAATGTAAATCATGGAATTAAACAAATTTTTTGAATTTTCGTAAAGTATGACAATTTTCAGTAAAATATAATGTCGTAATTAGTGAAGATTTTCGTTAGTTGCTTCAACTCCTCCTTAACCTTATTAACATTGTATTTTTATATAATATATCGAAATTAATAATAAATAAATTTAATTTGATATTAAACATTATATATTACATTAATTTGATGTTTAATATTTGAAAAATTACAAATTGAATTACATTAACTGATTATTTAAATAATAAATTTATTTTCTAGTTTTGTAATATTTCTTGTACTAATTTTAAAAAATAATAATGCTAAAAGGTTTAACTTATATTTAAAAGTCAAGAACAATAAAAATGCATGAGGACATTATTTGTATAACATGAACATTATTGAAAAATTATTTAAATTAACTTTAAATGTGTAAATAGATTACTGAAGTAATGGTCACGTGTAATAACAATGATGAACAAAAGAAAATGAAGTATAATTGATTTTTATATAATTTGATTTATTAACAAATAATCGATCTCTGAAATATTTTATATCAAATGAAATGACTAAAACAATGTTCAACAATTATATTTCTATATACTTTCTTTATATAATAATGCAAATATATGATTTAAGGAAATAAACAATTACTTTAAGAAAAATAATTTTTTTTTGAATTAACGCAGTTTCTGTATTATTATTATTTAAAAAATAACATACAGAATGGCTTAATTAAAAGTGAAAACTGAAATATTTTCAGAACTATCAGTTATATCAGTTACATAGAAAAATATTTCAGACAAAAATTGAATGATTTCAGAAAGATTAATTTTATTCGATTTTTCAATCTTTGAAATACATATGCCTATTCTAAAATATACTGTTTATTGCAGTAATGTTCATCTTTAAAGATAAACTCAATGTAAATTTCATTATTTTATATTAATTGTTTTAAAATTTAGATTAATTGAACTGTATTATTCGATAAAATAAACAAATATTGTATACATATGGTTGGTGCATATGTATTTAAACATAAATAATGTAATGAATGAATTTCGAAGCTATTTAAAATAAACCTGCATTTAAAAAAATTTAATCATATTGAAAAATTTTTGAATTATATTAAGTCAAAAAATCATTTTCGAAAATTGAAATGAAATATTTTTTATTGTTAATTCTTATATTATATGTATTATGTTTGAATATTATTTATTATATTCATCACAAAATTTTCTAATTTTTGAAATTTTTTGTGTAATTTTTTTCATATTTTGTTTGATCCATTACATACTTATAATTTTTAATAAATGTAACTTATACATGTCATATTTAAAAATTATTGGTTTTAACCCATGTAGTTTTAATATTTGAAATTATTGATTTTAATTGAAGATTTGCATGAATTTTGTTTAATATTATTAAAATTATATACAAAATCAAAACACGTACATAAATTAAGGATATTAACGTAAAATACTAATATATATATATATATATATATATATATATATAACGTAAAAAATTATGAATATATCGGTATAAAAATGGTCTATCACATTGATTAAATCAAAGATGAAAAATCTGTATAAGAAACAAATTGTTATTACAGCATATATTATTCATTATTATTTCCAACAACTTGAAATAGTAGTTTTGCGTAATTAAAAAAATGGAAAATTAAAAAATAATTGAAAATTGAGCTAAATATAATAGTTGTAATGAAAACATTACTTGTATGTGTTATATATCCAATGTGTTTTCTTCATTTTATATTAAAAGTTGCTATTATATTAAAAATTAGTTAAAGATAAAGAAAAATAAGGTCAACATACTACTTAATTTAAACTGATATTACATGTATTAGCAGTATATGTACCTGAAAATAAATGGCTCTATGTTTAATTTTTTAATTAAGAAATTTATATTATATATAATATTTTATTAACTATTAAATAATCTTGATTAATTAATGTTATTAATATTAATGAACTAATTTTATAATAGCCTTTTACTATTATAAAATTAGTTCATTAATATTAATAATATTAATTAATTAATAATAATAGTGGTAATTTGTTATGAAATAAACCTTTGATTTATTATTACTTTGATTGTATTACATAAAAATAATTAAATAATTTAATTTGCAATAAAAAATATTCTACCTTCTCCTATAAATATCTAGTGACATATCAAAAATCTTACTTACTAATATTTTTCTACAAAATGAAAGACTTGAAAATATATTGATAAAAAATGCGATAAATAGCTCCAAATAAAATAATTTTATTCGTTATTTAGGCCTTACTGTACATAAATGAATAAATTTACTGAATAAATTTTATTACGTTATAAAAAGCACAAGCAGATAAATTGTTGATATTTTTTACAATTTTTATTAAAGTAATATATTGGTAGTAGTGAAAGAAAAATTCAAATGTGATAAGATGAATGATGCTTAAACAAAAAAAAAAAAAAGAAAAGAAATGGAAATATTTGCTAAACTATCTAAAATTGGTCAGTTATATTTTATCGTATTTTTTTTTAGATTTCTCTTTTATTATACAAATTTTTATGTAAAATTATATTATAGTAAATGTACTTGTAATATACAAAATCTGATAAATTATGTTAATATATTTATACTAATGATTTCGACATTTTGAGGATGTATTTATTCATATGTATAAATGAAAATTTTATACATATAAATTTTGATGGTAAAAGTTAATTTTTGATTTTATTACCAATATGAATACTTGAATTTACAAGTTCCAGAAATTTTGGGAAATATAATTGTATAACAAAAAAGCGTAAAAACTATATGTAACTTTTAGAACTTTGTATTTATTACACATTATATAATTAATATGTTCTACGTTTTCTTCTTTAAATGATTATATAAAATATTCAGGGAATTAATAATAAATTTTAGACAATCTGTGTACGTTATCTACATATATCTTGTATCTCTTATTTTTAATCTCTTATTTTAATAACATTTAAATAGATATATTAAAGTATATATATTAAAAGTATAGATATATTTGTGATTAATATAGGAATGACGAAATTGATAATAAAATTAATACAGAAATTAAAGATTCATAATATTGATTTGGCAATTTCAATAATAAATAGATTAAGAATATGAAACTGCAATATTATAATAATGTATTTTTAAAATTTTTTAATATTGACTACCAATGATTCTTATTGCTAACTTCTTGAGTGAATATTTCATTTGTTTACAAAAGAAAACAATAAAACATGATTAATAACGTTAATTATATGTAATTAAAAAAATTACGTATAATTTTTTATATCTTTCCTGTTAGGTAAATTCATACTGTAATTATGTTTCCTAAAATTCTTATAGATTTATGATGTGCGTACATTACGTACATTTACGTCAGTAAAAATCTAATCATTTTTTTAAATTTTTTTTATTTTTTTTAAAGATATAAATATACAAATATAAGCCATCTACGGAAGAAAAAAATTTTCAAGGAAATATCTACTTCTCCCATAATTTAACAAATTCTTTATTATATATTATTTAATATATATTAATTATATATTATTTAATAACAAATAATATATAAAAGCATAAATATATAAATTTATACTTCTAGTATTAATATCTATAATATATAATATATATAATATATAGTATTAATATCTATTATATATATATATATAATATATCCATAATATATAATACTATAATATAATTTTACATAAAAATGATATCTTATATTTTAGAAATAGCATATAAAAATAGCATATGAGGAAGAATAATAATAAAAAAAGGAAATAATTAACTGTCACTCAAATTAAAAATTCATCAAGTAGAAAATTGATTTTTTACTTAATTTTTAAATTAACTGTTGTAATTGATTGTAATCTAATCTTATAATATAATGTTTGGACTATGGACAAATTAAGAATATAAATTTGTACATTACATTATTACATTATTACACAAAAATATATAAAATATATGGAGGGGTCAAAAGACAATTAGTGTAGGACTTCTCTCATTAAAAATAACTTACGCCATGCAAACATTCTTTTAATCATTTATGGCCATGATAACATAATTATTATGACATTATAACTATTTCATCAATTGAAGGTTTTGATAAAAAAAAATATGTTTGTACGGCACAAATCTCTTTGAATGGAAAATTACTTGCACTGATTGGATTCTGAGTCGTCAATATTTCTAATATTCCTTATAATATATTAGTGAGCAAAAACAGTTTTCAATTTCATTTCTTATAAAAATATAAATTTATATAAAATATATTTGAATGAAGATTTGAAGAAAGATCCCCTTGTTAATATGTCAACTATTTCCTTTCTTAGTTCATAAATCTCGTACACAATATGTGCCATAAAGTGCAGATTTGAGAAAAGGAGAATTTGATATATATAGAAGATATATGTTTCATGGAATAGTATATTTCATTCATATTTTGAAGTCTTTATCTTCATCGGTATACTTTTCTGATGAAATAAAGTATTAAGTAATGACATCGCGAAATTGATTAAACATGCTCATTTCAATTTCGCTTATTTAATCTCGACTATATCTACAACGTACGTTGTTAGATGATACATACTAACCGAACCTCTATTATTTCATCCTTGACTATGCTCAATATAATCGTTACTTCGTCATTCGTTTCTTTTTGTTGATCTAATGTTTTGCCAACCCATGTACTTACATAAATTGACTAGTAAACACATTTATGTTTGATGTCTGATTAAGTTTTTTTGAGAATTTTAAATATAAGAATTAATAAAGTCCTCAAATATAATATAAGTAATTTAATTAATTTCTCACATTTAATATTTTTTTATAATTTATTAATCTTTATTTAACAGTTTTATTATAAAAAATAATTTTATATATTGCGGAGGAAAAAATCTGTAAAAAATTATTTTTGTAGCATAGCACACAACGATAAAAACATTTGATTATATTATATTTAATTATTAATTAAGCATTTACAAATTTTAAAAATGTATAAATATATCAGATTTTAAAAATAGAACATTATATTACAGTAAGAAAATATTAGAACATTTCATTATAAGAAATAAAAAGTATTTTTTTGTAACTTTTTTTTATTTTCATTAACAGTTATAAACTTTGATGTAGGATCAAAATTATCATTATCTTGTATGTGATTAATATAATCAAATTATAGTTTAATCAAGTTATATTTTTAACTATCTGAATACTATATATAGTACCTTGTTATGAATTTTATTTTGACTATCACTATGAGTAAATGTGTTGACAAAATAAAAATATTAAGTATTAAATATTACTTTGAATTATGCTGTTTCTTCTCTAATGTCTAATTCTATTCAAAAAAGTATTTTTCACTCCTTCTTATAAATGTACCTTTTTGAATTGTGTTACTTTGCACTATCACAAATATGTGATATGATTTTTTTGTTTTAAGTATTACATCATTTAAATAATTATTTATCATCTTGAAAAAGTCATTTAAAATTTATATTTGTTCAGACTTCTTTACTTCTATGCATATTTCTTATTATCTATAAAAGCTTAGTAAACATAATATTCTTTAATTAACTTTTAAGATCTTAGAAATCATAATAAATTATTTTTAAAAAAATTTAAAAATAGAAATAAAATTTTATATTAATTAATTATTATTTGTTTTTAAGAATTTTCTAAAATTTTTTAAATTACAAGATATTAATTATTCTAATTCTTCAGAAGTACAAGATAGAAACATTCTTTATATTTTTAAATATCAAGATAAATAAATTTCTTTATTTTTTAAAATATTCTTATATGTGCCTGCAGAAGACAAAATTAGTCAAGAAAAACAGAATATTTCAGTTTTAATAATAACATTTTTTAAATATTAAGAAGAATTTTTGAGAAAGAAAAGATTTTCTTTTACTTAAATGTAAAGATTGTATTAAAATTTGATAAAATATTCAGTACATTAAACAAATTAAATTTTGTATTTTTCCAAATATTGATACTTTTTTAAAAAAGTTAAATTAATAAAAAGATTTTCTCGTTTCTTTTCGATAAAACGTTAAAGATAATAATTTTTAATTTCTTTCTTTTGATCTATATTTTTAGAAGTTTATATTTAATGTTCAATTGGAACTATAAATTTCTAAAGTTACCAATATTACTTAAGATCTGAGTTTATACATTATAATTATAATGTATAAACTCAGAATTATTCGAATTATCAAACACGTTATGTTTACATCTAAATGATTGCGAGATGTTCTTTAAATTTCAATTTACTTGTACTATCTACTTGAACATTATTCCTCTCTATTAAGACGTAACATAGTTATTGATGTATATATTCACAACTGATATATAAGTATATTATCCCTTCTACTACTTGACGTATTTTGCGGAGTATTACACTTCCATGCAAATAAAGTCGATTATAATATTTTGTACGCAATACGAATGTTGAATTTCATTTTTATTTAAAATTATTAATTTCTTCTTTTTTACATATATATTAATATTATTTTTTTGTATCTTTATTTCTATTTATATTATACATTATTTAAAATTTTTCATGCACATATATCAAAATGATCATGCTTTAATATTTTTCTTGTATTTCTATGATAAATTTATAAAAAAAATAATACAAGGAAAAGTTTTACTACTTTTTCATATGCAAGATTATAATTCGAATGAATTTTTAAAATTTGACATGACTTTTATTTAATGATGATGGGCAGTAATAATATATTTCTTGATATTACGTAATAAATATTTTGGATTATTAATTTTAAAATATTTAAATTTATATTTATATTGGATTATTAAATTTAAAATTGTTAGATACATAGAATTCTGTTTATATGAACTTGTTGGTAGAAAAATAGTTCATATAATTGCTTTTTATATAATAGTTTTTTTCTTCGTTCTTTACTTAACTAGTGATTTTTCATTTATATAGGAGTTTAGATTCAATCAGCAAGAATTCATTTAATCAAGCATTGACTAAAATCTGACCAAATAAACGGCGTTCTATTCTAGTAAAATATTTATAGTAATTTTATGGCTATTTTTTAGTAAACTTCTATGATTTTAAATGCAAAATTCATTGAAAACTGTATAGAAATTCATTTATTTTATATTAATAATATATAAATTTTTACAGATTAAAGTAAAAAAAATGATAGTCATCAAATTAAAAAAATTTTTTAAAATTTATTCATCGTATTATGTCTAAAAAATTGTAAATTCTATTCCTTTTTTGTACTAAACAATATATATAGTATTAAAATTACGTGTTAACATCAAGGTATTTTTGATATTAGACTCTTCTTTTGATCTGTTCGCAAAGTTCTTCTAATAGAAAAATGATTATTAAAGATTTATTTATTAATCTTCTTTATTCTCTTAAACATGACAAAAAAAAATTATTTGTAAAATTTCTAATTTAACTTGAAGAAAATCTTTATGTGAGTAAATTTTCTTTTTGTTTAAAGAAATAAATATATTTTTTATGAAACATTTAAGCAAATAAATAAAAATAAGAAAATATATAAATGATAAAAATTATACTTTCTATTCGAGATAAAAATTGATTATAAAGTAGCTGCAAAAAATATGATTTGTTTCATCTTGTTTTTATTTGATACTATAATCAAATTTTTTTCTAAACAATTCAACTTTTTATTGCTTTTGAGCTTTTAACATAAGCTTATATAATGTAAATATTTATTTGTTAATCTTTTATTTTAAACAAATTTAAATTATATTTTGAACAAATTTTTATGTAACTACATTTAAATATTTTTTTATATTAACTAAAATACATAAGTTATGTAATAAAAATGACGAAATATTAAAAAAATCATTTTTGTTAAAGAAAAAATAATCTAATATGTAGATAAATAAACTTGTTTAGATATTGAGCTAGATTTAAGATAACAAACATGTGTATATTAAACTATTATTCATAATTTGCAAATAGTAATATAATATATAATAATAAAATAAAAATTTGTTAATCAAAATTTTTTATAGAAATCGTATGAAATATACAATTAATATTTCGTTATATATACAATTAATTATCGTATATATAAATATTATTAAATATACATTATTAAATTTAATTAAATACAGAATGTTCATTTAGAAAAGGGATAGGATAAAATATTTTTACTATACTTCGTCAAAAATATATGTAATCACGAAAGTTTTCTTATTACGTGACTTAATTTGAAGATTGAATCGTAATTTAACTCGATTAAGGTCAAATATTGCTCTCATAAAATTCGTCCTGTTATACTCGTGTAACTCCAAACAATACAATTATAATTTTATTCAATTTATATTAATGTATAATATAGATTATAGATACTATTTTTATCTTAAACAAATCTACAAAGCATTATGTATATTATATAATCTGTGTGGAATCATTTAATTAAAACATTATATAAAAAAGTTTAAATTTAATGTAGACTAATACATCCAGTACCTATTTTTCATATGCTATTATTTTAAAAACTGGTTTTTATTTTGAAGTATGGAGTACATCATAAATTGAAAAATCAATTATATTATGTGCATCAATTTTTTCCGTAACAGGGAGAATGAAATACAAAGAAAATGCCAATACTTTATTCAATGCCAATAAACAAATAATTTAATCTATGCTGATATTATTATTCGCGTATATCTATAACGCATGGAAATTTTTGTACAAAATTGATTATATTCTTGTTTTGCATAGTATGATAAATGGGATCATGTCAATATCTTGATGTGAAAACACTAATTTCGTTATTAATTAAATTCATATCGTTCAGTTTGTGTCTGTGATCGTGACTATAGACAAATTGTCAAAATAGAAAAGATCGTGTCCCTTTGTTATTATGATTATCATTATACAATGTCAAACTTTATTAATCAGTAAAAAAAACAATGACTAGTTGTATTCAATCAATTAATATGTGTTTATCTACATTTCTGTTTACAATTTTTTTCCCTCCAAAAGTGTATTTAATACAGAACATGCATAGATATACACGCACATACATTGACATCACATTTGAAGTCGAGGAATGAGTGGAAAAATGCAGCGAAGGGAAAGGAGTACAATCGATTGCTATTGAACTATTTAATAAACGAAAACACATAGTTCAACGAATTATGATTTCACTTGTGCTAACTATGATAGTGTTGTCGTAGGTTCACTCAACTTGGACATGTTTTGTTTAAATGTTAATGGCAAGAAATCGAAATGTTTCCTACCTTTATACTGGGTCTGAACATCCATCATGGTTAACGATGGTAGCGTTTACGAAAAAGTCCACGAGAATTCTTACGTCTGAAGTCAATGGATCCCATTTGCCACGGCATACATGATAGTCGATAAACGCAGACCGCTGATACTGGCAAATGCGCCGTAGCACTAAGCTCGTATCTCCAGCTCGCTGCGTGTGTGTGTGTGTGTGTGTGTGTGTGCGCGTGCGCGCGCGCGTGTGTGTGTAGTGTATGTATATATATATATATATATATATATATATATATATATATATATATATATACACGTTATACATATATATAGATGTTATACAGTATATATATATATACGTCGCTTATACATAAACATGTGCTTTTATATATACTATTATATATATATATATATATAAATGTATATACACATACAGATATATATAATATTTGTATATATAAATACACATATCATACATAATAAACTATATTCTGTAGTGCACAATGTAGTTTATATACGCATTTTTACGTAGTAGAAATATATATATAGTCTTGTGCATTTATGGTATTAGTATTAGGTTAGAATTGTATATTTTTCACTCTCATCAAAAGCTGATTATAATGAGTGTGACGACAGAAAAACTTTTTTCATATATTTCATATATATATATTTTTTATTCCTTAATAAATTTTATATTTACCCTTATTATATATACATTTTAAAAATATACTACAATAAATGGATTTTTTATATTATTCTATATGCTGAAATTACTCATAATACTCTATACATACATGAATATATATATGAATCAGCTGTTATCACCTGTTGTGTAGTGATGTATATTGAAACGTATATTACGTATGTAATAGGTTACAATAGAATTATTTACTCACCAATGATCATTTCGAGTAAATAATTATTTATTTATAAAATACAGTAAACTAATTATTGTTAATTGACTATTGATTTATAAAAAAAAAATAAATAGAAGATAACGTATAAATAGTCATACCTATTTATACTTGAATAGGAAAAAGTCGAAAATTATGTCCAAAGTTGTATAATTTTAATGGATTCTATTAAAAAATGAATAAAAAATGATATATTGAATCTTATCAAGAAATTAGTTTTAAAAACATTTTTTTTATATAGTTTCATATTTTTATAATTACGATTATTTATATATCTTAAATAATTTTATTTGACAAGTATAAAAATTACTTGATGTGTTTAAAACTGCTAATTTTCGATAAAATATTGTAAAATAAAAATATATATTTAAATTTTAGATTTCCACAATATATGTATATAATGGAAGTTTCAATTTTTACTTTATCGATATTAAATCAAAATTCTAATAGATGAAGAAAGATTAGAGAATTTGGATATTCGGAATAGAATTGTGTACATTTTAAATTTTTGTTGCAAATCGTCTAATAGTAACGAGAACTTCCGTAATGTGGCAGCACATACACGATTAGGACGTCCAACTGCTTCCGGTTATAAAGGGAGTAATCTAGACTTTGCAATTTGAGGTGTAAGATTGCAATTTATCTACTTAGTAATAGTAATATTTTTATGTAATTATTAGTAAAAGTCATTGTAAATATTGTAAAGTTAGTTAAACATAAACATGAATGTATTTGATCTTGATTACATACAGATGTGAGTGATAAAAACACTATAAAAAAATATGTGCACGAAAAGTTACGTGTTTCTATCTTGACAATTTCAGAAATATAAATAAAGGTAAATGCAGCTACAGAAAGCAAATACTTTGTACTTGTATAAAAATATAATTTTATTTATCACATTAGTAAAAATTGATTTTTGACTTCATATAATTTTTAATTTTTAATATTCAAAATTTTTAGAATATATATATGTTTTTTTCTTTTGTGATATAAATAATGTCATTTAATTTCACACTTAAAGTTATTTGCGTAGGTTTATTTATTATTCATCGTGTTACCTTTTTATTTTGTAATTTGTGTAAGATTATTAATTAAACATTTTTTAGGTTATCTTCTTCAGTTATTCATCAGCTACCATACGTGTCATGTTATTATTAAGCACCTAGAAAAGTTTTTGCTGATTTTTATTAATCATAATTCTAGGGATTTTTCTGATTGACAACGATTTTTTTAGAAGTGTTTCAAAAACATTTACTGCTACTGTCTATTATGATAAGTTAAAAAGAGTTTCAGAAAAATTATGGAAAAAACAGCCAATACTGGACAACAAAAGAAACAGAAAGAAAGTTTTGTTTCTTTAGGATGAGAGATTATGGGAGATTATGTTTTATTCACTATACTTGCTAGATATTTTATCAACAGATTTTCACTTGTATCCGAGTCTGGGTAACCATATGAAGAACAAGCAGTTCACTAATGAAAATGATTTGAACGAAGAAGTGTTACGATTTCTGATATTTTCTGTGTTAAAATAAAAGATTTTTTTATAAAAATGGCATTTATAAACTATTAAACTGTTGGAAGAGATTTAAAAAATGTGGGAAAAATTATAAAATATAAAGATTCATATTTTTCGATGAATAAATTCATGTTTTTTTATATGAAAAAGCAGCAAGAACTTTTTTGGATATCTAATTTAAAATTCAGTTTCTTAAAATTTTAAATGCAAAGTCTGTTTTACTATTATTTTTTATTTATATATGAAGTAAATATATAAATATTATATGTCTACATGTTGAACTTGCTATAATATTCTTATATTGAAACTGTATAAATTTTGAAATATATAAAAATAAATTATATAAGTTTCTATTAAATATAAATTTATTGTATTAAAATTAATGTATATTACATATAAATATTTATTGTTTGTGTACAATATAGAAGTCTGATTATAATATTAGTATTTTCTTTATTTGATAGTTTATATAAGATGTCATTGGAAAAGTTACTACTTAAATGCTATGTTGTAAGCATTAAATATGCTACAAGGTAAGCCGTGTGTATTCTGACATTGTCTATACACATAGATAATACAATTAGTTTATTCTAGTTGAGCTTTAATCCAATTAGTATATGAAAATGAGAGCAATGGATGACACACTGTCTGATAGAAACTTTCACTGCCATTGGTTTCATAATTTCTTACTTACAAGAGTTTAAGTTTATTTTATATAAATTATAATGAAGTGGTTTTTATTGTTGTTAATTCTGCAGTTCACAATGTGGAGTGCATCAGAGGAACCACTAGAAATAATGGAGGAAGAGGTACTTGAGCCTGTGGCACATACAAAAGAAAAGTGTGAACAAAATAAAAGCCAATTAGAAACTCTTAAAGAAATTATGTTGAAAAATAAACAAAGTTTAAAAAAAAAAGAAGAAGAAGTTCAGGTAATAATATTTAGCGTTAATTTATAAAATTTTAATAAAAAAATTTTTATTTCACTGAAAATTTAAATTTAAATTTAGGAGTATGCAAGAAGACTTTCCAAAATTAAATCTAGAGCTAAATTATCACGACGAAATAGAGAAGGAAATCTGACTTCCAAAGATGTAACCCATACATCTGAAACATCTTTGGCAAATACATCTGATCAAAATATTGATGACATTAGTCAAGCAAAAACTGTAAAAGCAAAATCTACTTTACTTCAAAAGAAACTAGCAGAAAATAGGAAAGCCTTTGAACAGCGTAACAAAGAAATAATAGAAACTAAACGTGCAGTTGAAGAAAAAGTAGAAGCTATTAGACAGCAATTGGAAGAAAAAGATGTGACAGTAATGGGTTTTCCAAGGGATCAATTATCTGTTACTCCTATTAAACCAGTGATGATTAGTTCTGATGTTAGCAATTAATTTTTATGATTTAATTTTTGAAATAAACATTTTTATTATGTCATTGATAATTACTCTCAATATTTTGATTATAGATCATGTTACCAATACAAATTGAAAGTTTTCAAGAAAAGGAAAACAAAATTGCAGAACTTAATAATAAAATTTTGGAACTTGAAGCCGTAATTATGGATCTTCAAGAAAATTTAAAAGAAAAAGATTCTGTGATTGAATCTAAAACGAAGGCAGTTACTCTTATGTCTGCAGATCTTTCAAAAAAGGGTAAAACGACATTAGATACTCTCGAAGATACGAAAGACGAAATGAGGACGATGCAGGAACATTTTGTACTTTTAGAGATGTCCCTGAAAAATAAAAATGAAAATCTTTTAATACAACTGCAAGAAAGGGATAGTAAAATAGTAGAATTAGAAGATTTGATTGATGGGTAATTTTATAAACTTATTAAATATTTCTTAGAACTGATGAAAATTTTTTCTTATTATTTATTTCTTATTTTTATTTAGATTTAAGAAACAAATTAACAAGCAAAAGTTATCTGAATCAGCAAGTGCTGATTTTTCTCGTTCTACAATGGACGCTTTAGTAGAAAGTAAAGAAGTTATGAAATCAATGCAAGAAAATTTTGTACTTATAGAATCTTCCCTTAAAACAAAAAACGAAAATTTATTACAGCAGTTAAAAGATTACGAGTTAAAGTTAGCCGAAGCTAATGAACGAATATTTAAATTGGAATCTGGTATTGGAATAGTCAGAGATCCAATTGTTAGTGATTTACAGTTTAAATTGGAAAAATTGGAACATAATAATAAGCAGTTGCAAGATGAAAAATATGAATTACAGAAAAATGTTGCAGAATTGCAAGATAAAATTGTAAATATATCTATGCATGGTAATGGTGCAATAATGGAAAAAGATAATAGAATAGTTGAACTTGAAAATTTAATAGAAGAATTAAAACAATCTAATAAGCTTCTTGAAGAAGAATCTAAAGCAGAATTGCAAAATCAAGTGGCAGATTTAATACTAAAAAATGAAGAATATTTGAATAAAATGACCGATCTTGAAAATTTGGTACATAAACTTGAAGAACAAAAAAATGAAATTATAGCAAAATTACCAGAAGAAAATACTATTAAAGAAGATGAAAAAGTGATGAAACTTACTAAGGAATTAGAAGAATTGAATAAAAGTATGATCAAAATTAAAGCACAGCATAAAAGTAAAGTAAAAAATCTACAAAAACAATTGGAGAACTTTAGAAAGGTGAGATATGTTAATATCATTGATCATAAGATAAAAAATTAATTTCATTTCAAATCATTTCAAAGTTTTATTAGTTTCAAATTGATCGATCGTTTGAAAACATAAATAATTATTTACAATAATAATGAAATTGATAAAGTATATATAATTTTTAACTTTAGATGTCTGATACAAATGCGGAACTTGTCAAATTGGGGAATCAAGTGGCATTATTAGAGGAAGAGAAAGGTAACCTTCAGCTGAGTCTGGTAGACTTTGACGAGCTTAAAGGTAGGAACCAGGACAGAAAATCTGTCATCGCTGTTTCCATTGTTCTAGTTTCGTTATCAATTGTACGTGCAATGCATTGTCCATTTATATTATTCTTAAAATAATTATCCAGTTCTGTTTTCCTTATTGCGGAGAAATTCCAATGTTTATGTATATATTTATATATACATGTATTTAATAATATATATAAGAAATTTTTATTGAATTTTTGATAACTGATTTTGTGTGAAATAGTTACATAGAAAAAAAGTGTTAATATTTTCTTTACTCTTGTTTTTCCTATAAGAGGAATATTGCTATCGAGATAGTTATAATTATGCAATCTTCTGGTGATGGAATCTTTTTAGCTGATTAGTTAGGTACTAAATTATACAAATATTTATTTAGAACACTAATCGAATATATTATGTCACTATTTTAACATAACATGGTACCTACTTTACTTGTCAAAGTTTGCTACACTCTGATTCATAGAATTATTATAGATTTATTTGTTAGTAAATATTTTATATTATTTTTTACTTGTTTTTTTGTATAATTAACTTATTTGCATGAACAATTAAAAATACAATTTTTCTGAAAGCTATTTGCAATATGTTGTATGATATCAATATTATAATATCAATTTGTTGTTATATTGTTTAATATGATTCAAAATATAAAAGTTAACATTTGGATATATTAATAAATAAGTAGATGATAATTAAATTAATACACAAGTGAATTTATATTTGCTTTAAATTTGGGAATTTGCTTGTTGAATTAATGATTTCAAAAATATTAGGTTGTACCATAAGTTTCTTTCTTTTTTTTGATGCGAAATGAATACACGATATTTTTTGTTTAAGATGGATTTATTATGTTATATATGAACCGTTCTGTTCTATAACTTTCTTCCATCTCTTAGGAAGCCTCATTATGCCCTCTTTCCAAAATTGTTTAAGTTTACTTGTAAAATATTCATCTAGGTGCGTTTTTATTTCGCTTATGGATTTGAAAGATTTACCACGGAGAGAATTTTTTAAGGAGAGGAACAAGTAGTAATCGGATGGAGCAAGGTCTGGGGAGTATGGAGGATGAGGTAGAACGTCCCAATCAAACTGTAATAATTTTTGCCTTACGGCTAACGCAACATGCGGTCTTGCGTTGTCGTGATGGAAAACGACGCCTCGTCGGTTCGCCAATTCTGGCCATTTTTCTGCTATGGCTGCTTTCAATTGATCCAGTTGATTGCAATATTTGTCAGCATTGATCGTATCATCTTGAGGAAGGAGTTCGTAGTACACTATACCTTTCCAGTCCCACCAAATGCACAGAAGAACCTTCTTCGGATGAAGTCCAGGCTTCGCAACAGTTGAAGGTCTATTTTCCTTGGACGAAGTGCGTTTTCGATGCACATTTTAGTGTAAAATCCAAGTCTCGTCTCCAGTGACAAGCCTCTTTAAGAAAGGATCCCTTTCATGTCGCTGGAGAAGCAAATCGCACGTAGAGACGCGGTTCGTAAGGCCGGTCTCCGTCAATAGGTGTGGAACCCAAACTTCATATCGATTCGCATATCCTATCTTGATTAAATGCTTATCTACCGTTGTCTTGGGAATATTAGTGGCATCCACTATCTCACGTACACTATATCGTGGATTTTCAATGAGTACAGTCTTGATAATGTCCGTATCAGTCGTTGCTGGGCGGCCGCTGCGGTCTTCATCTTTCAACTCGAAATTGCCAGCTCTAAATTTCTTAAACCAATTGCGGAGGGTCCTAATAGTGGTAGTACCACTCCCGTAAACGGTGAAAATCTCGTCTGCAGTGTCCTTTGCACTATTGCCTTTTTTAAAGCAATGAAGCATAATATGCCGCAAATGTATCTTTTGGCTCTCCATATTGAACGGTGCAGAAAAAATTTTAAAAGAGACTTTGTCACCAACGAAACGTACTTTGAAAGAGCTCTGGGACGACTGAAACCGATGCCATAAACGGCTAAGAGATAAGCCTGCATGTTTATATAAACACAGCCACTTAGATTCACTCATAGCGTGGCGCGGAAGAAATTTATGGGACAACCTAATAATCATCCTTAGTGTAAACTCAATTAATCTTTGGATTATAGTTGATACATTTAATTAAAAATACATTTAATTAAAAATTTTTGAATTTAAGCTTGTTGAATATGAATTTATTTGTAATAATATAACACTTAAGTTGCTTGCTTTTGCATTTTCTATCAATTAATATTAATTATACATACATCATTGGCCTGTTGTACGATTTGTATAGCCTCAGCAGGAGATTGGCAAGAACGTGTTGTTGATCTTGAAAATAAAGTTTCTGCTCAAGCGAAAGAAATTGAAATGCAAATTGAAGCTATTGCTATTCTAGAGAATCAAAAATTGGATTTAATGCAAGGTAACAACCTATGTATTGTTTTTTTTTTTTATTAATTTACGAAATTAATGTTAAATATTGAATTGAAAAAATATTTTAAGAAGCATAATAAATAGATTTAATTATTTCATAAGTATTTGATTTTCATTTTAGAACTCCATATGGCAAAGCGAGAAATCTCGTCCTTAGAGGCAGAAAATGCAGAATCCGAGAATCTTAGAGTGACTGCAGAAATGAAAGTAGTTGATCTTGAAGAACAGTTAGAAGCTCTGCACAGATTACAAAACGAAAATAAATCTGAATCTTCACCAGAGACTAATCATACAGAATTGATTAAACAAGTAGAAACTTTAACACAAGAAAATGCTGAGTTATATAATAGAATATCAAAATTTGAGGAAAAAGGAACATCTGATACTGGATCTACTGAGTCGTTTGAAGCTATACAAGAATTAGATAAAATTGATTTGTTGAAAAAGATTGAAGATTTAACACAGAAAAACAATGAATTAACTCTTAAATTAAATAAACTTCAACAAAAAGAAAATTTTTATGCCGAATCTATGGAATCTATAAATGATACAGATAAAAATGGATTATTGAAGAAGATTGATCAGTTAACCCAAGAAAATACTGATTTAACAGTTAAGTTAAGCAGAATGGAAGAAAAAGGATCTTCTGATACAGGTTCAACAGAATCTTTTGAACGAATTCCAGAACATAATGAGAATATGACAAAAATTGAACTTCTTACACAAGAAAATAGTGAACTTGTAATCAAACTTACAAAACTTGAGGAACAATTAGGGCATATAGAATCTAAATCAGATATTGATTTAAAATTAAAAATTGATGTTTTATTGCAAGAAAATGATAATCAGTCTGTAGAATTATCGAAACTCAAAATTCAAGTAACAGATCTTATTGAAGAAAATAGTGAATTACAAAAACAAATTGAAATATTGTCTACAAACAATAGTAATTTAGCAACTCAGTCTGCTAAATTAGAGGATCAAATTGAAAATAAACAATCCGAAACTTCCGAAATATCAAAGAGAGAAGTTGATTTCAAAGCGCAAATTGATATGTTAATCAAAGAAAAAGATCATTTACAAAAAGAAGTGAAAGAATTACGTACTTCATTAGAACAGTGGCATGAAACGACTCAGGACCTTCAAATCAATGATTTGAGAATTAGGATAGAAGAATTATTAAAAGAAAACGAAGAAGTGGTAACGAAAGTGTCAGAACTTAAACATTCCAATCAGAAGTTAAAAGAAAATCTAACTGAAGTGATACAGGAAAAAGAAGAATTATATTTAAAAATAAATCAAATGTTAAAAAATAAATCTAATAATGAAAAATTAGAACTTATTGAAAAATCGGAGAAACTGAATCAAGAAAAGAAGAATGTTGCTCAGAATAAAGAAATTAAGGATAAGCAAATTGGCACTGTCTCACAATTTGATCAAGAAGTATTTGAAATACAATCAGATGATTCTCTATCTCAACAAACAGAATCCATGATTATTGCTTCTTTGGAACATGAGATAGAAGAATACAAAACTTTAATTACAGAACAGACGGACATAATCAAAGGAATGAAAATAAAACTTACAAAGAAGGAAGAGGAATTGAAAGGAAAGGATAAACAAATTGCAGAATATGAGAACTCTGAAAAGAAAGTAAAGAGTTTGGAAAAGGAATTGAAAAAAATGTTTAGTACTCTAGAAGAATGGAAATACAAATCCAATGAATTGCAAGAAAAAATAGAAGAATTGGAGGCACAAAAAATTTTCATTGAAGACAGATTCAAAATTTTGCAAAATGAAAATAAAATGTTGCTACATGAAAAAGAAAATAAAGATGCAGAAACTATTTTACTGAAACAACAATTGCAGAATACAACAACGACATTTGAATTAAAACTTCAGGAGCAGCTTGCAGCCATTTCTGAAAAGTATAATGAAATTATTCATTTTAAAGAAATCATCGAGGATAAAAATCAAGAATTACAAACCAAATATATGGAACTTCAAAATAAAATGATTACGATTGATAGTTTACAGGATGAACTTAATAATTGTAAAATATTAATTCAAGATAAGAATTCTTTACTAACATCAATGTCCGATGAAATAGTGAATCTTAATAATCTAGTGAAAAATAAAGAAGAAGAAATACATATTTTGAGGAAAGACATTGTTGAATTAAATAATAAAGTAAAGGAATCAATGCCTGTAAAAGATTATAATGCTTTAATAGAGCAATTAAAAGATAAGAATATGATTCTTGATGAACTAGAGTGTAGGATCAGTGCAACTACCAAAGAAAATAGTAATCTATTAGAGAAAGTGAAAAATCTATCTCAACAAAATAACGATATTCAAAATCAATTAATTGAAAAACAACGAGAATTTGTCGACTTACTAATAATGAAAGATCATTTAGAAGCACAAATTGTAGAGTCTAAAAATGAAAAAAGTGAAGTTGAAAAGCAAATTTTGGAATTACAAAGCATTATAGACAACAATTCAAAATTTGCCAATGATTTGCAAGCAGAATTAAAGAGTACTTATAAACAGATAGAACAATTGAAAGTTAAGCATATTGAAGATATACATCTACAAAATCAAAGACTTGAAAATGTAATTGAAGAATTGAATGCTAAGATGCAAGAATGTGAAATTTTGAAATGTAATTTGGAAGAGAAGGAAAGGCTAGTTGGTTACAATATAACTGAAGAAACTAAAGTTGCTTTAGAAACTAAAGTTGCTGATTTGGAGCAAAAGTTGAAGGATTCTGATGACAAGATACAAATGCAGCTAGAAAAGATGAAAAAGATTGCTGCTAATTTAAAAAAGAAGACGGCTATGTGTCAAGAGCTTGAGAGTAGAGTTACCGAGCTCGAAGAAAAGTGGACAACTGAAAAAGATGAAAAAGAAGCTAAAAACAAGCAAATTCAAGATGTGGAAATTGCAATACGTGAGAAAGATAATAGAATAGCTGATTTAGAAGAAAAATTAGTGCAAGCTAGAAACGAATCTACAGAAGCCTTTAAAAATATTGAAAGATTAACGCATGATTTGTCGAATTTAAAAGAAATACCTCTACTTATGCAACAAATTACAGAAATGGAAGAGGAAATTGTAAAATTGCGTCAAAATATTGAATCTTCTACAGTCGAACTCATGAGAGAAAGAGAAAGCAAACAGAAAATAATCTCTGAATATGAATCTTATAAACAACAGGTTATTCAAGAAAATGAACGTAAACAATCTGAGCTAGAGGATATAAAGGAGAAAGCTAGAGAACTTAGTGTACGAATGCAAGTTATGGAGACAGAATATGTTGAACAACTTACATTAATTAATGATCTTAAGGCTGAGAATGGCTTATTGTTATCAAAACAGGCGCATATTAATGAAAAATTAGAAACTGTTGAAAAAGAATCAGAAAAACGAAAATTGTTGATCGAGCAACTAGAGAAAACAGTTGTTAACACATCTATGGAAACCACACAAACTGCAGAGGAAGAAACTATTGAAGATGATGCAAAAATGACTGGAGCGCATCATTGCAATAATTGTGAACAATTCCAGACTTTGGTGCAAGCACTGGAAGCAAAATTACAAGAACGGGAAGCTGAAATTGAGAATTTGGATAATGAATTAGCTAATTCTATTGGTAATTTTGTTCAGATGAGAGAATCTCTTAGGTACAACGATTTGATGAACCAAACCAGCATGAGAAACAGGTCATTGGAGGATTCATACAATGATCTTTTGTTCCAATATAATTCATTAATAACAAATTATGAAGAAGTGAAAATAAAATCAGAAGAAACATTGAAGGAAAATGAGAAATTGATAGCAAAGATTGAGGAGCTGCAATCTACGAATATCACTGTGGAAGAAAAGATAATTACAATGGAGCAAACGTTAGAAGTTAATAAGCAAAAAACCGAAAGCATTGATCTATTAAACTCTGATTTAACAAAAAAATGTCAATTACAAGAAACAGAATTATTAAACATACAGGAAATGCAAATTGTTCAGAAACGCGCTGATCAACTAGAACAACAATTGACCCTTCAGATAGATTCTTTTAAATTCATGGAAGCACAGAAAGCTATCGTAGAAAAATCGTTGCAAGATATTAAACACAGCTTGGAACAAGAAATTGAGACTCTTAAAGTCGATAAAGAATCCAGCGAAAAAAGAATAGGGGAATTACAAATGGAATTAGAGGCATATAGAAATCAGAGTAAAGAATCTATGGAAAAATCAAAGAAAGAGATACCCGTTTTTGATAGTGTTCCTCAGGATAATGTTCCCCAATTATTCGATGCTTCTAAAATCTTTGGTACGTCATCTACTTCTGATTCTGATCTTTTGACTGATAAAGAAGTGAAAAGATTGCAAACTTTATTAAATGAAAAGGAAACACAGTGTTCTAATTTGACTCAAGAGATTAATCATTTACAGAAAATGATGATTGAAGAAAGAACACAAATATCTCAGAATTATAGTCAATGTGTTGAAAAATTAGAAATTTCGCAAAAGCAATTGCATGCAGCAGAGACAAATATACAGAAACTAGAACAAGTATTGGTTGAAAAAGAAAAACAGATAGATTCATTGATTGCAGAGTTGCGCAATCTTAGCATGCAAGTAGTGGAACAGCAAAATGATATAGACAATAAATTCAAAGAATCATTACTAGCTAAAGATATTCAAATAGAGGAACTAAACATGAGTTTGATTTCCATAAGAGAAACATTAGATAAAGTGATCACAGATCGAAATCAACAAAATGGCCTTTTAGAATCATATAAGTCACAGATAAATAATTTAGAAACAGAATTGAAAAATTTGACTGATTTTGAAGTAATACAAGAACTGGAAAATTATATTTCAGTTCTTACTAAGGAGCGTGATTTGTTACAACTACAAGTGAATGACTTGTCTAGATCTATGGAGAAATTGAAGGACTCCATGAACGGTGAACAAAACTTACAGGTGGAAATTGAAAAAACTGTGCATGAAAGGGACGAAGCCAGAGAATTAGTTACAAATCTTACACGAATTTTAGAAGATGCTCATAAACAGTCTGATAAAACGCTTGCTATTACAGATACGTCAACAAAAGAACCTATTCCATTAGAAAAAGTTCCTGTTACACAACAAATAGAATCAGAAATTACAACAGAGGGAATTCAGCAAGAAGTTTTATTGGATATGGAAACTACATGGGATGCAGGATCGATTGAAAAACTTAATGTTGATGAGGAAATCTGGGAATGGAATGCGGAAGATGCTCAATTAGCTAGTGAACAACATCTCACCACTACATTAATTCCCAGTATAGAAATACAGTTACAAGCCAGAATAGATGATCTTCAGGATCAGATCAAAGATTTTGAGAAGGAAAAGGAGAAAATAATAGAAGAAAGTAAGGCAGCTCAATTGAGGAACACGAAGATGATAAAGAAATTGAAGGAGTACAAAGTACAGATAGACAGTCTTCAACAACAGCTAAAAATACAAAAACCAGCAAATGATTTTTATGAACTGGATTCTGCAATAGAAGAGGAATTGAAATCTCAGATCAGTAAATTGGAAAAGACCTTAAGTGAAATTAAAGAGGAACATAAAAATACTGTTGTTGAGAAAGAGGCCTTGATGAAACGTTTAGATGTTGTGGTCTCTGCGAATGAAAGATATATGGAAATGAAGGAAAGACAGGATATGGATATGGAGGTATTGCGTATTCGAAATAAGGAATTGTCTGATAAAGTCGATGCTCTTGATAAAAAATTACAGGAAAGTGCAATTAATTTGGATAAAAATGACATTTCTCAAAATGAAAGCATTGTTTCCTCCAACAAAGAAGCTAAGTCAGTTATACAGGAACATTCTCGAGAGAAACGATCTCTTCAAGAAATAGATTATGAAATTTTGTCTAAAAACTACAAGGACGAAATCGACGATCTTAAAGATGAAATAGAGGCACTTGCGACTGAGAATGAGCAACTTCAACATTTCTTGGCAGAACAAAAGAAGAAATTATTTACTTTAGAATCAAAACGAACTGCAGAAGAAAATGAATCTATCCAGATTGTTGATGATTTAAATAAAAGAATTTCGGAATTACAGGGAACGTTAAATAAATCTAGAGAAGAATATGATTTACTGAGGAAGCAGTACGAACAGAGTTTAATGGATGCCAACGATCAAGTTACAGCCATGAGACAAAATACTGATCTTTTAAAAGAAGAAGCATTTGAAAAAACTAATAAGTTAGAAATGGAAATATCCGAATTGCGCCAACAGATTGAAATCTCCGTATCAAACACGATCGAGCTACAGAAAAAATTGCAGGAAGTTCTACAACAAAAAGTATTCCTAGAAAAAAAATTAGTTACTTCAGAGAAGCAATTATCTTCTGTGAATGCATCGATGATGGAAGTGACCGATCTTTTGAATATCAGGGTACAAGAAGTGGCTGACTTGAAGCAGGAATTTCAGAGACAATATGTAGATCATGAAGATGCAAAGATAAAATTGCAGAGTGCTATACAAGACTTGAGTCAGGAACTCAATGAGAAGAAACAACAATTAGAAACTCTGAAGAAATCTCTTAGTGAGAAAGAAAATGAATGTATTCAACAACAGAGTGTGGAAACTGTTAGTGTTCTCATCAGTCAAGCTACTCAAGAATTAGTACAAAAGCATGCAATAGAAATTGAAGAAAAAGAAAAACAGATACGTGATCTTAATGAAAGATCAGTGTTAGAAATAGCTATGAATGAATATTTACTCAAAAAAGACAGTAGTCAAAATCAGTTTGATGCTCAAGAATTGGAACTTCTAAAGCAGAAATTGATGGAGAAGGAGTCAACTTTGACATTTGTTCAGACGAATTTGACATCAATAAAAGACCAGTTTGGTAAAAAAGAAATAGAGTTATCTGAGAGTAAGGAAAAAATTCAAAAATTGTCATTGGAGAATCAGAAATATTCGGAAACTATTGAAAAACTACATAAGCATTTGAATGAATCTGAAGCAACATCAATCAGTGTTAATGAATATATATTACGTATTCAGAACTTAGAACAAGAAATTCAAAATATGAATGTTACTTTGATAAATAAAGAGTCAATTTTGCTACAGTATATTCAAGAAATTATGGAACAAAAAACACTTTTAGACAATAATAAAATCGAAATTGATAAACTTCGTACTGAAACGCAAACAATAGTAGATTTAAAAAGTGAGCTTTTAGGAAAAACAGAGCAGATAGATAGTTTGAATTTGGAATTAGAAGAGACTCGTAGGATGTTGAAAGAAACTCGACATAATTTGAATGAGAAAATATCTCTATTAGAAAAGAATGATCAGATGTTAAATGAAAAACAAATAGAGATTGATAAATTGTTAATTATACAGCAGAATCAATGTCAACAACAGAGTTCTAATATTGTAGACGGTTTGCCTATTTTTAGAATGGGTACTGATGAAGAAAATTTGCAGCGCATAATAGATACCATGCAAGTTGAATTGGAAAACAAACAGGAGGAAATTGAGCATTTGAAATACATCCTAAATGAAAATACATATCCCAATATGATTCAAGAAATGCAACAGAGGATTAATTGTTTATATAATGAAAAAGTTGAACTAGAATCTGCTTTGGAAGTAGCTAGTATAAAAGTTGAAGAAAAAGAGAAACAGATTAATTCTTTGAAACAACAAATAGAAATACGAAATCAGGAATCCATTTCCAAGGAAGAAACAAATCTTCATTCCAAAAATAGAAGATCAATTCAAGATCAAGAACAGATTGTTACACTTCAGAATGAGTTGTATGCCAAGGAACAGGAAATTAACGAACTTAAATATATCATAGCTGAAAAAGATTCTCAATTGTTTTTACAAGTCAGCATGGAGCCTCAATCAGACGAGTTTGAATTACATGAAATGGTGCAGAGATTAACTTCTGAATTATGTCGTACAGAACAGGAAATTCAACATTTGAAATCAACAATTGTTGAATTGCAAAGAGAAATTTCTCGTCTGCAAGAATTTGAAAGGCTCTCAAAAACAACTAAAGAAACTGCACAGAAATTTAGCGCAGAGAAAGAACAAATTCGTTTACAGGCTCAAGAATTTCTGGAGAAAAAACTAAAAGAAAAAGAAACAGAAATCGATGAAATAAAGCAAAAGTTAGCTAAAGAAAATCAAAATGTTTTAGACGAACTACGATTGAGAGGTAGAGATATTGAAAATCTAACGGAGCAATTGAAAGAATTCTCTATGACAGAAAAAATATTGAAAAACGAATTGCATCAAAAGGATGAAGAATTGAAACTGGTGAATTCCAATTTGGCAGAAAAGGTACGTAGATTAGCTGAATTGAGTATCACCAAAGATGCTGAGCTTCACAATTTGAAAATTCAAATTCATGAGAAAGAGGAACGTATAGAGGAACTTTTAGCATTATATGACAAAGAACAAAAACAATTTATCGAGCTCAAAAATACTTTAGCAGCCAGAGAAACAGAAATAAATTCATTAAAGACACTTTTAGAAGACAAAGTAAAGGAATATCAATTAATTCAAAATGTTTTAAAGAAAGACGTTCCTCTGATTGAGAGCATAGAAACTTCTAGCGAAGAAAGTAAAACATCGACGTCACAGGAACTAGATGTTGCATTGTATATGCTTCATCAAAGAGATATCAGATGTGAGGAATTAACTCATGAATTGATGCAATTATTGGAAGAACGTGATACATTGCAGTTACGTCTCTCTAACGCAATTAGAGTAAACGAGGAGCTGAGAAAGATGAGTAGTTCAGTAAGTTCCGATCTTAGTCCAAAAAAGGAAATGTCCTCTTCTGGCAGTGTGGAACCAATTGTAGAACATTCTTCGCCATCAAAGTCTGAGGGACCAATCGAAATAGCCAAAGAAGCTATTGATGCTCCAATTGGTGAAGACAAGGAGTCTCTTGTCTCAAAGTATGTACTATACATATTTTTTTATCTTAATTAAATTTCTTTGATTCAATCAATTGTATATATTAGATATCATTGATATCTATTATTATGTATTATGATTAATGATTTTTTTGGAATTACTTTTTCTCTTTATAAGATATAATATATTATACATATTATATATTATATATTTTCAAATAAAAATGATTTTCAGGCATGGTTTATTTTGATTTCTTTTTATTTAAAATGAAAATATATTCTGGAAAAATATATTCTTTATAAATTTTTGTTGTTAGACAAAATAATTGCATGTTTTAATTTTAGTCTATTGTTTTTGTTCTATTCTGTTGTAATATTTTTTACTTTTTTTAGCTGTTTTGTGCTGAATAATTTTTATGAAATAGGATTTTATTATCTAAGAAAAGTGCTTTTTAACGTTGTGTTAATTAAAGAATTACGCATTTGTTTAGCTAAATTTGCTTAACGCGTAGCAGATTTGGAAACAAGTTTTCCAAGTTGATTCATCCTTTTTTCTGTAACCCTGTATGATCTGTTCATATTGTTTGAAGCTCTACATCAATTAATCTGAGCAGGATAAATGTTTTCAATTAAGTATGTTTTCAATAAGTACTTCTCAAGAAACGAATTAATGTTTTGGAAATTCCTGTTCCATCCAGTGCATTAGAGATTTGAAGGTTTATAAATATAAATAATTTATGATAAATATAATTTTCTTTTAAATCTCTTTTCTTAAATTATACATAAGATAGTCTTTAGATTGAATAAAAGGGAGGAAACTTAAAAATTATACCTTGATGGATTCATTCATGAATTGGCTAGCTACATATAAAGATATGAGCTACTTATAGAGCTTTAAATATTCGAATGCAGTGGTAAATTCGTTCCTAAACATTTTATTTTATAAAGAGAATTAACTTTTCATTTTTTTTGGTAGAAATGTGTTAAGTAGCAAAGTAAGCTCCTTATTTCATTGTACAAGCTAGTTTTCCCTTTAGGCTGTCACAGTTGCAAACGGTGAGTCACGCAAAAGACGTGCGATTGAGGGATGAACGAGAGTTGAGGCACACACAGCAAATATCTTTGCTAGCGCACAAAGATGTTCTAAGTACCTTGCCTCCTGAAGCAGCTGCCAGACTCATCAATGCAAATTATACACTCTGTATGTATCTTTAGATAAATTCAACATTTTTAGTTTTCACCTTATTTTTTGTAGTAATGTAAAACTTTTTACTTGGCTTCGTAAATGTTTTATTTTTCACATATTTTAAGCTTTCTTAATTATTAATAGAACATTTATTTAGTTTAAAGAGAAATGTAATGAAGTGTAAGATTTCGAGAAAAAATATAAATTTTGTAGGAAAATATATTTTATAGAAATTCCAAGATATTTAAAGTGCTGATTATAAATCTTTTGATTTTGTGCTTACAGCTAGGGATGTTCAGAGTCAGTCAAGCGTTCTGTTAAATTGGCTGTGGGGTAAAAGGTAAATTTTAAATTAGTATTAATATATTGTATATAGATCGGTTTTGATTAATAAAGAGAGATAATGGCAATAATGTTACTGATTTTTGGTGGTTTTATTATAAGAAATGCTTGGATGCTCAATTTTAATAATTGTTTTAATTTATCCATTTTTTTCAGTTTATATTCTAATAATTTCATTATTATTTCTCTTTTCGAAATTTCAACATTCTAGAAATATTTAGTTAATTTATTTATCATAATAAATTAACATGATGTTGTAGCACACCAAAGGTGGTACACATGTGATGGAATATTAATGACGGTAAACTGAATACCATCCTTGCCTTCTGGATACATTCCTGCCAAATGCCAACTGCCGAAACTATTTCTCTAATCAAATTAAATCGAAAGAAAAGAGCAATTAAAAATGTTTCGATTAATTGATTGGCATTTTGTGAGAGCGTCGTGATTGTAAAATGTGATGCACGTATTACTAGGGGTGTAAACACATTTGTATTTTTAATGTGACAATTCTGAGCATTGAAACGTTAATTGCGTCGTGTTTCTCTTAAGGCTTCTGAAATAAAAGTCGTTTCTCTTCAGAATAGAAGAGAATATGAGGATATGATTTAATTGTATTATAATCGTTGTATAGCTATCGTGTTTAGATTATATTATAAATGAAACATTGCCTTGAAAAAACAAATGTATATTTCAATTATTTTATTAGCTCTGAAATTGTTAATAGTATAACATGTTTTTTGGATATCGAGTTCTGATATCTGATGGAAATATATTTGTTCCAATGATTACTCTTTTATAGTTTTTACAAATTGTTTTGTTCAACATTATGCGTTTTATGCAAATCCTTTGTAATTTGTTAGCCACTTACCACATGTTTTTAGATAGTATTATCAACCGAATCGCAAATAAATTTTAATAAAATACTGGCAAATTACGTGATGACTGAAATCTAAAAAGGTTTTACTCACTAGTGAAAACGCCGTATTTGTTGCTTTTTAACCATGATGATTCGAACTTTCTATTTCCACGAAATTTTGTACAGAGACAGAAAAGCATAAATAAATTATAAAATTAAAATATTTATTCATAAACGTGTTATTATTATTAGTCATTAATGTAATAGATTTTAGTTAATATGTGTATATATGTGTTCAATCCCATTACAAGTGTCACAGGTATAATTGTTTAATTACTATTCAGTGTGAATATTCTGTAAACATTAATTAAGATTATGGACTATTTACAAATGTTGCGAATTATTCCATGGATTTTTTCTGAAAGTACAGCAAACTTGTTAAACAAGCGGTACTTCTGAACTTCTGAAAATTTGTCTTTCATCTTGTCACTGTTATCCTATTAACGATATAATACTTCTGTATATCGTACGGATCACGTTTTACATAGGAAAATAAAGAACGAGATGATACGAGGTAAAAATTTTTATGTATGCTTTCATTCAATATTCATTTTTTGAATTCACAAATGAACAAATATTTCATTTAATTTAATTAAAATCTAATATTCGTACAAGATAATACGCCGAGTGTAATAAACTTTTATTAATTAAAGAGATAGCACTCGTGTATCTCGTTCTGTTAGTTTATTTCTTCTTAGGCATACTATTTCGTTAACTTTTTATAGTTTATAGTGTAAATGATTCCTTCGTGATTATTTGGAATTCTTCAATTTCGTTGTTTGAGTTAGTTTTTCCACATTTAAAAACGAATAACATGATTACTCCAACGACAAAAAGACTACAAATAATAGACATTACTACAGTTGCCGAATCGGAATATTGTTGAAATTCCTTAGCATTTGTATAAGTAAGTGCTAATGGATTAGGTTCGTCCCAACTAGTCCAAGTATTATTCCAAAGCAATGGATTTGCTTTGGGGTCTCCATTTAAATTACTAGGAGGTATCACACTTAATCTGTGCTTCATAAGAATCTTTTTAAACATGGCTAAAATTACTGGTTTTTTTTCAGCAAGATTCACCATTTCACAGGGATCATTTTTTATGTTAAAGAGACATGGTGCTATTATAGGTTCACAAAAAATCTATAATAAAATTATAGATTAATTTTTTAAAGCTGCAAAGCATAAGGTGGTTATAAAACTTATAACAAGCTACGGTATTTTTGTTAGTGAAAGTGTTAGTGAAAGAAAAAGAATGAAGACAATACATGATATAACTACAAGTAACAAAGATTTTTATTTAAATGATACTAACCTTGTTTTTTTCTTTAATGTTACATTTTATCTGTGCTTCTTTTCGCATTTTAGAAATATCTTTGATGGTAAGTATCCTCTCTTGAAAATTGGTTTTTGAAATAGTTTTTCTTCCCTTCAATTTCATCGCTTGTTTAGCAGTAACAATACCGGAAATAGCGATACCGGTTTTACTGTATAATACTTTGTAAGGATCGTATTGAGGGGAAGTGCCTTCGGATGAATTTCCACTTGCTCCAAGCCAGGCACTTCCAGTTTCTGTCCGGCCGATAATATATTTGAAATCACCTCTTCTAATAGCAGCATAATTACTAAGATCGTCGATATTGATCACTATTTCGGACCTGGGATTGATTCTGTCCGACACTAAAACTGGCCAAAGGTCGAATCCATCGATGTTTCCGAGTTGCTTCCTATTCACTCCTAAAGAATACATTAATTTTAATCAAATAAATTTTGTTGTATGTTAATATGAATTTGCAATTAACCTGCTGCAGACAAAAGTGTGGGAAGCCAATCAGACATAAACATCATTTGATTTGAAACTCTTTTAGATTTTTTAATCAAAGAACTCCAGATGGCTGCAACTCCTCTTGTTCCACCTTCCCATGGACTGTTCTTTATCTGAAAAATTTTCAGAGTTTTAGTTGTTTAAGATGTATAAGCATTTTAGGAAGAATATATTGAATATTTACGCCTCGAAGAGGATAATTGCTGCCTTGATTACTCAGTATACCCTCAGTTGGTGCACCATTATCACTCATGAAGACTACTATACTGTTCTCCAACATTCCGCGATTTCTCAGTGCATCTATTACTTCACCAACACTTTGATCCAATTTCGATACAACGGCTGTAAATATACATATAACTCATGTTAAACATATATACATAGATAAATTTTGAAATTTCACTGTATTAATAGAAACTGTTGTTTTTTTAGTTACAAAAGCATAGAATTTGATAAGAAATTTTTAATATAAAATATTTTTATAATTATTCTGAATTACTTAGAAAAAAATTGTAGTTTGATAATATATTTTAAATACTGCTATTCAAGAATGCTATTCAAATACTGCTAATTTTTTAATTTTTCGTGTATAAAGACAATATAAACACAAGAATATTACCCTGGTCTTTTCTCGTCTTTTATACAATTTTGTAAAATTAAATGACATATATCTAATAATAAAATATCTTTTAAACTAATAATTTTGACATACGTAAGTTAGTGCTTTTTTATAGAAAAGTCGAACTGCGTTGATTAATAAATCAAAAAATATATCATTGCATTTAAAATTCAAGATTACCTTGATATCTTGAATTATAACATATTAAAAATCAAAACATATTCATTTAATTGACCCCTCATACAATAAATTTAATTTCAAACACTTTTTTTATAAAATCATTAGTTATTTCAGAACATTCTTATTAACTTACCCTATATGTATATTTGAATACAATAATATATTATATATACATTTATTATTATATAAATGTCAAAAGAGTTTTTTAAATCTGATTTGTAATTCAAAAATTAAAGATAAAAAATTTGTCAAATAATAAAATACTCTAACGTCGCAAATTGGATTTCAAAAATGAATTTAATAAATATTATATATAATTACAGTGATTATTAGGGTGCAATTTTTGTTCTTATAAAATAATAATAATAGTAGTAAAAATTTTTTTAATAATTATTTTTATACAAATTATATACTTTAAAAAATAAAACCTTGATAAAAAAATTGTTTATATTAAGTATTTGTATTACATAATATACACATAGTACACATTATATATACTTCTTCAAATTATTTCGTATTTTAAAATTTTCTAAAAATGCACAAGAATCCATAGTCTAGTGATTATAAAGAATAAATGATGTGTAACTTTATGATTGAAATGCTAGTGTACAAACTTATAAGACATTTTATAAATTTCACAGATTTAAAAAGAGAAAATACATATCCTATATACAAACTTGTAAAGAAAAATGTTAGAAAAGAATAAAGTTAATCGAATCGTTCTGCTGCGGACAAAAAATATAGTATAGAATTTTAACATTATTAAACATTTTGACATAATACAGTTGTTGCATACGATATATTGAAAAGTCTGGAAGCTTATGGAAAACTCAAGTACATTTTCAATGACGGAAAGAAATTAAATTTGAACAGTCCTGATGGTAAGAAAAGCTGTATTTAAGTCAAATAGGCATTGGTACTACCATCGTATGGATATTATGAAAAAATAAAAATAAATTTTTTAACATATCGTATGTAATAATTCTCTAAAATTTGAAAATTACCTATTCAAAATTCAAGTATGAAGTCTTCCAGTTCTTTTGGTTTTCCATAAACTTTGAAATTTTGGATTTATAGTATACACAGCATAACTTCTATTTAATAAGTTCACAATTTCGTTAATATTATACTGTCCATAGAACGATTTGATCCATTTTTCACTTATTTAACACCTTTCTTCGACTCATTATTTCTTATTTTCTTAAATGGATTAGTATTATAATTATTTAATAATAATTATGTAAATAATAATAAAAATAGTTAAATAATAGATTCTCACTTTTTTATTTGTTTTTAATCATATATCTATTTACAGAAATCGTAGGAATGTAAATTATAATTTTATCCAATCCATGTCAGCTTATATTTATATTTCTTTTTTTAATTCTTTTGTTGCATGTCTATATTCATTCTAGAAATAATATAACGTGTTCGAAGTGTGCATTTTCCTCTTCTAAATACGATAAATTTACATATAAAGTGTTTGTCCATTAGTTATATTTTGACGAATAAACAAATATCATTCAAATATTTTTAAGTGGTAGTTTTCAAGCATATTTACATATATATTTATATATATAAGCTTCGTTCCTTTAAAACAGATGCTACCGGTCTACAAGCCCTTGCTCCTACTTTTTTGATCGTTAGCGCTATCCTCCGATTTCTTTACATCTCGACCTCTCTACACATTAAAATTTCTTCATTGTACATGAGCCCCACTCTCTTAGTTGTTGATTTTCCTACTAAGCAAGTAGAGCAGTGAAGGGACAGCGCTAGTGACTAGGAAAATAGGGGCAAGGGCTTGCTGGCCGATAGTTAAGCATCTTTGCTCTAGAATTTGTGATATATATATTTGTCATGGTTGAGTTTACATTTTTGGACCTGTTGAAAATGCTCAAAGTCTTTTTAATTGCATTGCATTCTATTATTCATCGTGAGAATTAAAAATTCAAAATAATCATAAGTCGCAAATGATCTGTTCTTTTCAAAAATGATGTTAATATTTCATTAATCGTTAAAATGATTTTATTTAGGCAAATTTAGTTATAATACAAAATAACTATTATTATTATTATTTATATTCTTGTAATGTATAACATATATATATCATTTTAATTCTTACATGTCAAAATATATAAAACAAATCAAACATGTCTAACTATCCAAATACGAAAAGCGAATGTATGATTTATTAATGAAGTGAATCACTAGCGAGTAAAAAAATAGAATTTACTATGCTACTATTTTGCCTACTTATTGAAGTAGGGAAAGAGATAAAATGGATAAATAATAACAAAGTATGATCTGATATTGAAGCTACTGAAAGAATTTCCTAGATATTTAATGCAATTATTAGAATTCAACACTATTTAATCAAATGGAAATTTTCATAAATTATTCTTGTGTCAAAACTGGGAAAATCTCCAAATAACATGGTTCTTAGTCTCCATTCTTAGTCTTATCAAAAATTTTTGAAACGCTATTTCTGAAACGGCTAAAACCATTAATATGTAAAAATAATCTCATTCCTCAACAATAATTTAAAGAACACTCAGCAACTAAATAAGTGCATTAAATTGTACATACATGAAATAAAAAATTGTTTGGAAGAATAAAAGATATGCTCTGCTGCTTTTATAAACATTAATCTTTTGATCATGTCTGGTTTGTTTTAATAAAATTCCATTCTCCACAAAATTTTTATTTATTGTCACAATCTAAGTTAAAGATTCAAAATAGTGTTCTAGACTTTATCTATACAAATAAAGTCACATTTGCCGATGATATTGCAATTCTAACCACAAGCTCGCAAGGCCACAAATTAGACTGAACAATGAAATTCTAATTCGTGTTAAATATTTAATTAGCTATTACTACAAGTTAAAAGAAGGCAATTGGATATCAAATTAAACAGGTTAAAATGAATTATGTCTTGGGCATAACACACTTCTATACAAAGTTGCACTGATCCCGAGTTATGTGCACGATTCAATTCATTTATCGAGTTGTGTTAAAAAATCATTTATACTTTTCAAAACAAACAATAGATAGCACCTTAGTACATGAGAGTTTTCCAAATAGAATAAATGCATTAATATGCACAAAAATTTGCGATATTTCATAAATTGTAAAACAGATTGTATAATTACATAAGTCATATTTATTATATAAATCCATTTTATTGCAAGTATTTTATACAACAACATAACAGAATAAAAGCGGTTAAAAACAAAATCTGAATGGACTCAATAAATAAACTTAAATACTTTTAAAAAATTGTGGATACACTATTTTGCATATACTGTTAATGGTTTTGTTAAATGACATAATAATAAAAAAGAAAACAGGAATGCTGTTTGTCCATAACATGTATGTGACAGTAAAGCGTCTCTGGCTGAATCTTTGTGCCATAACGTAAGAATTTCTATCTAAATTTCAGTATTTTTATGATTAAGAACGTTACTACTGGAAAAAGCTTTCATTACAGTATACAAGATATCTTCAAGAAAGCTAGACTGTATTCTAGTTTATTTTAGCACTTAATAATATAAATTTTTATCGAGTGATACTACATTCTATAGAATTTTTGCACACGATGAATTTTTTAAGGACGTAGCCTTCATATATATATATGTATATATATAATTTTTCTCACTCGCATGAGATCTCTAATCTACGAGCTGTAATTCGCAAGACTATCAGTGAATAGACATGTGCACAAATGATATCAAATGAAAATTTATCGTAGCAGTTTCGAATCATTAAATTGTTTATCCAATTATTAGAAATCTATCGTCTATTTATTTATATCTTTCATTAATTCTTATCGATTGTCGACTTATTTTATATACTAAAGAATAATTTCCATTCACTTTATCAATAGTACGTTGCAGAAATTATGACTATAAAATGTAAATATAATTCATCATGAAATTAAATATAATTTTTTTATATTCTGATATTTTAGTAAATATTTGTGCAGTTATAAAATATATAAAAAATATATAATGATACAATATTTAATATAAAATATTTTTGTGCAAGATCCGTTAGTAAATACTTCATTTGAATAACAAAATATTCGGATATTAGAATATTCGGACAATGGATGTTCGAATGTGGGCAGCTGTAATAACATTAATCATATTTAATATTTCATAATGAAATAAAGTTTTTTAGAGTGTTGGATTTAATAACAATGGACAAAAGTAAAGCAATGTATTTATTTCGAATCGAATAAACTGAAGATAGAACATTATTTACAATAAAAAGAATTTTTAATTAAAATAGCAATGCATATAATATACTGATATTCGATACTAAATTATCTTTTTTAAAAATTATCTAAGTAACAATAGAGTGTTTAAGCGAAATGAAAATAGTAAATATACGTTCTGTTGTATTTTAGTTTTAATATAGCTTTTAAATGCTAAATGTATAAGAAACATATCAAAGAGCAAAATTTTATTATTTTTTTTATATATAATATAATGTTTTACAGATTTTGTAAATCTGTCACGATTATTGCGTAATATTGATATTATAAATTTTTTAAATTGATATATTAAATATCAAAGCAGAATAAAGCAGATAATTTTTTGAACAAAAAGATAATACTTGCCTGCTTGAATCCTTCTTTCCAGGTCGAGAATATATGAAAATTTAGCGATCTCTTCGTCCGGTGCTCGTAGTAGTTGATCTTCATTTCCTTTATGCGGAGCTAGATGAGCTAGGTATAAAAACATTGGACGACTAGTATCATGATCGTTAATTAGCCGTATAGCTTCATTTGTAAATATATCTGTAGCATATTTCCCTATGGTGTCCCACGCTACTGTAAGATTCCGTCTCATATCAAAGCCTTTATACTCGCTATATTGCGGGTCCTGTGAAAATATTTATTATACTGATTTATAAATATAATATTCTAATGTTTCTATTGTATTCTATATTGTATTTTATTCGAAAATATGATGTTGATCAGAACATAATGAATGATATAAAATTTGGAAAGTCTAATTGTTATAAAATTAATTTTTAAGTATACTTACTGGTTCTTGTGTAATATGTGTGTAATAATCCTGAAGACCGTTCCAATAACCAAAATGTGATTCAAATCCACGATACGTTGGCGTGTATTCTTTTCTGAAATATCCTAGATGCCACTTCCCCACAGCATGTGTTCTATAGCCTATTTCTTTCAAGTACTGAAATAAAAATTGATTTGGATAGAAAGCAGATGAATTTTTTATTCAGTTACAATTTTAAGGCTTTATAATAGAATAGAGTATAATTAAACTAATAGATAATAATTTTTGTTCTCAACATTGTTGCTTATAGTCAAAAAGATATTTTGCATAAATAATGCTAAAATAATTTTTCAGAGTAGCAAATGCTTTTTATTTATTTGCTTGTAACAAGAAATATTTGTTGATTCAATTTTGTTCCATATAATACTAGTAAGGTTGTTGCATTGAAAGATGGTAATAATGAGTCAACGAAAAGTATAAGTCTAATATATGTTTATTTATATTTATTTTGAATTGATAAAAACAATTGAAGAGAATAAAAGTGATCCATAAAGTTAGAACGCATTAAAGCTACTTTAAAAGGTAAAAGAATCGTGGAGTTATTAGTATTATATTAGTATATTATTAATTATTATTAATGTGATATTCGAAGCTTTCGTTACAAAAAAAAAAAAATTCTGTGAAACTGAATCAATGAATATTTCATGTTACGGTCAAGAAGAAAATTGAAATATTCAAATTAAAAATTCGAAATATTAAAAAATTTTTTACATTAGATTTAATTATTTAAAAAGTATAAGTATTCTATTACGTTCTTTTTTAATGTTAACAGTAAGAAAGAATTTATACAAAACGTAGCATGTAAAATTAATATCTCAAGACTTTGTGTATTTTACACTAGTAGTATAATTTTTTTATAAGTGTACTAAATTATTTTTCACGAGAAATATTTATTTACTATATTCAGTAATATATACAATTTTTTAATAATTAGAAAATCAGTTAGAGAAGTTAAATTTTAATAAAAACATCGACATGTTTTTAAAAATTAAAATACATTATTTTATGTACTTGTGTAAAGGTTTAGAGTAAAGTTCTATAACTCATATAGAGATTTGTTTAGAGTAAAGTTCTATAACTCATATTATGTTGTTCATTATGCATTATTTTCTGTATTTATGTTTGGAAAAAAATATACTTGAATTATTTTTTTATTTAATATACCGTAATGAATAATTATAATTTTATAAATAACTTTATAATATATAAAAGTTTAAAAAATAATTTTTTAATATATAAAAGTTTACTATAAAGTTATAAATAATTTTCTTCTTTCATTAAACCTAATTTTCAATCTTTATTTCTTCTGATTAATATAATCTTTGTTAAAAAGAAAATTAAGTTTAGTTTGAACTTATATATATTTATGTATGTATGTTTAAAACGTGTGCCATATACAATATAATATTGTATATGGCAACGTGGAAAAAATCTATCCAAATAGTTTTTTATTATAATTATTTGCGATTTAATTTAAAATATTCTTATTGCAAAAAGTATTTATTCGAAATTACAATATAATTAAATACATCTTTACTAATTAATCTACAAATTTAATTAAGAAGTATAAAAATCATTGGACACTGACAATGCAAGATTGTTCGATTATATATGCATGGTACATCAAAAAATTGAAAAATTAGTTTAAAAAATCTGGAAAATTTTAAAATTTTAAATGTTAATTTTTAAATTTTAAATTTTAAAATTTAAATGTAATTTTTAAATGAAAAATTTATAAAAAAGAATTTAATTTATTTGTAATTTCTAAGAAATATTTTAAATAAGTACAATTAAATATTTTGAAACATTTTCGATTGCTAATGTAAATACATTATATTAAATGCATTTTATTATGAAGATAAAAGTAAAGGAAACTCACGTAACGTAATTCGTGCAGAAACCTACCTCAGGTAATAGTTTTTCGCTTAGAGGAAGCCCTCGTGGTTCGGTTGGGTAGAGAACAGAGTGTTGCATACCCAAATGAATCGGATTTTTTCCAGTCATTAAAGAGGATCTGCTTGGCGTGCACAATGCGGGAACGTAATGATTATTTAAGATAATGCCATTGTATGCAAGGGCGTCGATGTTCGGTGTAGGGATTTGATCCGATCCGTGAAAGCTTACATCGTTCCATCCCTATGCAGTGGTTTTAAATAAAAATATCTTTCAAACTTTTAACTTTCAAATCATCGGGGAGATGAGTATTATTGTTTTTTATTTTTAATATATCTTACTCTTTTATAATATTAGTAAAAACAAATACGTATATTTACATGTTTTTATTAATAAAAATCAATGTCAATACGAAACTAATTAATTTCATATAATTTTATGTATCACAAAAAAAATCTAAAACCATTAGTTTATATTTTTTTACATTTATGCTTTTATTTTTAGAATATTTTTCTTTTTATTATCTTTTTCTTTTTATATTTGTTTTTTTGTATTTTCTGTGATTAAATTTTTTATTATATAGTGAATTATTAATATTAATTAATATTGTATATTTTATATTCGCAAAAAAGTCTTAATATTAAATTATTCATTATAAACATCTTAAATATTGTTTTTGTATATATAAACTGTGTTCAAAAAGTTTGGAGACCTTTATTGGAAAGAATGTAGTGGTTTTAAATATTTTAGGATCTTGGGCTTAGGGAGAGATTATCTAATCAATCTAATGAAACAATGGCATTAGCCATGCATTTTTTGTAATTGAGTTGTTGCTTATATACGAGAACAATATTTCGTGTTTTTAGCGATTTTTAATTGTGATGGAGCAAAAAGCATGCAACAAATTTTTTTACAAATTTTTTTACAAATTTACAGACTTGGAAAAAGTCCTCGGAAACATTATAAATGATTCAAATAGCTTTTGAAAATACAGTTTTTTGAATGGTTTAAAAGTGAATGAATTTGGATTAAAGTTCGTTATGATTAAAAATTGATAAGATATAAGACACAATTCTCATATATATATATATAATATAATATAAAATAAGTAATAAATAATAATAAGTAATTGTGTGTGTGTGTGTGTATATATATATATATATATATACGCGGAGTGTTTCATATGAAGCTGATCACGCAATTTTCTTTTAAACTATTCGCTATAGAAAAAAAATGTTTCAAATATAATTTATATTGTTTCGAAAAAGACATCTTTACATGGTGATCACAAATCTTGTCCAGATGATCATGTTTCTGAAATTTCAGAATAGTCTTTGTCTTTTTCAAATAGAACTGTATATTTTTAAGTTCACCAGAAATATGGAGCATGATTCATTGTTCATGTATTATATAATTCTTTCTCTAAGTTCAAGATCCTAAATTATAATCTATCACGTTTTATACATAGTATCTCCAAACTTTTAAATACACTATGTATATATGTTACTTTATCGTTTTATATTATAAATTTATATTCAAAAGTCAAAAAATTTATATTCAAAAGTCAAAAATTTTTAGATAATATGATTTTTTTTTATAAAAACCATTAATTGATTAAATCAATTTTTATTGAATATTTTTTATTATTTTATTTTTTATTGAAAAACTTTCTTCACGTGTTTTTTCAATTTAATACTTGGATATCATACATGTGTGATTTTGGTTACTGGTATTGTTATTTATTTAATATGCGTGACTTTTGTCACTAATTGTTTACGGTTATCACATAATAGCTTTAGTTTCCTACAGTTATTTGAGTTCTCAAAATTCTCGATATATAGATTAGAAGTTGTATCTAACTATATATAGATTAAAAGTAGATCTTGGTTAATATTTTATTCTTATAATTCATTTATATATATATAAAATATATGAATAAAAATATTAAAAAAAGAAAACAAAGACGATCGATTCTTTCTACAATGTTTTATAAGATCCCGCACACTTTCATCCTACATGGGAAATCATACATAACAATATAAAGTACTGCTCATGCATGACTGAAAACATAAAAAATGCTCATTCTTCTTTACTTTCCTTAAATATTTAATTAATTGATTAATGAATTAATTTTTTCTAATGAAAGAGATAACAATAAATTCTCCATAAAATAAAATATTGTTAAACAATGATAAAATGAATTTAAATACAAAAACAATTTAAATACATTTTTCATTATTATAATTATACAATAGATAAAAAATAAGGATAATTTTATTGCAATAATTTCTAAATCACAGCATTTGAACGTTAATAACAAAATTTGCAAAATACTATAATGCAATGTGTTAAAACATTAGCTTTTTATTTAATAAAATATTTTACAAGCATTCCATATCAATTCTCTTATCTATCAACCTGCATATGTATATATACTTACCATATCATCAGCAAGAATAATGATGATATGTGGCTTTTGTTTAGTTGTTGATAATCGAAAGATTGGCAGTGATAATAAGGATGAGAAAAAAATCGCACCCACATTTATTACCATTAACTCTGAGAGAAATAATACAATAAAAACCTGTAGTATCAACATCATATTCATCTCAAAATTAGCTGCAACAAATAAAGAATTTCAATTTTATAATTTAATTTCATTTTAATTCTATTTTAATAAAATTAATAGTTCAATCTTTTGTACTACTTTGTACTGATTTATTAAGATTTTCAGACAGTTTATGGAATTAATTCTATGTATAATATAATTATATGTACAATAATTATAATTTTACTAGTTGTCATCATAAAAATTAATCAACATTATAAATTCTATTAATGAAATTTGAAGTTTTAAAATACAAATATTCATAAAGTTCTATTTCAAGATGAAACTCCCAATATTAAAATATAATAAGTAGATAAAGTATGTTTATATCAATTTTAAATAGAGGACATAGAACATATTTTAAATGTTACAATAAGTATTGTCCTCTTTTTATTATACATCTTTAAATTCTTAATTCGTAAAAATCCTCAGTCTAATAAGTATATTATATAATACATATAAGTATAAAGTTCAATACTAAGGAAAATTTATAATGTAATAACAAACATAATTCAATATATATATATATATATATAAAATTAATGATATTATTTTTACAATATGTAACAATAACAATAATATAATAGAAACTCAATAATACAATAAATAATAAACAATACAATACATAATAATATAATACATCAACTAGAACGTGATTATTCATACTTAATCAACTAGGATTTCTGTTATCAGTAGTCTTATGCTTGATGATAAAATTCATATTTAAGTTTGCATCTATCATATTTTTTTCTTATCCTATAAAATCCTTTCTTTATTAATTTGTTGATTTTTGTCACTGCTGATATTAAATGAATATTTATTGATATGATTTATGTCATTATTAATAATCATTGCTGATATTAAATAAATATCTATTGATTGGCTGAATATTTATTTTGATGTAAGATAATTTAATGTAAAATGGATTAACAAATGGATTTATTATAACAATAATGTTACAATAAAATTTAACGATAATTAAAAGTTTGCGTGATACGATATACAAAATAAATAAAAAGTACGTATATATACTAATATCATATTAAATTTGTACATACTTAAATACACATTTATAATTATATTATAGAAAAAAATTAGAAATCTCATTTTAAATACAAGAAGTTATTGATTGTTTTTCTCAGATCACACATTGATTTTTTTCAGATCAGACATTAATTAATCGAGGTCTACTGTATTTAAAAAAATCTCTTAATCAGTACTAAATAAAGGAATAAGAGAGCATCATATCAAATCTCGTTTTATGTCAGCAGAATATTGTTCAATCTAGGAAATCTATAAAAATTTAAGGATATTTCTTGTTACTATCTATAAAATTTTAATTCTATAAATTCTATAAAAATTTAAGGATATTTCTTGTTACTATCATTTATATTTTGACGATTTATGTTCAAGTTTAGATAAATGTATATAAATGTATATAAGTAAGTTAATAGATTTGTTATAATAATATATGAGTTTTATCAAATTAATGATAAATAATGATTAAAATAATATATATTTATAAAGTCAATAGACTATTAGCAATAGCATATATACTTGTAGATATAAATTTATAGATTTATAGATATTTATACTTATCAGATATATATTCATTTAGAATACTTCTTTTTATTGACTTACAATTTAAAAAAATTAAGCAATTTTTAATAAATATTTTAAGCAATAAAATAGTTTCACAATTTTTGAGAAATTTATTACTGTTTTTAAAAATGAATCTTCTTGCATCTCAATAAGATTATACTCGTAGTATAGTATATTATATAATTACAATGATGATAAAGAATGATAATAATTACAAATTCTTTTTGTCTGTAATTTTATGATTAAATTTACGTTATGTTATAATAAGAAGCAAATTTCTAAATATTTTTAAATGATAATATGTATTGTTCGTCCATGTGCAAATTATCGGTAATTAAAAATCCATTACTTCAAATAGAGTTATAGTATGCTTATTCCTATTCATTAAAAAAAATAGAATTTTTAAACAGTATTGAAATTTTGTACGTTCTTCTCGATATCTTCTTCTCTAAAATTAAATGTTCAAATCTATAAAAATAATATATAGTTCAATTCATGCCGTAAATTTTAAAATGGTCAACTATTCCAAACACATTCAAGTTTATGAAGTATTCTCCATCATACAATGAATTTATTTCTGAAGTGTTGAAATTATTCGGATTTCTATAAAGCAATCAATGACAATAAAAATTAGTTTGTCTTTTATTTTCGTTCAAAAATTAGATAAGATTGATTAGAAATGCGATTACGAGTAAATTAAATGAAATAATCACATAAATAAATACATTTCATTTTTCAGAAAAAAAAAAAAAAGAAAGAAATGGTAAAAATTTTTCTTACATTGATGGAAAATAAAATCAACCGTCGTGTGTCCTATTATTCGTGATAAAACGTCCATTTTTCCGTTTACGTCCGGAGAGCATCTTTCCGTAGAATCAAAGAAATTAGCTTCGTTCAACTGATCTTCGGCAACGTGAGAACTGACTGACTGGGAAACTCGAGACGTGTTGGTTTATTACCATTTCAAATTTTCTGTATGGCTAGCGAAGGAACAAAGGGAGGATCCGGAGCATAACGAAGATGTTGTTGGGGGAGGAAAATAGAGAAGGTGAGCGCGAAAAATCACAGCGTTAGCGTGTCTTATGTATGCGTGAAAATTCAGCATTCTTTTTAAGTCATTAGGGTTTTCCGTTGCCATGAAATTATTATGGCATGGAGATCTTAATTTTATGGTATTAAATAGATCAACAACTTTTTTTAAATAAAATAAATATTTTATAAGCAGTGAAATAATAAACATAGCTCTGAGATAGAGTTCAGATTTTTAATATTACGAATATTTTATTCCGTCAAAAAGTTTCAAATTCTTCGTTTTTAAAATTATTAAGACTACGCAAGTCTCTTCGACAAAATCAATGGTAACTTTTATTTAAATATTTTTTCCGTTATTTGTGCTTTAGAAATTCAATTTATTTATTACAAAGTTCACCGCATTATAGTTTTGATATTTGAGGTTAACATATTGAACTATGATAAATATATTTCAATTTTAAATCCTTGAAGAATGCTTAATTTTTGACATTTTCATGACAGGAATATTGTTTGTAATTGTAATTTATTCTATAAAATTAAACATATATTTCATTTCTGAATTTTTTATAGACACGAAATATTATTGAAGAGTTCTCATAAATATTTTATACTATTAAATCCTATGTTTTAGATGTTCTAGATTCTAAAAGTTATATAATATATATTTTTGAAACTTTAATTTGTAATATTTTGCATTTCTTATATAATTTAATCACCAATTATTTAATTTTGATCTTTAAATCGATAAAATTTCGTTGAAAGAATGAAGTGAATAATGAAATCGAAAAGAATTTCTACAAGTAATTTCAATAATTGAAGTTAGAGTTTCAAAAGTTACTATATAATTTTAATAATAAAAAATTAAATGTTAAATAATACTTTTGATGTCTTTTTCCTTTTCAGCGATAAAATTTTGTAGACAGTAACAGTTTGTAAGGTGGTTTATTTGCAACTAACGATTTTTTAAATTCTGTAATTAATTACTATAACTTCATGCATATAGATAATTACGAATGAACATAGAAATATATCTTCATTGCTAGCATCTTTCATAGCAAAGTTTATGCGAATGCGTATTATGTTTGAAAATTGGTATAACTTACCTAACTTAATAAATGTTGAAAAAAAATAAAAAGAAAATACGAAAAGAAAATAAAAATATAAAATAGAACTATACTGTGTCTGTGAGAAAAATAATTAAGTGATAAAATGCATGTGATTACAATAATAAACAATAATAACATTTGCAATAATTTTGTATATTTATTTCGCAAAATAATCAATTTGTAGTGTTATATAGTGTGTTATATAGTGTGTTATAAAGACGATGGATGATAAAAATGATTTCAAGAAATACTTTTTTTTATTTACAATTTTGTAAATTGTATAATCTTTATGATGTATAATGATGATATAAATCGTATTAATTGTCAATATAAATCTTGTACATTCGGCAAATATAGTTATTTCGTAGAACTTATAAATTTTATCCTCATATATTGTAGTAAAAGTTGTGACTTACAACTCTTTTTTAAAGTTCTATATAATTATATAATTATGAATATTCTAATTAAATTGTAATTCTTATGTAAATTTTTAGTTATTTATCTAATATTTATTTTTGTATATTAGTATAGTTCAAGTACATAAATTTTAATAAATCTTATATTATCTTGTTAATTATAATTTGATAATTAAAAAGTTAATGAATATCAGTACAATTATGAGTTTGCTGAAGTGAGTTTTTTATCTTTCATCCATTTAAGATTTCAATTAAAATTTCCTAAGGTATGTGAAATGCCATAAAATTTATTTGTAAACAGTGTGGATGGAAGTTATGCACTGATTACCGTAGTAAAATGCGTGAGTACACACGACACTGCTTGATTTCATCAATTTACGTTCACTCGAGTACTTGTTCATACTTAATTCACGCATTTCAATTCTTGAAACTAGGTAGAATATCTTATTCTTTAGATTCTTTTTCTAAATCACATATTTTTACACATTGTATTTATTTAAAAACGAGATTATATCAAAAAAATAATGCATTTTTGTACTTTTACTTCCGTGAAAGATAAAAAACAATTTTTTGTTACCAGCGTAACAAAATAGACTTTTTTAAACAATATTTTATTTGAAGCAAGTGCATCAATGAAAACTAAAAATAAAAGATGAACATGTTATTTTCCATGGATTATTTTACATTTTAAAATAATTAATTTTTTTATATTTCTCGATAATTAAGTAAAATTTATTTGAAATATTGAATTCGGTAGGATTATTGTGATAATTGTGAGGTATATTATTGTGATAATTTGAACATATGGCACGTATCTCAATTGTTATCGAAAAAGTAATAAAATGATAATTGACAAAAGTATTATAAAATATAAATTTTATTTTTTATTAAGATTTTTTGAAGTAATGTATTGTATTATATTGGATAAGTATTATAATAATAATAATTAAGTATTAATGATAAATAATAATGCTTATTACATTTAATTGTTATTATATTAAGATTTAAAATAATTTTTATTTCTTTTTCCTGAAAAATTAAATATTAGATGTATATATATACCTTATACATTGTTGTTAAAATATAATTTTGAGTATCTATTGCAATAAATAAGATACATTACTTAAAACCTGATGTGAAACACAATAAAGAAATAGACAAATAAAATTAAAAGAAAAAATGGAAATATTAGCATCTTTTTGCATAATTTTATCTAACATTTTATTAGGACATTTTAGTCTTTGGAGATTTGATATTTTTAATACATTTTTCTTATACACACACACGCGCGCGTGCACGCATACACACGCACATGTCATATAGATATTGTACCTTGTGTCGTTACAGTTACGCACCGTGCCATAGTAAAAAATATAGTAGAATATATGGTAGAAAATACAGATTGTGTTTTGTTATCATATAGAATGATTCTTATTCACTTAATATTGGATAATAAAATAAGTGAAAAATGTCAAATAAATCTATATCCTATATGTCTTAGTTTTAGACGATTGAAAAAAATGTTTGATGTGTCCATGTTGTGCCTCAATACATGCTAGTGCGCATCGTAGTGTGCCTAAACTTTATTTAATGTTTATAACAAATATTCATTGATGTGAATTCGACAAAACTCGGTCCATTAAATTTCTAGTTTTAATAAAATAAAATCTATTATATATTTGTGTATTTAATTGAGAAACAAACAAATGTACTATTCAATGAATGTACAAAAAAAAAATTCAGAATGAATTTGAAACTATTCGAGTAATAAAAACCTAAAACTTGAAAATTAAGGTATATAAGATAATTAGAGTTCATATGACATTTTTTACGTATTTGAATGTGTAGATTCACCACTCAAAATGTGATGCATTTATGAATCACCCTGTACATCGTTATGGTAGTTTGATTCAGTCGTTCTGATGAATGCTACTAAAGTAGTCAGCTCCAAAGGAAGTATTTAACGCGCTACTCTTTTGAACGAATTTGGAAGTCTCGCGTACTAAGACCGAGTCTTAATTGTCATTTGTTCAATTGGAATTTGATGAATTAATTGAAGAATTATGAGATATAATGCGATATGATTCATTCATTAGAAATTTTGAAAAGAAAGGGAGAAAGAAAGAGGACCCTGAATATAAAATTTTAGCGACGGATCTTTCTTCATTTCTGAAATATTAATAAAAAACTTTAGGTATAATACATTAAACTTGTCTATGCAAGTATTACCAATCAAATTATCTTCACTATATTAGTGAGTGTCATACGATCGTTGTCACTGTAATTGCTGTTGACATAATAGCCATATTGTTTTCAGTTTCTATAAGATGTTGCACTTAAAATTCAACATCGACGGATTTTACTAATAATATATAGATAATTGGTGCTCGTCTTCCGGCGGTTGCAAATATATAAATAAATAATAATAATAAATAATAAATAAATAATAAAATATATAAATAAATATATATATATAATAAATAATCCACCTAATTCCAATATGGATCAAGCAAATCTAATTAGACGTTATGTAGACAAAATCTATGTAGACAAAATTCAATGTACCGAAAGTTGATGTCAAATTTGAAATAATATACTCTATAGGTATTGAAATTTGAAATAATATACTCTATAGGTATTGAAATCGATATTGCTATTACTTTGACATTAATATACCATTGACCATGTTTGTACAAAATGAAATTCAATGTATTATACTCAAAGTTTTTTTATTAATATCTTAAAAATTAATAAAAATTCATCATTAAAATTTTATATTGAAGATTCTCCTTCCCTTCAAAATTTCGTTTCATTTTGATGAATGTGTCATACCGCACTACAGCCGAATTATGTGTGTGGATATCAGTAAACAAATTTGGAAATAAATCCTGCATCGACCTCGTTACCACTATATAGTAAATAAGTATGTACAGTACCAAGTATGTAGTAGTAACAAATGTAGATGCACTTTTAGGCTCCTTTCAAACGAAGATATTGTATCTGTACCGATACAGGTATCGCAACATGCATATGAGATACATGTTTGGAAATTAAATATAGATACTGTAGTTATAGATAAATATAGATATTTTTTCTCAGGTCTTTTTGCAGAATGAATCTTGGGCTTGGAGATTGTTTTTGAGAAGAAATGAGCATGACAGTATGAGTATTTAGTGTTACCGATTGAACTTCAGGATTAGGCAAATTTCATTGTAACAATTTGAAATAATAAATTATTTCCATTAATTAATTAATGGATTAATGGATTAATATTGATTAACGATTTGCAAATTATTTTTTATTTGAATTAATTTATCCAAGTAAAATAACAAATAATCACAAAGTGTAGTTTACTCAACAAAATTAGAAATTATTTGAAAAATTAGGAATAAATTTAAAATACACAATAAGTAAAAAATCATTTTAGTTGATAGCTAAATAATCAAGTATTTTCGAGAAAAACCATTTTTTATTCATATAAATTAACGCAAGATTATTTTAAAATAATATCAAGCCAATACAAAATATAATTTTGTATTATTTAAATAATTACTTTTCAAATATTTTATTCAAACAATGGTCAAGTCTGTATTTGTATGATGTTCTATACTTCGGTGTCAATGATGTAATTTATTTATTTTAATGTCTTAATTGTTGACTTCGTAAAGTATTGCCGGGGATCAAAGTTCTCGACATACACGAAATCGGTACTATCATGATACTGAATTGCGCAAGAATCGTTGTATGAATGCACCATTTGACTACTTGGTATTCATTATATGTTATCACGATATAAATATTTCCGTGTGAGAAGGACCTAACTCTTATTTTTTGTTTATTTACAATATATAAAAACGAGAGTTGGGTGAAAAGCTGTGTGCACAATTGCATATGCGGGGTTGTAAGAAATATCTGTTATAATTTAATTAAGAATGAATATTGTCAATATATTAGATTCAGGTTTGGATTAATATTTTTAATTCGGTCGTCATGTCGTAAAGTGATCGGCAATACTTGTATAAAATAATTATCTTCAATAAAAATTATCATTTTTGTTTTATAATGTAGAATATAATGTCGCAAACGAACTGATCTCTTTTGGTATGTGCAATTGCGAATAAGACTTTCATAGAAGTCATTTATTTAGATTTATAAGATATGACACAAAGTAAAGAGAGCGATAGTTGATATACCGTTATGCTTATGAATGTGTCACAGATGCACACAATGGGTAAGATTCAATGTAATATCGGAATTTTTTTTTAAACATCTTGAAAACTAAGAGAGTCCGAACGGTTACATGCAAAGAAAAAAGTACAAAATGTTAATTTCTACAATATATTTGTAAATCATTGAAATCGACATTTGTTAATTTCTTTATGAATGAAAAAGAGGTGTAAAAGAAAAAATGTGAGAGGAGAAGGTTACTACTTTTTAAGCGAACAGAGCTTAATAATAAATACAAATAACTATAGATAATTATTGAAATAGTAATTATTAATATTACGACTTTTAAGCAATTAAAATTAAAAAATTAGAAATTGTAAAAATTTTACTAATTATGAAAATAAAAAATATTTTTTGTATACACAACATATTTATGACATAAATATTGATAATATAATAGATTGAACATATGAAAGTTTCTCAATACTAATTTATTATACTATTCGCGAATAGGAATTAATTTAAAAACAATTGTATAGACAATATTTTATGCAAAATTCGCATGATGCAATGACTGGAATTGTTACATTATGTGTAATAAAACAAATATAAAGATGACAACTTACCTTAAATTACGGTGTACTTTCTTATTCACAGGTTGAAGGAGACTGCGATTCTTTTAGTTTATGCTTAACTCTCTCTCTCTCTGTCTCTCTCTCTCTCTCTCTCTCTCTCTCTCTCTAGAATCTCGAGAAAAGTTTTTGTATTTCGTCCATGAACGGTTGTGACTCGTGAAAGGAAATATCTGAGACCATAGCGAGAAAATATCTAAAACTATGTTGCATTATGAAAAAGATCATTCGCGCTCGATGAATATTTTAAAATAAATAATGTTGCTTTCTATGAGCATTTTTCCAAGTTTCCACCTCTGTTACATAACCTTATTGCAAAACAGTACAATACTTATTCGATAACATAGATACTGTTGGGAATTGAAAAGAAGTTTCGCGAAAGAAATGCGAAACTGATTGGTTGTTTTGAATAAATTCAATGCATTCTTAAATATAGGCGTACGTATTGGCCGAAAATGTCATACACAAATAAACTTGTATAGCATATCAGTAATAGGAGGGAACTCTTCTGTCTGTAAGATTTTCTTTTAACTTATTTATTACATTATACAATATTTATACAATATTTATCATACTATACAATATTTATTTTTTGCGATAGAAAAGTTAGAAGATAGAAAATAGAAAAGTTGATTATATATTATAATTATTTATTACTTTTTTATTTTTTTAATCCGAATACAGTTTATAATTGCATAATTTAAAAAAAATGTCTTGAATATTTTATTTAAACTAATTTTATAGACAAGGTTGTAAAAAATAATTTTATAATACTTCTAAATTAGATAAAAAAGAGAATAATGAGATTTTCTTTTATTACTCTATATTAAAAAATGTTTGTATATAACTTATAATACAGACTTTTTTCAAGATTTTGCATAATTTAGGATATATTTTTTTAATTGATATGCTTTATATTTTGAGTTACAGACATTATTAAATTGCGAAACGAAGTAAATTTAAATAATTTTAATGTCTTTTAATAATTCGGATTTTGATTGTGTTATACGAAATCGATAAATAAAAATGTAGTTTTAGATATATTACTACTTAATAAAAATAAAATTTTCATCATGATGTTAAAAATAAGATATATCTATTAGACAATATATTTTATATAAAGATATTATAAAAAATATGTTTTTTTATGAAGTGATTATTTAATAATTGTTTTTTACAATTATGCAGTAAATTTTGTTCATTTTTGATTTAATTGATAATTTTAATTTTGCATTAAAGTTTTCTGCTTACGATTTTTGTTGTATGATTAAGAAGTTAGTAATACAATAGTCTTCTCTTTGAACTTTGAATTTATTCAAATCAATAAAATTCATTTCAAACTGATATGATAGAATATGAAGTATCAGTGGATAATTAACTTACACAGGTTTCTGAATAAGTTAATTCATATTCCTTTTCGTTTGAATCTACTATATTCGGCGATTATAATGTGAAATTTTATTTAACTTTTTTAATTTAGATTGAAAAAGTTTTTAATTACTATGCTATCATCTTGTACTTACTCAATATTATTTTATGAAATTATAGATTTCATGATAGAAAAATTTGTATTGCTTCGAGATTTGTATTGCTTTCAGAAATATAAAAGTTCAATTATATTTCTATGATTAAATTGATTGGTCTATTATTTTTTAATTTTTTGGCTCGTCAAAAGATTTATTTTATAAATATGTATATATGTTAAAACTATTGTGATATTGAAATATATGGAGTGTATTTTTTTTTAAAGCATTATATAATTTTTAATATATTTATTCATTGTAAAAATATGTTCAAAAAAAATTCTTAGACACTTGTCTTTTTTTTCTTTAAAGTATAAAATATTATCACGTAACAGAAAGATTTTTGAAAACCAACATGCTATAGAAAGCTTAATATATGTAAATGCTTTATGGAATTGTTTCATTTAAGAAATTTTTTAATTTGATGAAAAGTCTCTTTCTTTCCATATTAATTAAATAATTTCATTATGCCAATAGCAAATTTTTAAATTAGTTATTTAAATACCTAATTTATTGATTTCTGTATAATTTGGTAATTCGAGAGAATTATAAATATTGGCTTTAGTTTGTAAATTTGAAATAAATTTATAAATTTTAGTAGTGTAATTAAATTTTCATGTATAATTAAATACTGACCAAAGTATTTGGACATAATAATGTAGGTACGTATATATATGTGTATATATAAAACATTGAAGATATAAAATATATGTTCAATTTTTACAAAATTCTATTAGATATCTAATTACATATATTTTTTTATTAAAAAAAATATATTTATTTATTTATTTATATATATTAATATATATTTTAAAAGGACATTGAAATATTTAAATGTAAAGAAGATTCTTTGAATATATTGTTTCTAAATTATTGTCAAAAAATTTTTATACATTTATAATGTATCAAATAAACTCAATACATTTATAGTTATTTCTAGTAAGAGCATAAAACATAAAATTACAAATAAAATCACAAATTTTTATATACTCTTTACAAATAAATATGAAATCTTCAATATCAATAAGTTACTAAAATTTCAAAATATCTAAATATTACATCAATAAAAATGATAAATTATAAAAATTAAATGAAAACATTAAATTATGAAATGAAGAAATATAAATGAAAATTAAATTTCCTTTTTTCTAATTTTTTTAAAATCAATTAATACTGAAATATCCTGCATATTTATAATATATTATATTTAACATATACAAAATATAATATAAAAAATAAATATAAAGAATATCAATCTTTCATATTTTAGTATTATCAATAGATTTTTATGCAAATTTTTCCAAACTTCATTAAGAAAATTGAATTTACACGGAGATTTATTTCATTTACTAAATATTATAATAAATATTAGTTTGAATGAATATTATAATAAATATGAATTTATAATGAATATTTTATTTTTGCACATTACCTGCATTCTGAACATTTTTGTATTTTTAAATCTGCAATAAATGCATGAAAATCTACGATATATTATGCACTTACTTTTTATATTATTCCTTTAATTTATAAATCTCTGCATATTTCTATAAGCATGTGATTTTCAATAAATCTAATTTTATAATGTAGTATTATTAAAAATTTAAAATAAATATTTGCTAGATTACACCTTATTTGATCCTGTTAGTTGTTAGAATTGAATTGTCATTAATGTTTCTTAATTATTTTTCACGTTTTAAATTGATGAGAAACATGCAAATCATTCAGAGCTCAATTGTCAGTGAAGACTGCATGTAATTCATTGTGCAAGTTGCTTTCAGGCAAGAAAAAAAAAAATGGAACATTTCAATATTTCATTAATATTTTTGTAATACTTTGACTATGTACTTATACGTATGTATCACTATTGTTCAAAATTAGGATCAATCTTTAACAGTAAAGTTTTATGCATTATGTATTTCTGTACTTATACATTATGTATTTTAATTAGTACATGTATATATGGTGTGTTGAAAGAAACTGGAATAACATATAACATGGAAATTATTTAAAAAAGAACGTACAATGTACATTATACATGTATTTAACACATTATACATTATACATGTATTGTATATTGTGCATAATAGTAATAACATAATTTAAAGGTAGTGTAATATATTATGATATTAATAATGTTTTTCGGGAATAGTAATTTAATCTAATTTATGTGAGGATTGTTTATATTTATGATGGTTATTCTATGGTTCAAGCGTTATGAGAGTAGAAAAAACAGAAAAAAACATACTCATGAAATAATTTAGTCAAAACATTTCGTTTGATAGAACATAAATGTGAGCTTTTTATAAACTTTTTTGACAAATATAAGAAGCCATTTTTAAATTGGAAAATTAGTTTAATTGTAGACAACTTTCACGATTGTCATTGCTACTTTTACTTTTAACATATTTCTTTAACATATATTCTATATTTAAAGCGTCTCAATAACTAAGGATATCATTAACTCGATTTTCCGGAGAAATCATTGGCATCATATAAAGCCCAGACCGGCCGATCTGAAAGAAATTTCGCGATCTTTTCCTAATCGTTTTCGGCACCTCATTCCTTTCTTATTGATTGGAAATTTGCTGGGTTCGAAAAAACTAATCAGCATGCATAGGCCTTGTTGGACTTTCGAAAGTCACCGAAGTCGCGACATCGTGTCAGTTGATTTTTCATTTTTTCGATTAATTTATCGTTTCAGCGTTAATTCATTTTTCCATTTATTGCCTGCAATTAATTGTGTGGGTGATACGCGACTGCCTGTGAAAGTGAACGAGACTAAGGTTCGCTGCACACGAGCGACGCGATTACAATGCATTTTCCACACAAGAAAGACAAAAACAACGCAAACATCTCTCAATTGTCGTTGCAATTTATTTTTTTTGTCGTTCTGTAGACGCACAATCGTTTCGTGACGCAGTGATATTTTTATGTTTATGTTGTCCTTGTCTCTTTTGTGTGAAGATCTCACTGCTCGTGTGCATTGGACTTCTCTAGGAATTGATCAAGCTTCGTATGAGGCTATTGTTAACTTAAGTCTGTGTTTTATTAATTCCTCCAATTTTTAAGATTTAGACTCTAAAAGTAGGATAAGAATTTAAGAGAGGGAAATTAATTTGGTTTAATATAATTTGAGTGATATTTTTTAAAAAATTTATTTATATTTAATCTTGTACATACGAAGTCATATTTTTTTTTAACTTGAAATCTAAAATTTAATAATTGGCAATCGACTATTTTTTATTTTATTCTCTATTTTATAAAAATCTACTTTATTCAAAATAAAGAAGCAACATGAGTTTCAGGACTATAAATCAATTTTTATTTTCCTATATTATGCCTATATGTTTCCTTTTATTATGCCTATATGTTTTGTGCTTAAAATTACTATTTAATCGGATAACATTTTTAATACGCACATACATGATATTCAAAAATTACACGTGATAGCTTTGATGAATGATGTTATCTTTGGAGACCTGTCAGAAAAAACTACTACTAAATTGAATTAAATTTAAAATTGAACTCAAATTTTAAGGTCAATTGCATTATGTAGTACTCTTTACGAGAAACTCTAAGGAATCGTGGGTCTCTTGAAAAATGATATATTATTCATTTAAAAACAGACAATGTTATCATTTTGTTATCGTTATACGAATTGTATAAAATCAAACAATATAAAATCTGTGTTATTGATAAAGTCATTTGTTTTCTATGCAAAGAAGAATACCCACCATATTGCAAATCAATGCAATATCCCAATGCAATTAGCAGTAAATCTCAAACACAAGTAAATCTAAGAAATGATATGGATAGCCGAATAGCTGTTAAGTGAAAAAGAAAAATGGATTGATAACAACTTCACTCACTAAGGCTAACATAAACCTCTAGATGAAAATTCAACCAAAACGGGAAATAACAAAAGGAATAAAGAACTTATCATTAGTATTATTGACTTCATTAGTATTTAAGGCCAATCTTGATACAATGATTTAACTAGTACTCGTACTCGATTTGACTCAATATTCATACATCTCCGATTCCCGTTAAAAAGAGATTACTATCGATCCCTATTGAGAACCACGGGACAAATGACCATAACACTATAACCGCAAAACCAAATAGCAATGTTTTAAACACGATAATTAAACTTAAACTTTCAGTTTAAAAAAGAAAATTAAACGCAGTCAATCACTGTTTTAGATAGAATTATTATTAAACAAATGAACAACATTTTAAATCCAATTAAATTAGCTGTGGTTGATCCTTCATACAATTTTGTCCTATACTTAATTCAAAAGTGTCTTAGAAATCGCCATCAATATAAATAATCCAAACGACATCGTCAAGGACTATGCTATCAACATGAAAACCATAACCCATATGTCCAATTCAATTTATCTTTTACTATAAGATCAGAGGATGAAAAATAAAGGATTAGACTTCATCGTTTAATTAAAAAATTGGAAACGGATTTCTTCTCAATCACTATAAACTATTCTCACCAACGAGCTCCCACCGATCCCTCCAGATCCAAATTTTAGTTTTCCATAAATAGTCACAATCCAACTACATATCATACCTCTCCAAATTATTCAATGGAATCATAATAGTTTTTATAGACGATTCGAACCTGCAATTGTTAATCGATGAATTCCACTACAAATAATCTGTTTACATGAAACAAACTTTAAGAACGAATTTTTTAAGGTAAATATTTAGGTAAATAAAATATTATAAAACCAACTACAAAAATCGTGACAGTTCCTACGTGAGTGGAAGAGTAGCTACTCTTATTAAAAACAACATTCATAGCCAGGAAGTGATGACTATAATCAATCTAGAAGCCATCATGATTACAATAATGTCCCACAAACCTATACAATATTTATCTGTCCAATAGCCAACGTTTTCGTTGAGTCGTAAATTGTTTACTTAATTAACCAACTACCAAAACCCTTCATTATTCTTGGTGATTTCAATAGTTACAATCGTCTTTGGGAATCGTACAAAACTGATACGCGTGAATATATCGAGAATTCAGCCAATCTTAACATACTAAATACAGTTAATATCGTTATGTAGACCGTCAATTACTCAAAATATCGCACAGTAAATGATCTATATGACAGCGACCACTTCCCAATAAAAGTGATCTATAATTTTTGATTGCAGTGAACGATATATTGAATAACATTACTACCCCGATCAAAGGACTCCTGTTTACAATCTTACATACAATATTATATAAAATATATATACAATATACAATATGATAAATAAATACAATAAAATAATCTTACTCTTATATGTAAAGCAAGAAACCTTTCAAATATAGCTGCAAGAAATCCTAGATAGATTTCAGGAATGGTCCGTTATTTCAGGATTCAAATTCTCCAATGCCAAATCGGGAGTAATTATCTTTACTAGAAATAGGTAATCTATTAACATCAAGTTAATTCTTAACAATCAACAAAGTATTACAAGAAATAACTTCCACTAAACTAGTTAAACTAACTTTCCACTCTCAGTTAACGTGGAAACTTCACATTTATCAATTTAAAATTATCACCAATTTAATATATTTAAAACAATAGAGACAAATACTTGTGAAGCAAACCTAGGCATTCTACTAATACTTATAAAGCCTTAGTGTACGGATCAATATATACTACGGAAATTGTTTATAACTCAATAAATCCACCATATTAAAAATACTTGACACTATATACAACAATGTACCCAGAATTGGTGCCAATTTTGTTTTAGCTAATTGACTCATTCTCAATGAAGCATCTGAACTCTTCAGATCAAAAGAAATATTTAAGTCTCAAATTTGCAATTACCTTTTTATCTACAAAATCTTATTTTCCAGAACGTTCTTAAATTGACCAATTATAATCCTGTACAAACCAAAAAAATTACCTATTTTTCATCATGGGATAAGTAATTACCTGAGTGATGCTGTATCTTAATATAGTAGAAATCCAACTCACAACGAACAGAGCCATTCATTCCGCCAGTCATCCAATATATTAATGATGATTTTAAAGAAAGTAATTTAATATAATTTATGCAAATAAATTTAATATAATTTAATTATTATTTAATATGATTTATGTATAAATGAAGATCCTTTATATTCATGATGGTTATTTTGTGGCCAAAGCCACGATAGAAAAAAAAATCAAGTCATGTCATATATTCATGAACAACTCACAATTAGTTAAGGTATTCCGTTCGAAAGAATATACAACGTGAGCTTTTCATGGATATTTTTTTGATACCCATTTTTAAATTAAATAATTAGCTTAAACGTAAGCAATTTTCACCATTATCATTTTTACTTCAACTTTTAACAATGCGTTTTATATTTCCTATGTTCAAAGCGTCGTTTCAATAAATAAGAACATCATCAAGAACTCGGTTTTTTCGAAGTCATCAATATCGTGTAACAGTCCGGGTGAATCCAAGGTCACTCGAAGAAAATTTCGCAATCTTTGCCTAATCGTTTTTGAAACCTTATGTTTGTACAGATATCATTTATTCTTTTTTCACAATTGGAAATTTCTTGCGTTTGAAAAAATCAAGTATCAGTATACGCAGGCCTTGAACTTTAGATTGAGTTCAAGTCAAAATCATTCTAATCATCAAATGATAAATGTGAAAATAAATACGAAATGATGTAATATACAATGTATTCATTTTCACCTGATATTTCAAATTCAATAAAATGGCGAGAAAAGATAGTATATCAAGTTTTAGGGAAGGTTTTAATCTTTAAATCCATTGTAGATTCAGTCATGACAAAAATTCTTTAATATTTTTACATATTATGACAGTTTATAACGTTTCTGAAAAGAAAAATGTTTTCATTTCTCCACCTATTGCGTGATATAAAAACATCATAAAATAAAGTAAATGACGAACTCAGGTACGATTTTGTTTTACGAAATTGTAATAGTTTAAATATTTAATCCAAATATTAATGTGAACAACTGTATATTCACTATATAACACAGTGAAAAGGATAAAATATGTTTTTCTTGTTTTCAATTTAAAAAAGAAATACTTTTAATTTTATCACAAAATTCAACATTTTAGTACAGATAAATGAATATATGTACATAACTACCTCATTTCTGTTTTTGGAGGAATGAATTTTTTCGGTTGAAGAATAATTAAAGAGCAAATATATAAAACCAAGTATTAGTTTGGTGGCAATTTCGTGAACAGATCACAGTTAGAGCACGTGATTTTTGAAAGCGCGTGATTATTATACAATGTGGTACTTGGTTTGTATTTCTATTTATAATTACATAGTATATCCACGATGTCTTAATGAACATTTTTGTGACTTCCGTCTTATACACATTCAGCGAGCTGTGATGAAAATGGTATTTATTCAATCCTTATTGAGGGCATGTTCTGCTTATAGCAAATGTAAGAGATTAATTAATTAATCGATCGAGATCAATAGAAATATTGTCGGTTTTTGTTCAATAAATTATCCTTTCAGTTTGATTCGTTTTATAGTATAATTTATAAATTTCTAATTGATAATATTTGACAATTTTGAAAATGTTAAAACGTTAATAAAATAATAGTAAATTTTTAATAGTAAATATAAAATAGTAAGATTTTATAGAATTTAGAAAAAATGATTTCAAAAATACAAATGTTTAAAAAGATAAATCTGCTATAAATATAAACATTAATATTTAATAGTAATGTTATAATATGTAACTATTCTATTATTATTATTATTAACTATTTTATTAACTAATTTATTAGTGTAACTATTTAATTAATATGATATAACAAAATTAAACTTATTTTACCTTTATTTTTGTGTATTAGATTTTAATGTCATGGCTAATGATATTGATAAAAATATATTACATGAAAGTTTTAATATTAATCATTGTGAATCATTATTTAATATTTATTCAAATATATAAAAATTGTAATTAATAATTACATTAAACATAAGTTAATAAACACATAATGTAAACTTAGTCATAAGTTAATAAATGCATCTTGATCAATATTTAAACTGCGGATGTTTATGCATGTAAAATATGTAAAAAGTATATGCAAAATATATTAGCAATATACAAAGCGATTTGGGTTTTTTCAGCTAATGGTGTATTATGTAAAATTGGGAAGATTATCATATAAAATGGGAACTCAAGTTTGTAAATTATATACGAAATTTAACAGTAATAACAATACCATATTTATTCCGGTATATCTATTGATACTTGAATTACTGAAATGTAAAATACAAACTTCCACATTGAACTATTAACGATTTGTAATCTTTAGCTGATGATGATTGTTGACACTCTATAAATCATAATTAATACATATATGAATTATAAATTAAAATTCTAAGAGATTTAAATTCAAAATGATTAAATAAATGAAAATTACAGGAACGGCATATGCAATACATATATAACGATAAACATTAATAATACAAAACATATGCATCATACAAAATATGTAAAATAAAATATAGATTTAGTAATGAATTTCTATCCAACTCCTATATCTTGATCTTTTTATTATAAAAATATGCATTTGCATTAGCATTCACAATTCGCAATATCAAATGGAATCGAAATACAAATCTATTTTAACTCTGTTCTAAATTCCTAAACTCTTTTTACATGTTCTGCTTGTAGACTAATTAATCGATAAAAGTGTAAAAGATATAATAATTAATTTTTAATGACATATCACGAATTATTATTAATTTTTAATTACATACCATGAATATCTAGCTCTAATTACTAAGTTGCGTACTAGATTACATCTTTGCTCAACAAAGAGGTAAAAAATGGTTTCACATTTTTAGTATTTGTTTTAAATTTTATTTTGTAAATATATACATTAAGATGATTCTGACCGTCTTAATTATACAATAAATATAAATATATCCAGTGTCTTTAAATATCTTTCGATATTTCTAAGGTTCAACAATTGATAAGGTTTGCGATTGATAAAGCTGTCACTTCTACATAATATGTTTGATCATCGATTATGAATGAAATAATACATAAAACTATAAAAGAGAAATGTCAATAGTGTATTATAAAAATGAAAATCTGAAAAGAATCGATCGTTTTTTACTGTATTTTATTGTATACATATTGTATATAACAAATACTGTCTTATATCCTTTATAATATTAAACGTTAGAATATGAAAATAGAAAACTAGTTTAGGTACGAATTTTTAACTTATTTGAGTTCAATTTAGAATTAAAGATTTTCAATTTTCCCAAGCTTACAAAAGTAAATTTTGTAATGAAGTATCTTTTTTCACAATTTCATTGTTTTCATTGAATTACGTTTCTTCTTTTAAATTAATTTCTTCTTTCAACGAATTTCTTTCAAAATTAATTTGTGAAAATAAAAACTTATTATTTTAATAGAGAATAATCTTCAAAACACCTATATAATGTGAAGCTGATACGTGAAAGAAATAAGACTGTAAAATGCATTATTTATTTAGCGATTAAGGACTAAAAATAACGATACGTGGCAAATCTTTCCTTTAGGTGAAAATAGAACTTATGTAAATTGGATTTTAATGTGTGCTAGATTTTAATCACGTTATCGATGATACTGTTTCGTGACTACATGTTTTTTCAACTTTGCACTAATTTCATTTGATTAAATAAGTTCATAAAATATATCGTGCATAAGTTTGTAATATTGTTATTTTATTAATAAATTAGAATTACAATAAAATTTTGTTTATCCAAATCTCGTTTATTCGGTACGAACGAAATACAAAATCATAATTGATCAATTTCTGTTATTTTTACTTACAGTGCCGGACAGAATGATAGCGCACATGTGCTATATTTAATTTTTCAGAAATGGCTTAAATTTTATTATTTCCGGAAAGTAGTACATAAATGTCACGAGATAGAAGGAAGGAATTTGGTCTCGAATCAGATTGTTCTCTTTGACTTCCACTGTAAATAACAAATAGATAAATAATTTGGAGGGCGAAATCATAGCACAGTCGTAAAATTTATACGTATAATTAATGTAACTTACATGTTTATATGTTAATACTAATAATGTGTACATCCTCCTTTGTTCTCAATCACCTCAATCATTCGCTTTGGTAATGATTTATACAAACGTTGGATTGTATTTTGAGATAAATTGTTCCATTCTGCGATAATGGATTTTTTTAACTCTGTGTTATGGTATTGTCTTCCATCTTTGTAAACTGCTCGTGCAAACTCTCCCTAACAATTCTCTACAATGTTTAAGTCAGGAGAACGTTCAAGTCATGGTAAAAGTGATATATTTTCTTGTTCAAAATACGTTTATATAACTTGTGCACGATGAATTACAGCATTATCATGCTGGAAAATGAATCCATTTTTTGTTGTATATGAATCTTGTTGTATATTAATAAAAAAATTGAGTAAATAAAAATTGAGTAAATAAAAAATAGTACTTGAATTTTCGTTACATTAGTGTTATAATTTATTATTGAAAGAAATGTAAATTTTTTTTAGGTTATGTTATCATAATTACTATTCTTTCACTGTTCGGGAGAAGTGTTATTGTTAGGGAGAAATGTTATGCTACAATACTCACGGTCTGGGTATAAGCACGTTCGAGATAATTTATTGGTTTCTAAAGTACCATTAGCTATCCTATGTCGCCAGGAAACCTTAGATGGCCTCACATGACACATGGCCTCACTTTCTTCTAAGCAAAAGAAACAACAGGACCTTCGACCGTGGATTGATGCATGGCACCCACTTCCTCGAGAAACACGAGCCAGCGAGATGACTCAGGACGGCAACGGGTATCTCGCCCTTTGTGCCCCACCTTGGGTCCGCGATTTTCCAAAGCCGAAGGAAGGGGAACCGAGAAAACGTTCGGGCTTTCCTTCGGCTTCCAAATCAGAATCATTTCGACTTCCGATAGATAAAGTTCACTCTCTTGCGACACAAAGTTACCACTAGGAGACAAGCCCCTAATACTCAGCGTGCGAAAACTCATACAGTCCACACTTTACAAATCACGATCTCGTCTCGCCAATCACGCGCACGAACATTCACATTATTTTTTAATGATAAAGTTATGTTCTATTCTTCTGTTATAAAGTATTATGTGAAAATCCAATTTTCATAATACTAAGAAAGGAGACTTAATTTACTTGTCAATTAAGGACTTCAAACTGTTCAAACACAATTTATGCATTTGTGTATATATTTATTTAATTAAGTTTTTTAAATTTTCTTTGTTTTCTGTTGTTTCTAACTTTTAAATTTTAATTGTTTTTTCCTTTATATAAACTGATAGTAGATAAAAGAATATTATATTTTATTTCCATATTATACTGATTTATGCTATTATGTTATTTCTTTTTAATTTTTTACAATTTCTTAACCTTTGATATTAAATAGATATAGAATATTATAGAGATGTAAATTAAAATTAAGTATATAATTTATATAATAAAAATGTTATATTTATACAGGAATGACTTTTCTTTCGACTATATGTACTTTATATATATATATTATACATACTTATATACGTACTTTGTGAAAATTATATACTTATGTATTATTAGTCTGGAGAAAATGAACAATTAATACTTTGAATAAGTTATGAAAACATTGTTTCTTCAATTGTTCTTAATATTGTATCAAATGTAAAAATACAATAAGTATTGTGTTAATATTGTTATAGAATTTTATTACTTATATTATATTAATTTTAATATTTACTATATATTTATGTTTGGTGAGGTAAAATGAATATTTTATACCATATTCGTTATTCAAAGTTAATGTTTTATTAAAATATAAAATAAAATAATATATACTTATAGTATATAGTATATACATGCTTATATTATATGCAAATTTGTATATGCTCATAGTATACGCAAATATAATTATATAATTATATTTATAGCAAATTAAATCAATACAGGAAAAATTATCGAACCAATTTTGATTAGGAAAATAATAATGCCAAACATCAATTGTAAATGCCAAGAAAGACGATAATGTAAAAAAATATTGTTTTTTTTGAAATGATTTGATGAAACAAGTTTGATTTTCATCTCGAATAATTTTTCAAATTGTTCATTTCTGAAAACATAATTGTTTTACATGAACGATTAGTATTATTAATAAAATTTAGGTTGCAACATTTTTAGTTTTCAATACTATTAAATTTCCTTATAAAAGATCTAATATACAGCTATAAAAAAACTTTTAATGCACTTTTGGTAGTAAAACAAATAAAATTCAACAGCTAAATTTTATAAAATATCAATTTTTTTATCTTATTTAATATTTTTAGGTTATATATCATAATAAATTATTAAAAAATATAGTCGAATTATTACTCGATTATTTTATTCTCGAATATTGGCTTCCCTAGAACGTGTGGAGGCAACTAAATCTTCCCAAACTCGCTAACTATGAGCAAGGCGTCAGTCTTAAACTATCCATCGCGCGTATTTTAATTTACTATAGCTTTAGAAGTGGATTATGTTATGCACGTATAATATAATCAAGAGAATTAAAGAGAATTAAAGAGAATTGAAAATAACTATAGTGATCATGAGGACGCTAAGCGACGTAATTGTTATTAATAAAAATCTTAAAAGCTATCGAAGTTGACTGGTATATTGCTCGAATTTATCACTAAAAGCGAAGGCGATCAACAATTATAGTCTTTCTGGATTCGAATTTCAAATCGTATGTTGAAAAAAACTGGCATGGCTTATGACAACGTTTGGTTTGAGCAAATTAGTAGAAATTTCTAGTATATTAAAGTTAGATCATAGTGGTCGAATTAAAGAAATTGCTTATCGAATTTGCTAATATTTGACGAATTTGCTTATGAAGATCAGTGAGAACTGTGACTTCTATAGATAAAGAGAAATCTGAAAATGAAATGGAACGAATGTCTTTCAATGGAACAGCGCCAATGTATCTGATAAAAAATTGAATTCAGGATTTTGAAGATAATTCAGTATTATCAGGAAGTTAAAATTATATAAATTTTTGTACACAAAGAAAAAGTAATCAAATTATTTATCAATACTGAACGTAGAATGGAATTTAAGATTAAATTAAATTGGATTTTGAATCAGAGTCGAAGAAAATTCACTTTTTCAAAGAATTGTTTAATTTCTTTATGTTTTTCCTCTTTTTTTATGATGTAAAAGTAATTTAGTAGCAATTTAGAAAGTTGCATGTGATTATAGTGAAAGTTTATTTTCCACAACATCTATAGTTTTTGTTAATAGTTTCACTATCTGAAAAGAATCATTAAATTATGATTAAAAATCCTGGATTTGAATTTGTACTGAAAAAAGAACACATGTCTGCATATATGTATTAAATCATTTGAATCTTAACTTATATCATTTTTAATGGATATCAGAGGGCTGAAGTATATTTATTGAAATAATTTGAAAATACAAAACTATGAACTACCGAGGTATTTTCTTTTTCATTTATTTTATAGTTGCATCAACTCGATGGGTCATTAGCATTGAATTATAGAATAATACATGTAGATAAAAGATATTTAAAATAATTTTAAATGAGTTGCATTATCTTAAATTATTAAATCAAAAATTTTAACATGTTTCAGAACGTTAGAACATGAAACAACAAAGCAAGTCACTTCTTTGTGAAATGTGATATTATCTCCAGTTCCATATATTCTTCTTTCACGTTAATAGGCCTGGCAGGATGATATATCAATTGACTTTGCTGTTGCAACTGTTATACATTATTTTTTATCCAAAGCTGAAGTTTTATCTAAAGTAAATTTTTTTCAATTTTACGTTTAATCGTAGAAAAGAAACTAGTACCTGTCGAAACAGATTTTTAAAATTAGTTTAAAAGAAAAATGATAACTATTTAAATTTAAACATGTATTTTTCGTCATAAATTTTCAATTTCTTTTGTTAACAATTGTCGATCTTTTCGTTCGTTTTAAATTCTTTTATTTTTACCTACTCAAATAAGATTTTTGTAACTTGTTTGTTTCTCAGGATTTCATTGTATTTCTACCAAAATATTATAGTTAGCTGTGAATAACAGATTTTAACATAATTTGTTCTAAAATTTAATCAATTAATTTTATTTCGATACATTTTTTAATAATAAAGAATTGTTTTTCAATGCAACAATATTTTAAAAAATATTTCTCAAAAATAATCGATTTTGGTTTAATATTGAGTTGCTTCGTAATGATTATATTCATGTTTATTATTGATACTTAAAATTATATTTTCGTTATAAAAATTATTCGATAATTGTTTGCAAAGAGATAAATTTCTAATTGTTCATTATTTCAACTTTTAAGAAAACTATAATGAAATTACTACTATAATGAAATATTGATATAAAATTCATGTAATATAGTGAAAAGCATATCTAAAATAGTGAAAAATTGTCAATAATTTATACTGTTCTAACTTTGTAAAAAGAAATCATATAACAATACATTTGATCTCATTTTAAAATTTAAAATTTTTGCAGGTTTAAGTTAATTTTTTCTAAAGCTGATTTTACAACATGTAGCGAGTGGGAAAATAAAGATATCTTTTTATCGAAAATTGTAAAAATTCAAACGTTTTTAAAAAATACTTTTTCATTGGTTCAATTATGTTGTGTCATGTGTGAAAAAATTCTTGTTTCTTAATTTCTTTTTCTTTACTCAGCATTCATATGCATATAATTTATTCTGATCAGATTATAATTTATTTTATTAAATTTCAATCGTTATAATATAAAACTTCCAGTATCCAATTTATTTAACGGAACAATATTTTTTGTTTATGTTCTTATTATTAATATTTATTTTTATTTTTATTACTTTATTATTATTTTTATTTTATTGTTATTATTATTATTACTTTTATTGTTATTATTATTATTATTTACAAGAAATATAGGTCATTAGTACAAACGAAAATAATTGATAAGTTATTAATAGATAATAATAACAGTAGTAATAATAATAATAACAATTACAATGAGCCATGATGTAGAATTTTCTTAATATTATATAATATCTTAATATCTAAGTGTTAAAATGAACAGGAGATATTGTTTAGTATGTTACGTAGCATCTCTCATTTGTTGCTCATAGCGTATTCTCAGCAGGGTAATTCTTATAATTGAGACAAATTATATTTCAAGAATGATAAGAGATACAAAAAAATTGAATTGAGAGAAGAAAATTAATTGATACGAAAGGATTTACTTTTCTGTAGATTTATTTCTTTCATAACGCAACGATGCATCTAAAAAATACAGATACAACTATTTTTTTTAAATAGAATTATATATTTTTTTAATACATTAGTAAAAATTGACATTCTCCATAAAAAAGTATTAATCTATGTATGTCAAAAAATGATTAGTTTAAAAGATATTTTGTAAAACCTATCGTATGAAAGGAAGAATAAAGGCAGTATTTTTGTATTCATATTGTCTTTGTCCTTAATGCATAAATTTTATGAAATTAAAATATCTCCGAAACTAATAATTTTTCGACTTTTGATATAGAGAATGTCGAACTGCATCAATTAATGTAATTATTATATTATATATAAGTTATAACTATATAACTAATATAATATTTATACTTTAATAATATACTAATATATTTTACTAATATAATAGTTAATTAGTATAAGTTCAAAAAAAATCGCATCTACGTTTTCTAAGTGCATCGTTGCGATTAAAAAACGTTACGTTTATTAATTGGCAAATTAGTAATGATCTTATTCCTTTGTCTATTTTTTGAGCAAACCCACTACGTTGACCTAAAATCACAGGGTGAGGTGAAACAGAACATGGATTTTCACTGATTGCTAATTGATCTTGAGCTGCAGGTCAATGCTATTGAGGGCGCGTAAGCGAGGCTCTAATAACTTATCTGACTAATATTTCTTAGATTTAACTTTTGGCTCTCTAAACAAAAATTAAACAATAATTGATTTAATACAACATCCCAAAAATAGTGGTTAAGTCTACATATGTCAATTTGAGAAGTCAACATGTTGAAAATGAAAAATATATTCAAATAAATAATAAAATATTAATAATAAAAATATTCAAATGGTTCAATAAATATAGAACTTTAATGAGAATGAAAATTAAATTAAAAATTAAAAATTTTATTTATTTTGATATTTGCACTTATCACATTATGTGAAATAATTTGAATAAATAATGTTATTAACATTTTAAATAATGAAAAAGTAACGGTGAAAACGTATCTTCTTATTTCGAAACAGTTATGAAATAAATATAGAAAGAGAAAAGATAATTTAAAATACAAACAAAATATAATTTAACGCAGTTTAATTTATTAAAAAATTTATTTGATTTATCAATAAAAATCATAAATTAAAAAGATATAATATCTTATTCTTCATAATTTTTTTTTTGAAATATAAACAATAATTTAGAAAATAACGTGTGTTCTATTATCCAAAAATTCCTTTATCTCAATAGTATATCTTATATATGAAATATTAAATGTTCTAATGTATTTTAAATGAATATTATTTATTAATCGATTACTTTCTTGATTATCGGACCACAATTTTAAAATATGGCTGTGTTGTATTATTTTCGAATTTAATTCGATTTAATTCAGATAAAAAGATTCAATAATTGTATTTAATTATGCAACTTATACAAAGTTGAAAAATGACTTAGTCATTATTGTATAATTGAATAAATGAAAACTATAATTTATGAAAAATTAAATTTAACATAGAAATTACATAGAACCGAGCAGCTAGGAACTATTTTTAGTGTAAGAAATAAATTATAATTGCAATTATTGTAATTATAATTATTGTCGGTAGCAGAAAGTTTTGAATCGTTTATAATATTAGAAATATATAATAAGATAATCATTTTTAATATTAAATATTAATAATATTGATAGTACGTTTTAAATTGTTTCATGATTTGAGACAAAATATTTGTTTTTGTATATAGCTATTATATATAGCATATAGTTATTTCTGATGCACTCAATAAATCTCTAATAATTTCATTACCCGTAAAAAATTTTATTTTAAAAAGAAAGGAACGAAATTTTCAATTTTAAATCTGTTTTGTGTTTGAACGGTAAAAGATATATGTATGTATGTACAATTCCCATTTATGCGAAATAATTCTATAGAGCGATGTGATGTGTGACAGACATAATTTCACTTGTATTTGCAAACATTACTCTCACTTTGGTTAGCATATGCAAAGTTAAATAAAATTAAGAGATAAATATTCCTTTTATAAAGTATTATGGAATTAGTTTAGTGACACTAATACTTCTATGCATTTCTAATTATATATACATCAAATTAAGTGTAAAAATAAGAGGAACTTATTCTCTGTTGAATTGTGAATTTCTTATGTTAATATGAACATTGATTTTATGTAATACGTTTTTATTAAAATAACGGAAATAAATATTTTTTCTCTTAATTATTACGAATTGTTGAAATGTAGATATGTTAATTTTTTAATTGAAATATAATATAATAAAAAATAAAAATTTAAATTTGTGAGGTGTAATTATAAAGCTTAATTTAATTGAAGATTATTAAAACATTTAACATTACATATATATGTGTGTGTGTGTGTGTGCGTGCGTGCGTGCGCGTGTGTGCGTGCGCGTGCGCGCGCGCGTGTGTGTGTGTGTGTATGTGTCATATGAGAGCAAAGTTGTGATATTTTTTATGTATTATAACTATATGTACTATATGTATTATGTATTATAACTATAAATTTAAACCATTAAAAAATATCTCTTATGACAAAATTTAAGTAATTGTATTTTGATGATTATCAAGTTTGATGATGTATTAATTAAAGTTGTTCATTTCAAAGTAATAAGTGATCTGACCATCGACATATTCACGCTGTGCTCAAACAATTCATATAGACTATCTGCCTATATGAATACATATGCATGTCGTGACATTTATTTGAATAATGGATCAACAAGTCATCGGTATTTTATCGGACAATTCAAGAAGATAATAGATCGAGGTTCTTTACAGTCCAATTGAAATAGTTTTAATCCAGAAATAGTTTCTAATTCAATATGAATTTATAAGAACACTATTACTGACATCTGGCATTGTAATTCAACAGTTTATTAGCTTTTGTTATACTAATTTTTTCGAAAGTAAATTTATTGTGTCGTTAACTTTTTTATTGTATTTAATTTCTTAATTGTTATTGATAAATCAGTGTCATAAATATTTGTTTATTTGTCATAAATGTTTGCATAGTTCATTTATTTACAAAGATAAGAAAGGTAATCACGACAATTGTATGATTAAGTCTAGCTTCAATTTGAATCAACGTGTAATTGATTAAATGATGCAATTTATTTTAGATAAAAATATATTTTTCTATTGTTCAATGAATAAAATAATACCATACATTTAATAACATTTCATAAAAATTTTATTAAATAAATATTTACTACAATTAGTAAATATTTTACTATTTACAACAAATAGTAAAAATAATTATTTATTACAATTTTATAAATGTTCAGTATACCAAAAATCTGAGATTTCGTTTTTGAGAAAATAAAGTTTGAAAATTTCTTAAGGAAAAAATAAATGATAAATAAAAAGTATAGAACAAAATTTTTTTGTTTAATTTCTCATTTTCAAAGAAATGAAGCAACAAATTGGTAGATATATTTGGAAAAATTTCAAATTGAATTGAAGTATTGTAAGAAAAAATATTATTCGATATTGCTCATTTGTTTACGAATAATACTCTAATTATTTTTTCTTTTCTAGTCTGGAATTAGTGAAATTCCGGACTAATAACATAATATAAAATATAAATTTTCAAATTCTCTTTTCTTGAATACAAGGTTTTATTTTTCTGTTTTTTAAATTTATTTTTGTATGTAGAATTTGGTCGGTATAGCTTGTATAATACAAATGAAAGCAAATATTTTATATTTTCAAATATGAACATATTGTAACATAAAAATAAGAGAGAATTAAAAATATCAACGAATAATTACAAAAGGATAAAAGAAATTAAAATAAAAGAAGTCAAGGAAGTAGCTCCGAAGATTCCAACCTTCAGTTGAAATTGAATTTCGTTCAATCTTTGTTAATCGTAACCTTTGCTCGTTTCTTTTCCATTTACATTTCGTATCAATACATTCTCGAGGTGGTACTGAATAGATACAGTCAAAATCTTAAAGAAATTGTCAGTGGTTTCGTTTAAAGTAGATAGGAACATTGTAGATTGAGATTTCTTCAAGTAACTTTTCTCGTTTCAGATTGTATTTTTTCATGTCAAGGTTAAGCTTTGGAAATTCTTCTGTTCTTTCATGTACACTTTTGTGTACATATTTGTAAGTAAAAACATAATGATTATAAAAAGAGATAAAATTTCAACTGATTTAATGAAAATAAATTTTGTTTCTATTACATGGCTTTTCGTATTTATTAAAGATTATTTAGGATTGAGGTTATTTAAAATGAAGTCTGATAAAAATGGTTAAATACAAACATTTTTTTTTATTCTGAATAAATTAGATAGAATAATGTCATAAATTAGATAGAATAATGTAAGGAACCATATATATATTTTTATATAACAAGGAGCACGCTTTCCTTTAAATGAAACTTTTGCAATTAATTCAAAATGAACATTTTGTTTATGTGCTATGAAAGATACTTTGTAAAGATACACACACACACACACACACACAAAATATATAGTGTATACAGTATATAGTATATATACTACACTAGTATATAGTATATAGTAGAATATATTATTATATACATATATTACTATGTATGTACATGTGTATATATATATGTAAAAATAAAGCTAAACAACTGTTATATTATATATAACGAAAATTGTTCAAGACATTAACATTAGACTGCGGATTTTTACATTTATGGGAAATTTAGAAATATAATTTTCATTATATTAATATAATTAATTCATTATATTCATTATAATTAATTTTCATGTAATATGAAAAAATATATAAAATATTCAAAATGTAATACTTTTTATAAATAAAATAATTTTTTACCTAGGTTTGGTTTTTTTAATTATATTCTCAAAAATATGATTTTGTATCCGCAATCTATTCATAATATAACATACAACATGTTTCAGTGATGACTCTACATGCAAAAATAATTAAAAAAATATTTTCGTTCCCGAGAAAAACGAATTTGAAAATTTATCAACTATATTTAAATTTAGCTAATTCTGAACTAATCAGGAGTAAATAATAAAGAGAAGATGATAAAGAGAAGGTTTCTACTTGTGAACATAAATCAAAAATATTTTGAAAATTATACTGATCTTCGTATGTTGATATTTCAAGGTCGTTCACTGCCTTTCAAAAGTTACCTACGTTGAACATATCAAGAAATTATTATCTTATTTTTCATATTTGAAATTGTGATCTTGAGCATCAATGAATTGATTTACTCTATCTTTAAAGGATATTTGTACCCTCTCCAATGTTTCATATGACAGGTCGATGAATTTGTCATGGACTAGGCCACATGTCCATCTGAAAAAAATATAACAGTTTCATTTAAAAAAACAAAGGTTACCTTAAAATCTCGAATGCACGTCCATTTAGATAAGATTTGTAACAGATGTCTCCCTCGGAACAAAGTAAATTTTATTTAAAACATTTTTTCTATAATGAACAGTTTAGGAGATAATTGCGTGGAATGCTTCAAATGGGACATATATATTTTAATACGCTTTATGAGTTTTTGATTTATTACTCCAGTCCATCATACAAAGTAGTCTAAACAGTAATGAGATGGGCATTGTAAAAATATTTATGTCATTTAATGAAAAATGTTCATTATTTTCATAATTCTCATGAAAAGTTATGTATTACCGGAGATGGTATAGCCAGTTCTGAAAACAATGTTGGAATTCTTTTACTGAAAGAAACTGTTTTCAGTTGATTAGTTACAACTTTTAAGATGTAATGTTGATCCACAGTTCTAAAATAATGTTCTTTAAGGTTGATTTTGATCCTTAGCGAAAGGAAAAGATCACATAGAGTCAAATCTGGAGGAACACAGGAATATCTTTTTTAATCAAAACAAAATTTAATCCTATAAGGCTGTTCTATTTCTACAACGCGTTATTAAAACACACTTTCGTTAAGAAATTGCTCGTTTGCTAAGTCGAATCGAAATTAATAAAATAAAGCTATACGTCTTAAATAGTGCCGCAACTTTGCGAATTCTCGAGTCTTATTTTATGGACACATCTATTATTCATTTGGGACACTGCAGTCTTTCGTCGTTGATGGAGTCAAATTTCTTTTTTTAATAAAATGATATTTATCAATGGCTGAATTGAAAACAATACATGTTTTAAAACAAATACAGATTTTTAATTTTTTTTATAAACGTATATTTATTTATAAACTGAACTCAATAAAAACTATTATGTAACTTTTACCTATATTAGCAATTTATGCATATTATTTTTGATATATTTATCGCATGTAAATTACATATATGTACATATATTGTAAAAAACATATGCTACATGTTACACTATATTTATTTTCTTTTCTTACGCAATACTTGAGTCAAAAAAATTTATGCGGTTTCAGCGGCCAATTGTTAATGTGAAAATAGATTGAAATACATATGTAGCTAGTATGTCGACGTTTTTTTGATACTAAGATCCATAATATATTTAAAATAAACTATATATTAATTCTTAAATATTCTTGTCCGTATTGTAAACTTTAAATAATTGGAAAGATAACCATATAAATTTTCTATTTATTAATCTGTCGTTACAAATTAGTTTTTTAAATTAATGAAGCAGAGTAATTGAGATGATACGATGGATTTTTATTAAGATAATAATCATTACAAAGAGACTTTATATTATATATAAGAATTCATTTTATGATTTTTTTTATACATGAAACTCTGCCAAAGTCAAGATTCTTGAATAAGAATTGATTTCGCACAAGAACTCGGAAGTTCTGTCTCACGCGTAGTGACGTTTTCCATCATGTCTCCTTTAAGACAGTTTGCAATTTCCGAATCTTCCGGAAAAGACACTTTCAGATAGAAACCATCAGGGTCTCATCGATTGGACAGGAAATAATGAGAAAATTATTTTACACGTTTATAAAGTCTCGGTGTTTGAACGAGGGTTAAAAGATGAAAGAAGTTTTTCTGATAAACATACAGTTCTTGATTTGATGGTACAACCAGGAAGGAAATAATTCTATATAAAAAAAATAAATCTAAAAAGAGAAATAAAATTTTTTCATTTGAATCTTCGTTTTCGAGAAAATCGAGTTTAAAAATTTATAACGTATACTTGAATATAGCTAATTCTGGACTGGATAGAAATGAATAATTAACAGGAGATTAATATATGGAAATGGCAATAAGTGATAATATATGGAAATAAGTGAAAAATATGGAATAATATTTTTCCATGTGAATAAAAAATTATTTTATTTTTAGGAAAATAGACTTAGAGTATCATAAAAATTGCCTTTGTACTTTTAATAAATTTTCGAACTCGATTTTTTCAAAAACAAAGTCTTAAATGAAAAATTTTTTTCTTTATTTTTGACTATACTATTCTGATACAAGAAGCAAAATGTAAGTTAACGAAAGATGTAACGTTATTATATTCAATATTCAATTGAAACAAAATTTTATTTGACGGTTTCTAAAAAGAGTATTTTTTCACATTTGGATTCCACATCAGACTATTAGTTTTTAAAATAACTTGAAAAGTTTGAAATAAATTGAAATAAATTCTAGTTGTATATTTTTTTATCAAAGTTGAAAATTTGTTTTTTCTTCAAAATTGAATTTTTAAAAAACTGAGGATTATGAAGAAAGACGGATTTCATATTTGTAATCTATCAGAAATGAGGCAAAAAACATATATACTAACACTAAATATGTAGAATAATTATTTATTATAAAAATGAAAAAAGTTGAAATTTGTGTATTTTTTAAAAATTTTTATCAATAATTTAGTTTAATTATTAAGGAGATTATTAGTTTAGTAAACAATGGTATAAATTATTGTATTGTTAATTAATATTTGAAAAATATTAAAAATTTGCATACCTCATGATTTTCTTGAAAAAATAAGCTCATCGTGTTATGTTCCGATGGAAACAAAATTTTTTATAAAATTTTTTATTTTATCTTAAAAAGATTATACTTGATATATTTATAATTTGGAAGTTATTATTTCTCTTTATTGATTCTCTGTTTGTTTTTTTATAATATGTTAAAATGGATCTTATTGTATATTATATTGATTGTGCATATATGTGATAAATATTTTAAAGAATATTTTAGATTATTTTAAAAATGTATAACAAAGCGTCCAAACCGGAATAAATGAAATTACAATAAATAATTGTTAAAACTTAGGTACAAACATTAACGTAAAATATGAAATGATAATTATGAAATCATATGACTATACTTTATATGTCGATTACAAGTTGTACATTTACTATCAATAGCATTTTCTAATTAAACAAATAACATTATTATAAATTTTCTTTAGTTATTAAACTATTTTGACAAATATACAGAATAAGTAAAATATAAATCGATAACTCGAGATCACAATCTGAATTTTCAAATGGTGTGATAAATTTAGTGCGCTATAAAAAAAAGCTTAAGAAAGTTCCGTTGTTCGGTTTTAAGTGAAAGCATAGACAGAATAGAAAACAAAGGACCATGTGTCAAGGACGATATCAAGAACCCTTGAAAGCGTTCACGATCAATCGTCACAGGTTTATCTCCATTTCGCTAGACTGCATTCTTGACTTACGATAGAGGCTATGCCAATAAATCGATGAGCATCTGCAAGATAAATAGTGGAAAACGGAAGAAAATATGAATGAGAAATCGAGAGAAGTTTGAAAACCGAGAGACATATTTTCCAATTGAAAATCTTTTACACGATTATTTATATTTATAAAAACCTGCGTAATGCGTTAAATAGCGCACTGTATAAAATTAAAAGTTGTAGAAATAAAATAGAATTTCAAAAAATAATAAATTATTTGATAGATGAATAAATATTTTTGAGAAAACAAATATTTTTGAGAAAGACAGAAATAGTGAAAGATAAAGAAAATTAAAACATTTTCTTTTAGTTTCTTAATATGTATTTAGTCAATTTTTATATTTGATATTGATTGTCTATGCTAAAATTTCATTATATTATTAGTCGAAATGTACGATCTTAGTCTCAAGGTGTTTCTGAAAGCAAAACTTTGTTACAAAAGTCATTCTGATAGATGTATTCAAAGTCGAGAAGTCAATTCGATACAAAACTTTTCATATGAAGCCCAGGTATATCATTTTATTCATAGAAAACTTCAAAATATAGACTTCAATAATCTTGATCAAAAACTTTGCTTCATAATATATATTTCACTTTAAAGAATTTCCATTACTGATAATTTTTATTTTCGTTAAATTAATTATTAGTCAAGATAAAGATATTTTATAACATTTTATTCCGAAGCTTGAAAAGTGATATTGCTGAGGTATTGAATTTTTTCAATACTGTGCTATGACAAATGTTCACAAATTCATTTTGTCAGATGATGAAGCGACCGCGGATTGAGGATTCTCAGGGAAGACTTTCACGAGCATCATGGGCCAAGCAAACATGGAATATTGCAAATTAAACTCGGTTCCATGCCTATCCTTTTTTTGCCTCGTGTACTTTAAGTAGTTCTATTTTTATATTCTTCCTTTTGTGGCGTTTATCAATTCTGCTTTAAATATTTTATGCTAATACTTTGCTATTTTCTTGCAAATACTTTGAAAAATAAAAGTTCTTGTTGTGTAATATAAAACAGCTTTTTAATGATAATTAAAAGTATTTATATTGTTGAATGTTATTCACAATTTAATGAATGTAAAATTGTTAATCGTAATTAATTTTTAACGTAATATAATAAGCCTATTTGGACTTGAGTGGATTTGAGTGGATTCCTGGTTATTTTAATGAAATTTTGAATATGTTAAATGGATAACGAAAAATACTGTTATTTTTCAATGATTTAAAGAAAAAAAAATATTATTGTTTAAAATGATCAAATTTTTTAAGGATATAACAGGCTAATTTTTAATTGAACAATAATCCATAGGTTAGATTTAAATGAATAAATACATAAGTAAATAATAATAATAATAATATAATAAATAATACAATATAAAAATAAATAAAAGATAAAATTTGTGTTCATACTAGAGACTTCGTTTGAAATCGTTGAAGACATATAATATAGGATGTTCCGTAATTGATAATTAATAGGAGATATTCGTTTGTAAAAAAAACGAATGTGTTCAGTACGGAATTAACTAAATTCAAGCATACTTGATAAGTTTTCAAACACAAGTTTCTCGAAAACGAAGATTTTAATGAAAAAATTCTGTTCTTTCTTTTCGACTTATTTTTTCACCCAGAATTATTTACTACTTATGTTAGTTATACTACTTGTTACAGGACATTTTGTATATATTGTTCTCGTACTACAGCAACAATAGAGTCTGATATTATTTGGTGAGCCTATTCTATACATTAGATAATTCTCTCTCTGAAACTAAGCAAATCGCAAGAAGCTGCAGCTATTTTTAGATTCTGCAATTTATTTTAAATTCATTTCTACATATATCAAAGAAATTAAATACCAATATTCATATTGAGCCAAATCACAAATTGCACTTACCTAAGTTAACCAGTTCACCAGTTAAAATTAAAATTTGTCAGTTCATTAATTATTGCAATACTTTAAAACCATATTATAAGACGGTTTTAAATTAAATTTTTTAATTTAAAACTCATTTTACAATCCATTTTAATGACAAGCCTTGATATATTTAAAAAGTAAAAGAATAAAAAAGAGTCATTCAGTGGCAAAATAAGAATTCGATTATCTCTAAGGGTGGTTGCTTCTTTGACTAATTTGTCCATTAGCTTATTTCTTTTAATATTTTCGATTAGTACTGTCCATTTATACTATGATCTGTAATATGATCTTTTTCTGGCTGTTTTTAACGTTTAAAACGTAGGTATTGATTTTGCAGTTTTGCACGGTTTTGTGAAAAATCTGTACTAGACTTAGAGAGTCTGTACAGATTAAATACAGGTTGATAATTTAAATTGACAAGTTCCAGGCTTGGCTCGGAAGAAAGTTCCTTGTATTTTAGAGAAATACAGATTGCTGATTGATGCATCATGGCTTTTGGACTTTTGTTTTCTATTCTATTAGATATTTAAAAAAATAACTAATAAAATTTATGTTTTTATAAATGGTGAGAAAGATTTAAGCAGCAATCTCACTATATCTCTTATAAGAAATTCATAATGTTTATAATCTGTTTCTGTGATATGGCCTGAAGTGTGCTTCGAAATTTAGGTTCGAATTTATGTTAATTCCCAAAAATTTAATTGAATTCTTGCTGTGAACGACTATATTTATTATTCATACGGCTGTTAAGGCAGAGTTTTTCTGTGAATTACTAAAGAATTTCAATCTTTGATATGATAACATCTAGTCCCAGCAGAGTTGAGCAATTAATTTTTTAAATTGATTAAAAAAAATAATCATGGTAATCATAATCGCTAATCAATTAATCATTCTTTACATAAATAAATAATCATCATCACATTTGGTATTGTGTAATTATTAATCTATAATTTGTAATCGTTAAATGATTAATTAATATACTTCCTATTATTCAATATTATTATAACTACCATAATAGTTACATTTATGTTAATCAAAGCCGTAATCATTTCATGATTAATAATTATTAAATTAATCAACTATTGATTACATTTGCTTTGATTATTTAATTATTACTTGATTGCTCAATAATCATTAATAATGATTTCACATTAATCATAATTAATCATTAATTAATCATGAGTTAATCATTAATCAGATCAATTTATCCAATTGGACCACTGAACCCCAGCGAGATTAAGGATCCTTCAACGGATTTTCTGAACTCTTTTAAGTCAATATATTAAGCAATCAGCTAAATCCTCTCAGCATGTATGATTCTTCCTTCTAGATGTCAATAATGTTGTTCGAATATTATAATTGGAAAGTAATCATTTTTGTAATCAATTACTAATCACAATCATAATAATTGCAGTCATTAATCAATTAATTATTAATAAATCTGTAACCTTGATTAACTTCTGTAATTTACAATTAGTAATTTTTTAATCATTAAATGATTAATTTATATTTTATTACGATCTGTTTCATTACCATAACATCGATCTTTACATTACTATTATACGTTCAAAAATGTTAATAACCTAGAAAATGTCAATCAAATACTATTATTGGAAATTGCTACGTAGTTTGGGCAATAGAACCAATAATAGAGAGAATATCTACGCGAGTTCTTTGCTGCGTAATAGTTTTTTTGAATTTATAATAATTTATAATTTTTTGATGTATTTTTTTGTATAAGGATGAATGCTGTCATAATGAAAAATCTCAAAATTTTCATCATTTGGCAAGTTTATCATTTTCAACAAATCATATGAATGAATAACTCAAGAACTATACAGATGAGATTTTTAATTGATGAAAAATTTTTTATATATTTGGGACAAATTCTAATAAAACTGTAGGAAAACAATTTTTCACTTATTAAAGGCGTGTTATAAATTGATACACGGAATTTAACACAAGAATTTTCTAGGTGTGATGTGACTTCTTTCCTATTAATACGAACAAACTTAACTAAAATTAATAAATCAGTAGATATGTTTACAAAAATGGGATAATGAGTTGAACGAACTTTCTTTAAAAAGTTAACCTTTTGAACAGCTTGAGCGTATTTAAAAAAAATCGGAATTAGATTTTCGAATTAAGCAATCTTCTGGCGAAAGTCTATATATAGAGATAAACCGTATCCGAAGCAGGTCATAGAAACTTAAATACAATGAATAATTATATCATACATCGCTAAGCGACAACAGAATATGTTCTATCGTTATAATGCGACGATTTAAGCTCCTTTAAAACAGAGATACTTGCATTGTTGATACAGGTATTGCGATACACGTATGAGATACATATTTAGAAGAGAAACATAAATACTTCAATTCCACTTTTTTGATTTTATCGAATGCCCCGTTTCTGAAATCTTTTTCCAAAACGAACATCGGATTCGAGGATTACTTGAGAAGACAAATGCAGGTGTTTGGTGTTGTCGACTGAAAGACTCCAATGTTTACAGGACAAATTTGATTTGAAATAAAGATGAAAAATAACAATTTAGAATAATGAATCATTTCCATTTATTATTTTTATTAATATATATATTAAATAACATAGAAAAAGTAACTTATATCCAAATGAAATAAATGATTTAAGTCATTTTTTATTTGAATTAATTTGACTCGAAGTTTTGATTAATTCATTCATTACTCAACAGAACTAGAAACAAATAGAAAAATTATTTGTAGAAATAAATTTAATACACAAAGTGGAATCAAAAATTATTCGATAGTCAATAAAATATTTTCGAGAAACATCATTTTTTAATAAAATTTCAATAATGTTAGCAACTAGCATCCGAGGTTTTCGAAATTAGTATAGCGATACTGAATTATGTGAGAATTGTCGTATGAATGGGTCTACTGAATTATATGTATGTATATCTATCATCATGATACAAGTGTCGTCGATTCTATATCGCACGGGAATTGTCCTCTGAACGCGACTGTTGCATTACTTGTATATTCGACATTTTTCTACATGTATCGCGACATAAATCTGCGTTAGAAAAAAGCTGAAGACTGAGACCATCTAAATATTTTTTCAAATTGCGATGATACAAACAATATTTTTTGCTTATCGTAAATAATATCAAAAGATCTATAAGACCTGGTAAGAATTTTTTTTTAAGGTCATTTTTTTTAAGGACTTTTTAAGGTCATTAATAATTTTCCCCCATACAACTATATTTTTTTTATTGCATCGTGTAGCTGGTAAAAAAGCATGACCTTGAGATGACATTGATACCGAAAAATTTAAGTTTTATGTATAAACTTATTTTTATTGATATCACTGATCTTCGCTAATAAGATCGTATTAAATATTTTAGAAGATTTAATCATACAATATTTAAGACAGTATTTACTTTTTTTAAAGTTATTATCGTCACAGTAGATGTTCAAAGTGCTGTTCTTCTATGGTGATACATTGTCTGAAATGAATAACAAGCGATTGTAACGATCTTTTGATTGTTTCCGAATCAACAGCAGCAATAGCTCTAACTATTCGATTTCTTTAGTTCTAATTTTTCTATATTCTTAGGTGTAGTTGCATGTTCGTTGTAAACTGTTTGTTTTATAGTATTTTCGCGAAGAAAAGTGTCTTCACTTCTTCATCAGTTGCGTGATGTAAAAGCATTTGAGAATAAAATAAATGATTTTGAAAATAAAAACTTCAAGCTTTTAAAATAAATTCAGATTTATTGTTGTACAATTTTCTTTTATGAAATTGTAATAGTTTAAATATTATAATAGTGTTCTATTATATTACCTAATTTGAGCAATTGTAAATAATAATTTAGTCATTTAGAAGGCCAGTATGAATATACTATGAATTATATTAGGTTGTCCCATAAGTTTCTTCTGCGCCACGCTATGAGTGAATCTAAGTGGCTGTGTTTATATAAACATGCAGGCTTATCTCTTAGCCGTTTATGGCATCGGTTTCAGTCGTCCCAGAGCTCTTTCAAAGTACGTTTCGTTGGTGACAAAGTCTCTTTTAAAATTTTTTCTGCACCGTTCAATATGGAGAGCCAAAAGATACATTTGCGGCATATTATGCTTCATTGCTTTAAAAAAGGCAATAGTGCAAAGGACACTGCAGACGAGATTTTCACCGTTTACGGGAGTGGTACTACCACTATTAGGACCCTCCGCAATTGGTTTAAGAAATTTAGAGCTGGCAATTTCGAGTTGAAAGATGAAGACCGCAGCGGCCGCCCAGCAACGACTGATACGGACATTATCAAGACTGTGCTCACTGAAAATCCACGATATAGTGTGTGTGAGATAGTGGATGCCACTAATATTCCCAAGACAACGGTACATAAGCATTTGCTTATCCATATGTATCACATAAGGATATGCGAATCGATATGAAGTTTGGGTTCCACACCTATTGACGGAGACCGGCCTTATGAACCGCGTCTCTACGTGCGATTTGCTTCTCCAGCGACATGAAAGGGATCCTTTCTTAAAGAGGCTTGTCACTGGAGACGAGACTTGGATTTTATACCAAAATGTGCATCGAAAACGTACTTCGTCCAAGGAAAATAGACCTTCAACTGTTGCGAAGCCTGGACTTCATCCGAAGAAGGTTCTTCTATGCATTTGGTGGGACTGGAAAGGTGTAGTGTACTACGAGCTCCTTCCTCAAGATGATACGATCAATGCTGACAAATATTGCAATCAACTGGATCAATTGAAAGCAGCCATAGCAGAAAAACGGCCAGAATTGGCGAACCGACGAGGCGTCGTTTTCCATCACGACAACGCAAGACCGCATGTTGCGTTAGCCGTAAGGCAAAAAATTATTACAGTTTAATTGGGACGTTCTACCTCATCCTCCATACTCCCCAGACCTAGCTCCATCCGATTACTACTTGTTCCTCTCCTTAAAAAATTCTCTCCGTGGTAAATCTTTCAAATCCATAAGCGAAATAAAAACGCACCTAGATGAATATTTTACAAGTAAAACTTAAACAATTTTGGAAAGAGGGCATAATGAGGCTTCCTGAGAGATGGAAGAAGGTTATAGAACAGAACGGTTCATATATAACATAATAAATCCATCTTAAACAAAAAATATCGTGTATTCATTTCGCATCAAAAAAAGGAAAGAAACTTATGGGACACCCTATATATACTCGTATACCGTATAACTATTGTATAGTATACTAATATACTTATTATAGTGTACTAATATACTTAATTATATTGTAGTGTATACTGCAGTGTATAATATACTAGTATACACTATTATATACTAGTATATAATATACTATGAATTATGTGTAAATAGTATATAGTAATTACATTGCTTTCTCACAAAAGTGGTATGATTTTCATTTATGCAACATATTCTCTGGTAGGAGTTATTCTAAATAATACTAAATACTCTCCATTTTATTATTAACCAATTAACAAAGTTTAATGAATATATTAATTATTATAATTAATTACAAAACACTATATGGCATACTGTACGAAAGAAAATCGTCATATATGAAAAAAAAAGTGATAACAAATAACAAATAATAAATAAATTAATAACTAACGACAATATCGACTATGAGTATAACAATCTACAACATTAATTATTCTTGTGTACAGATATATTTATTTACTATTCTTATTTATCATTCATTAAAAAATTAAGAATGTTTTAGTAGTATTAAGAATTAATTAAGATAATTAAATTTTTAATGAAAATATAATGGGAAGATCAATTAAAATGATATAATAAGAAATATTTTAAATATTTATAGACAGAAAAATTAATTTATATATTTTCTCCTATAAAAACTTGATGTCCTTCAAAAAAGAGATTTTCACTTTCCTGATGACAGATTTTTAATTTTCAATTCAGAGTGTTAAGATGCAACTTAACTTACTAAAAAGAACAAACCGAGTTATAATCGTAAAAGCATCTAAAACTCTCAATCCTTTTTTTTTATCCTCTTTTACAGAAAATCAGCAGTGCTGGTAACAGTATACGTCAAACTTGTAGAAATGAGAAAAAAGAAGATAAGAAAGAAAGAGTGTGAGTTGAACGCGAGCTTGCTCGCTTGAAGTTTCTTTGCTTAAGAACTTTCATGCTTTTCCACGATCTCGAGTATATCTCATCCTGTTCCTGGATCGAGTCCTGATTGATTTCGTTTGATACACTGCTATTTTATTTCGTCCCGTAAAATATAAACGAATCTATTTATATACGAAAATATTTCGAAAACTTACTTCATGATGAAATATAACGTCTCGTGTTTGGAATGTTTTACAAACTATGCTTTCTACGACTTAACACTACATAAATATTTATTACATAAATATTGATTTTTAATTAGAAGTTTGATTATTGTATTAACAATATATGATTAATACAATAGAATATTACCATTATTCTTCATTATTTTTATAAATAGCAAAAAATGTTTAAAGCTAAATGATCTAACGACACAAGTTTATAATTTTTGAAAAATTTTTTATTCTAACATTATTTATATGTTATTCAAATAAAATAAGTTCTTCTAATTTGATTTAGAAACTACTGTGTATAATCCTATTATTTTAATTCTCATCATTATATTTAAAAAAAATGGAATATTCTGGAAGGGAAATACTTAAAAGATCAATAGAAGCAAATTTTTTCGAAGAACCGATTTGAAGCTATTACAAGCCGAAACTGCGAATAGAGCGAGAGACCGACGAAAGATGGAATATAGTTGTAAATGTGTTGACGCGACACGGAGAACTGCTAAAATTATTATTTATGAATCTAAGATTGTTATTTATGAATCTGAGCAAAAGTAGGAAATCTCTAAGATAGAGTTTAGCATGAATGTAGCTGAAACGAACAAACCCAATGTAAAATTGGGGGATTAGTATAATACAAAAGATGATACAGACGAATTCGAATTAAAGAAAATAACTAGAAAGTTAAAGAGTAGCAACGAATCTGTCGCGAAATCAAGGTACTGTTGAGAGTCCGAAAATACAGACAAATCATAGGTTTTATTGCAAGTGGGATTTCGTGCATGAAATTGATGCGAAAAATGGAGAAAACTCTAAGTTAGAATGATTTTTCTGAAAGTCATAGAAAATGTTAAACTTAATTCAAAAAGAAATAATTATTCGTAGATATGTATCTGTAGATAATTTGTGTTTTGTTCTCTGTTATGAAAATTAAGAGACAATGTCCACGAACAGCGAGTGTGATTTAATGCTACGGTGTACATGTACGATTAAGATGCGAGGCAGTCACTTTGAACAATTTCTTTAATATCTATAACTTGAAAATTGAAGTACATATATAGACAGGGTGCCCCAATAAGAATTAACACTTAAATATTTCCGTTGTTTTTGAAAATATAAAAAGACTTTATTAAGAAAAGATATTTAGTAGAAGGAGCTACAATTTGGTGATAATAATTTTTTTTGTAAGTGGTGAGATTTCGGAGATTCAGATTTTACTTCCACTTTTTAAAATAAAATTATATTATAGAATTATAGTATGTAAAAACATCGAAAAAATTTTTTCACGATTGAATCTAAACAATAGATTTGGAAATTGAAACCTTTTCACGATAACCTTCTGAAATTTAATGTACGATAAAATATTATATCATAGTTCATATGTTGAATAATAATAATGTTCAATATATTTTATTTTTCAAACTGTATGTTTCTGTTATGAGTCATCAATTATTAATTCATATTAATCTATCTAAGGCCTAATGTAAATTCAACTCTTTTAACAGAACGCTCTTTAAAGTTATGAGTAACAAAATTGTTGTTGTAGTTTTTACGATTAATTCCACCATGTTTAGGTCATTTGATTTATCAATAAAAAGAATAAATTTTACATTTATTATTATTATTAGAAATTATACCTATATATTTATTGTCAAATTTTATAAAAAAAAATATATATAGAGAAATTGAAAATCTAATTTGCATAAGCAATAGCTATTATTGATTTATCGAACTAATATTAAATTATTGTCCAGTTTGTTAAATAATTACATTACTTTACCATAATTTAAAACAACAATAGTTCAAATTATTACATTATTAATTTTCAGCATAATTACATAATTATTTATTTCCATAATTAGACTTTCTTTAGAGATTGAGAGACAGAGAGAGACAGAGAACGATTTCACGATTCTTATATAATATTCGTGAAACCAATTCGTGTCTCTCTTTTCTTCAAATACATTTCAATCTCCACACAAACTATTCTTTTCAGCCAAAGACTCAATAAATTTCATCATCGAACCGGTTCGATTGTCTTAGAAAGAATCATCCTTGTCAGTGGCGCCGTATAAAAAGGATATCCTTTTATGATTCCTCAGGAATTTCCGAGTTCATTCCACCATCGATGAAAATCAACGGCTGGCGCTATTGTATATGCAGGTTAAAAGAGAAATTCTTTCCTTGAGGTTTTGCGACTGCAACGGCGAATATAGGTTATCGGGGATGTAAGGCGGAAAGAGGTTGGCTGCGTCGGAGGTCGAAGTTAAAGCGTAGGTAGGGAGGAAGAGAAGTGCGACAAGGACTGAAGGTGGGACAAAGAAGATCCTGAATATTGCTGACGATGCCATCTTGGAGTACCCTTCATGCGGAGTTTCTCCGTTTAACTCGCTGTTTCCCTGGCATCCATACTTTCCATCATCCATCTTTTATCGTGCCTTCACGAGCCGATTCGATCTTCCGGTAGCTCCAAAGGACACGCGGCTGATCCGAAAACATAGTGACAAGAACTTACACACGTCCCCTACAGGCACACTGCGCCGCATCGTCTAAGATACTTTCCATCTTTATGATCTGATCGCGGGATTTTATCCGATTTAATATACTCAACGAGCTCTGAGCTTGTTCAAAGGATTCATTGAAGTCGGAAGTCATTTGGATTATTTCCTCTTCTTTCGCAATTATTTTTTTTTTTTAGCGAAGATTATTCAAGTGAAACATCAATTTTTAATATTTGTCTGTTTCTGAAGTTCATCATTCTTCGTAATCTCTTTTCGTTTCATCGATTTTATCAATTTTATCTGAGAAAAAGTAACATATGTATTCAACAATAGTAACAATACATATTCAAGAAGTTCACAAGTCCTTGTTGAGTGGATAAAGTGGCTAGAGTGTAAAGTTTCTTCGTATCTAACTATAAATTTTTTCATAACACATACAATATACATAAAATATATGCATGGACAAAAATATTCTTCATATTTCTTCATAACATAATATATAATATATGTATATATAATATACATGAAGTATATCTATGGACAAAAATACTCTTTTCGTTGGAATTAGAAGATCAGTTTAGAAATTATTTTCTGGAGATAACTAATAAAAATAATGTTTTTTACTAAATATATATATTTATATGCATATGTATACCTATTTCCTTTCTGTTTTATTTCTGTTATATATATATATATATATATATATATATGTATATTATTTGTTTAATTCGCATATAATGCGTTTTGAACAAGTTCTCAAAAGTGTTTTTAATGAAAAGATTTTTATTTCTTTCAAAATATGTTTCCCGTAAAGCAAATCATCTAAATACATATTTCGGTTATTATTAATGATAGAAAAAAATGCATCAGATTTGTTTGGTGTCGGAGAGCATAATTTGATGTTAATAAGTAAATGCATAGATATATTTCATATAACGTATAGTTTTTTAAGTATAACAATCATAAGTATTGTTTCAAAAATTTATATTTTTTAAATACAAAAAGTATTAACTTTAATTTATATCAAAAAATATATTTTACGTTTTATATATTTCATAGCGTTCTATTGTTTATTTTATATTTTAATTACTTTATATTTGTAAAATTTGTTGTATGAAAAACAAAGAAAAAAGTGTTTGTGAAAACAAGTGTTTGTGTTGTATATGGTCATTATGATTTATCGATCATTTCAAATCTTTTAATGTTCATAGCTGTAACGGCGATGATGGGTATCTTTCATATATTTTATTTTTTACAAATTCATTTTTCCGCGTATTGTACAGTTATTTTCGCAAACAAAATAACATTTTATTATTTATTTATTTAATTATAAATTCAATTTAATGAATTTTCAAGTTTGATTTCTTCGAAAAGAAAGACAAATAAAAAATTGTATTCTTTTTTTTTAGAATTGAATTCTTTATTTTTTTTTAGAATTATGTCGTATTACGTGTTCTGCAATATTTTTTATAATCGCACTATACAAGTATAGAATTTTTTCTAATTTTCTTTTTATATTTAAACTATAACTATCTTTTCGAATCAGAAAATTTGACATCATATCCAATTGGATAAAATTCTATCAATCACATCGCATTCTTGCAAAAAAAGTAGCAGCATTCAATGCGATTTTCGAGTTATCACTATAAAAATGTTGCAAAAATCCTTGAAAATTTGACCAACAGAAAGGAATTATATTGCTTTTTCTAATTCATGTGATATTCTACCTTTAGTTTTATTATGAATTTTATTCTAACTATTATTGAACAAATACATATTGACATGTATTACTTTGAATTGTGTTGTTTCTTTAATTAATAAAATAATATCTAATTTTATTCAAAACCAGTTTTCGTTTGAAAATATATCTTTTTTTCAATTATGTTACTTTCTTTGCATAAATACGATATGGCTATTCATATAAATTCTTATATCAAAAGCATAAATTTTGTTTTGTTTTCTTATCTGCTTGTCGTTTTTCATGCTACGAGTCCGAATCTGGATTCATTCTTACAATTAATTAAGCATTCCTACATTCTTATATGTATTTACATTATAATATTATGATATATTGTATTTTCTTTTTGTTTCACTCATCTTGCTGCAGCAAGAATTCTTAGCAATTTTTGTAAAAATTTCATAAATAAAATTTATTGTTATTATTTCAATTAGTATGAAATTATAATTACAAAAATCAATTAAAGAAAATGTTTCAATGTAAATATATAGGGTGCGGTCGTGTGTGTGGAATGCAATACATATATATTGTTAACACATATATGTATATATTATTATAATACGTATAATAATATATGGGTACTTTAGGTATCTATAATATACGGTGTCTATATTGTCAGTATATTGCGAATGATGAAACGGAGTTTTATATCGTAGTAAATAATGATAACAACAATAAAGAAGTATATAAAATGCGTTATCAGCTAAATGGTTTTTGAGGCATGATTTCTAAATGTTCCTCGGAAATCTTCTTGAAATCATAAATCATTCCTAAAGGCATTTCTCTGGCCGATAAGAAGAAAATATTTTTAATATCCAATTAAGATTAATCTGATTCTTAAAATAGTAATACGATTTTATGGATCACATTATTTGCGTTATTTTTTGCACAACTGTATCATAAAGTTTCAATTGTAAATAAATAGTGATAGAATGTATGAAATATTACGTGAAACATAATTAATATATGTAAATAATTAAAATATGTAAATTTATAAATCGGTTAAAATTATTTATTTCTTGATAAACATTATTTGGTTTGAACATGAATTGCATAATAAATACGATTTCTAACGAGATGATTTTTCATTACAATATTGTTGTATGTGATTTTTTTAGTGTGGACAGTTATTGAAAATAGATAATTATATTTTGTATTCATTTTTATTCTATTTTACACATATTTATTTTTTATTGTAGTACGTATTGCATAAATTATTTCGAACCAACTATTAATCAATATTTGCAAATGAAATTTTTATAATTCTTATCAATATGTGTAAAAAATTTCATGTGTAAAAATATTATTTGTAGAAGAGTTAATATATTCTTAAACAATTCTATCTAAAAGCATGTTTTTAATTTTTAATTTATTTTTCATATTTTTTATATTTTCATTTTAATGTAATGTTGTAATTTTTTAAAAATATTATTTGTATCATTTGCTATATATAATATATATGTAGAATCATATTGTATATATTGTATAAATAAAGCCAATTTTCTGTTGAAAATGATTATTGAAAATGATTAAAGTTTAAATATATTTTCATAACATATATTATATATACTGTAACATTGTATAATATATTTCATAACATTATATAACATTCGTACCAATAAATCAAATATCGGTATTTCTCTACGAAAATAGCTATAAAAATTCTCAACAATTTACAAAAGGAAAACGCGAATAAATGCGAAGCAAAGAAGCATTTTATGATCAAAACTTTCGCTTGATATCGCATAAATTTTTATTTCTCTTTATATGATGTAAAAACTAACCGTAGTAAAAATCACTAAGTGCTGTCGATATACCTACTGAAAAAATATTTTATTAGAAAAGTAAGATAATTAATTGAAAATTGAAAATAATTGAAAATAATTTTTTCGAAGAAATTGTTTTGAACGAAATCCGAAAATTACACTGCAATTTTGTGGTGAAATCTGCTATTAAGTTGATGACGTAGCGAGAAAAATACGAGGAAAATGTGATCGGTGTCTGTATTTCTTGAGAAACGGTCACGAAATACGCGTTGTGACTGCAACTAGAAGGAAGGAGGAAAGACGCGAGATCGATTTCCGGATTAAATTACCTTGAGATTCTGCTGGTACTTCGTAGGAGAAAAAAGCTACGTAAATAGTAGTAATCAATAACAACCTTGATTCGAAAAATATGGTTTCCTAACTCCTCCAGTAATAAACGATAACGAGGTTTTAAATCAATAGTTTTGTTCGTGTTTTTTTATATTTCTTTCTTTTACTACTGGAAATAATGTTATTGGCGAAGCGCGTACGCCACGATTTGATTGTAAAGGAGATTTTTTATAATCGTGTTCATTTATTCTCTTCTGTTTTTAATCGAATATGATGACGGAATTATTGTATAGTACCTCGACTATATTTTATAAGAATCTCGATTATATTCGAAATAAAATTCAACAGTAAATTTTAAATATTTAGAAGAAATCAGGTAAGAGGAAGATTTCAGAAATATGAGACAGATTTTTTGTAAAAAACTGTTATACAAAAATTATTGAAAAAAAAACAAATATATTGAAAATTTATAATATCATTCTGAATTATTGCTGTCAAGCAGATTTTATAAATTATTAATTAATTTAACAAAATTAATGTTTTTTTTAGATTTTAAATAATAGTTTTTTGAGTTTAATACTTATGTAATGATAAAATTACAATAAAATGGAGTCCCAAAAAATAAAATATTTCTTACGTTTAATAAATAAACTTCCATTTTAAGATTTTTTATCAAAAAAATTTGTAAATAAGAAGCAGAGAAATAAATCTTGTAAGTCATATTCTTTTTTTCTTCGTTTATTCTTTTTTAATTTTTATTTAATATAAAGGAATTTAATAATAAATATAAAATTACGGGATGATTTAAAATCAATAGCAGAAAAAGTTATAGAAGGAAAATCAGTCCTTTAGAAAAAAAGAACTGATCGTATCATTCTTTTTTGTAATATTAAATGCCATTCGTCATATATAAACCAATGACAATAAAAATAAGACTGATAGCATGAAATTTAGTTATATTTTTGATAACATACAAATATATATCTATATAGGTTGTCCCATAAGTTTCTTCCGCGCCACTCTAAATGGCTGTGTTTATATAAACATGCAGGCTTATCTCTTAGCCGTTTATGGCATCGGTTTCAGTCGTCCCAGAGCTCTTTCAAAGTACGTTTCGTTGGTGACAAAGTCTCTTTTAAAATTTTTTTCTGCACCGTTCAATATGGAGAGCCAAAAGATACATTTGCGGCATATTATGCTTCATTGCTTTAAAAAGGCAATAGTGCAAAGGACACTGCAGACGAGATTTTCACCGTTTACGGGAGTGGTACTACCACTATTAGGACCCTCCGCAATTGGTTTAAGAAATTTAGAGCTGGCAATTTCGAGTTGAAAGATGAAGACCGCAGCGGCCGCCCAGCAACGACTGATACGGACATTATCAAGACTGTGCTCACTGAAAATCCACGATATAGTGTGTGTGAGATAGTGGATGCCACTAATATTCCCAAGACAACGGTACATAAGCATTTGCTTATCCATATGTATCACATAAGGATATGCGAATCGATATGAAGTTTGGGTTCCACACCTATTGACGGAGACCGGCCTTATGAACCGCGTCTCTACGTGCGATTTGCTTCTCCAGCGACATGAAAGGGATCCTTTCTTAAAGAGGCTTGTCACTGGAGACGAGACTTGGATTTTATACCAAAATGTGCATCGAAAACGTACTTCGTCCAAGGAAAATAGACCTTCAACTGTTGCGAAGCCTGGACTTCATCCGAAGAAGGTTCTTCTATGCATTTGGTGGGACTGGAAAGGTGTAGTGTACTACGAGCTCCTTCCTCAAGATGATACGATCAATGCTGACAAATATTGCAATCAACTGGATCAATTGAAAGCAGCCATAGCAGAAAAACGGCCAGAATTGGCGAACCGACGAGGCGTCGTTTTCCATCACGACAACGCAAGACCGCATGTTGCGTTAGCCGTAAGGCAAAAAAATTATTACAGTTTAATTGGGACGTTCTACCTCATCCTCCATACTCCCCAGACCTAGCTCCATCCGATTACTACTTGTTCCTCTCCTTAAAAAATTCTCTCCGTGGTAAATCTTTCAAATCCATAAGCGAAATAAAAACGCACCTAGATGAATATTTTACAAGTAAACTTAAACAATTTTGGAAAGAGGGCATAATGAGGCTTCCTGAGAGATGGAAGAAGGTTATAGAACAGAACGGTTCGTATATAACATAATAAATCCATCTTAAACAAAAAATATCGTGTATTCATTTCGCATCAAAAAAAGGGAAGAAACTTATGGGACATCCTAATATATACAATAAAATATTTTACAAAATGGAATGTGTACAATAAATCAAATAAATTTTTCATTGAATAGATTATAAAAACTTAAAAACAATTTTCAATACAATAATCTTGCTGCCAATAGTTAAATGTTAAATTAATTACTTTCTTAACTAGAATTTTTTACATTTTTTAAAATATTTAATTACATTTGTATTTTCAGAATAAAAGAATAAAAGGAAAGAAGGATCAAATCCATGTTAAGTAAATAATTTCTCTTCTTTCATTTATTTAGTGACTATAGAATTATAATTATAGACTTATAATTATAGAATTATAACTGTAGACTTATAACTGTAGAATTTAATAGGTTTTTTCTTTTATTTTCTGTTAAAGGTTTTATATTAAATATATGTAAAATAAATTAAAAATAAAATTTATAGATATGTTGTAACATATAACGCATGATAACACGTTTTAATCAATAGTGGTGTCTCATTCTCGAGGAATATTGTTTACTTAAAATATTGTTGAAGGATCAATTACAAATTGTATTTAATGCGCATAGCATTCAATCTTGGAAATGTTTTTCTATATTTTGCACTCTACGATCTTTTATCCGGCAAGGTTTTTTGAATTCTAATAATTTCCGTTCACGGTTTGGTATCGATAATTCCATTGTCGAGAGGGTATCGAGAAAACTCCGCTGCTGGATGGAGTACTGTAGAACCGCAGAAGACTGCTAATGCACTGTTAACAATGGATCTCTCACCAGCAAATCTCTTCCTGCTGCAATGAATTCGAGCTATGTTGACTTCGATTACTTCGTGTGCAAATGACGCATGTGTAGTCTGTAATTTTTTTCTTTTTTATAAAATTAATTTAATTTAATATAATCATTATTTTGCTATCTCACTCCTTTTTTTTTTTTTTTAGATATGCTATACATATCAAGGTAGAAAATATAATTCAGTGTCTGTTAGAAATGTAGAAATGTAGGAAACATTTTGTGAATGTTTCCTTTTTGTATTATTAAGTTAATGCGAATAGTACATACTTTTTTTCAAACGAAGCTTTAATCAGACATTATCAGAATTTTCAGAAAATGTTTCCTTTATTAATTTTTCATAAACGGTGTAATAAAGATAAAAACAGCAATGAAATTTTAAAATACCGATATTTTTTTATTTGTATTTGTTTTAATTATACATATTTTTTTTATATAATTTTTATTTTATTTTTTTTATTTGTGTTTGTTTTAATTACACATACACGCGTACGCGCGCGCGCGAGGGCGCGCACACACACACACATATACTGTGGAAAAAATGTCAAGAAAATTCTCATTCTACAATATCATTTTAATTCGTACAAAATTCAGTTGTCTATCTTTCAGATTTTTTATTCTTGCTATAGATTACTTTCAGTAATTTCTCCCGAAATTTATTTACAGAATTTTTTGTTTTTCAATTTCATTCGTTTTTCAACGATATAACCATTAGAATAATTCCTAACATCGTTTTGAGCTTTAAAAATTCATACTCTTAATAACTTCTATGATATACGTTTCAAGTTTAAATCCATAAAAATGTTTTGCGAATGTTCTCTTAGTTAACAATGTCAATAATGAAATTTTAATATCAACATATGTATGAAATTTTCTCTTTAGCAGTGTAATTTTTAGCAATTGAATATAAGACAAAATTTAAAAGATATCTGCATGTTAATTTCAAATTTTGATCGATATTCAATTTTAAACTTTGAAAAATATTTGTTCCATGAACGAAATGGAAATTCTTTCTTGTAAGTAAGTTTAAGGGTGTACTGAAAATTGTAACCGTAAAAGAGATTATATAAACGTAATTTTTTCTCCAAACAAACAATATATGTATGATCAATAATGTATTTCTTATATATGATGCTATTCATACTTTAATAAAAAAAATAAACATTCTGGTAAATTTCCATAAAATACTTAAAAAGTATGATCATACTTCTGTATTAATATTAACATTAATAAAATTTTATATCTGTATCAACAAAATTACATTATAACTGTAAATCTCGAGTTTTAAACAGAGATAAAAATCGATAATTTGAAATAATAAATTATGTCCAATAGATACGTATTTTTATTTTAGAATTAACATAAGAAAATTATTTCTAGTTAATAAAAGAAATAATAATAACATAAAAAATTGATAAGGATTTCGATTTGAAAGATTATTTCAAAAAGTTTTTCTTTAAATTACAGCGAACGGATAGAGAAAAGTTTATAAGATAAATGACATACGAGATTCCATAATTTTTGATAAAATGAAATCAGATTTAACATGAACAATGAACAAATGACTATCATTAATGTTAATCGTATGAAAGTTAATAATTTTCATATATCATCATATATACAATTTTAAACTTTTTTTTGTTCGCTACTGTATATATTATTATACTGTTCAATTTTAATTTGTTAATACTTTTAATATTTCTGAAATAATTTTTCAAAGTTGAGTTTTTGATTTTAATATTGTCAACTATCCTACAAAACTTAATGAAATAGAATAATGCACAATTGTTTCAAAATAATATCTACAGCTACAAACATATTATTTTAATGATCTTTTTTAAAGCAGAAGTTTTAAAAGAATATAAACATAAATACGCATGTATGTATTTTTTTGTATTGTAGTTTTTAATGTTTTAAATGCATAAAAAGAACAAAGTAGCAGATTCCGCATTTCTGTTACTAAGAATAAAATTTTTATTTAAAAAATATCAAGTTTTGTATTTTGTTGGAAAGAAAAATCGAAGGAAAAGGAACGAAGAAAAGGAACGCAGATTTGCGATAAATCATCGGATCCGATATAGGATCAATTTTGGTAAACTGGTGGGGATGGGGAATCAGGGAATGGGAAGTAGCGATACGGAGTATCAGCAAGAGTGTAAGAGGGAAAGCGCAGGGTGGCAAATGCGGAGTTGCCACCCTTCGTCAGCTGTCCTGTACGAGGCGCCAGTATGCGTCGTGGCTTCGCCACGTGCTTTTCGTTTATTCTGATATTTCGTGTTCATCATCGTGGACGATGTTTTCGTATTTGACCGTGTTCTTATTGTATTGACTTACCGATCAAATCGCGATTTTTCGCACTTTCGCGATGCAATCGAGTCAAAGGATTTGTTTGTGACCATCGGTCTCATGACCATGTGACGAACGAAACATTTAATTTTTTTGGAGCACGAATTTATCATGGAGATTTCAGTGTCTTTCGAACAAGCGTAATAGGTAAGTTTGTGAAAAAAATTATTCTTTTACTGTTACAATTAATCGCAATTTGTTAATGTTAAAGAACTAAAGTTAAAATTACGTTAAAATACCAGTTTTGTTACGTTAAATACCAGTTTTATTTTGAAAAGAAAAATTTTTTGATCGAAAATCTTATTTTTTTCTTTTTTGTAACATTCATTGCTATTTATTTGTACGCTCAGTATTGAATTTTTATCTTAACAATCAATTTTATAAATCGAATATTGCACAGTCAAATCTTCTTAATCTTCGATAAAAATTTTTAAAACTCTTTTTGTATCTTGGTCGTAAATACAATTTTTGATTTGAGAATAATTACAATAATTAATTTTGGGAATAAATTAGGAATAGAAACAATTATTTTCGGTTCTTTTCATTGCAAATTTTATTAAAATGCAATGTATTTTTACAGACCAAATTCTTGTTAATAAATAATTTTGTTAGCAATTTTATGATTTATGTGAAATGTGTAAATTATATAAAATATAAGAAATTCTCAAAAAATTTCTAAAAAAATTCTTTTGGCAAACTGAAATAAGAACGTAGTTAAATTATTATCTGTATAATTTATAAAAAATTTATAAATCAGATTGTAAGTGTTCCCATAATATTTAACAGAATTTTAAATTTGAAAATTTTAAGTTTGATAGATCAATTTAGTTATTAATTAATGATTTTTGTATACTATCTGTTGATAGTTTGAAATGTCGTAAATTATTATTGGAAGAATTTGTAATTTGATATTCAAATATGATGATTTGCTTGTCTGTTTTTATAATGAAATTTATATTAAAAATTAAGTTGTTATCTTCATTATATTTTATTTATTTTTTATTTTGTATTTGATGTTTGCGGTTCATTATTGAGAAAAATGATGAAGTAAATTGATGACAAGTGAGACCGAGGCACGTAATAATAACTATTTACTGACGCGGAACAAAATAATTGGATGATAAAAATAATTACATTGTTTCGCTAAGAATTTAAATTATAAGAAAACCAAGTTATTTAAATTATAATAAAACCAAGTTTACTTTTAAAAATTTAGACAATTATTTTTAAATACAGTATTTTAAATTGGGAATGTAACATAAATGACACATATTGAAGTTAAAAATGTGTATGTAAATATTTGTTTGGAGAAATATAACAAATAGACTGCGGGTTTTTATGCATTTATAGAAAATTTAAAGGTGCAAAAATACACAGTATACAAAATGTATAAAATATCCAAAGAAGAATATTAATCACAATAATGTCCAGAAGAAACAATTTTCCGTTTAAATTCCATTTCTTTAATTATGTTTATAAAAATTTAAAAATGCATAAAAATCCGTCTAATAATAAGTAAAATATATATAAGTAAATATGTAATTATATATGTATACATAATATGGAATTATATTATGTATATATGGTACTCCATCTAACACATTATTTCAGCCATTGCTGTTTATTATGATTGTTTAATAAAATAAAATTTAATGCAATATTTATCGGTACTATAAAAATTTTGGAAATAATTTGTTTTTATAGTGAAACAAAGAATATCTTGAACTTTTGAAATAGGATCATATATTTTTTTTTTTGTTACATTATGGGAAGTATTAAGACGGATTGAAAAAGTATATTATATAATATTTTTATTATCATAATATCACCAATAAATAATATTGGAAATTTGCATAGATGGAATTATTGTAATATGTAGAATTATACATTCAGTCTGGTAGCAGCAATACAATTTTTACAAAAGAACAGAATATTGCATAGTTAACTTTCAAACATCGTTCTACGTTTAGATTCAATAATCCAAACCAATTTAATATTTTTCAATAGAAGAAAGCTGTTTTAATTTACTTTTAATTACATTAATTTGTTAATCAAATTTATACACAATTCGAAGTAAACAAAACGATGTAAGTCGAAGTACATAATACATCGACACACTTGTTCATAGTGATAGTTAACACGTGATTCATAATAAAATATGGCTACCGAATACAGTCGTGTTACATGATAGGTGACGTGACATGAGAAGCATTCTATTACATGATATTTTCATCATAAGTATATGATATAAGTATATGATATGTCTATATTGTTTGTAATAAAATATATTGAAGATTGATCTTGATAATGATCTTGGTTTCGTTATGAAAATAGATTATGTTCTAAATATTTGTTGTGTACTTGATACTGATAAATTTTGTTCAAACTTGTGATTGCAAATTACTGAAAAATTGTAGTATATTGCATGAGAGAAATATATTTATGTATATAGTTATATTTAGAATGTTTATGGTTGAAATCAGCAATTAAAGTCTAAAAATATAAAACTTAGAGTTTAAGTTTTTTAGAAATAAAATTACGGAAAAATATAAAAATTAGATTACTTTAGATATCTTAATTTAAACTAATTTTTTTAACGTATGAACCTTCGTACATTTTATGTTTTTGTATTGTATTTATAATATTATATTTATCAAAACAAAAATTTGGAATCTGTATGTGGTACACTATTTTTTAATATCTTATATAAGATGTCATGGCCATGATTTTTTATGCACTATTGTAGAAAAAAATATAAGAAATTTTCAAAAAATTGCTTTTCTAAAAAAATTCTTTAAAAACTTTTTAAATGACATTATATATTTTTGACTCCTATTGCTGTAGTGAACATCAAGACGAATTCAACAACTTTACACTATGATAACATGACCTTAATTCTCAAAATTTCAATTAAAGGAATTGTTACCATGACAAATTGTTTTATTTCCATCAAATTAGGTAAAAAAAAAACTCTTATTAAAGCTGCTGTAATAAAAAAATATACAGACCCATTTAAAAAATATTCATCTTCTTAAAAATTTCAGAAGACTATATTATATATTAGAGGGGAAATAATTACAAATCATAATATTATAATTTTGAATCAATTAACTTTCTTCCAATTACAATTCTTTTATCAATAAAAATAATTAAGATATTTAAAAATTCATGTTGAGTGAAATATGCATTTATTCATAATTGATTGATTGTCACAAAAAATAATGCTGTTATTTATACCGTTTAAACATTTTTTTCTATTCGTCTCTATAAGTGAATGATAAAAATATAAAAATCTTTTTATTACTAAAATAATTAAAAAGAAAAGAAATACAAGTAGATAAGAACTGTAGAAATTAATATTTAAATAATTATTTATTACATAAATATCTTTAAAACAACTAGAATAACAGTATCTTATGTAGCTTTTTATATCTGATTATACGTTAAATAAAAAATAGAAAAGATATAACCACAGAAAAAATTATTTTTTGAAACGGACTTTCTCTCAAGAAATTTATTTAATGATCTTTTTGTAATGTCGCATAAACTTGCACTTGATGCTCGTAAATTGATTTCATATGCAGTGCTTATTCAACAAATTTTATTTATGTACGTACACACCAAACAAAAATTTGAAGAGAAAATCTAACAAAAAGAACGTGGAGATAAGCTATTTTGTTAATGAAAAAGATTTTATAAAACGATGAATGATCTTTGCTGGATAAATGAGACAGTATAGTATATTTCGCGAGATAATGTAATGAACATTTACAGAAATCGTTTTTGCATACTAGAAAATTTGGTGTAAATTTTGTCTACAAAAATTGAAATATTAAAAGATATTTTTTAGCGATATATTTAAAGATCTACTTCTTTCAAAAACTCAATTAATACAACATTCGTTCTTTTAAATGCTTCATATGTTACCAATTGAATGTTTACGAAGGAAAATTTTATACGTATATTTTTCCTATTAAACTACTTATAAGTTAACTTACTTGTGCAAAATTTGAAAAATAAATTTATAAAAAATATTTTCTTAAGTAAATAAAATAGATGACAGGATTAACTAAATAAAATATACATTATAGAAATATCATTCGTGAAATCTTCCCTAAAACAAATTTTTTGAAGATTTTGTATAAAAGAAATAATTAAAATAACGAATTTTTAAAAATTCCATTTCTCAAAGAATCTATTCAAATAATGTTCAAAAAAATTGTACTAATACTACTATATAATGATTACAACAGTACGAACTAGGAAATATTATATATTTTAAACATTTTTAATTCATTAAACCGAAATTTTCATCTATATAATTATAAATAAAAATAATCAAAATTATTAAAAGAAATTATAATACTAAAGGATTTTAATATAAAGTCGATTTTAATATAATATTCAATTTAAAATTTTATGGAATAAAAGTTATAATATTTATCCTGAAAGAAATATACTTAATTATTAATATTGAATATCTAATATCTAATTAAATTATTATTTATATTTGTATTAATTATTTAGATTTATATTAATTTTTTAATATCATTTAGAAATATATCATCAAATCAAGTTTTCAATACCGAAATGATAGTAGTATTCTACATCTTCTACAAGCTTTTCAATCGTTTATTCAGTCGATCTTTTTAATAAACTCAATCATGGTCGAAATATCTACAATATATCGCCAATCTGATTTCATGGAAATGAAATGAAAATGCAAGTTATTCCCAAGCTGATTAGAAAGTTTCATCATAAAAGTTCGTCTCTCTCGCTGAAAGATCTCTTCTATTATATTATATATTTTAAAGAATTAGGTCGGAAAGTATTACATTAGGCTTTTATCACTCACTTTTAAAGACTACTTTTACATACGCAACGCGTTGATATGATTATTCGTCAAACTTTCTTATCTGATTTAATATATATTATAGTTATATTATAATTATGGCAAATTTTTCTCATAGAGAATACGATCTAATAAAGAAAGTTAGAATGATAATAAATATATAGTATTTGGGATGTTTCTTAGGAATATGGTGATAAATGAATATGGAAATAATTCTAAGCAAGTTTCATGTTACTTAAAAAAATAATAATAAAACATTTTTATATTTTATATTATTAAAAATATGTACAGAGTGTCTCTAAGTGTAACTTCCAAATATCTTTCTTAATTGTGAGGATGCAAAAAAATATCTTATATGTAGTTTGAACGATATTAAGTGGCCAATATCCTGCAAAATATTGGTTTTTTTTTCGAAGTTTTCAAGTTTATCGATATTTTTTCCAAATAACTAAATATTTTTCGCATAACTTATAATAAATTACATTCAGATCTTCAAATAATTTTGAATCGCGAAAATGAGTGTGAAATTTAAAATTTATAATTGAGAAGAATTATGAAAGTAGATTTTATGAAAGATGCGAATATCTATAGAAAGACCTAACATAAATTATCAAATAAAAGTAAGTGATAAGTGATTTTTACATGATCAATCATCTGGATATTTTGTGCTATAAAAGAATATTTTCTTCTCCGCTATGAACTTTAAGTTTCGTATTTAAAAAATGTATTTCATGAGCTATGCAATCAGAAAAAATACATAGTTATTTGGAAAAAATGTCAATGACCTTTAAAAAATTCGAAAAAACAACCTTTGAAAAAAAAACAATGCTTGCGGGATATTGACTATCATGAAATATTTTTTTAATCCTTATAATAAAAAAAAATATTCACATTTAAATAAGATATCCTATATATATGTTCCAATGATTCATATAGCATTAAGAATTGTTTTAATACCTAAAAATAAAATATACAGTAGAACTTAGAACAGGATTTCCATTTATTTGAACCAATTTTAATCAGTACTCGATTAAATAAACTCTTACTAATTAAATTTATTTATTTTGGCCTGGTTTATATGGACAAAAATCACTAATTGTAAATAAAGGGAAGAATTATATTATATGAATTTCAATTATATAAACTATTTACTTTCCAACAAATTCATATAAACGAAGTTTTGTTGTAATTGTACAGTTTTAAATATTGCTGTACGCGTATAATACCTAATTAATTAACATAACTATAGATAAGTTTAAAAATATGTTTATTTGACTAAAACATTCTAAAAAAAAATTACGCACTTTAAAAATTTTCAGTTAAAACTTAAAATATTTAGTTATTAAAATCTCGAACTTTATATCTCGAGCTTTATATCTTTGTTTTATTTCTTCTTTTATATTTTTTAATAATTTATGTTTATATAAAATATTCCACGTGGTGCGTAATTTCAAAAGTATATTCATATCATATGTATAAGTAATATTATTACAAATATTTATTATAATCTTGAAAAAATTAAATAATAAATTATATATTAGTGGATTGAATTAATTATCTCTTGCTTTGGTTTAAAAATGTTATATATGTAGAATATCACAAGTATTGTATACGTGGAAATCATATGAAATACATAAAACAGACAGACATTTATTAATCCATATAATTATTATTATAAGATGATAATTATGTAAAATAGCAGCAGAAAGAAATAGAGCATATTTATGAAATATAATAAAAATTATATACAATACTGCAGATCAAAATAAAAAATATTCTGCTGTTATAATGTCTAATTTCTTTTTCAAAAATTTTAGAATATCTTATGAAAATGTTGACTAGCGGTTTTAGTAAAAAAATATCGGAAGGGAGAAATCTGTGTGAAAGGAAATCTTGGTTACTATGAAACCGTTTTTCGAGGAAAAATTGCTTGTATTCTCGTTCGCGTCACATGGTAACAGAATCCTATAGCAACTATCGCGAAAACATAAAAGACACTGGAAGGATCGCGATAAAGTTCTAGAAAGTCAGTATTATTATTTACCGGGACGTTTTCATGGCAGGAGGCCTTGTCAATGACGCGACGGCAGATTTCGTTTTCTCAAGAATCGTGTCTCGACCGAATATCGCAGTTCTTCTGTTCACGGGGATGCGATGTAATTTCTTGTTGACCCATCTATGATGTTTTACTCAATGTTAGCAAGTTCTCGATATTAAAAGGAGGGAACATTTAGAATGAGAATGGGAGCAGTGTTGTTTTGTAACAAAGGTTGTAAGGTTTAACGAAGTCAACATTTGCTTTGCACTCAAGGTTTCTGATTTTGTTGTAACACGATTAGAAAATGTGATAAAACGTTAATAATCATTTTACTTATGTATTTATGATTTTTTTCATTTCCTTTTATTTATAAACTCCATGTCACATCGATTGTCAATTGTAAATCGTCAGTGAGAAAACTGTCATAATTCTGCAATTTTTTTTTATGTCAAAGAATTTATACTTTGTGGTATAAAAGAATTTTTTTAAGTAACTTTAGGTAACTTTTTATGCATTTTTTAGATAACTTGCGATCCCACAATTTTAGAACTTACGTCAGGATTCCGCTTATATATTCATGTTTTAATTTGAAATCTTTATAGATGATTGATTGTTATTGTTCGGGAGAATTTCCATGCTACAATACCCACGGTCTGGGTACAGGCACGTACAGAGAAAATTTATTGGTTTTTTGGTACCCTTAGTAGGCCTGTGTCGCCAGAAATCTTGACCACATGGCTGGACTTTGTTCCAAGCAGACAAGGCCCTCGACCGTGGATTGAAGCATGACACCAACTTTCCCGAACACGTGAGAAACACGGGCCAGCGAGATGACTCAGGACGGCAACGGGTATCTCGCCCTTTGTGCCCCACTTTGGGCCCGCGATTTTCCAAAGCCGAAGAAAGGGGAACCGAGAAAACGTTCGGGCTTTCCTTCGGCTTCCAAATCAGAATCATTTCGACTTTCGGGTAGCAAAGTTCACTCTCTCGCGACACAAGGTAACCACACGAGGGGACAACCCCCATAATACTCAGCGCGCAAATATACAGTCCACAATCTTTACTAAACACGATCTCGTCTCACTGCTCACGCGCGTTAATAGTTATATTCTTACGTACAATTTATATGATAAAAGATATGTATATCATTATGTTATATTTTGCAACATATTTGTTTTTTTACGTTATGTATTCGTTTTTATAAATGATTTATAACAGATGTTTATTGATCCGTATTTGCTTTAATAAAAAATATTACATGAAATTAGATTAATATAAAGCTGTTAGTAAGTTAACCAGTTAACTGTGGCGCTCCCATCTGCGTGCGCGCACTTAAATGTGTCGCCGAAATCGAGCGATGACGAGTATACTCGTCAATCATAGAGTAAGTGTCGCTGTTAAGATATTGGATCAAAAAGATGGGTTTATTTTATAAAATTGACGTCCCATTATTTTTTTTGTATAATATATATGAATTCAAACAAATAATATCTAATAGATGGAGAAATATTTTTTTATAATACTTTTTAAATCTTTTTCTTGCTGTGGAGTACGCTACGATAATGCCATCGCTCATGTCCACTCTACCCTTAGAGTTATCTACCCACTATAATTTCCTTATTATAGTTTATCACTATCTCTGGTTTTTTTGTTATCATTTTCCTTTTCTAATAGACATTTTTACCAAGTCTGAGGAAATGCCAGTCCTATTTTTTCTAATAGTGCCAACCACATTCGTCTTATGACTGCATAGTTTTTCAATCAATGGAATGCTGGTGTACCACTTGTCTAAATATAATCTATATCCACGATCTAAAAGATCGCTACATAACTATAGCACAATACGTGCAGAAATATTGAACTCTAAATAACGCTGGTCATACTCTGTCTCTTTTCCGGTATATACACGAAAATTCCAAATATATCCCGATTCACTTTCGCATAAAACAAAAAATTTGATACCGAATCGACTTCTTTTTGACGCTAACATCTAAAAAACGTTGTCATCGCACATAAATAAATTGGTTATGCGAACTGATATCTGGGACGCATGAGTTTATCTCAAATTATTTATATTTTTTATTCGTTTGTTTTACTCCGGTCTGGCCTCAAAATATTCTAAACATCTTGAAATTTGAGAATATGTTTTGTTTTTCTCAAAAATTACAATTTAAATAGCCAATGGTCACTAGTTTATACGCATGACGAGTATACTCGTTAATACACAAAATCGTGCCACTTCTCCATGACGAGTATACTCGTCAATCACAGTTAACTGGTTAACATTGATGATTATCAATTACATTTATTTAAATATCATTTATCTGAATGTATGAAATTATAAAACCAGTTAATTTAAGAATTCTTCACATAATTCCAATCTAAATATAATTCTATAGAAAGTTACTGATTTTTTTATTTTGTTAATAATTATTAATAATTACATAATTTCAATACTTATTGATAATAAGAAGTAATGTTGACATAATTATATGGATATTTACACCTTATATTTCTATTTGATTTGTTAATATTCAAGGAAATGAATATATTGACTATATCAAATAAAAATAGAACTAAATATATTGACTATATCAAATAAAAAAAGGAGAAAAGGAAAGAAATCTAAGAAGACGAAAGTAAAATGCATAAAACTATATTTTGGGTATAAAACTATCTATATATTTTCAAGTATAAAGGCAAACAAGATTTTTATTTTAGTAATTCCTTTTGAACTTCATATTTAATTCTAATGTTCCGGTTTAATTAATTCTAGTTTCTGGTTGATACAGTCGTTGGTATCTGCTACAAAGTCCAGCCCTAATATACGTGTATTTTCTTTGTTCACATTCATGTTTTGAGATTTCTTAAAGATAACAATGTTTTGTTATAAAATATACAATTTCTTTATAAAAATGAACTTTTATTAATATATTTTTTTTTATTTATGTACAATGTATTTTTAAATTTTAATCTATAAACGTAATTATCTTTATAACTGTTCGTTATTCGAAAAATATTTCAAATACAATTTGTTTTGTTTCGAGAAGGCAGTTTGGTTTTAAGTAAACGCATAAAGGATATATTTTTGTAAAATATCTGTAAAAAAAGATTAACTTATATATCGAAAAGAGTAAAAAATGTCTAATCAGAATGAGTTTTAAAATTTTTTTCCTAAAAAATCAATTTTTATTATTTATTAGCGTTCAATCTCATAATTTTACAATAATAAATAAAATAATTTTTACATTTGAAATACAATTACTTCCTAAACTATTCATTGTAAAAATAATATTTCAAATAAAATTTACTTTGTTTCGAGATCTTTTGATGGCTACAAAAACTTTTGTTTAGATAGGCGTACTTCCGAGATTTCAAGATGAGCTTTGTTTTTTTAAGTGAAACTATATATTTTTTTCAGATGAACATGTAGCCTGTTACATGACGAATTCATCATATCTAAAATGCTCTGAAACATTAGAGAGGATACAATTAAAGGTAGAGATAGAGTAAATTAATACATTGACTCTCGAGATCACTATTTCAAATATGAAAAATAAAATAATAATTTCTTGTTACGTTCAATAGAGATAACTTTTAAAAGGCAGTAAAGGGGTTTGAATAATCTTGAAATACAAATATATGAAAACTAATGAATTCATCATGAAACGGATTACACGTTTATGTGAATAAGAATACATAATTTTATTTAAAAAAACAAAGGTCACCTTGAAAGCACATCCACCTAGACAAAATTTGTAACCAAAAGATGTAAATTTTTTCATTCGAAACAAAGTAAGTTTTATTTGAAACATTTTTTTCTATAACGAATAGTTCAAGAGATAATTGAGTAAAATATTTTAAATATTTATACATTAAATATGTTTTGTACCAAAGAATTCAAAGTAGTAGTTTAAGATTATAAACACAAAATTATTACTATTACTAATATTAACAAAGATTGTTTCATAAAACGTAATACAAATCTTCAATATTTGTTCAGTTTGATAAACGTTTCATTCATTATTCTAATGTGGAAATGGCAAATATGCATTTCGATTATGGCCTTACAAATGGAGATATGTATGAAACTCATCGTTTATACATAGAAAAGTATCTCAATAGTTATTATATTTCATCTTCTAAATTTCCTAAAAATCTACATCAACGTAATCTTTATTGATATTAGTGATAATCTTGTATTTAAAACCTTGAATTGATACTTTAAATTATGTTTCTGCGCTTTTCATTTGATTACACATTACAGTGAAAAACATAATCGAATCAATAATGATGAAAAATTGTTAGGTAATATAAAAAAAAAATTATGTTGTTCTCATTTTAAAATGTAAGGCTAAAAATTTGCTTGTTCTCATTTTAAAATTTAAGGCTTCTACTTTGAAAGTTCTGAATTCGTTTTTTTCAAAAATGTTTTTATATCATGTGGTAAGTGGGAAAGTAAAGATACTTTTTTTCGAAAATTGCAAAAGTTCAAACGTTTTGAAAAACAGCAAAATTCTTTTTTATGATTAAATCTAAATATGCAATCGAAGACAAATCTACTTTTTGCAAAAATCTCTTAAAATCTGTTATACGATTTTTTAAATCATTTTATTGAATAATATTGATTAAATGACGAACTGTTAGAATTTATTTTAATAAATATAAAAATAAATGCTGAAAGAAATGCCCAGAAAAATGTTTACTGTTCTCTTGTTCTGAACTGTTCTCTTAGACTGTTCTCTTAGATTGACTTGGAATAACTGATTTAGACTGTTTTTATAAGCTGATTGTAACTGACTGTCTTCGACCTAATTGACTGTCTTTCTCCAAATTCTTTTTGCATTTGCTAGAAAAAAATGCTCTCTTCTGCTTTCCTCTCCATACGCCATTAGCGTATTTCTTTCTGGAAGCGAAAGTAACTTACACGAGGATGAGTAAGAAATTTGTCTTTTGGACTTTCCTCGAGGTTAAGAAGTGCGTCGCTATCGCACTTGAGTTGTAGTGTAACTTACGATAAGATAATGCTATTAAGACTTGAAAAAAAAAACTAAAACTAACTTTAGAAAAGTGAAAATAAGTATGTACTATCTACGTATGTGAAGCGGATGGTTGATGAATTCTCAAAAATAGCTTTCTCTGACTCTATCATAAATTTGTCCACGACTTGCACAATATGCGTTGATTTAGATAGCTGAATAGGATCAAAGTGTAATAGAATAAATAGGATCAAAGTGTAATAGAATAAATAGGATCAAAGAGTGACTAAATTCTGCACAAGATCATGTTTCAAATTGATTTGTTATTACAGAATTCAAGCAGGTCTAGAGATTTATCCTAGAGTTATTCTTATTTATCCAGAATGTCAGAATATTGGTTCACTAGTTATTATTATATCCAAGGATATTACGTACTGCTTGTTCTAAGGCTTCATTTTAGAAGAATTTATCTTAAAATCCCATAAAATATCTATGTTTGATATATTTGATATAATCATCATTAGTAATAAATTTGTTCTCTAGCGATTTAAAAGAGATTCTGTATTAAAATTATGAAAATAATCAGCTGTTAAGGTAATGTTGCCACGATAGTTATGACGGCATTTATCCGTTGACGATTCAGCAATGTTTGATGATCATCGCTTATCTGCTACGTGCTTAGTATCGTAAACGATAAAAGAGAATTTTATGTATTTTTTTATAGTGAGATAAATTTTTGCAATATCGACTTTGTTAGCTTCGAAAGATATTCTGTTTCTGAATTCTTTGTTGTATTTCATTTGTATTCCAAATTGCAATTTTTAATATATTCATTATTATCTATTATTTGTTGTTTAATAAATATGTTTATTAATATATCCATTATTTGTTGTTGTTGTTTAACAAATATGTACGTTCTTAATATAAGTGAAATGTGAGTTGTTGATTTAAAAGTTTGACTTGTTCCAGCAGCAAACTTTATTATATTAAATAATTTTATTAAATTAATTTCGTAGTTTCAACTAATGTTCTGGTTTGCGTTTATTTGAAAGGAAAATGTCCGATTTAATGAATTTTTGTTGATTGTATTCACTTATTTATATTTATATTTACTATATATTTAAATTGTATATATATAATTACTTATTATTAATTTTAATATGATAATATTGTAAATACAATCTTTCACTATTTATAAGCACAACTTTTTGTTTCTTTTTAACAATTAGTTCTTATAATTTTAGCAATTACAAAAGAAATATGATTAAAATAAACAATTAAATAAATAATTACTATAAATTATTATAAATGCTAACAATTATTAGAAATAATTACTATAATTTTTTAATTATTATTAAAATTGTTTTACGATATTTCATTTAAATTATTTTAAATTATAGAATCATTTATAGATAGATGTTTAATAACATTTCAGTATTATAATATAAACTATTATAAGAAATTTCATTTGAACAATTAGTTCAAACAGTATTTTAAAACTTTCATTCATTTTTATAGATTTTTTTGTTAATTTTATAACAAAGTTATAATTCATACTTTATAAAAAAACTAATGTAAACGAAATATAATGCAATTTTTATCAATGTTATTATAAATAAATAGATTTATAACATAGAAAGGAAATGCTTATAAACCAAAAAATAATATAAAATATATTTAAAAAAATATCTTCACCTTTTCATTGTAATCGTTACATTTATAAGTTGTATCAAAAATAAATTGCTAAAATTTTAAATTATTTATTAAAATATAAATTAAGTTATTTGAATAAGAAGTATTAATACTAAGTATTAGTATTTTATAATACAATTCTGTTGAAGCAATTATTTTTATTATTATATTTCTTTTTATTCATTACATTAATTATACTTGTGTTTCTTAATTTACTGTTAATGACAGATCTATTATTAAAAACAAGGCTGTGAAATTTTCGGACAAAAATTTTTCTAATAAAATTAATTTAATTATACAAGATAGTCATAATAAAAGATCACTGTTATAAATAAAATTCTATAATACTTTTGTCAAAAAATTATCAAACATTCTCAAAAAAAAATATTTTTAAATTGTAAATATGAACTCAAGTCTCGGTTTCTATTTTAGTAGAAATAATATTGTTTAATAAGAAAATTCAATCGAGCTCTTTATTAAAAGAAAAAGAACGAATAAGATAAAAAATCAGCAGACAAAAAACAAAAAGAACAATAAAAAATTAAATGAAACGGGTAAAAGAAAATCAAAACAAACATAAAAAGCTTATTCAAAGAAAGCTTGAAGTCGTAAAATAGAGAGGCAAAACGATGACAATGTTAATCGATAAATAAAAAAAAGTTATAAAATGGATCATAGTTTAATTTTTTCTTGTAATCAGTAATGATCCGATTGACTACAACTGCATCTTCGTTTTATTCTTTGTTCCTTTTTACTGAATACAGTACTTGATTGTCCTCATGATTGATAAATTTATTCTTCATAATATTCATATCCCTAACTTTTGATCTAATTGGTTTAATTAATTGATGCACATATCATTTTCAAAAATTGTTTGTAGATAATATTATCTTGCCAAAACACATTTTTGAACCAATACAAAAATTCAAAACATTAAATTCCTCTTTAAATACAAAATCATTTTCTGTCGAAAATATATACATACATGTGATAAATTTGTTTTTACTATTTTAACAAAAATATAATATTATAATATGGTGACGGAAGCTATGTATTAATAGAAATTTTAATTACTTTAATTTTATCTTTAATACACAAGATGTCGTATAAGAAATACATGGAATATAATTTATATGAATAAATCAATAAAAATGTTTGTACAAATTGATTAGTATAATAAGAATGTAATAATATTGGTTATTAGATTAATAAGCTTAAAAAAGTAAAATGAAAAAATAAAATACTACAATGTCAGTCGTTAAATATTTAATTCTTTACAATATTATAAATGTATGTACAATCTTGTTCAGAAATCTTAGGACAAATAGATACTTATTATTGTATGTTTGTTACAAAACTGAAAGAATGAAATAAAACATAGAAAAGACTTTACATAATATTAGTATTATAAACTGTACATTGTACTTTTACTCTTTCCTCATTAAATGCTTCAATTGCATGTGTATTTTATAATACAATTGCAATTGTATTATATTATTTTACAATTGTATTATAAAACACACCACATTTAACGCATTTAATGAGAAAAGAACATATGCGCGTACAAATCTCGTTTAAAGAAAATCGATTTCAAAATTCGCAGTACATTATTTAATGAATTTTTTTAAAGATCTAGTAACATGGCCTTAAAATTTTTTGAAAAGTTTCAAAAATTTGGTTCATAAATGGTTTTATAAATGGGATAAAATCATAAGAAATAGTTTTCTTGTTTATTTATTTCAATATAATTTTGTTTACTTATTCAGCTATAATTTGTTTTTTTTTTAATTTGTGATTAACGTCGCATCTACCTTCTGATCATTAGCTTGGTGCTGTTTCTTTCCTTTCTAAACGATTATATCTTGTGGTAGATGTTAGTTTCCTTTAGGTAGTTTCCTTTAGGTAGTTCAGGATATTTTCTATAAGTTTCTATGATGTCAGGGCTGTTGGTGATGTTATTTTATATTTTTGGGCATGGTACTTGCTGCATTCAATTAGTAGATGATGGGTTGATGTTGTTTGGCTGTATTGGTTACACATTGGAGGTTCTGTTTTTTTTAATAGGTATAATGTATGAGTGTCCTGTTCTAAGCCTCGTCATAACTATTCTGTATTTTCTTTTCATGTTGTTAGTGGGCATTGTTTGGTAGAAATCTTGAGTTATTTCATGGGTTTTTGTTTTTTTGGGAGGTGTTTCATATTTTGTTCCATGATTGTTTTTCGGTATGGTGTAATGTTATAACGGGGTCCTGATAGGGTCTTCAGATGACATCCGACGAGGGCAATGTTGCTTCTTTGGCTGCTATGTCAACTTCCTCATTACCTATGATTCCCTGGTAGCATGGGACTCAAGCGATGATTATGTGTTTGTTATTATTGATGAGATTCGTATAGATATACTGAATGTTCAGGATGGCTTCATGTGTGGTTTTACTGTTGTTTCTTATTGCTCTGATACTCATGGAGTCTGTAAAAATGATGGACGATTGAGTATTGTTATTTTGTGTATAGTGGAAAGCTTTGAGAATTACACAAGCTTCTGCTGTGAAGATAGATGCGGTTTTTGGAAGATGGAATTTTTTTCTCATGTTTTCACTGATAATGGCAAATCCAACTCCCTGGTCAGTTTTGGAAGCGTCGGTGTATACTTTTTGGTAGTTTGGATATTTACTGCATAGTTGTTGGAAGTTATTTCTATGTTCTATACTACTTATTTGATCTTGGGATATTTTGTGAGGTCAATATTTGTTTCAGGAATTTTTAAAATCCAGAGTGCTGTTTTCTTGTGTTTTCATAGAATGGTTGGTGTCGATGTGATTTCAGCAAGAGTGGTGTATTTGGCGATTCTTTCATAGAATGGAATCGGTAACTTCGGCTTTTTAGTTAATAATATCTGTTTGTAAATATATTATTATAGGTGGGGTTATCTGGAGTAGAGAACATTTTCGCTGCATATTTTTTAGGCTTAGATATTTTCTTCTTTGATCCAGTGAGGTTTCCTTCGATTCAAACAATATACTGTTTATTGGGCTAGTCCAGTAGCTATTCTCCAGGGCGACATTTTGAATCAATAATTTTCAATGTAGGTTTTGCCGAGTTGTAAACTATTGCACAGTAGTCTAGTTTGGATCTAATTAGTGCCTGATAAGTTTTTGTGATGACTTCTTGGTCAGCTTCCCAGTTATTTTTCGCTAAAACTTTTATAATGTTCGTTTTTTTTGTGCATGTATTTTTTAGGTATTGCATATGTGGCACCCACGTTAGCTTATTATCGAAGATAAGCTAGAGTATTTTAATGTTGTTTTTCAATTTCGGTGTTCTACATCTAGAGTTTAGGCAGATTTTGTGTTGGTTTACGTTGTCTAGAAAGTATAATATATTTTTGTTTTTTGGGGAAAGAATTTAAGCTCAGATTTCTCAGACCATGTTAGTAAGTCCTTTATGTTTTCTTGTAGGAGTTCTATAGTTGTGGTTAGTTTTTTCCTACTGCAGGTCAGTCGTCTGCAAACAGGATTCCTTGGATAGATGGCTTGATGTTAGTCAGGATGTCGTTAATCATTATTAACTCTTTCGCTACGGGAATGTGCTCCGCCGGAGTGACACCGTTGTACGAGCCACCGTGCCGCCGGAGTAGCGGCACTGAACGCAGCACTGCGCCGAAAAGTGTGCATGTTGCGCTTAGGTAAACTGGTGTTCGGACTTACATCTTTCGGTGCAGCCTCGTCATTCTCCGGATCGTACGATTCTTTAAGTGTTATACAACAACATATTTTGAGATTTTGCAATTATTATCAATAAAAATATATTTAAATATAAACAATGCATGTTTATATTTCACTTGTTTAAAACAAATGCGAACAAACCAGAGAATGAGACAAATGTGATCGATGTGTAAACATAAAAACATCGCGGGTCTCATGGTTAAGTGATATCACGCTGATGATGTCGCCTATAGGCGACGCTCGTACACACCGGTCGTCGCGCGGATGTCGCCTATAGGCGACACTCGTAGCGAAAGGGTTAACATTGATTACCGAGCCTTGTGGGACTCCGTTGTGGATAATGGTTAGATTAGAGAAAGTTCCATTCGTCTTTGTTTGGATGGTTCCTTTGAGAGGAAATTTTTAATGAGAGTAAGTATGTTGCTGTTTAGTCTGATTTTAATAAGAGCTTCGATGATTATCCTTGGAATTGAGTCATAGGCCTTGTCGATATCTAGGCATAATGTGACGAGAGATTCGTTTTTTATAAACGCCTCGCATATATTCGTTTCTAGGTTGATCAGGACGTCAGTGGTTGACCCGTACTGCCTAAATCCATATTGGTTAGGAGATAGGATGTTGTTTGATTCCAGGAACCATCTGAGCCTTCTATTTATTATTTTTTCTAGGAGTTTACATACACAGCTTGTTAAGGCGATCAGTATCTGGCTTGGTTTTATTCTTACTTGGTTTGGGAATAGGTATAACTATGGCTTTTCTCCAGTTGTCAGGGAATATTTGATGTTGCCATATGCAGTTAAAAATCTTTAGGAGGTGGTTGATGTCGATTGGTGGTAGTTCTTTGATTAGTTTATTGGGTATGTTATCCAGTCTTGGGACAGAGTCTTTTGTGGTGTAGAGGGTGTTCTTTAGTTCTAAGGTTATGCTTGAATTTAGGGAGGAATCAAGGTCTAAGTTGTTTGGATGGCCCTTTATTAGATTTATGTTGTTGGTCCCACGACCAACCACATGTATTATCACTTTTGTCGTATTTTCCGTTGTTCGAATTCTTTTCGAACATCTCAGGAAGGGCGTCAGCTATGTCCTGTGGATTGATTATGTGATTACCGTCTCCTAGGTTAAGAAATTGAATTTCTGTGTTGTATGTTATTCCATTAATATTTCTGATTTTTTTTCATATGGTATTCGTTTGTTTGTGATAGTTGAAATATATGTTTTCTAGAATTGTCTTTTGCTTTCTTTTATTTTTTTACGAAATTTTACTCGTAGTTTTTTAAATTCCACTAGGTTATCTGTTGTGGGTTTTCTTTTAGCTTTGTTGAACGCTTTATGACTTTCTTTCATGGCTGCTTGACACTCTTCATTCCACCAGGGTGTATTTCTTTTCTTTGTGTTTGTAGTTTCTATTGGGTCGGAGGATATTTGTGCTGCTTTTTTGATAGTTGTTTCTAATAAGTCAATTTCTTTATTAATATTGTTTGGATCAATTTCGCGTTTTGGGACTTCTTGAAAGGTATTGGTTATTATTGTTCTGTATGCGTGCCAGTCTATTTTTTTGAAGTTCCATTTGTTGGATTACTTTGTGGTGGTGGAATAGAATCCAAATAGGTAACTTTTATGGGAAGTAGTCACTGTTATGGAGATCTTGTAGGGATTCCCATTCTAAGTACTAAGATAATCTACATAGCGTTAAATCAATCACACTTAATTTCCCAGTACTTACTGTAAAGTGGGTTTGGTGGCCTGAATTGAATAACATAATTTCTGAGTCCTCTAATAGCTTTTTAATATTTTTCTCACAGCTATCTACTTCATATGAGCCCCAAAGGTAGTGGTGGCTATTGAAGTCGCCCAATAATATGAATAGTGTTGGAAGTTGACTTACGAGTGATTCTAGATCGACTTCATTTAGGGTTTAACTATTTGATAGATATATATTACATAGGTGAATTTTGTTTGAAAATTGTACCGTAACTGCAATTGCTTCTAGGTCTGTAATTAGCGGGATTTCGATAGCATCGAATTTTTTTGATACCACAATGAATACTCCCCCGCTTGCGTAGTTTTCGCAATTTCTGTTTTTGCTGAATGTAGTGTATTTTTTAAGTCCTGGGTGTTGATGTTTCTTGTAGGCAAAGAATAATTGAATCATATTGTTTTAGGAGTATTTGAAGTTGTTCGTAGTGTGTGAAAAAGCCGTTTATATTCCACTGAATTATATATTTCATTTGTATTTAAGAAGAGTCGCTCTCTGTTTCCGATAACCAGCTAGTGATTTTACTGACGAGTCCTGGGTTATCTTTTTGTGGAGTCTATGTATTCTATTTTTCCAGCTGCGGTTTTTGAGTAAGGGATGAATTTTCATTAGTATTTCGGCCAGGACTAAGATATCGTGTATGTTTCTGCGATTTCGGCTTTGGTGCTGTAATCGTGTTTTCTAGGAAACTTTTAAGCTGAATATAATTTAGTATATGATTGTAATTCTTATCTTCAATGTAGTTTTTGGCTGGTAGTATATCATCAATTTTATCCAGTGTAAATGGATAGAGGTCGTTTGGATTTCTTACAAATTGGATTAGTCTCCTTGTGTGGTCTTTTGGTGGATTTTGGGTCTGGGTTCTTGAAATATATGTCGCTTGGATTTACCGGATTTGGATTGCTTTCTTCTGATGTTGTGGATAGCGGTCTTTTGTTTCCTGTTTTATTTGCGTTTGTATCTTCCATTTTATTTCCTTGTTATTTCCTTGGTTAAGAGTACCTTGGATTGCTGGTTTTACGAGATTGATGGTGTTCGGGGGTTCTGGTTTTGCTTCTTTTGGAAGATCGTCGGTGGGAGGAGGTGGAAGGGAATTTGGATTTGGATTTATTTGAAAGATGGATGCGTTTGAGTTTGCGTTGTTTGGACATTGATTAGCAATGTGTCCTTCTTGGTTGCAGTTAAAGCGTGTTTGTTTCTCTGTGGTAGCGAATATTCTAAAGGTGTTATTTTCTAACGTAAGGAAAGGAGCTTGGGATTCTCTTTACGTCTTCTGGATCTACATAGACTTGCCTTCTGAAACTTAATAGATGTGCCAGATCTGGATCGGTGATTCCTGCTTTTAATGGGGTTATTTTTGAATATAATTTGATGTTATTCTTTGTGAACATATTTTCAATTGTTGAATTGGAGATTATAGGTGCGACATTTGACAGTATAATTCATTGGGCCGCTAACACCATTGGGCGGATTTCTATGTTTGCATTATTTACAACTACTTTGGGTTCTATTTTGTTTGAAATTGCTCGGGCGTATTCTTTAATGGTAATACCATCAATAGATTGCAAAATAATGGCTTGATCTTGGGTTGGGGAGTATTCTTGTTTGGTAATATTGGCGTATGAGGTTTTGGATTCGGATTAGTTGTTTTTTGGCTAATTTCCATTTGGGTATTTTGATTTCTGTCAGCTTGATTAAGATTCAAGAATTTAGGTGTATTGGTTCTCTGTCTGTAACATAGTGATACGCACAGAATACGTATACCCATGTGGATGTTCTGTAAGAGTGTTTGTGTAGTGTCACCACACCACACTACTATTGTCAATACGGCACACTTACTAGAATACACTGTCACACGTGTTTACGGCACTCGTCCGCGGAGCGAGCTATTGTTATTTACGTCCTATCGCTTCAACTATCGGAACAGTACTGAGCTATAATTTTATATTTATATATTACTTAAATAAAAAATAAAAAATTAAGTATAGAAATAAAAAAAATTTAATTTTTTAAATATGTATTTTTATACAAGTTCAATATATAATTTTTACTACTTAAGAGAGTTCTATCTCTTCTTTTCTACATTAACTTCCTTCCTAGTATCCAATATTAGCCTTACTCCTTATATTTCTCCACTCACATAAAATTTTTTGTGAAACAAAAATATTGCTCGATATTACTCGATAATACGACCACTAAGAGGGTAACTGAATACCAAACGAAACGCAACAAAATAGCATTTTAATGTAAGTAATAAACAAATATGTAACGTATCTTTAGTATATTATATGAAGTGGACGAAGATATACTCACATTTAATAAAACATTGTCTACATTTTAAACTATTATAATTTCATTAAAAAATAATCGTTGATTAATAATCCAGTTGGCCTCATTTTAAAGTATTCCATTTTCACAACTTCACGTTAATTTTTTTCAAAAATATTTTTCAATCATGCAAAGCGGAAAAGTAAAAACTTTTGTTTCCAAAAATTGTAAAAATTAAAATGCCTCTGAAAATATTAAAAAATTTTTTTTGTAATCAAATGTATCATGGAATCTAAGATTAAAATCTTCTTCTTACAATGACTTCTTAAAACTTACTCTGTGATTTTTTTCTCGCCATTTTATTGAACTTCGAATATTAGGATTAAATGGCAAAACGTCAGGATTTTTTGAATTTTTGTCATTTAACTCTGATATTCAAGATTCAATATATTTGAGGGATTGATGTAAACTTTACATTGTAAAGAAAAGATTTCGATCTTCAAGATTTAGTAGAGCTAGTCACGAAAAAAATCGTTCAGTGATTTTAAAAACATTTAAATTTTTACAGATATTTTTTGACAACAAAATTTTTGCTTTTTCATTTACTAGATAATGTAGAAATATTTTTGAAAAAGAAGAAGTATAGACTGGTATAGTAGAATACTTTGAAATGAACCCAATTGGATTAATGTATAATTTTGTTTCACGAAATTTAAACAGTTTAAAACATTAGTAATTTTTCATCAAGTGTACGAATATATTTTGTACACTCCTGTATATATATAATAACATATACACAGATATATGTATCTGAGTTGACTTAAATACACAGATGATTATTGTATTATAACATCGACGACTTCAATTGTATTATTTACAACAAATATTGAATATATTAGAAATAAAAAATATCCTGAAACGCCTAAACGAGAATGTATATTTTATATTTATTAATAATGCAAAAATAATATTTTATATTTATTAATAATGCAAAAATAATATTAACTAATTATAAGTGTTAGTGTAAATATATTAGTAGTTATAAGTGTACTGATTTGAAATGTTAAGAATTAATAATGTTAATTAATTGTATGTGTAAGTTTAATTCCTAGATTTCATATGTTCCTTCTATTATCAAAATGAGTACTATGAATACCAATATACAAAATACTCTGTATGATTTTAAACATGGTTTCGCGTAATACTGAGAGAAATAATTTCTATAGATATACGTGATATATAAATATAAATTTTTGTATGAGTAGTTGGTTGAATTGATTTAATTAAAGACGTGAGTTTCGGGGGGCACATTTGGCTTGGAAAATTTTATTCTTTGACCTATATTTTCCGGTTAGAAATTGAAGCTTTAAGAAAAGAAAACGTATGATGTCTGAGTGATTGTAATAAAGGCATTAAAAACCTTCTTATAATGTCTGTAAATACTTATGTAATATAATTAAAAGTTGAAGTTTTATAATTTAAACTATTCAGATTTGTTTTCTTTGAAGTATCAATGTATGAATAGTTTGATTATAAACTTTGTTTGATATAACTACGCTATGCTCTATATATATATATATATATATGTATAATTTTGGAAAAAGAATCGTAGAGCATATTTTCTACTTCAGATTATATTTAATCAACTAAAAAATTGCATGTAATGGTATAGAAACAAAGTACATTATAAAATTGCAAATGAGTCGTGGAAATAATACATGCAATTTACTTAATTCAAGCCTTTAATTCACTTTTAGTATAATTATTATCTTTTTATCTTTTAATATGCTATAGTAAAATAATATTTATTAATAATATAATATAATAATTTAATCGTATATAATATTAAATAATATTATTAATATTATAATTAAATAATTCATTATAACTTTTATACTATTTCTCTTTTAAATCGATTTTAATTGATTAATAATCTGTTTAATTTGAATTGTATTGTTTAATTTTAAATGACCAATTTAGATCAAAATATTAGTCATTAGTAACGACAAATATTTTACATTATTCATTATTCATACATTTGATGTAAATTTGACTGATATACAGTACCGAAGTCGAAATCTTCCCAATAATTACTACGAAAAATACACAAGTACGTGTAAATCTCAATCAATAAAATATTATAATAACATTGAAATTGATTTGTCGGAAAAAATTCTATACGACATTATTAATAGCATTCAATAGTGAAATCAAATTGTACTTCAAAATACATGACTGTAAATTGTTTTAGCACAAATTTGGGCATTGATCGATTAAAATTTTTAGTTTGATTGAATGATTAATGGTTACGATCAATAAAATTAATTGCCGATTTTTCGGTGATTTATTTAATCGATTAATAGAATTAATCGTTGATTAAAGAAAATTCAGCCGAAAAATCAATGATTAATTTAATCAATTAATAACGTTACTCATTAATCATTAGTTGTTAGTTAAATTTAATTATAATTTCATTTAAATATTTTTAGACCATACTTTGAAATTGTAATAAAGCGAGAGATATATAAAAGAACAGCAAATAGATATCTTTAAGAGATTATTCACAGATGTTTTCATTTATTGTTATTTTAATTTTTTATTGTTTCAAATTTAGAATTATTCTTTTAGAATTACTCTTTTCTCAAAATTTGAATCTAATAATTTAGGAAATTTTGCTAAATTGGTGATCATTGCGAAAGAAAAAAGATTTTTTACAAGAACTTAGAAGGTATATTATATGTATTTAACATACATTCTTTATTTTTAGATATCATAGAAAAATCCATTATCATCTACTGTAAAAAATTTCAATGTTTTAAGTTTTGCATTGGAAGTAAAATTATCTGATTATCTCAAAATTGTACCAAAATCATCTCTCTACATATTATTACAAAGTGTCTCAACAAAACACATGGAAAATATTAATTTTTCAATAAAAAAAATTTCGTTAAAAAGAAGTTAATCGTTGATGAGTTATCCAATTGACATAAAATAGAAAAGAATTTAATCGTTAATTGTCATTAACGATTAAAGTGAGAATTTAATTAACGATTAAAGGATATTTAATCGTTCATCGCAATTAATGATTAAAGTAGAAATTCAATCGTTATTTATAATTATCAATTAAAGTTCAAATGTAATCATTAAAGATTATTAAAAAAATTTAAATGTTAATTGCTGATTAATTTTTTCCTAATTTTGTTTTAGTAAAAACTATATATATCTTATCTAAAAATAAAAATACTTTGAAGAACTAGTGAGACATATATATATAAGATCCACATATATATAAGAGAAAAGGTATGTATTGGAAACATGTGGAGACCTCATGTTGAAGTTCTACAGTAAAGAAAGCGCCAATGGCTAAACCGATAAACACCAGAAAGCTTTAGCCATTCGATTACATTGAAAAATGTTTTGCTTCGAGGCTTCTCCACTACTATTGAGTTAGAAATATTCTTTTGAAAGATGATCGTCATGATGATACAATCCATATCATAGATAAGCTTCACTTTTCTGATGTAAAGTCTAACATTTTATAGATGATGAGTGATGAACGGTTCTTGCTAGAATATCGATTGCGAATGAAAAGTAGTTTAGAGAATATATTGTACTTATGTATATAGAGATTTATTTATACATAGCAAAAGTGTTTATAAAGTTTATAAAAGCTCATATGATTAAAAAACTGCATGACTTGTACCCCAGTACGATTCGTCTCACTGAAAGGCCCAAAAGTAACTGTTCTGACTAGGAAATGAAGACGACTTTTTTGCCATAAAATTTTATTGATATGCAAACATTTGAATCGATACAAAACAAATTACAGGCGCAATCGCTTAGTACCAAACAACGCCTACTCGAGGTCTAACACGTTCCCTCACGAATCACGTTACCCAAATCAATCAATCGCTAATTTTCGTTGCATTAGCGTTGCAGAGACCCGAAGAGACCCGATTTTCTGGGTTAACCTCGCTAAAATCACTTTCAGTGATAAAAAAAATGAAATACATAAATCAAGAGAACCGTACGAGAGTTATGAAAGAAATAATTAAAGAGAAAAAGTTTTAAAAAAGATCAAAAATTACTTTGAGAGTCATTATTATTTTATTATTTAATATATTTTTATTTTGCTTTTATTATCTTACTTTACGTTCCCCGCTAAAATCTATTGTCATATTCTTAGAATATCAGAGTACATAGTCATAGGTCATATTGTGAATGGAATTAGGGACAAAATAATATTGAAACATATTGAACAAACACAATTAGATACAAAACAGTAAAGCTTTAGATTCCTCATTTTCTCACTCTTTCACTCTCTTCACTAATCTCAACTCCCTATTCTTTTCTCTCAGATCCTCACATACCGATTCTTTCTTGATTCTCTCTCTTCTCGGCACAGTCCAGAAAACAAAACACAACACACCAGACATGACATACATATACATATCATATCATCTACACCACAGACTATACTCACATTCACACATATAAAGCCAACACTTACACATATAACCATAAATATCATATGAAAACAAAAAAATCAGCTCAGATTCAATTCACATAAAAACGTGCAGAAATTGAGATACATATATATCAATCTCTATTATTTTGAAATAAAATATAAGCATGCTTAAAATATCTCATATGAAACGAGGAACATTTAGAAATAAAGATACATTTGGACTAATAAACCATAATTTCGGAAATTTAAATTGGATTGAGATCTCAAAATCTAACACTAAGATACTTTACATTTTTGTAACTTAAGAATCCCAGTAGTTTGGATAATCCAAAACCTAAGCTGAAACATTTTGAGGCTCAGGAACACAAAGATTAATTGGAATTCTAAATAATTTGTATCTCAGTCTGATGATCCAGAGTAGCGCAGTTAAAAGTTTAAAACTTTGAACTATTTCGATTATATATTTCCAAAAGATCTCTTGACTCTAAATTAGTATTTTGACTCTGTATCTTAATCAATTCATTTGTTCAAATTTCTGAATCCTCAATTTGAACCTGACTCGATTTCAGAATGTTACGTGTGTATGCATGTTCTATTTGAATATTTTTGAACTTCGAGGTAGGCTACTTTTCCAATTTGTAGATTTAATTTCTAGACATCTGAATATGACAACGTAAAAATTGCTTTCAGAGTTTTAAAACAATTGTAGTTTCTTGTAGAATTTTTTTACCTGATTCAAATCCCACAGCATTTTTGTTCTCGCTATGTTTTAATTTTAGTTTAATTTTTTCAAACTTGAAAAACCTTAATTACCTTAATTCAAATTCTTTTGATCTCATATTTTCTCGAATTAATTCTTTGAGTTCATGACTTTTACTTATATTATTATTTATTATTATTTATTATATATATATATTATTTATTATTTTCATGTAATAGGCGGTATATAAATTTAAGAGTTAGATTTTAACTTTTTTAAATATTATACGTTTAGTAAATTTTTAGAAATGCAGCCAATTAATTATGGTTGTAGACAGAATGATAAACACACAAACACTATATGTTAACGTAAAATATAATTTGGAAGCTAAGACACACTTTTATTCAACTCTTTTGTTAATGTTTAAAAGAATGTAAAGTTGCACGAAAATTCGCAATTTTACTAATAATATCACATTTTTGCAAATTTATTTACTAAAATAATATATATTAAAACACAATCATACAGAGATTGACAAGAAGTATGAATTATCATGAAAAATTTTGTATGATAAGACATGAAAGAAAATTCATTTACAAATAATTCTCATGATATAAATCAACACAAATTCACAATGTACTACCACTTCCATTATTAGGCCCGTGATTTATCTCTCCGTCTTGAACTTCGTTGTTTTCTCCATTGTTGACATTCAATTTACTTCCTTCATCGTCATCGTTGAAATATTTTATGCTTAATTGCTGGGATTGTTGTCTTTGTGATCTATGATGCCGTGAAATCGATCTTCTGTTTTGTTTTTTAGATTCGTCGTATTTGGGATTCTGATACGTTGAATTCTTCCTCCTCACTGCAAAATAATTTGTGTGTATTTTCACGTAATCGTCAGAATTTGTATTGCAGTGATGTCACAACAAAATGTACTGTACTCTCTATAGATCTTTTTAAATTAAATCAGATATTATATATGTAGGTATTTCCGAAATCGTGGTACAACTATTAGTAATGTGATTCTACATGTAAAAATAAGTCGATAAACTGTCAGTTTATTCACTTGAATAATATTTATTTACGACAAATTGTACATAGTACAAAATGTTCAAAAAGATATAATTAGAGAGATGTCTAATAAATGAATTTAACAAAAGTAATACAAAATAGTGTTAAACATATAATTATTTAAGTTAGAATTTGATTTATCGAAGAAAATATATTCCACATAGAATCTCTTGTAGAAGATATTAATTTATGCATCGTTTAGTAATTTTTATTTCTACTAAATTTATATAAAATTGAATAAATTGTCTTGAAAATTTTACATTTTTTTTTTTAATTAAAAGTTATATTTGAATTGATACTTCCGAAAAAATGTATTGTTTTCATAAAACTTGAAATATAAATTCATTGTTTACAATAATGTCATCTTAAAATGAACTGATTTTCATAACTGTATAGACTATTTTTATATAAATAAAAAAAGTGTTTTAATAATAATTATTATAGTATATAATATTATATATACATATAATTATTATAATAACTATATAATAATTAAAAATTCTATAATATGCTTCAATTGACAATAATTAAGATGTATTTGAAGAAAAAATATAATTATTAATATTTTTCACATAAAATTGCTACTAACAAATATTGTAGTAAATCTTTTTCTTTACATTTCATTTTTTTTTTTTATAAAGTTAAAAAAGAATCATTAATATATAAGATATAGCTATTTAGAGATCAATTTGTACATAAATCAATAAAAAGTAGCAGTTTTAACTTCAGTTATTAAAATATTGATATGAAATTTAATTGTATATATATCACATAGTAACAAACATAAAATTTATTAATTATTTAAAAACATATAATTATTTAACATTTAATTATTTAACTATTATAAAACATATAATTATTTAAGTTAGAATTTGATTTATCGAAGAAAATATATTCCACATAGAATCTCTTGTAGAAGATATTAATTTATGCATCGTTTAGTAATTTTTATTTCTACTAAATTTATATAAAATTGAAAAGTAAAAGCATAACATATTAAAAATTAGAGCACTGACAAAATAATAATATTAATGATAATATTATTTGATATTAAATATTGCTATAAATATGATCCCATGATTCCTAATCAATTTATTCTAAATTGGTAATATAATACAATACAAATTCAAGTATAAGAAAAATAACAATATTAATTGACATTAAATATTACTGTTATTAGTTATTCATTTGAGACAAATTTTTTCTAGACTTTATTAACTATTTTCTAACTATTTCAAAATAGTAGTATTATTCAGAAGTTATTCAAAATATTTGAAAAGTATTGATAATATTGTAATTTATAATAAAAGATTAAATCTCCAGATTTACTATCGTACAAATAGCTTCATCGTAGAATTATAAAAAACAAAAAATGAAAATTCAAGTTTAATATTTCACATAACTAAAAGAAAGATTAATCTATCGGGTTATTTTAATTAAACTAGATTTTTTTATTTATCAAACAATTTTTGCAATAACTTAAAAATAATTTCTATTATTTCTTATAGATTTTGTAAAAATTGTTGATAATTTGGACTGTTATAATCTCGTACAAGAAAATCATACGATTTTAATATTATTATATATTATATACAATTATATACAAGAAAATCAACTATCGTTATATGATAATGATAATCTTATTTTAAAGTTTAAGATTTTTACTTTCACAATCTCGAATTCGTTTTTTCCAAAGATAATTTTACATTATGTAGTTAGTGGAAAAGTAAAAATACTTTTTCCTTAAAAATTATAAAATTTAAACGGTTCTAAACACGTTTTAAACGTTTTAAAAAAATTTTTTCGTGACTAGATTCACCAAAATCTTGAAGACTAAAATCTTCTCTTTACAACGATCTCTTGAAACCTACTGTATGATAATTTTTCATCATTTTATTCAATTTTGAACATTAGAATTAAATGACAAAATTTTTTGAATTTTTATCGTTTAATCTTAATATTTGAAGTTCAATAAAATACTAAAAAAAAATTATATAGAAAGTTTTAAAAACTCATTGTAAAGAGAAGATTTCATTTTTCAAAACAATGGTGGATCCAAAAATATTTTTCAATATTTTCAGAAATGTTTGAATTTGTACAATTTTCGAAAAGAAGCATCCTCATTTCCTTACTTATCATACGGTATAAAATCACCTTTGAAAAAAATAAGTTCAAGACTGTCAAAGAGATTTTATGCTTCAAAATAAGATCAAATAGATTGTTACAGGATTATGTTTTATAAAGTTGCAACATTTATATCTTTATTTTATAAAATTTAAATTGTAGACAATTTTTGATCGTTATTAATTTAGTGCTTTTAATTATATTTTAGCATCAACAATTTTATGTTTTCATGATTTTTTTAATTTATCGTGCTTAGTAAAATTTACATGCTTAGTAACACTCATAGGTCAACCTATTTGCAAATAGAATTATATATAATTTTTACCTTTAACCTCTCTATCCTCATAGTCGCTGTAATCCGACAAATCGCTGTAATTACTCGGATCCCTCCGTTTCGTCTTGGTTCCTTTACGATTAGGTAAATCTGATATGTTCCCGATATTTGTTTCAATCTTGCTATTGGAGATCTTGTGTCGTGGTGACTGAACACTTTCCCTTTTTTCTTTGTACTTCAATTTCCGTATTTCATCGATATCCTTGAGCTCGTCGCGCTTTCTGGATTCATTGCGACGTTTTCGTTTTCTCTGACGACTATGGCTGCAGTTTCGTCTTCTTTCGTAACGTGACCTCCTGCATTAAATAACTTAACAATTGTATAATTTCGTAAAGATTTTGATAAATATTCCGAATTTTTTTAAACTTGAGATTTTTTAAACTCGATAAACAATTTGATAGATTAAAATGTAAAAAAAGATTTGCCTGTAGAGATAAAAGAAAGGAATTAAATAACATTCAATGAAATTAATGTGAAAATAGCTATAATCATTTTCTACAGAAAGATAAAATATTCTCTTCCGTAAAAATAAAAAATGTCTTCATATTTTTTTAAATCTATATAATCTGTATAAATAAAAAACCTCTAATAAAGATATAAAAAATAGAGAACCAGAGATCTATATCTATTTAACATGTTTTAACTTTAAAATCTATAAAATTTTGTAAAAAGAAAAACATATATTTGATATCTTTTTAGGAAACAATAATCTATGAAATCTTCTATAATAGAGATACGAAAATTAGACAAAAACAGCGTAATGAAGATAAGGACATATATGTATCGATATTGGCTTAAAGAGATTTCCGGCTGTGACCAGAAACGCTATCATTACATTATCTTTGTCTAATTTTCGTATTGTTCTCCGTCTTCCTTTATCTTTCATGCGTTGAGTTTCGTAGAATTGTAAGACCTTGATTTTCCGAATGAATAAATTTCCGAAGTTGAAGTTTTATATTTAGGATCCTCTCACGCCACATATAACATACTCCAAATTTCATTTCGACGTATGTCTTATGTTTTCTGAATACTTGGAAGAAGGACATATTTTTTGGAATACAATACTTTAAAATCTATAATGATATATTAATGAAACATGTTTTTCAAATAAAGGAAAAAAATTTTATGGAGCAACAGGTAAAACAATTAATCAATTATAAATTCATACAAAGTTTGTCATTCAAAGCTAGTGAAAATTATTTCTTCCTATTTCATTTTTTTTGCCTTTTTTATTATTATTCTCTTACTTTATTTCATCAAAGATTTACTTTATTTAATCATTCAATTTTTTTTTATTATTATATACGAGATAATATCCAAGCATCACGAGGAACTATTGAAACATCACGAGAAACTAAAAGCACTTTTATTAATCCTATCATTATAACCAATTATTGTTTTAACAACTGTATTTCGTTGTAAATACTATTCTATAAATAGTCGATAAATATTTAATGTAAAATTTCCAGATACTCTATGAGCAGTTCGACAGTAACTGAATTTCAACATCTTGATAACAAGCGTAGTTGTAGTTTGCCTAATAGAACATTATGATTTAACACTTTATTCCAACAATTTGATCTATGTAAATCTATTATTTATCATATAAAAATTTATTGAATTACATCAATGATTTTATTATACAGGGTGTTTCACGAAAACCATGCCTGAGTATCTTCTCTATTACTGATAATACGAAAATCGTTCCTGATGTAATTTAAACTAAAGAGACGAATCAAATGGAAACTATATTTTTTAAAAAATCATAAAAATATTTTTTAATGTTCTTTTAAGGTTCATTGGCATTTTTTATGTAGGAAACGTGTGTTTTTTTCTATTCCATCACGTAGTTCAGGGAAAAATACGTTCAGATTTGTTTACACGATCTTCAAATGACCTTCATCAAATGACCAATCATAATAAAAATATTTTGATTGTTTTAATTGTTATATTAATGACTGCAAAAATATGAAAATATGTAGAAATTAATATATGCTACAAATATATTAAAATAATTATTTCATTATAGTTTTAGAAATAGCTTGTACGAAAGCTATAACAATTAAGAAAAATATAAAGAAAATGGTAAACTATCATTTGACTGCTAATTTAAAAATATTCTTTATTCTTTATTGAGTTTTTAACAAATCTTCTACTTCTTCCTTGTCTTTAGAATAATTAAATATTTTAGAATAATTAAATATTTTTTGTGAAACGTATCATATCTTAAATATAATTTCATGATAATTCAATAAATCTTGTTTATAAATTAAATTCATTAGTTGAAAATTAAAATATTTCATCTGTTTGTTACTTCTCGCAGAAACAAGCTTGCATAAATAAAAATATATTAATGTTAAATCTTGAAACATAATTTTTTTGTTTAAATTATCTTCATGAATTTAAAAATTACTGATCTAATGTGATAAAATTTCCGATTATAAGATTTTGTGGGATTGGGAATTCCGGAAAAGGACTCGAAACTTTTCTCCAGTGTCCAACAATCGTCGCCTGCGTGACCTCAGCGAGAGTTAGGCCTAGGACCTAGGAATGTTTATTCTACATTTCCAGGTCTTAGCACTTAAAATATTTTAGAGTATGGCTGCGTTGGTGTGCATGTGTCTGTGAACGACGAATGTTTCGTACGGATGAGCAAGAGAAAAATCAGGCAAAGAGTAGTGAACCGCGAGAGCAGGACACAGAATTGTGAGTCGCGAGAACAGAAGGAAATAGAGAATAGTGAGCCGCAAGAGCGGAAGAACATTAAAAGTTGTCAGTTGCGAGAGCGAAAGGACTGAGAGATAGCGAAAGTCAGTAAGCTCTAGCGAATTCAGTGTGTAGTCGTGTGAAGAAAACCTATAAATTTTTAAACAAAAATTCCTAAAAAATCTTACAAATTAGGATCTCAACCGAGATTTCTACAATTCCAAATATAAAATTTCCGATAAGATTAATACAATAAATCAAATAGAAATAAAAAACTGAATTAAAAAATTGTTTAAATAACATGACATTATATTTATAAATTTTTTAACTCTTAAGCACATAATCTATTCTTCTAATTATTTGTGTGTAATTTTTTAATTTAATTTTATTTTGTATACAAAATTAAATATATATTCCTTATTTAGAAATTAGAATTAGAATTATTTCGCTACGCAGAATGTATGCATTGTATAATATACTTTCAAATAAAAAAAAAAGTGCTACTATATATTTTTTACGACATAGATTATAATTAATTATATGGATAAAATATTTAAATGTTCATCTGCATATTAGTAAAGACTGCTTTGGTCTGTATGGCGATAAAACATCAAAATTAAATGTAAGACACAAATTAAACATCATTGTTCGCGCGCGTGTTTAGCGATGCGAGATCTTTCTTGTTATTAATGGATTGTATTTTTGCGCGCATGTAATATCAGGGGTTTTCCCCTCGATGGTAATTCTAATGTCGCGAGAGATGACCTGTGTTGCTTGGAAGTCGTTCCAATTCACTTACAAGCCGAAAGAAAGCACGGACGCTCTCTGGGCCCACGATTTCCCTTTCCTTCGGCTTTGGGAAATCGTGGGCCCAGGGTGGACACGAAGGGCGGATGCCTGTTGCTGTTTTGGGTGATCTTGCGGGCCCGTGTTTCGCACGTGTTCGGGAAACTTGGTTGGTTTCATGCTTCAATCCACAGTCGAGGGCCTTGTCTGCTGTAGAACAAAGTTCAGCCAGACGGCCGAGGCGACACAGGCCACAGGACTGGAGGCTCAGGTCACTTAAAACACATAACTTACACGTCACTTAAACATACAAACTTTCCCCGACGCGCCTGCATCCATACCGTGGGTATTGCAGGATGGAAACAATCATAATATGCATTTTGAAGGAATTTGTACATACGTATATTAATTCATCTATACGAACATGTAAAGTTTTATAATACAATGTGAACACATATTTAGTTTAAAGGAATCTTCTCCATAGAAAGTACATGTTTCAAATTAAACGAATTACATAAATATAACTGTTAAATGATTATGCCAATTTAACGATTAATAAAAAGAGAAGTTAATAGAAGTTCTTTTCGACGGGACATTTATGTTTAACATAGTTTTAGACAAACAAGAACTTACATATATAACTTAACGTATTATCCGATAGACGACATTAAATAAATCATCAGTCTCACTAGTGAAGTATCGTATCAGAGAACTGCAATGAAATAGGATTAAATATTGGCCAAAAGTTTTAGTCATCTAGAATATTTTTTGTGTATGTGTTAAAGTAAACATCGCATTCAATTATACATTTATTTGGCTTGATTCACTAAAATCAATGACTTACGAAACTAATTTATGCAATTTATTATTATGCAAAAATGAATATTTTGATATTGGCAAATATCTTAATGCACCTATTGTTCTAATGTTCCCTTATTAATACGTTGACAATATCATATACAAAAGTATTTGCATACTCGATGAAAAATTATTTTCATGATTTTCATGTAAAATCATGAGGCATTCTCATTGCCTCTCACAACCAGTATATTCTCTGAAATAGCTAACATAGCGTCAAAAATAGCAAAATGAAGTTTAAGAATATATCTTCATAAAAAAATTGCTACTATTGTTCTATTAATTGAAATGAAATTAAAATTATAAATTAAAAATTAATAAAATTAAAATTAAATTAAATTATATTAAATACAGAGTGGTTCAATAAGAATTGATATTTGAATATCTTCGTTATTTCTGAAGATATAAGGAAACTTAGTTAATAAAAATTGTTCATAGACCAATCGGTCTGCAATGTGACAGTAATAATATTTTTATTGCCGGAAAAATTTCGGAGATTTTTAAATGAAATTATAATTATATATAACAATATTTAATCCTATTTCATTGCAGTTCTCTGATATGATACTCCACTAGTGAGACTGATGATTTACTTAATGTCGTTAAATGAAATTATATATATCGACTTGACATTCTATATAATCCTATATATCGAAAAATTATTAATTTTGATATTTTAACTTTAACTTTATAAAACTTATTGCATGAAATAGAAGGATAATATGAACATGAGAATATCGTTCTTGTCTTTTACATAGTAAATTTTGCAAAATTGAAATTGAAATACTTCTTAAATTAATCATTTTCCGACATACACAAGTTAATATTTTTTTATAGAGGATATTGAACTGCATTGATTAATGGATTAAAAGATATATGATAAATATATATAATTACATTTAAAAAAAATAGTTACAAAAAAATTATTATTCTCTTTCTATACTGAACAACTTTTGTTCAGTAATAAAGTTTTTTCAAAAATAATTGAGATATTCAAGTGCTAATTCTTATTGAAGCATTCTGTTTACTAAAATTGTACTCAAATGAAATTATTAAAAGAATTGTGGCACAAAAAGCCAAAAAGTTCTTTTAATTATTTATAAATAATTGAAAAGCAATTTTATTTCATTTCAAATTTAATTCCATTTGGTACTTACACTTTGACATATATCGAAAATTTGAAATAGCGATATATAAAGTTTTAAAGAACATATATATAAAGATGATAGAATTTTTTATTTAATTATTTCATAAGATGTTTCAAAGACTTTAATTTACATTATTAAGAATTACGGCATGAGCTCTGTTACTGTATTGAAAGCAAATGTTCTTTTGAAGATATAATTTTTTATATTACAGCCTCATGGTGAGACATTTACCTTTTAAACGAACCCTTAAAAATGGTCTCATGGTTTCAGGTGAAGCCTGGCGACAAGATTCATAGTCTAATCTAAAAGCTAATCACAAAGCATGTCGTGAGATAAATCTCATCGTCTATAGGATATTTAACGAACCGTGAAATACCATTAATCTTGATAAAAAATCGATTCATGTGATAATCTCAGGTACGAAATTTTTAGAATTCGTTCATTCACTCTAACGCGACAGAAACAGAAATCGATAAAGTTAAGGAACTTTTAAATAGATTTTATTTGAAACATGGATAGAATTTTTTTAAAAAATGTTCTTACATTTTTACTATTACAAGTTTCAATGAGAACAAATAAATAAACATTCTTAAAAATAAAAGTTTCAGACAGAACTCATAAAATATAAAAATAATTTATTTATTAACATTAAAAAGGTAATATTTGCAGCAAATACCGACACTAAATACTATTCAACGAATAGTACTCGAATCTAAAAATGAATTTTTAATTAAATGTTCTAAAATAATTTCTTCATAGAACATTTCTTTTATTAAATAAATTCTCTAAAATGTCTGTTCCACTATTTAAAAAGTGTTCCTAAGTGTAATACTTCTTTCTATAAAAATTAACAAACAAAACCCAGTACCTTTTTATATGAAATATTATATGTAAGTTCAAACAGAATTTTTTTAAAAACAAAAAGAATTTGTTAATTTCAATTCCTGCTTAGAAATATATTGATCAAAATAATCTTACGTTATACAAAAATTAATCACTTGAAATATTGCCTTTTTAAGAATTTTGTGAAATCATTATTGGGTAAGACAGAAACGTATTGAGCCAATTCACAAGTGTCTTTTGACATAAAATTGATTGACATTTTTGAAGATCTTAGGTGCTCATTAAACTATTTAATTGGTTTAGTTTTGAAGAAGTTAACATTCCACTAATCGTTTTCAAATAACCAAAATGGTCTGCTCTTGAGTTAAGACTCTTTTTTTCTATCTCTATGCAATGTCATATATAATACCCATATGAGTAAATCGATCGCAGCTCAATAACTTTAATAATTATTTTGTATTTTTATAATTTCTTATAAAATTAAATACTCGAGAAAAAGTCATCAATATTTCATAAGCAGGAAAAAACGATAGGATGTAAGTTTTATAACTCAGAAAAAAATCAAAGAATTAAATTAGAAAATTATCGAAAACTCTTAATTTCGATTCAATTTAATTCTTTAACATAAGTTAATAATGTGAAAATAATTGAGAGATCCAAATTACATTTATTAATTACAGTTAAATTACAAATATTTATGCAAATTTACGTTTTTTTTAGCACAACTAAAAAAATAGGATGTAAAAATAGGACTAAAGAAAGAATCTAAATAAAGATTTGTTCTATTCTTTAAATATTGTAATAAATTTATATAGTGTTTGCGAGAGTTTTGGTTTGCCGGAACCGGGGCCTTCGACCAGGGTTGTGGCGTAGAGTCCGAACACAGGTTGTGCCGTGAAGACAACTCGTCTTAGCACATTCGTGGCGTGAAGACAACTTCCCCGAACGCGTGCGAGACTCCACGGGCGAGACGCCTTCGCCTTTGTTCCTACCTTGCGTTCGCGACTCCCCAAGGGAAGGGGAACCGAGGTTACCTCTGTGCGTTCCTCGACCCAGGATTTTAGAATCGGTTCAAGTTCTAAGCAATTAGGGTGATCTTTGCGACACTAAAGCTACTAACGAGCCCCATCCTTATCTCGCATGCGATTAAATCATACAGTCTACACAACCTAAGACCTCGCCACGCTACTCACGCGCGCTAACATATAGTTTTGCATTTTATACATTTTATTCTATTTTTTCACGTTTTAGCGCATAAACATTCGCATAATATATTCTTTAAATATGTAATGTGATGTTTTGAATATAATAGAAGAAAAGTAGAATATAAAAAAAAAGTCGTCGAATATAACGAAAACAAGAAAATTAGCTAGCAGTAGACACAAAACTAATATTTCGAAAAAGGAAAGAAAATACAACATTTTTCGTTTGAGCTTGTAAAATATAAGATATCGTAAAACATCGTAATTAATTAATAAAACGTTAACCTATTTTCCTCTTTGTTGCTGGATTGACTTTTCGAAGACGTTTGTTGCTTGCCGAACGTGTTCGTTCCATCGACGGATTTCTGTTCGTTATTCTCGTTCACGAGCTGTTTAATCGGAGCTGGATTTAACGTGAACACTGTCTTGTAACGACCACTTCTATGCCGCAACAATCCAGCATTCACCGCGTGCTTCAGAGCTCGATGAACCTGAAAGCTTTTTTTGGTAAGAAGCGACAAATGGGAAGGTTTTCATTCTCGTATTCTATAATTAAGAATTTAAATGTAAATGTCAAAGGTGAAAACAAGAATATAGGGTGAAGTTGCCTAATGAGATTTTCTTTAGTAACATAATACAAAACATTAATTTATCTTCGCTACAGAACTTTTAAATGTTATATAATAGTAATACTATTTTCGTACATGATAAACCGTTTATTCGCTTTTATTTGATACTGAAATTAAGCGTTTTAACTACATATTTGTGAAATATATTGGATTTTTTAAATGGTTGAATTAAATTACAAGTATAATCATTAATAACGTTATATAAATACATAAATACTGTTATATAGTGCAATGGAGTTATTAACTAGTTGTATTATTCAATATTCAATGTATTAAATAATAAAAATTTAATCTCGAAGCTATTTAATAGTTAGTATATTGTTGTTTTTAAATATATATAAAATCTTCGGAAGCTCTTATTATGAAATTTTCATATTATCGAATTTTTGTTCAACTAACAATAATTTTATTTTAAATAGATTACTCTGAAAGGTGAAAACACTGAAATAAAAATTACAAATAGATTTTATACGCACTATGTGTGAAAACAAATAGAAAAAAATAAATTTCAAGAATAAACAAACTGGGTCTTACATTACGAATCTATTCTTTTTTATCTATGTATTTATATAATTTTTATATGTATTTATATAATTTTCATTTTTGTTTTATCACAAAGAAACCGAATCGTTTTTATTATACTTCAATAGGTTGCAAAAGAATATATAATTTGCTCTTAAAACATGTGTCGAATTTTAATAAAAGTATTCTTACTGTTTATTTTAATAAAAGTAAAATATAAAGTAAAATATTATGTTAATTTTAATAAAAGTAGTGACCTTAAGAGTTGTAATTTCTTTACGAAATAGATCTTATATTAGGCAACTTTACCTACTTTTATTGATATCAGTATTTGTACGTATAATAAACATAATTTATTTTATTTGTATATTCTTCTTGTTAATGCAATTTTTCCTTTTGATTCCTCTATATTATATATTTTTAACTTCAGAATGTTGTAATCTAGGTTACCTTTGATCCATATCGGAATTAAAAATACTAAATATTACCTAGTAACGTTTACATTATATAAGAAAAAAATGAAAATATTCTATAAATTTATAATTTATAATTTTTTATAATTTATAATTTTTTTGTTTATTTACAATTAGGACAAAAAATAATCAGATATCAAAAATGATTCGGTTTGGCGATTCAAAGATTAAAGATAAAATATTTTAAAATTTTTATCACAAAAATTGTATTAATTATTAAATATTTCAATATATGAAAAATGTATCAGATTCTAAAAATAACGATTTGTAATAATTATATAATTGTAAATTTTTGGATGATATTTTTAATTAAAACAATTAGATTATTATAATTTTTTAATGATCATAACATTCTTTTTTAGAAATGGAAAGAAATGAAAAGCAAATAAAACGTACAAAAACATCAATCGAGTTATAATTTTATTAGCACGTCAGTTTTATTATAACACAGCATAAAATTGTTCTAAAATTATAATTCACAAGTAAAATTTAATTGAATTTCCACATTTCTCGATTATAATATAATATAGTGTAAAAATAGATGTAAACAAGCGTCCTTTACTTGACTTTATAATCTTTGAAAATTCTGTTATTGAAGAAAATGGTGGAAAATGCTGCTGCCAGGAAGTATGCAAACTTCAAAGCATCTGATGGATCATCAAAGACATTTGAAGATTCTTAGAACGCTCCAAATTATAATACTTCAACATTTACTACAACATCTATAGCGTGATTATGCAAATCTTGTAAATTCAGAGAATTAGTATCTCAAAAATTTTTCACTTTCCTAAGAATCTTAAATTTTTAATTTCCTTAAAAAGAAAGTTTTCGTGAATTCTCTTAATAAGTATTTCTTTGTTTAATTAAAAAATTTCAATCGAACATATTCTTAAATAAAACATAATTTAGAATAGTTTAACTATTAAAAGTAAAATAATTTCCATTAAAAATTTTGCGTATAAATTAAAAAATTTTGGTTGTTAAAATTCGAAGATATTACTTTCGTTTTAATTTTTAAACTTCCAGTTATGTAGAAAATTTTGTTCAAAATTTGCTTGTATGCAGATGTTAAACAATTTCAAGTAATCCACATATTTTTAAATTTTTTATTTACTTTTCGTAACATAATAAAAACACTAATAAATATTCCAGAAATTCAAACTGTTTGATCTAATTTACGTATCTATTTAAATTACATATAATGTAAAATATTTTTTTCGTTCTCGCAAGTAAAAAAAATATATTGGAGTCACACTTAAATGAAATACCTTGTATATCATTTCTTTTGTTGTTGTTGCCGCATGTGTATTTATTAATTGAAATGTGAGGAGAATGCAATGTCTACGTGCACTACACTATACTGTCGTATTGTACTTATAATCAGTACTGTTTCGTAAGATAAGTTTTATGTTTCTTTATTCCAAATGTTAACACAAAGAAAACCAACTACAGCAGAAAGAAAATTTAAAAATAAATTTAAATTACAATTAGTGAACTAACGGCCATGAATTAAGTCGTACATCTAATAGTGATATAACGTATATCATATCAAGTTACCTTTTAAGATTGTGAAAAGATTAATATTAAAAAATAAACGAGACAGTGATATGACAAAGAACTTTGATTAACATTGTCGAATTACTAAAAATGCACGCAATTAATAATTTACATTTAGCTCTCTGTTACCTGCATCGTTAAATTTCTCGGCGTACTCTTGGAAGTTCGTCGAAGGAAGTCGAGAACATTTCGAGCGGTAGATCCTTTTCCCTCGCACAGATGTACCACAGCATCAAGTACACGATTCACTAGCCGTGGATTTGACGCGTACACCATGGTTAATTTGTTTCCAATTTCATGCAACTATGTTGCACATAAAAATGATAGATATAGTGTATACATACATATAACAACAACAACAACAACAATGAAATAAAATATGATAATATATAATAAATTTTACGAAATTACTAACTTTTCCACTAGCTTTTCATTTTATATTTCAAATGTAAATAATTCTAAATTAAATAACAATTCTTTTATATCAAGTTCTATAATTTTGATTATTTATAAATAATATTTATAAATTTAATGTTAACTTTTCTGATCCAATTAATATATCGTAGAATTTTTGTTTTTATATTAACCTATGCTACAGACTATTATGATATAATTGTGATTGCAATCTAATGTCACCTAATGATTGTCACCTAATAATCAAATTTATAAATTTACGAGGGAAATAAAAATGTTGATAAATATTGATCAAACATTGCAATATTCATATTTGTTCCTGTAATTTTTCGAAGTTCTATATGCCTACACGCAATTGGACTGCAAATTCATATTTTTGAGGATCTAATTTAAAAAAAAGAACTTTGATAGAAAATTCTTCTATCTATTAAATATTATAGAAAACACCACATTTTGGATAGTCTACATATTATTTCATATTATTGTTTCATATTATTATATTCATTATTGTTTCATATTCACACTTTCAAATTTGTTACATATAAATACATAAAATTTTCATTTTTTACATGTTACGATAAAAATTTCTAATCAGATTTTGTTGTATTTTCCGTATTGTATCGATGTAAAAATTGTAAATATTAAGCTAGCTACCGAAAATTCCATAAAAATATGAAAATAAATCTATCCTTCTGGATTATAAAATTTAACCAGTATATCAATTGCATATAGATACATAAGAAATATATATTTATACATATATAAATAAGTATACTTACATACATGTAGTGAAAAACGTAATTGAATCAGTAAGAATAAAAGATTATCAATAATTTGAACTTCATCAAAATTATATAAATTATACAATCCACTTGATTTCATTTTAAAGCATAAAACCTCTATTTTGTGTTTGTTTTTTCAAAAATAATTTTACATCATACAATGAATGGGAAAGTGAAGATACTTTTTTTCAAAAATTATAAAAATTCAAACATTTCTAATAACATTGAAAAATTTTTTTCATAGTTAGATCCACTATCATTTTAAAAAATGAAGTAGATTTTAGAATTTGCTATACAATTTTTTTCAGAATTTTATTAAATTAACTAATTAAATAAACATTCAAGAAATTCTAACATTCCATAATCTTAATAATCAAAGCTCAATAAAATAGTGAAAAAAAATTTTACAAGCTTTAAGAGATCATTGTAGAAAACAAATTTCAGTTTTCAAGACTATAATGGATCTAATTTAAAAAAATCTTTTCTCATTACTTTTAAAAATGTTTGAATTTTTATAATTTTCAAGAAAAAAGTATCTTTACTTTCTCACTCGCTATATAATATAAAATTATCTTTCGAAGACTGTGAAAATAGAGATCTCGAGTTTTAATGTGAGATCAAATAGATTGTGATTTTTTTTTTACAAAATTATAACTTAATTATTATTAAATTATCGACATTTTTTAATCGTTATTAATTCAGTTCTTCACTGTATATATTCACCAAATTACTCATCCGTATTGTTTTTAAAATATTTTAAAATTGTATATATTTTTTATTATTATACGAACAGTAAAAATTATAAAAGAAAAAGATTTTCTTATTGGACTGCGAATGTTGCAAATTTAAAGTTTTACGCATACCATTAAAAAATGGTATTTAAATAGAGGTTACTTTTATCGTTATATATCATTGCATTATAACATCATTGTACTTTGAATATTTTATATATTTTTGCATTGAATGCATTCTTAAATTTTTAAGTTTTTTTATAAATGCATAAAAATCCACCGTCTAATGGTAATTTTAAAAAATTAAATAGCAAAATGTTACTTACTTCCTAAAGATTTAAAATAACACATAGGGTTTTGAATCAGTGCCGTCATAGTTAGAATAAATAATTAACAAAATAATTGATACTATATACCATACAAATAGAATTTTTCCAAACTGCAAATTTAATTAAAACATAACAAATTTTACCGAGATCAACAGTAAACTAATATATAATCTAATACATTGCTGGGCACTTTTATTCTTATTTTTTTATTTCGATTTTGCGACCAAACATTGCTAATTTCAATGGGTATATTGCAATATCTAATATTAGCAAAAATTATGATATAATTTACCAAAGCTATCATAAAAAGAATGTTACATACTCGACATAATTCTGTTTTTCAAAAACAGTCAAGTTTTATTGAGTAAAATTATATTTTGCGAATTACTTACATACATAGATATTTCCATATATATATATATATACTCCATACATATAGATATTTATACACGCACATATATATTACATATATATATAGATGTTATATATACATATGTATTTTTCATATTCATTCTCATAATAACTAAAAAAATTTATTTAAAAAAGAATTTATTTTACATATCAAAACTTTAGTGTTAAAAGATCTTTATTTCACTAATAAAATAATTACAGGCCAACAAAGTAGTAACAATAAAAGTAAATCGATTATCACGATGATACCGCGATCGCTTGGAATATACAAGTATACTACAGTAATTGTAACTCTTGACTTGAGTTATGTGGGAAACGCAATCAACTGCACACTGACCGACGTGGACTATTTAACGCACTAGACCTTCAGGGAACTGAGGGCTTAACCAGTCAAAGTCAGTTCTTTTATACTATGGGTCTATGCATGTCCTTTTTCCTCAAGAGATTGGAAAGCGGACATTGTCTATAGTCAGGCCCATGTGAGGCTATTTGACAATTACCACATGGCCCTGCCGATACTACGAACTTGGGTCCACGTCGTGGGGTGCTTCTTGCAGTCTGGACTGTGTCCCCTACAAAAACAGTTTTGTATATTTTTATAGCAACGTAATAAGCGTAATATCAAAAACACAAGCTTATTATTGAAACTCTATAAAGCATTTACATCATAAAGACATCATAAAGACATTTAGAAATTAACATGTGCACTTAAAGATAATCCTATAGAATGTTCCTTGGAAGATGAAGTCTCGTTTTCATTATGAATTGAAATATGCATGTGTCGTAAATTAAATACGCCAATATAAATGAAGAATATTTGAAATGGGACGACCCGAGGAAGAATGTCAAAAGAAACGAATGTTTCAAGAATTTGCACGAGAAGAGAACATTGAATGTTAGCAAATGTCTTGTATGATCTTGAATATTTCAATAATCTGCTATAATAATATAAACATCTGTTCAATAACTGTTGTACTTTGACAAGCTGTAAGCTTTCTTAAAGGTAATCCTATAAGTAAATTTTGAAAAGATTTGTGTAATTCGAAATTTTACATAATACCAAGTTTAATAATAAAATATATGAATTTTTATGATGATTATGAATAAAATGAAATTTACAAGTTATAGATCTTTCGATTATTTTATTTCACAAATAATTACACAATCGTAAATATGAAATTTATAATCTATGACCTGTAAAACTAATTATTATTATTGTTGTTGTTGATTAATAAATTATTATAATAATATATTTATGATAATTATAAAAAAAGATGTATTTTTCTTTTATAACAAATGATTTAACGTCAGACCTATGCTTATTTTTAACTTCGATCATATTTTGCAGTTACCTTAGCTTTCTTTGATGTTCAGCATCATATCGAGATTATTGTCACGTACTATTCAAGCACATACTTCACTCATAAATATCAGGATACCAGCGAAGATGGTTTACTAGCAAAAAATCAATTAATCGATTAAAGAAGATGGCAAGAACGTAGGAAATCTATTTGCGACAGTTGTAAAAAAGATTAGTAATGAATCAATAATTTTGAATAACGACTTTTTTTATTTTGATTTAAATAAGTCCCCATTGAAAAAGAGATTAAAATATATTAAACAAAACACTTGAAAAAATCTAAAGGAAATCTAGTATCTGATTTGAAATCATTGTTATAAAATATAAAAATGTATAACATCGAATAAAGTGAAGAAAATAATAATACATATATCGAAATAATAATATATCTTTATTAGATATTGCTTATTCTTCTCAGAGTGCAATTCGAGCAGACTTTCAATCACCATGTCATATTGTACTTAGAATAAAACATTTCGTCAATGATAACTTTTTCCTTGTGTTCATTCATCAAAGTTTAAGTTTTGTATACTCCAAAATGTTAATTCTTATAAATTTCCTAATAACTTTTAAAATTTATTCCATTATTGTTTATGAGCTTCACATTAAACAAAGATATATACGCTCTAGGAATTTAGTGAATTGGCTGTGATGAAAGGTTTTCGTCGAATGAAAAGCGATCTGATTGTCAACGGATGTCGAACTAAATTGCAAGTCAAACGTATTCTCGAAAATACCTTTCTCCCCGTGTTGCTTTCGCACTCGTGTATGTACTCTCGTAGAACGGTGTGTTTGTCAGTTAAGGTCCATGATAGCTACAGACGAATTAATTCGCTAATTCAATTCCTTCCTGTACCCGTCAATTGACTGCACCCGCACGTCCGTTGAACGTAGTCCTTGTCCGTCCTTGCGGACCGACAGTCGACTTTTCGTTTGGAGAGCGTCGGTCACTGGGACCTACAGTAACAAAATTAGAAAATAAATGTAGCAATTTCAATGAAATTTATTGAAACATTCTAAACAAAAATATGGTTTGTTTTCGCATGTATTACAAAATGTGACGACTTTTTTAGTCAAATTTCTGGCTACCTTGCGTATATCGTTGAATTATTCTTGTAACATCCCGAACAATATCTTTGGATTTTGTGAACATCTCCTTCTTTCTTTTGTAATTGGTGAACATTTCTTTTTTCAATAGGCTTGTCTTTTTTTTAACTGATCGCTTTTTGGACTTGGAACGTGTTTTACGTTCATATCTTTCTGTTTATTTTAGCAGTCTCAAAGATCGCCCAAGCGCTCGGTCGCTGCGGGCTGAACGGAAAGCGCAGCAAATTCGGCGCGGGGCTCAACGTGTTAATTAAAAAAATTTTTTATTTAGAAAAAATATTTAATAATATAATTAATAATAATATGTATAAAATATTTTTCAAAAATTATAATAATAATATTAAACTAAATATAAGTTAATAATCATATTATTATAAATCTAATAATAAAATATAAAAATTTGATTTTATAGAATGTCTACAATATGGTATTAATGATATTTTTGAAATGAAGATTTCAATGTTATCTCTATTTTTTTAAATAGAAAAATGTGTTTTTCCATCTATTAATCAGTTCGATAAATTAACGGAAATATTTTAATTTCAGTTTTATTTAATATATACATAAAAAACAAGGACAATATGAATACAAGCATATTGCCCTTGTATTTCCTTGTCTTCCATACAATAAATTTTATAAAATTAAGATTGAAATATCCTAAATTACAATCTCTTAAACTAATAATTTTTCAACACACATAAACTAATATTTTTTTAGAATATGTCGAGCTGCATCGATTAATGGATCGATATCGATAAATGGATAACATATCATTTTATTTAAAAAAAGTGAAGGTGATACTGAAGGAGAGGAAGTTTAAATCTCCGAAATCTATCCATCTACAGAAAAATCATTACTGCCATATCATAATCCCCTTAGTACTGAATAACTTCCATTAATAAAATTTTCTCATATTTCTAAAAACAATGAAGATATTTAAGGTGAGACACACAGACGGGATTCTGTACATATGTATGTATGTATATGTAATCATACGTGTATAATACTCGAATATATTTTTATTAAAAAACCAATTATTTTTTGTAAATATTTTATTTCAGAAATAGATATCTAAAAACGTTAGGCGTTTCAAGCGAATTAATGAACGAATCAGAACATATTGTGAGGGAGAATCGGTCCCAAGGCATCATGAAGCAACGAGTTTTACTGGCTCTCGCCAACTTGATCACTTCCTACGCATCTTTCTTGTAAGTACTTTCTTGTAATTATTGTTATAAAATCTTAAATTAAAACTAGACATTTATTTGAAACTGTTTTATCATATTAGCTACTTATATTAACTATCTGTTCAATTTAATATTATGACGATTTATCTATTATATTACACTCTATTGTACAACTCTTTTTCGTTACAAAAAGATAAGATAATATAACAATTTGCAGTTTAATACATTATTTTTATATTATATTCCTTATACAATATATATTGCATTATTACATTATTCTTATATTATCCCTTAATATAATATTGTAGTATCGTAGGTCATTATCGCAGGTTGTTGTTAAGTTATAACCTGTAGTTGTAGTTATTATATTTTTAGCTGCGTTTAATTATATTAGATGATCTGTAATGTTTGCTGATCGTAGGAATACATGAAAAGAAAGAAGATATGAATGTGGTAGGAGAAGCGCGACGTTGGCATGAGAAGTTTTTCTTTTTGAAAAGAAGAAAATCGAGCGAGTGGAAAATAGAATTGTCGATTTGAAGTGTAAGAAAACGTCGATTGAGTTGTAAAAAGGAGTTGATTGAGTTGTTAAAAAAGAATTTATTTGAGCAGTGACTGCGTCGTTGTCACTGCTCAAATAAGTTGTTAATCTGTGTTCATTACTTTGATTATGTAAGAATATTTGTTTAAAAATGATGATTATGGTAAGTTGAAGATAAGAATTTATTTAAGGTGATTTGAAAAAATTAAAATTATCGCTATGTTTTATACTAAACACGCTAAACTCGCTAGATCTCACTGATTCTCGCAATTCTCAGTCCTTTCGCTCTTGCGACTCACTACTCTGTTCATCCGCACAAAACATTCGTCGTTCACACATGCACACAAACGCAGCCTAAAATATTTTAAGTGCTAGACCTGGAAAACTAGAATAAACACTCCCAGGTCCCAGGTCTAGCTTTCGTTATGTTTTGCTGCAAATAGATGTCACGCAGGCTATGATTGTTGGGCATTGGAGAAAATTCCGAATCCTTTCCCGGAATTCCCAATCGCATAATTAATTACCTATTGTTTAATCACCAGCATTACCATTAAATAAATATTATTTATATTTAATCTCTACAATATTACACTATTTTACAATGTAATATGTTACATATATTATTTTTATTAATGTTTATGCCTTTCGAGAAAGAAAAATCCTGCAATCAATAATAATTAAAATAGAATCAATGTTATGTATCAAACGATCGTAATTTACAAAAAAAGCTTGTAGATATCAAAAATATCTACGGCTATGAAAATTGCATGTCAGTCATTTGATAGCAAAAGCACTCGAGTATAATTAAGTCATGCGATTGATTTTGCACGATGGGTTGAGCTAAGTTGAAAATACATATATTCTCCCCCCAGTCTCTCCGTCCGTTCGATGAGAGACCGTAACTGCAGCGATGGAATATTCGGAGTTGGACGAGCGTTATAATGCAGGTCGTGGAAACCCTGTTTGATTCAAACCTTATTGTCAGACAATTAACCCAATTCGAACCGGTCGCTGAATAACCCCCCGTTTCTTGGCGTTCTTCGCATAATTCATTTCTCTGTTCCATCATGTGGATAATTTAATTAAGAGTTTTGAAAACATTACTCGACATATATTTTTGTTGGATTCTGCGTAATAGAATTAACACACTTATAATTCCGAAGAGGTTTATTCAGTATTGTAATAGTGGTCGCGTACAAGATCTTTTGTTGAAGAGGAATATTAAGGAAAAGAATTAGAATAATAATAATAATGACTTCTTCTTCCGAGCATGTTAATATATATATCGTTTTCAAGTGGAAGAGGAAGGGGCATAGATAACCAACTACTGGATCTTGCCCTTATGACTAACTATTCACAGTCCATTTTTATGTGGACTGTTACTAACTTAGTGTTTGCACTGATTCAATATTGTCAACCAGGGTTGATTATCCAACACCTCCCCCCAAAGATTGAAGATGATGACGTGAGAAAGAAACTTCAACAGTGTTTAAACTTAAAATTATGATATACGTTTTGAATTACAAATATGAATATAAAACTAAAATTAATATATGTATATATATAGCTAAGGAAACGCCTATAGTGAATAATATATAATGAATATAATACATAATATAATAACGCAGTATATAAGATTCAGTGATCGATACAATTCGGAAAGACATGAATTATAATAGTGTAGTTCTTTTGCGTGTTCAGATTCTCCCCCGGGTTCTTGCTGATTGGGGAATTTCTGTCTCTTCTTCATCTTGAATTGTGTGTCGCTTGAGTGATGTTTTGATTTTGATTATAGGGCACGAGCTCCTGACCATGGCTGTTGTGTTCTGAGTGCATATCAAAGTTGAAGTTGCAATTGACAAAGATGATTGGTGGGATGGTATCGCTGTTATGTGGATTCTTTGTAAAGCAGAATATATCAAGGCAACCGCACCAATGGTAACAATTTAACTATATTACGATAAATAGTATGGCTCCAATAAGAGATAATATTATTGTATACCATTTAGTGTGTCGTATTATAAATGGTTTGTTCAATTGGTCGGTTACTATTTGGTTGAACTCGTCTAATTTTTTATTGGCGTATCCAAGTTTGGAAAGATCTATAGTCGTTAGTTTGATCGGAGCTAGTTGAATTGGGACTGTTTTATTGAATCTTCGTGTTAGAAGGCAGCAATTATCGGTGGTGATGTCAAGCTTCGGAACATATGTTGCAGCTCGTACTACTGGTTGTCTCTAGCACAAAGAATTCCGTATAACCTTTACACGACGACTCCAACTGAAGAATCCCAGTCTGATGCAATATAACGTCCTCCGTATGATTGGAAAGATTCTTACAAATTATTGTGACTGTGATAGGCTTTTGAAGTATGTATCCATTGGTTATTTTTTTATGTATTTCCAGGTTTCCACTTCTGCTTGAAAGGTCTTCTGCAGTCTTTCGGTAGGTGAGTAAGTTGTGGAAGTAAAAGTTGCGTTTCACACATAAGTTCATTGGTCTTCTTATTGATGTGTACTCCGCGGCATGAAATATTAATCCGCATACTCGATACAATTCGATAGATCCTTGATGAAGGTGGAATAGGTTTTGGGTTGAGATAGTAATAGGAAAGGTTGTCTAGGTTCTATAAAAAAATACAGTACTAGTGTCATATTGCAGTGGAAGTGGAATTAACTCGTATAAATTGAATATTGTTTTATCTACTATAGTAATCTTCATAGCGAAAATTATTACATTCTCCTTTGATACAACATTTAATTCTAGAATTTTGTAGTATAAATGTATGATCGAATAGTCTGGTTGAATAGGTAATTCGTAATATCCTTCGTTTTTCGTTAGTTCGTCAAGTAATATTTTTGGAATAAGAATTTGTGGTGATAATTGTGTACCTAAATTTAATGCATTAATATAGGTATTGTATTCCTTTGCTAATCTATTGGTATATAGAGATAAGGTTATTATGTATTGCATGATGTTGTTTTCTAATTCATCTAGTTTCCGATTTGTTGTTGTTGACAATTCATTAATTAGATGTTTTTGTTCAATTTGTTTTCATTTAATTTCAAGAAATTGACTGAATTATTAAAATGTTTTATCGTGCTGGAAATTACTTGACTTTGGGATTTTAGTAAAGTCTGTGTTTGTCTATTTTCGTTTAACAATGTATTGATACTATCGGTGTAGTATTGTACATTGTCGGCATCAGGGGTACCGAATAACCAATTTAGAGCATATGATACACTATTAATTAGTCCGTTTTCGTGATTGAAGCCTCTGGCCTGATAAATGGTGAATGGTTTCGTCTTTAGGAATTATGTCGAAAAGTTGATCTTTTATCATGCTTAAAATTTGTTGACAGTGGAGACTATGATAACTATACTTTGACAATTCTTCTAGTGCTAATTTACAGAGATTTCCAGATTGAAGATAATGCTACTTTGCCGTTTCAAACGCTTGGTTGTTTGTGTGAAAATGTGTGAAATTTATGTAGCTGAGTGATGTTAATTTACTGTTAGCGATTTTTGCTTCACCCATTTTATTATAGACCATGCCGCTTGATTGATTAAATGGAGTATTGATATAAGCATAGGATACTACACAGGAGAAGAGTAGAGAAAATATAATTGAAAATTTAGTGAGCGGTATCTGAAACAAAATGCTTCAATAAATTAATATAATACCTTTTTTCGTGTACCTATTTGGATTTCTACTGTTTTGTTCGGGAATATGTTTTCCTTTTTTTTCTTTTTTTTCTTTTTATTTTATTTTATAGGGATCTTTGAAGTTTGGGGATAATTTCTTGGATAAATTTATTTTCCCTTGCTTGTTGTAAATGTATACTGAGTCGTTGACTTAGAATTTTTTAGGGTTGGCTCTTTTATCGTAATATTCTTTGTTCTTGGTTTTTGCATTGATTATATATTCACGTGCAATTTTGAATGATGTGTTTAATTTTAAGGAATTAATATAGTTATCGTAAGTGTAATGAAATTTAGGTTCTTGAATGATTGATGACGGTAGATATGCTTTGGAACTAAATAGTATTTGTATGGTATAGAATTGGTAGTTTTATGGATTGACGTATTATAACTGAACATGACAAAAGGTAAATATTTGTCCCAGTCTGTAATTCCAAATTTTTTATACGAGTTTCAATACTTTCTAATAATGAGAAACTATCAATTTTATCAGAGTTTTCTGCATTATTTGATTTAGCATTAGTTGTAACATCAGTAGTTGCAATTATTGTAACATTTTGTGGAAACTGGATATCTTTTGTTTCAATTTGTTCAGAACTTCCAATTTTGTCTTCATCAGATTTAGTGTCATTAATCGCAATTGTAGTAACATTTACTGATGGATGAATATCTATTTCGACTTTACCAGAGTTTTCGACGCTTTGTTCATTTTATTAGTCTCAATCATTGTAACATTTTGAGGTTGTTGAACAGTTGCTTTTAGTCTACAGAATTCTTCTATAGACTGTTCTATAGAAATTGGAGGGAGTTGTGAGGCTATTGGAAAATTCGACTGGTGAAAATTTACAGTTCTAGTATTATTACTTTGTTCTTGGTTGGTAGTACGGTATTCTGGTTGTTTAATTTTATTTGTGTTTAAGGATCCTACTTGTTGATTTAGTTGATGAGCATTATTACATTGACGTTTTCTACATTCTTTTAGGGTTTGACCACAGTGTTTACACGAAACTGGCTATCTTGACGTGGTTGGAATGGGAAATTCGAAGGAGCTTGATTAAAATGGACGGATCGGAAGTTACTGTAATGGCGTGTTAGAGGATTACAATTGTTCCTATAACAATTAGCAGTGGTGTGGTTTGTGCGGCCACAGTTTCTATATCTAACAAAATTTTCTTTATAAGTTAATTGCAGAATTTTTTCTTCTGTGATAGCAGCAGTGAAGGCCTTATTAATATTGTCAAATTCTCTGTATCTTAGCATCTGAGAAATTGCAGGATAGTAAACAAATCGATTTAAAGTAATATTATTTATCAGAATAATTGTCCGTTCAATGTTTCTTCGTTATGTTTGGAATTATAAATCGCGTCTGATACTTTTGAATTTAAATCTTCCAACCTCTGATAGAACTGTGATACGTTTTTATGTGGTCCTTGTCTTATTTAATTCTTCTAATAACTGATCAAGTGGTCTTGATAGACAGCGTCGATCTGTTTTATGAAACTACGTAATTTGTATCGGTCGCCGTCGAAAGATTCTGGCAATAATTTGAAATCAGAAATTCCAAGGAAAGTTACGAGGTTTCAACTGCATTTTTGTGCTCGTACTTGGTGCAGTTACCATCGTATGATATAAAAGAAATAGAAGGTTCTCAAGAAAAAATTTTTGAAAGGAAGGGGACAGGAAGATTTTAGTTGAACTGTAGCAATAATTGTAATCAACACTTACCACAATAGCCTTGTGAATGTGTTTCCTCTTCTCTTGGGTTTATATGGTCGACTAGATTGCAGTTTACGTTTCGTGTTGGATATTCTTGAACCAGGAGTTCGACGAGGTCGATGAACGTCAGATCAATCCCACACTTTTGACACCAATTTTATGTTAGATTCCGCGTAATGAAATTAACACACATATAATTCCGAAGAGGTATATTCAGTATTGCAATAGTGGTCGCATACAAGATCTTTTGTCGATGAGAAATATTGAGGAAAAGAATTAGAATAATAATAATAATGATTTCTTTTTTTTTTAATATGGAGCTTAGAGTCGCATCGACTACGAGGTCTTTAGCGATATGCTGGACTTTTCTCTTTATAATTGGTCTAGTAGTTGGGTCTCCTTTAGATAGTTGATAACATTTTTTTGATGTATCTGGTAGGTTAGGGTGGTGATTGGATTTAATCCGTATTTACTTCTTAGGTTTAGATATTTTCTGCATTCATGTAACAGGTGTTGGGTGGTAATTTGTTGGTTGCAGAAGATTGGTGGTTCTGGCAAGGAGGTATTCATGTGTAATCTTAGAATGTCCAATTCGAAGTCATAGCTATCCTTTCTGCTTACATGTGGTTAGGTAATATTTGGTAGAAATTATGTGATATGTCGTGTATTTTGGTTCTGTTTGTCATAGACCACATTCTGTTCCATTCTTTTCCTTTGAATTTGATCGTTGAAGATAATAGATCTTGGTGTGGGATTGGGAAGTTAGTTTCGTTTGTTCGATCTGTTGTTGCTTCTTTGGCAAAAGTGTCAGCTATCTCATTTCCTTCTATTCCTTGGTGTGAAAGGATCCAGGTGATTATTATTTGTTTGTAGTCGTTGGTAAGTTCGGTGCATGTATCTTGAATAATATGTGTAATTTCGTATTTTTTTGTAGTATTGGTGTTTTTTATCATGTTTATTGAGAACAAGGAATCTGTGTAGATTACTGTTGATTAGTAGTTATCCTTTTGCATATACCTTAGCACTTCTAGTATAGCGTAGGTTTCGGCAGTCAGGATGGATGCGTGATTGGAGAGCCGTTGTTTTTTTATGGTATTTTCTGTAACGATTGCGAATCCAATTCCATGTTTGATTTTGGAAGCGTCTGTGATAATGGAAGATCTTGTGATAATTCTTATAGGTGTTGTTTAATTTCAGAAAATCTTGTTTGTGTTCTATGTTGCTTTTTTCATTCTTTTTGAGCTAAATCAGTGTTTGTTTTTGGTGTTTTTAAAGACCATGGAGCTATTTTTCCATAGTTGCGTACAATGAAGGTGTTGAAGCAATTTCAAGTATATTGGGATATCCTTTTAATCTGATGCAGAATGGTGCCGGGAGTCTTGGTTTTCTGTTGTGTTGGTTAGTTAATCTGTCGGTAATGTATTGTTCTATGCTGGGTTTGGTGTTGACGCTATTTTTATTGCATATTTTAAGCTAAGTAGTTTTCTTCTCTGTTCTAAGGACATTTCTTTAGTTTCGAACAGTATACCAGCTATTGGACTTGTGCGATAGCTTCCTGTGGCTAGTCTGAGTGCCGAGTTCTGGATGGTTTCAATTAGTTTGATTATGTTAGGTTTGGCTGAATTGTATACTATTGATCCGTAGTCCAATTTGCTTCTTATTAGTGCTTGATAGGTTTTTATTAGAATTTCTTGATCTGCTCCCTAACTGTAATGAGGGCTTTTATGATGTTAATTCTTTGGGAACATGCTTGTTTGAGTGATTTTAATTGGGGGAGCCATGTCAGTTTTTGGTCAAAAGTCAGTCCGAGTAGTTTTATGTTGTTGACTCTATTTATCTTGACTTTTTCCATGTATAGCTTCGGTATGTTTTGGTGCAATTTTCGTTTTTTGATAAAGACTATAAATTTATTTTTATGGGGGGAAAATCTGAGTCCTGATTTTTTGACCATAATAGTAGTTCGTTCAGGTTTGCTTGTAATAGTTGTCTGCGAACAAGTTTCCTTGGACCGGAGGTTTTATGCTTTTGGTTATGTCATTGATGCCTATTAAAAGCAGGGTGACGCTGATTGCCGACCCTTGTGGTACTCCGTATTATAGTTGGATTGGAGAGGTGACCGTTGATTCTCACTTGGATATATCTGTTTTTAAAGAAGTTTTTTATGAAGCCGAGCGTGTATTTATTTATTTATAGTGAGATCAGGATATTTATGATTTTAGTACTTTGTATCGTGTCGTAAGCTTTTTCGATGTCTAAACATACTTTAATGAGGTGTTTGTTGTGTAGGAACGCTTCGCGTATGCTTGTTTCTATGTTTATTAAGACATCTGTGATTGAACGATATTGTCTAAAACGATACTGGTTGATTGTAAGCACATTATTGGATTCTAGATACTATTTTAATCGTTTATTGATGGTTTTCTCCAGGATTTTGCATAGGCAATTAATTAGGGCTATTGGTCTGTAGTTTTCTGGTATGTGATTGTCTTTGTTTGGTTTAGAAATCGGTACTACGATCGCTTTTCTCCACGCGTCTGGAAATACTTGTTGGGTCCATATGCAGTTATATATTTAAGAGGTATTCAATTCCAGCACCAGGAAGTTGTTTTGTCTGGTCCTGGGGATGAGTTTTTTGTTAAATGTAGAGTGGACATGAGTTCTTTTAGGGATAATGGTGAGTGGCATCAGTGATTGATCTATTTGTATGTTATTGTTAAGTATTATTGCAGTGTGTAGGGAATTCGTGAAGGGTGATGAGTCGTGTATGATGATAGAATATTTTTGGAAGGTTTTTGAAAGTTCTGCTATATCTTCTGATTCAGTTGCATATTTATTGTCGCCCAAATCGAGGAATTGAATTGTTGAATTGTATGTTTACCGTTGATGTTCTTGATTTTTTTCCATACTTCATCCAATTGTTGAGGTTTGGTTAGTTATGGTAGAAGTGTACATATTCCACGATAGTGTTTTGCTGTGTCTTGCTGTGTCTCACGCAGTTTTTTGAATTTGGTTTTCTGTCGTGTTTTTTGACTTTGTCAAAAGCCTGGTGGCTTTCTTTTTGAACAACTTAGCATTCTTCATTCCACCAGAAAGTGGAATGCTTTTTTTGTTGTCGTTGTTGTTTTTTGATTTTCTTGGAGGGAATGCTTCTTGCGCTGCTGTATTGATACTTGCTTCAATACATATAGCGTTGATTGGGTCGATGTTGTAGAGAAAGATTTTGAAGAAGATCACTTATTTTTTTTTTTTTTTGTATTTAAATCAGTCGATTTTTTTAAGATTCCATTTGGTCGTTGGTTGGATTTGAGTCGGAGAGGAGTGGTCACTGTCATGTAGGTCTTCTAAGGTATTGCATTCCAAATATTGTGCTATTCTGCTACTGCATATTGATAAGTTTATTGCACTGAGTGTTTCAAAACTTACCGTGAAGTGGTGGGTTTGGTTCCCTGTATTGAGAAGGATGAGATTCGGATCGTCTAGTAGTTTCTCTATATATATAGTTTTACGACGGGCGTCGGTTTTTGTAGAGCCCCATGGAAAATTGTGGCAGTTGAAGTCGCCTACTATCAGTATCGGTGTTGGTATCTAGTTGATAAAATCCTTTAGCTCTTGAAGGTTTGGAGGTAGGCTATTTGTAAAATATATATTACATATATTTATTGGGTTTGGGAGAGATACTGGAATCTTCTAGATTAGTGGTTAATGAAATTTCGGTAGCATTTAATGAATCTGTGATCGCTATAGTTGTTCCTTCACTGGCGTAATTTGTGTTTTTTCTATTTTTTGTGAAGGTGGAGTATCTTTTAAGAGATTTTTGATCATTTTTGAAATTAGTTTCTTGAAGTATAGTATCGTTGAGTTATGTTGTCTGAGGATTGTATAAATTGTACTATTTGTAGTTGCTCGAAATATCTATAATATTCATTTATGTTCCATTGAATTATTTTTTTCATGGTGTGTCTGATAGCTGGTTACTAAGTTAATTTATAGAAGTATAAATATTAATATAAGAATAAGTGTTATGAAATAAGTGGTTGGGGATTTCTTCGCTTAATTTAAGCTCGATAGTTCACTGTCTGCTTTTGATGACCAGTTGAGTGTAAATGGGTTCGCTGGGTCTTGTGTCATCTTTTTGTAAAGTTTCCGTAATCTGATTTTTATTAACCACTCTTTTAGTAGGGTGTGAATTTTTATTGGCGTATTTGTGGTGTATTGTTTGGAGATTTCGATCGGATTGGATGCTCCAATTGCATTTTCTATAAAGTTTTTCAATCCAGTATTGATTATTCTTTTTGTCGTTAATATATTTAATCGCAGGTTCTAGCATGTCGTCAATTCTATCTAGCGTGAAGGCAAGCGACTCTGGGCATTTGGGTTTCTTGAAAGTTGGTTCGAAACTCTGTTGTATTTTTTTAATGATTGTGATTTTGGGCCATTAGGGTCTAGGTCGAGGTCACTTGGTTTTACCGGGTTTTTATTGCTTCCTTCAGACGCTGTGGATAGTGCTCTTTTGTTTCCTGTCTTATTTGTTTTTGAGTCTATTGTTTCTTCTTTCCTAGGTTCAGGTATTTCAAGGATATCTTTTGTTGGTGGATCGGATTCGTTGTTAGTGCTTGCATTGTTTTGCCTTTCTGTTTCTGGTATGTGGTCGATCGTTGTGGACTATGTAGGTGAGGATGAATTTTTGTGAATTTTATGTAAGCTTGCGGGTTGGATTTGTTTGGGTTTTCGGTATTTGGCATTGGTTTGCAATGTGTCCTTCTTGTTGGTAAGTGAAGCATGTTTGTTTCTCCGTAGTGGTGAATATTCTGTATGTGTTGTTTTCAATTGTAATTGTAAAGGAGTTCGGGATGCGTTTGGCGTCTTCCGGATCTAAATAGATTTGTCTTCTAAAACTTAATATGTGAGATAAGTCTAAATCGGTGATACCTGCTTTTAGGGGAGTGATGTTTGATAATAATTTGATCTTGTTTCTTTTAAAGATATTTTCGATTTGGATATTTGGAATTATCGGTGAAACATTAGATAATATAATCCGTTGGACTGGTAGAACCATCGGTCTGATATCTATGTTTAAATTATTTATGACAACTGATTTGTGTTTGAAAGTTAGGTTTGCAACTGTATGTTTACTATCTAGGTACATGCATACCTCTTTCATTTGATATTCTTGACAGGAATTTGATTACTTTAGGTCCTATTATGTTACCGATCCTACGAGCATATTCTTTGATTGTGATACCGTCAGTTGATTGTAGGATTATAGCTTGTTCTTGGGTCGAGATGTATTGTTGTTTTGTAACGTTTGCATAAGAGATTGTAGATTCGGTGGTTTTGATGGTTCTATCGGTGTATTGGGTTTTATTCGGAGTCATATTGATACACACACACACTCTCACACACAGCATACACACACTGTGAACTTGTGGGTACACACTGCTGTGTTGGGGTCATCAATACCGCTTCAATCCATCTATTTAGCACTTCTCACTCTGTAATGGTCTTTGTTTACGATTTTTTGTGTTGGCTGCCGGAACGAATAATGACTTCTTTTTCCGAACATGTCCATGTATATATCGTCTTCAAATGGAAGAGAAAAGGACATAAATGACCAACTACTGGATCTTGCCTTTATGACTAACTATTCACAGTCCACTTTTATGTGGACTGTTACTAACTTAGTGTTTGCACTGATTCAATATTGTCAGCCAGGGTTGGTCATCCAACGCTCTGTTGCTTCCAAAGAAACGCGAGTATATATAAAATAATTTTTCCGTGTTCTAATATCGATTTTTGCATAGTAATATTCACATATAAAACTGTAAAATAATAAAACTTAATGTTGAATTAAACCGTAACGTAATTTTTGTTGTTGTAATATCGATTTTTGTATATCGATATTCGATTTCATAAATAAATAAATTTTAATTATTAAATTTAATTATAATCCTCTATTGATGAATGTGTAAAAGAGTTATAATATTCATCGTAGACTGCAGATGTTCATGCAAAAAGATATTTTAACATGTATTGTTTGCATATTTTAATTAAAAATCATATGCACATCATACGTTAAATCGAAATCAAAGTTTCTTTTACGTTTACCTCACCATATTTTATTACAAATGACGATGTTGAAAAAATCGGTATAACTAAATTATGTACCACAACAATATTGGAGAATAGATATATAATAGATAAATATGCACTTGTATAATATACAAATATTCTTTCTCAGTATTTAAATATTAATAGTTAATGGTAACTGTTTAATAAATATCAATAATTAATATTATTAATGATAATTGATTAATAAATATCAATAACTGAGTGTTATAAATATGAAAAAAATATAATATATTATGATAATTTAGATATAATAATAATAATGATAATTCATATAATTTATAATATATAATAGTAATAACTAATAATATAATAATAATTTTTATATATACTGTAATAATTTATTGTAATATTAATTGTGTGCAAATTGTTGAATTTCCTTTATACCAGTCCAAAACTATTGAATAACATATTACTTATAAATTCTATATGTATTTTCCGTACATATTTGCATATTTCTCATTCATATTTTCATATTTATTTTATAAACATAAATTTTATATGCATTTTACATGTTTCACAAGCTTTGTTTATAAACATCTCTAATAATAAATCATATTAGTAATTTGAAATATAAAAATTTTTCATATTTATAAATATATAACATAGCCGATCTTGTGTATATACATATTATATAATGTATCACATAATAATTACTTTTTGTAAACAAATTTTGGGATTATTTAAAAATATTTTTACTTTGTAAATAAGCTTTAGAATTATTTAAAAATTTTTTTTTGAAAAATTTCACATTGATATAACAATTACTTAATCGATATACAAATCATAAGCCGATATACAAATACAAATATTGCCGCAAAATTTATTTCATTTGTTTCTTTTTTTCCTCGCAGTTTTTGAAAGCACTGAAAATAGATTCTTTCATTATTCTAAATATTTCGAACTCATTCAATTTTAAATCAACTAAAAATTCCAAAATTTGTAAAAATAGATGAAAATTTGAATTTTCTTTATTAAGGAAATTCTTAATAGAAGAAAGTAAAGAAGTGAGGAAGGTATCTCTTTGTTTGGATCGATTGTCAGAAGAAAAATTTGATCAAACAATAATTTCTAGCAAATTTTACTATTTTCATGAGAAGTAAATTATTCTCGTCAACCTACAGAGGAAATATGTTTTGGTATTTACATAAAAGACTAGCAAGAAGTCGAGAAGAACGTTAATCAACCATATGAAAGAAAAACGGTCTGTAAAATGCATCATTCGAATTTTTCTTTGTAAACAGGTCAACCGTCTTTTAATCATTTCAATATGTAAATCCTTACATAAGCATATCCAAAGCTTTTTACGTGTATCTCTAGAATGCACCACTTATATCGAGAAAAGTCTGTTTAGTTGGAAAAAAACACGGCGAAAAGAATCAAGAGATCGAAAGATATGATGTCAGCAAACAAAGGAGGAGACCGTCGTTACAGGCGATTCTAGAATGTAGACTAGGTAGCAACGGTAGTGGATAATAGTAATAACGTGTCCTATCGAACATGTTTTCATCATGACCTAAAATAACGGACAGGCATTAAAATGCCTCTTTATTTCGGCTTAAAAGCGATCTGACCGCAATTTTCATTTTACCCTGCCAAAATTCTCTCGGCCCTATTTTCAACCACGGAGTGTGTACACTGTGCTACACCATGTGTACACATGTGCTGCTTGTGCTGTGAAATATAAACGAAACGGCATTGAACACGAGAGAAAAATGAGGATCGAAAGTCAAAAATTTGTTACTCTTGTGTTTTTTTTTCTTATTTTTCTAATTTTTTTCAAGTGAAGATAAAAGAAGACAAGTTTAAATAATTTGCATTCTTTTGGAATCTTTTTCTTTTTAATTTTTTTCAAAATCTTTTTGAAGAAGGAGAATAACGATATCCCGCTTTGTATTGTGAATGAAAGTAATTTCGCCATAAAGCAGTCTTCCAGATGAAATACATATATATGTCGAAGAAAGAATAAATTATATGCTGTTTCAAAGGGAAAAGGAGAGAATTGTTGATTCATTGATCAAAATGAGTTTAATGAAAAAACATTCCGATTCGTGGGACGAATCAAAAGATTTCAGTACAGAAGACAATGTATAAAATAATTAGAAGAGTTTGAAAAATTTAAAGACGCGTTAATTTACCAATATTGATAAATCAAAATTACTATTTATTGTTTAAGTTAAACCAAATTTAACGAAACATTCAATTATTGATACAAAAAATTTTCTAAAATATTATAAATTATGAAATACTCGAACATATTAAAAAGATATGTGGGAAGTTTAATAATTATTGATATCGGGATTCCTCACCGATTTTGATGACCTTGAAATATGTTATCCTAATTGTCATTCCGAACAACTTTATATGTATGTTATCGTTGTTCGGCTTTAGTTTTCGAAATATCCACAAAAACATAATTTATATTTATAATTTATATTTTTTAAAGGATAAACATCACCGATTTCAATCATTTTTAGATTTGTAATAGAGTATTCGAGGTTATATAGTTAATTATTTAGAATTTCGGTCAATAATCTTTTCAATTAAAATAAATTATCATTTTTTTCTACAGATGTTTTTTACAGATTCTTTAAAAGTCATTTATTTTTCTAAAATTATTTCAAAATCGTACAAGGATAATACAATATTTCTAACTTTAATTCGAATGATGTTTTAAAAATAACTGATCACTTTTAAAAATAAGTGTTAGATTTTTTAAACAGCCACAAGACGGAAGGCAACCCCTAGGTGTAGAATACGCAAAAATATTTTTAATAACACAAATTTTATTTTATAGATTTTACGTTATAGATTTTATTTTATAAGTTGGGCGAGATTATCTATTGTATAATACATATTAAATTAACCGCGCTGTAAGGCGGCCGACAATATACACTAGTATTTTTAAAATTTTTTGCTTTGATTTTTAAGTATGAGTTAGGTTTGAACAACAGTCAACAATTAGGCTCGACAATAGTCGAGACTGTCCTTAATAGTTGATTTCTCATTGATACAATTGCTTTTAGCATCTATGTTGATTAGATATTTTTTGCGTTTCTCAGTATTATTTAAATTTCGGACTCTTCTTTTTTAACATCCTATATCGTATGTATATACATAGTAATCGGTTCCCTGAATAATAGGATAATTAATGATTTGCAACAGGATGCCAACACGATTAAGAATTATAAATAAAGAATTTTATTTTCAACTCAAAAAATCATTAGTTTAGTTTTATACTGACTTTATTAATACGCAAAAGATTTAATATGTATTTGCAAAAAAATTAAATCAACTTTTCCTGGAGAATCAAACAGTATTGATTTATTTAGTATGATCATTTAATTGCACGATGTATAACATAAAATTCAATGTATTGCATAAATATGAGAGTAATTAAATTGCAAATTTATTCCTTTGAGGCAATAATTGCATCGTTAACTTGTAAGAAATATGACGTACGAATCACGTGGTTGCGCTGTGAAATTGCAACAGAATAGCGTCGTTCGTGTGCATTGGGCCTTAGAAGAAAGTCACAATGCTTTCTAAAATTAATTTATCCAGTCATTACTAATACAATATATTGCAAATAAATCGAATCATATCTTATTAACGTTTTTCTTTGTATTTTTAAACTAGCTTTTAGTATCTTAGAGTCGATCGGCTTTGTAGGTTTTCCGAAAAATACTTTGAGCCAATATACTGACTTTCCATTCCTAATATATTTTAAACACATGTAATGACATTTTATTTTTATATTTTTCAAGATATTTTTGGATCTGAAAAACTTATAATATATTATAAGGGTTAATATATTTTTATAAAAATCATACACATATTTTAAAGTTTTCTTAAGTAATTACCTTTTCACATCATATTTTTAATTTTGCAAATTGTACGCGAAAAGACAAATCAATCTTTTGTATATTTGTTTCTTCGAATTACTTTGATTTCTATTTAATTTTTTTCAAATTATATAGTTCATAGCAATAGATAAATTATTTCGTAAAATGTTTTAGAGCGGCTACAGGAGTGAAAACGTCCACAAGGCAAAGGACGCAAAGCAACAATCACAGCAACATCAGCGAGTTGCTGGACAATCTGCTTCGCGGTTACGACAACAGCGTCAGACCGGACTTCGGTGGTCCACCAGCCACGGTTGAGGTCGATATCATGGTGCGCAGTATGGGTCCGATTTCCGAAGTCGATATGGTGCGTATCACTTCGTTTCCTTTTGTTTCTCTTAGTAGCAACAATAGATCTACTATTCGATACCTCGATAAACAGTTGTACAATTGTTTGAGATCTTATTCATCATGGTAGAAATTCCGTTTCATTCATTGAATAATTCGATAAGTGTAGAAATACATTTGTCAGTTTCATAACTGTAGAAAATGTGTGAAAAAAAAATATTTTAAAAAGGAGTTTATTTTGCTTTATAAAATTGATGTGGTGTAATAATTATTTATGTTCATTAGGATACATTTTATCACATATCGATAGAATAAGATAATATAACACAGATTTTAGAAACATTAAATGTAACACAGATATTAGAAATATTATATAAAATAATACTTTTTACGTATGAACAGTGATTATAAATGTGTTAAGTATGAATATCTGTTCAGGACATTGAATCTTCAGAATTGATCTTCAGAACAATTTTGATCTAAACAATTCAAGAACATTTCAAGATCATTAAAATCGATGAGATGTCAAAAAAATTACCATTATTATTAATCTACATGTATGCGCCGTATATTTTAATGATATTTTTGTTATCTGAATATTTTTACATGTTTTTTCTCGATCCTTTAAATATTTTCAGTCTCAATTTGCGATCTAAAAAGTTTTGTAAAAATCAATATACAATGTGGAAAGAAATGTTTGATCTTGTTTATCATAAATAAATTTTACCTTCAATTTGACAGAAAAGCATAAGGAACCTGCCGCAAAATTGATCTTGAATATCAAGGTCAAAATTTTTTTTATTTGCATTGTATTCTGTTCATTACGAAGATCAAATTTGTCCAAAGAATTATGGGTCGCAACCTTAATCGTTCTCTTGAAAAATGGCAAGAAAGTTTTTTAATCATTTAACTTTTTGTGTCTGCTAGTGATTTTATAGTTCCGGGCGTCTTAAGTTTCATTTAACAAATCTTGGCTGCTAAAAGTGACTAGTGTTTGAAAGAAGCAGGTCAAGTGTGCAAAGATACAATTCCTGATCATACAACTTATTTTTTTTTATTGTATCATGTAACCAGTAAATTCTGATATGTAAAAACGTGACTTTGAAATGACATTGATGTCCAAAAAGTTTTAAGTTTTTCTTCTAAAGAATGATTGGTCACTTTCATATTGCTGCAAATTCCATTGAGAAAAATGTATACGATTTACAAACTCTGTTCTGTGAAGATCTTGATATAAAAATATGAGTAAAATTTTTTTCAATAATATTCGTATTACGTTAGTTTTAAAAATGCCATTCTTACACTCAAGTTGTCATAGACTCACTTGTGGATTTTCATTAACTTTAGCTATAATATTTTCTTTATTTCCTTTGTTATTAACAATTTTAGTCATCACACGCTTTTTCATGACACTGCCAGTTTGACAACAATTTTTGACCACCTTTGAATGTGTATTTCATTACAATTAGGAAATGTATCTTTGTACATTCAAACTGCTTCTCTTAAACACTAGTCACTTTTAATGAATATCAGTTTCGTGCGTTAAATTACTGACAAATTTCGGAATTTCAAATGAACGACGACGTAAATAAATAGTAAACATGTTTTTTTACATGTATTTATTAGGCTCTCGATTGTCGCGTCTTAGTCAAGATCTATAATCTCGATAAAGATAAATTTATACGTAAAACTTAAATTTTCAAGGTCATGTTTTTTACATATCGTATTTTTTACCAGTTACACGATGCAATAAAAAATATATATATAGTTGTATGAGAAAAAAAACATCAATGACCTTGAAAACTCTGAAAAGAATGAGCTTGAAAAAAAATATTCTTATCAGTTATTGGCCTTTTGATATCACTTATGTTAAGCAAAAAATATTTTTTGCATCATTACAATTCAAAAAAATATTTAGGTGACCTCACTTAAATAGATTAGTCTGTATATAGAATACATATACAATGTACAATAATATACAATATTATATACTATTATATACTATTTAAAATACATACATATATTAAAGATCTTTTCGAACAAGTCAATATTAATCTTCCTGTTATTCAATAAAACTAAAAAGCGTGACTAAAAAATATTAAAATCTTTTAATGTGTTAATTTAAGTTTTAAATGCACAGTGATCTCGATTGGTATATGCATAACATGTAGCATACATATAGATAATGTATTCAAATAAACTTTTACTGTCAAGATACAAAGTATCGATATAACAAATAGCATGTAAAATATATATATAATGCAACCAACAAGCTAAAATAGTACTTTTACAATAATTAATTTATCTATTTTACGTTCATTCCGTGCATTTGATAATTAACTCTTTTTTTTTAATAAAAAAAATAATTTTATTCGTAGCATATAAATCGGCTATTTTTAAATGCTCTATTTATTTAAAATCCCCTAAATTTATTTTCAAATCCTTTAAATCATAGTATATTGTTTATAATGAAGAAGATATTTACTCATAGTATACTAGTAGATACTTTTATAATGATTATTTATGTAATAATGTAAAACTTCATAATCGATTGATAGATATACGCAAATATAAGATTTTATCCCAATAGTTAGATAATACATTGTTACTTTAAAATACCACAATAATAAAGAAAGAAACTTTGTTAGCTAAAAAGTTTTATCAAATACTTTATAAAAGTAACAAGAACGAAATTTCTGCACAGACTTATTCAATGGATTGTTACTTCCGCCAGTCATGGGTGGATCGACGTTTAGCTTTTCAAGGTGGCAAAGAAACTCTGGCGCTCAGTATATCGATGTTGGCAAGAATCTGGAAGCCAGATACGTATTTTTATAACGGGAAACACAGTTATCTACACACAATAACTAGTCCTAATAAGTTCGTCAGACTTTATCAGGATGGTAGGGTACTTTATAGTTCGAGGTAAGTGAATATTTTCTATAGATATTACGATTTATAATATTTTTCTGTAACATACACGGTCCATGTAACTTGATCACGAATAACTTAAGATATATATTGTATGAGAAAAATTTTTATACAAAAGTTGCATGGTTTGAATGGGTACATTATATGATGCATATATTTTTTGCATATAGGTGGAGGCGTTTCAGAGATTTCAAAGTCATTTACAATTTTCTTTAAATGGAATGATATATTTTTTGTTCAAACAGCTCGACATTATTTATTTAAAAAAAAAAAATTAATTTAGGTATATTGAAGGTATATAGGTATATTACTAGTTTCGGAAAAATATTTCAACTTTAATTTTATAAAATCTATACATGAAACACAAGAATGCTGCCCGTGTCTTTCCTTATTTTTCATAGAAAAATTTTACAAAATTGAAGTTGAAATATCTCCCTTTTTAATATACATAGGTTAATATTTTTTATAAAGAATATTTCATTTCAAAAAGTAGAGATAACATTGAAATCTCCGAAATATTTTCATATATTATTAAACAAATACTGCACCATGAAATGTACTTCTCTAAACCATGTATTTTTTGTATAAAAAGTTTTTTCATATAACGCATATAAAACATAACGCTTAGAAAGCGTTTATTATGCTTATTTGAAGTGATCAAGTTACGCGGACCATCCTATATGTTGTACATACATTTGTAACATTTAGATATTACTGATGATTATTTTTTCTTATCGTCGAATTTTGAATTTTTGAGAACAATTTCAACCTCTTAAAAATCTCTTACCGTGAAAACTTTAATGTAGTGTCTATCTTTTAATTTTGAAATGATAAAGACTTTTCTGCTGGAATATAAAGTAGAAATTTTCTGTTTAAAACTGAATTTAAGTTTCTCGAGAAACCAGAGATTTTCTTTACCATTGACGAACAGAAACTGAAACTTTTAATTTGGAAATTTCATATAAAAATCTTTTACCTTCAAAAATCTTCAACACGCAATTTTTTTCTCTAATAATAAAAAACAAAACAAAATATCAACAAAATTTATAAATTGCATCTCTTTCCCTTTATGCAATCTATTTTATTTAGAAAAAGAATCGTAATTGTATTCAAATTGTTTAAAAATTCAGACTAAAATATCCAGAAAATATAATTACAAAAAATTCTGTAAATGGAGCGATTGAAGGATAAAGTGAAAAATTTACAAGATAATGAGGAAAACAATTAAAAAGAAAAATAGGACAAGAAACTTATTATATTCGTGAGTGTGTTGGCTTTAGGTGTGTAGATGGGAGAGTACCTGTGGTATAGATGTGTAACATATATATGTATGTTGTGTATGGCATGGGAAGTGTTATTATTGTTTCGGTCTGGGCCGGTAAGAGTTGACTCGTAAAGGAGAAACCGCGGTGTGAGGAACTGAGAGAAAAGAATAGCGAGTTAAGACTAGTGAAGAGAGTGGGTGATCGAGAGAGTCATCTAAAGCTTTACTGTTTTGTATCTAATTGTGCTTGTTAAATATATATTTTTAATATTACGTCGTCCCTTTCATTCACAATATTAATGTACGAAGTAAGCCAGAATCTTGCAATATCTTTCGATCAGTTGCAGTCTGTGAAGTTTATAGGATTGTTCAAGTTTTCTGTTTTATTGCTATACATCCATTTCATGATCGTTTTTTGCTTAATTGAGCATGACTTTTACAATTTGAGCTAACTTGCGTTTATGTTAAACAGATTTATCGTATGTACACTAGAAAAACATTTGACCATGACTTATTGTTAGGAGTGAATGATAAATTCAGACATTTTTGGGTCGAATTCAACAACTTTTTAAAATTCAGTTACTTACATAAAATCCCTCTTCCAATAGCGTGATTATTTACTACGAAAGTATATACATAGTATATTGAAATACCTTAAATGATGTTAGTTAAATAACTGTAAGTACAAGACATAATTAAATGTCTTTTGTAATGGTGATTTTAAAGTTCATTTTTAAATATGAAAAAACATTTTCGAAGGAAATGTAAAATTATTTTACAAGGAAATGTAAATTTAGGCATAAGTGTAGAATTTAATATACAATAATATTTTTAAATTATTAATTCTAAACCAACAATAGAAAAATTTATGTTATTAATGTACAATAATAAAATTTTAGTACTTCTACCAATGATATTTCATCATTCTATTCATCTTAAATCATATGATTATAATATAAATTAAAAGTTAGCAATTTATGAATTTATTCACTTTATTATTATATACATAGATCTATCACTATATTGCAACAACAAATATTTATTATCACTACCTATTTTTCTGATAATAATAAAAATATTCTAGCAAACATGTAGTTTAAAATTATACAAATTATCTATTAGCAATATTTAGATTTTATTTAAATCTCAATTTAAATTCCTTTTGCTAAATACCTTTAAACTTATTTTATAATTTCAACTTAAATATTATAATTTTTCAGTTAAATAATTAAAAGGTCTGTTTTATCGCTAAAGAAATATAATTTAATGATACAGTGGGTCATAGAAGTATGGGCGCACTTTCTTGCAATATTTTTATGAAAATAAATAATATATTAATAAAATCCCATAAATAGTTTACTATATACAAAAATAATGGGAGTTATACAATAATAATGCGAGTAATACAAAAATTCGCGAATCGAAAAGATATTGACATATAAGGGATTTTTAATGATTTAAAGATAAGCGATCTTTTTTCAATGTTGTCGTGATATCATTCAATAACATCCCAATGCTTACAAAAGGTTATTTTGTCATTTTTCTAATAATATTTTCCTATGTTGTAAATTACAACTCATTAAATGTAGATTGAGCACTGAAATTGCAAATGAGTCTATACTTTCTTGACTTTTGAATTTTTATATTCTTTGTATTATTATTATACAACTCATTATTGGAAATTGCTGTTATGCAATTTACTTGTGAATGTAATGAATTATTTATAGAAATAAATTTTACTAATATATCATTTGTTTTTACAAAAACTAGGTCTGCTAATACTTTTTTTGACCCACTGTATAATAACATCATGTCAGTCGAAAAGAAGATTCAACAATCCAGTTGTTTCAAATTACCCATTTTCATGGACAAATATAAATACGTCACATGTACAAGAAAAGGGCAGAGGAAACAAAGAGAGGAGGAAAGTGAGAAGAAGAGAAAGAAAGCGTGAAATCAAGTGATGTATATTTCCCCTTTGTTAACCCATTCCCTTTCTCTTGACCTAGTCTTCTGGATCGGCTCTATTGTGCAGACCAGAATTAACCCTTGAGCTCAAGGTGCCTCTGCACACAGACGTATACGCGCACCTCCTTCGTTTCTTTAAAAACTACATGTCAGTCACGGCTTGCTTTTTTAAAAAGTGCATCGTCCTTCTCAGAACTATCATCTTTTGTGTTACGGTAACCGAGAGACAAAGCACTCGAAATTACCGTCTTGATTTGCGCCAATGTTAGTTCTAGAGCGGAATGACTCGAACAAAAGTTTATACGAGACATTTTTCTAGGCAGACGTTTTCAAACGAAACCATTCAGAATTTAAACATAAATTTTCATTATTTCATTCGACGACATTAATCTTTTATAGTTAAAATGAAATACATTTATTCAATAAATTCCATTATTTGTTTATGTCATGTAAAAGTCAGTCAAGATAGTATATGATATATGTAGTTCATACGAAAGCAAGGAATAAAAGGTCGTGTCATCATTCTGAAATGTTTTAAATTTGTTTATAATGAAGATTTCATATTTCCTATTATTACCTTAAAAACCATTCTTCAGACTACTTTTTTTTTAATTTGATTAGAAGATTTTTTATATTTAAATATTTTTTTATTGCTGAAACAGTAATAATTATTAGCTTGAAGTTGATTTCAATTTTATAAAATATCGCATAAAACATAATCATAAACCATTTTATATAAATTCAATAAAGACATGTACGAAATTGAGAATTTGTTTGAATTTTATAATTATTGTTCTATTTATACATATAATTATCTTGTCATGTCTGATTGATTTAAACGATTGTCAAATTGTATTTTTTCATTTAGTTGAGAACGATTCTTTAGATAGGATGTTTTTTATGATTTTAAGCAAGCAAGATTTTTTTAATATTATAAAGAAGTTATTCAATATTTGCCAGATATAAAAATATTACGAACACACAGAGTATAATTTTACATATATTCTACACAAAGAACATATTTTATCTACGTTTACTTTAATTTTAATTTAGAATTTTTGTTGAATATATAAGTCATATACATATATCATATGACATTTATATAAGTCAATAAAATTGATAAAAACTGTAATAAAATAATATTTTCTTAATGTCTAACAAAACGTTGGCAAATTCAATTGAATGTCATCAACTATACAATAAATCTTGGTAAAGCACTTGTAAAAAGGTTTCTTAACTATCCGTAGAATGTGACCTAAACGGAAAATCGAATTCCTTCGGAAACTCTATATACTGTCGTGACCGATCGATAGCCATTAAATGTCGATCACGTCTGTAGCTACTAGTACAGCTTTCCGTAAATATTTATTCGAAGCTTCCAATTACTTTGTCGAAATTGAATATATCTGAACATAAAGGCATTAAGTGGACTAATTTTATTGAAACTCGACTAAGTCTTTTAGACATTTTTATAATATTAATGTTAATCTTAATTTACTCACAATCATGTAATCCAGAGAAACAATTATTCTGATAATTTCCTAATATAATTAATTTTATAGAGTTTAAAGGTAAAACTATTTTCTTCATGTAGGAAATTCTTGAAAAATTATTTATTGTTATTTACAACTGTGATATTTACAAATTACGATTGTTATAATCGAACTACATTTGAAATATGCCTATAAAAGTAAAAATAGTCTACTTTCCCGAGTCAGTCCCTAATTAATTAGGTAATAAAATAAAAATTAATCTGAAAAATAGAAATTTAAATATTATAAATTATATAATTATTAATAGAAGAAACATTAAGAAAAAGAGAATGACAAAATAGAAAGAAAGAAACGAAATAATAAAGAAGCAAAAAAGGAAGAAAGGGAAACTGATAAAAATTGAAAAGAAAGAAAGAGTGATAAATATAAAGAAGAGAGGATGATAAAGGGAGGAAGAAAAATTATGGAAGACTCGAAAAAGCTAAATAGATAAGAGAATAGATAGAGAAGAATTATGTAACGAAAAAAATGCAGAAACGAACTTACAAATTAGTTTATTAGACTTCCGTATAAAAAGTTTAAGACTTTTCTATGACTAATAAAAATATGAATATTTTAATTCAAATAAATATGTTAATTTGAAGAAAGTTTTCAAAATAAAGCTCATCATAAGCGATTCAGTAAAAATTCATTAACAATTTTTTTTATATGCCCTTAACTCTGTTTATTTGTTAGAATTCATCAACATGAATTTTAAGTGCTTTATATATCGCATAAGTGCTTTATAAATTTCTTTTGAGAATATTTAAAGTTCAAGTTTTATTATATAATGTTTAGTTTAACTTCTTGGTCTGAATGAATCTGAAAGAATCTGAATAAATTTTCCCGTACATCCGATTTCATTTTTTATTGCTTAACTGTATGTTTAACTTTGTCATAAAAATAAAATAAGAAATTTCAGCAGAGTGAACAAGTACCTACATGTTTAAATTTGTAAGATATTAATTCAATCTCTTAACATATTTTTTTTTTTTTGTAAAAAGTAAAAGAATAATTATTAAATCACTAATACAAAATTTAATATTAAATCACTAATACAAATCACTAAAACAAATTTTACAAATTATAAATAATTTCATTATCCTATTTGTTATTGAATTGCAAGATCTATAATATGTATCCGTATAATTTGTAACTTGTCAATTTAATGATATTACTAACTATTATATTAGGGAGCTTTGATACTAACATTATAAATTTTTTGATCTATCGATTCAACAAAGTGATTAAAAATGAAAACAATGATTAGTAGATTCAAGTTTTTAAATAAGATGGATATTGCGTGGAAACAATACATTTTTCTATGATGTGGTATTTCATTAGAGAGATTAAAGTTTGATACTAGATACGTATTTACTATTTATAAATATCCAAACATTTTGATCAAAAATGGAAAGTAACAAATTAGCAACAAATTAATTATTGGTAGTAACACTTATTTTTTTATAGGTATATTTAACAAGTGATGAATTACATTATTCATTAAAAATATCTATATCTGCCAATAATACATATAATACTGAGTTAAATTGAAATTTCCAACTTTTCTACCAATTTCTTTACATGTTTAGAAAAATTAAAAATTAAATGAATAAAAGATAAAATTTAAAGCTCTTTAAAGAACGAAATATTAGATGTCTTATTTTTGTTAGTATAGTAAGTATAGTATAGTAGCTATAGTAAGATTTGATTACCGAATATATAATAATTATATAATTTTCCTGCCTTCATTACATTATTTATTGTTTTAATGACATTAATTAATTGAATTAAATTAAATTAAATTAACTAGGAAAGTTTTTTGTTCTATGTCTTTTTCTAATTGTTAAACTACAACAACTGTGAAATTTTTTCTCTAACTATTGATCAAAAAATTATTTACTATGGCTTTAGGAGTTTTACATTTGTTGAATAAATTGAATATAGTTTTTATTATATAAAATTTTATTATATAATGTTGAGCGAAATGTAAAAATACGATTTCAAGATTGTTTTAAATCGCGGAAAGGAAAAAAGAAAAAAAAGAAAGAAAGAATATTATGGTGGACGTAATACGTACGACGATAAATCCTATTTTTCCTGCATCTAACTGTGGAATATAAATACATTACAAATAAAGTGAGTTCGAAAACTAATAAAACTTTAATATTTTTGTGAATCTATAATCTTGCAATTCAATATTAACAATCTTTAATATACATATAATATCATCATTCTACAAAGAAGTACATAAATCAATATGGCTTGGATCATGGCGAATATTTAAATCGTACAGATTTTCAAAAATCAAAGGATTGTTGAAATTTGTAATTTTTTATTATGTCAGAGTTTCAAATTGATTATACTTTCATTATAGAACAATTCATTGCATCTTCATTTTAAAGAATGCAAATATAAAAAAACATTTCATACGCCATCATGTTTGTTATAAAAAACAATACTAATTTTTTCTTTTTCATTGTTTTTTGTCATACCGTTATGAGAAAAATATTCAGTAGTAAATCCGTAATCATTCTGTATATATCTCATCTTATTCTGTCTATACAACTATTTATTATCCAAAAAAAATGAAATTGTTTAAAATAAAATTCCTTCTGTTTCAAGACATTTTATTTTAGTTACCAGATTTATCTAGGTGGAGGTATTTCCGAGATCTCAAGATTACATCCACTTTTTCAAATAGAATCATGTATTTTTGTATACATTAATTGAAAAAGAAGTAAAAAAATACTTGAGAAAGAGTTTAGAATACAATGAACATTTGAACATTTCTTATAGATATTGAAAAATGCAGTTAAATATTTCGAAAAATATTAAGTTCTTCATGTCCTAATACTTTTTTATTCAGAGTATCACGAGGAATCAACTACATTGATGCATTTCTGTAAAAATGGTAAAAAGTCATATTGCAAAAATGTAAGATTTATTAACCAATGCCAAATTTTTTTACAACATTTTTCTATCTTTAATACAGAATTACTATTAAAGAATGAAACCAAATTTACTAAATTGACATTATGTATAATAGCAACATTTTTCCAATAGTATTAACAAAAATTTAATATTTTAAAAATTAATTTTATTAAAATTTAATAGCAAAGCTAGTTTATTAAAATTGATTGATTCATCGACTTATTTATTAAAACTTTCATCAAGAAGCAATGAATAATTTAAATATAAATTTGAATACTTTCACTGCACACATAGCATGTTAGCTAAAGAAAGAATTTATATAATATCAATTATAAGACGAACAATAAAAAAGTTCTGTATAAATTGCTAAATAGTTGCTTTAAACATATTTATTAAAAATAGCATTATAATAAGATAATATATAAGATTCATGTTTAATTAATTAATAATATTTCGTGTTAATATTAAGATTCAACTATCGATATTTATATGCAATATTATGTGCTATACATAGATACCTTTGTCTTTATAGAAAAATACAGAAAAATACAGAATGTATAATATTAAGTGTCAGATTCTTACGAGATACGAGGTCAAAACAATAGATAATTATTTTAAATTTAATAATCGCTAGAAATGCCCTCGCCCACAATATCGAAAACTTTTATTCAATATTTTATTTTTATTTTATTTAAAATCTCCTATGTATGTATGTCACATCTATCTATAAACCTCATACATGTTCTCTAGAAAACAAGATCGCGAAATAACGGCATTATTTCACGGATGGTCGAATAAATAGTTTGATCCTTCAATGGACAGCATCTGCTCATTTCCAGAACGGAATAGATCTAAAACACAGCTCTATTCATCACAGATAATCTGCAATAGACTCGCTGCGATCTTCCATGGCCATGGGAATGGAATTTCGTCTTGGAAATCCATGATTTTAGATTCTGTTTACATGCAAAGAAAAAGATCGCGTACGTGATCCTTAGATCGAGGTGGTAGAATTTCGTCATGTTTGTATACTAATCGGGTTCGTTATTTTCATGCAAACGAAACAGGCCATGAAATCTGTTCATAATAAACGCAGACTAACAATGCTCTTTCTCCATTTCCTGTTTTTTTTTCCTTTTTTCTTTGTCCCCTTACTTGGGAACCACTTGTCTTGAAGTTTCTTGTATTTCATGAATTTTTGTGGCCGGATAAAACGGCTGGTGTTTAACCCCCTCCCCTCTCCCGATTTGTTCCGCTCGTTTAAGACACTCGTTTGTTTGAGGCTGAACTATTCGAACGGAGGAAAGGTTGGATTGTTCAGAGATTGAAGAGGTTTTAGGATTAGAATTCACTAGGTAGAGGTTTTTTTACGGAGAGTGGTACGTTATTTGTACAAAAATTCAGTCAACAATAATTGATAGCACACGATTGCTGCGTATGAAACGTCGTTTTTTCATAAATATAGATTTTATATAAAATATCATTTCTTTGAAACGTCATATAATTAAAATAATTTTATACATTTTTTTTTCTAATGATCAACTAATTTCCTTATTCTAAATTTAAGATAATCTCGAAAATAAAAAATTCTCCAAATGCTAGATTTTTTAGTTGCTGTATTAAAATATTTCTATATATTATATATATATTATTTTTAAATATATATATAAAATAGTTCTATATTAATATTTTTGTATTAAAAAATTATCTTGACATTTGAAAGAACGAATATAATATAAAGAGAATAAGCAAAAAAAAAGCAAGAAAGAGATGAGATAAAATATTTTGGTCCTTGAAAATATATTTTCAAAGTTATTTTCAAAAGTTTTGCAAAAAGGTCTTGGTTACTTGCAACAGAATTGGTTATCATTTATTCATTAATACTTTTTATTTCATTGTTAATTCCACATTTATTTATAATATGATTCTGCTATAAGTTTAATTCCAGATGTAGGAATAATAATGAATAAATGCTCCGTAAATGATTAAACAGTCATCATTATCTTATGCAAATGAAACAGTGAATTCAACAGTATTTTCTGTTTATTTTCATTAATTATTGCTTCGAACATATTTTTAATTATTATAAAACTTATTTATTATTATAAATTATGCGTTTTAAGACACTGTGTAATCAATTGTGAATTAACTCGTTTTTTTATACGCAAATTGCCGGTCAATATGTTAAGAATAGATCTTTTTATTTCCTTGAAAAATCTTTTCACTTTAATATCGGTTTTAATTTTTACATAAAGTTTTTCTAAATTATTACTTTACTTAAATATATCATGCACGTGTTTTATTCATACATTCAATGTTCTTATCATTTTTAAATATTTACGTAAAATTTTTTGAAAAATCTGAAATTTTCTTCGCATTTACACAATTTTAATTTGCTGAAAATTTCATCGTAATTTACAATTTATTTTTTAGATGTGAAATGTTTATTCATTAATTAAAAAAACTAAAAATATTAGATATAAGACAATTCATAGAAATGTTGGAAGTGTTCTATTTGAAATAAAATCGTATTATGTTTACGTAACAAACATAAAAAGAATTCCTTATATTTATTATATCACGCCACGTCTACAAATAGTACTAAAATTGACCAGAAAACTAGAAAAAAATCACATTAAATGAGAGGTAAAAATAGTAACTGAGATAATTCTCGGCGTATTTTTAGCGGAAAAATGAATAAAAAAGAAGCGAAGAGAAGAGGGTCACGTTTCCCTTTGAACGGAGCTCACAAATATTGCGACGGTAAGACGAAATGGTGAGGTAACCGGAAGGAGGCTGGCAAATGTGAAGGGCCCCCGTAACTCGGCAGCGTGTGTACACTTCACGCTCGAGATGATTTATATCCCCTTGGACGGAATCAAGGATCTCAAAATGTCTGGTTGCTGCTACGATTTCGTTCGTCCATGCGTAGAACTCGGTGGAATTCTCGTGCCAACAGACAGTTTCCAATATGATCTCTCCTTGCTGTGTTCGTGTATTCGTACATTCTCCTCTTGTGTACGATGCAGACCACAGTTCTGGATGTGTTTGCCCCGACGATTATTCACGTCATCTGGATTTAGTCGGCGGCAATTACTTGTCGAAATCAATGTTCGATTTGAAAATTTGCTGTTACACTTAACTGTAAGTGTAACAGCAAATTTTCCAACTATTGGTTTTTATAGTTTGATAATCTCGTTTCCCTTGTCAGAACGACATCGAATTCGATTAACGATGAATATTAAAACCCTGGGTAACTGTGAGATATCAGACGTAAAATATCTAGTAAGGTATTATTCTATAAATTCTAAGAAATTATACAAGCATAAATATTAAATTGGTACACATAAAAATGACGAATGTTCTTGAAATGTTCTTATTTAATTCAAGCAATTTTCACATGATACTTTCTCAGTGACAAAGAAGATTTATATCTAGACTATTATAGTCTAATTCTATCATTCATAAATTTCTAAAACAATTTCTTCATTTATAAAATAATCTATTATGTATTAAAAAATAGTAATTGTTCATACGAAATAAATAAATATCATAAATACTAAATTTATTTTTAATAAATTTCATAGCATTTTTCCAAATTGGAACTTATGTAAGAAAATCACGTAAATCAAATAAATATTTTAATTACTCATGATTAAATATTCTAATTATTCATTATTCATGATGTTTAATAATGGAATTTTGATGACAAATTCAAATTTTGAAAAAATGATACTTAATCTAATATTTATTACAAATATAGTATCAAAAAAATTGAAAATACTTTAATGACTATAGTTTCAAAATGGATAAAATATAAAAATAATTGTTTTTAAGACACATTGACATATAGAGATTTCATGTGATATAATTTATAAATTAGGTAAAAATAGTTAGCTATAGTTAACAAATTAATAATAATTTGCAGACATAACAAAAAAATTATGAAAGAAAATGAAACTTAAAAAAAAGAAAATAAAATAATAAATTATATTACTTTTATATATATTTATATATACATATAAGTATGTAATATAAAATAATAATAATATATAAATATAAATAATAATAATTAATCCTTTAAAAAGTCTGTCATATAAATATAAATTTGAATATAGTTTTTCATGTTTTGTTATTTGCTAAATGCTACTGATTTGTAATATTAACTAATTTAATTAGTTAGAATATATATGTATATGTCATACATTTTTTCATACCAAAATAATTGTAGTAAATTATTAACTATAAAAGTATTAGCAAAATAAAATAATAAATTTAAAATTAATATAAGAATAAATTATTAATTAAATTAATTAATTATCTATTATTAATTTATTATTATATGACAGATTTTTTAAAGGATTAATTATTATTATTTCTTTCGTACATCAGAAATTTTTCTCTGCTTATCTTTTCTTGATACAGTACATTCAATCATTCGATAATTGAACAACGATGAAAATTTATTCACAATTTCCGCGGTAGATTTTTACGATTAATTACAAACTTCTACGCAATAGAACCATCCATAGTTGAATTCAATCTCAAACGATAGGGCTGATATACTCGCTGCGTTGAGCGGATATTCGACTTCCCATTTCGTGCTTGTACATGCTTGTCTCGCTTACTAATATGACTTGATTTGTTCCTAGAGGGATTGACATTAATCCTATTACATTTTGAATTAAATGACGCGATATTCGAGGAAACAATATATGATTATTTAAGAAAAATGTAAGCAAAATTTAAATAAATATAAATCTATTAATTTCAAATTTAATCGAATTTGATGTGATTCAAATACAATATTTGAAATATAAAAAGTTAAATTATGTCATTTGAAATATAAAAATTAATTGTACTTAGTTTAATCAGTGTATAAATTTACTTAAGTGTTTGTTTTTTGTATTTACGTATTGTTTGCCACATTTTATTTATTGCTTGACGACAGACATTTTACTTTTCTTTAGAAGGATTGGATGATTTGTAAGCAAAATATTTTTGCTGTTCTAGATTGTCAAAAAATCTGCAAATGTTTTGAATTGTTTATCAACAATTCTATTACATTATGCAGTCATCATTTAATTTTTTTTATATGAAAAATTGAAAAACAGTATCATATACTAAAGTTTTAAAAATGTATATTACAAAATAATTTGTTAATTATTATTGACAATTAGGAGCGCCATTAGAAAGTATTAAACTGACAAGTTACAACAATTCCCAATACACATTCACGTCGCGCCGCGGTTTGTTTCAATTTGTAGCATGCTCATTTGGAATGCAGTCAGCATTTTAAATTTCAGATCTTTTTCGCTCTATTTCCTTCATAGCCGCTCTATTTCCTTCATAGCCGCTCTATTTCCTTCAATTCTAGCAAGTGATCGTACGTTGTTAATTACATCTTTTTATATTATGACACTATAAATTTAAGATTGATTATTCTATCATAAGATTAATTAAGTTATATTACGAAAATTTCAAATTGTAAAATTTAAAAAAAATATTGAATATTCTTAAAAAATGTTAATATTAATATAACAAACAAAACACAATAATAATATTAAAGCAGTACGAATATTCCAAACAAATAAAAGAATTGATATGAAACTTAATTTCACTCTAAAAAAGAAAAATTATCATTTCGTAAAAGTCAATAGCACATTTTGGGAACAGATTTATTAATTCACAAAAACACTTTTATAAGAATTAGAAATGGTAAAAATTAATTGTATAGCCAAAAAAATTTTCAAACTTATCAAATTCTGTGAAAAATTATCGTAAAATTAAAATAGAAAAACACATCAACGAATATTTGTTATTGTTTTCACAAATAGTAATTCTATAGAAAAGATATTTTATGTCTAATTGTAAATTTAATCTTACTTAATATAATATTTTGTAGTATATTATATTTTGCAGTATATTATAAAATGATAGAATTTCAATTATGTTCGGAGTATAAAAATGACATTGATTTTTTTTTTAATATTGTATTTACATTGTATTTAGTAATATGTATTATTGACAAGGTTTTGCAAAAAATATGTAACATTCAATTAACACCGAAGAACATTTTCGTGTTTTGAAAAATATTAGAAATATAAAAGAAATTAATAAATTTTATTATTGATTTCTCTAATATCTATTTACATATATCGAAAACCTTTGCTAATTCGTAGAGAGAAACTCCTTACATACAGAACAAATAGAATAAAGCAAAGCAGAATTTATAAATGTGCTTCGAATAGAAATTTCCAGAAAAATGTAAAATTAGCTAAGAGATCGTTTCATGAATACATGAAAGTCGATTGGAAAAACACGAGTAGAAATTGACGACTGTGGCAAAAAGCGCGAAAATTCATTCTCCAATATGCAATTTCCAATCCAACAGTTTACAGTCTACGGTCTTGCAATTTTTTTCGTCCCGGTCTTTCGGCTTCCCGACGCGTAAATAAATATTCCTGGACGCGTTGCGGCCGTAATTCAAACGTCAGCCGGTCAGGACTTGTCCACAATGAAACCCATTCGAACTGATGAACAATAAAAATTATTTTTCCCGCATATCGTACACTTTCTTCAATATAGAGTGGACCAGTAATTATAATCACTTCAAAAACATATTTCTATTGTTTTTGAAAATATGAGACTAACTCATGTTCTAATTAGTTAACATAAGTTGTTCTATACGAAAGCGACCAATAATAATTCTTTTGTGTAGATCGAAGGAGATTCGAAGATTTCAAAGTCACCTCTGACATTTTAAATCCCTAATTCTGTAAAATCTATTATATAAAAGACGAGAATATTAACGAGTATTCTTGCATTCATGTTATCTTTATCTTTCATGCATAAGTTTCTTTAAAATGAAAATTGAAATATCTACTAAACTATTAATTTTTCGACATATTTTTATAGAGAATATCAAGAATGACGATTAATGGATCAAAAAATATGTGATTCCATTGAAAAAAATAGAAGTGACGCTGGAATTTCCGATGTCACTCCACATACGAAAAAATCATTAATACATCATGACCTCCTTTGTACAATTTTTTCATATTTCGAAAAACAACAAACACATTTGAGATGGTCATAGTTATTGGCTACATCCTGTACATCATGTTTGCTATTATTGGGAAAAGGATTAGTTAAACATTAAATCATTCTTTGTAATCAAACCATATTATGTTCAAACATAAATTTTTGACTTTTTCTACTAAATTCTGACTCTCTTTATTATTTAAGAAAATTTAGTAGGCCAGTGAACAAAATTATTAATTATTAAATTAATTAAGATGCCATATATTTATGCATTTATACATTTTATTTTATATATTTAAAAGAAGAAAATGTAAATTTTATATATCGTATATCTTGCATACTCTCTTCAGAATGAATATACAAAATCTTGAACTCGTATAACAGACAAATTAAAGAAAGAAATACAAATATGAATTGGATAAAATTATAAGACGCTTGATCTATTTTCCATTATTACGATTTCTATCAGTTATTGAACTGCATCTTGTCTACACTGCAAGTAGACATGGAAGTAAAAATCTGTCGTTTATTTGTAATATTATTTCATTATTTTATGAAATTATTTCATTTAAGAGAAAGAAAGTAATGCATCAGGAAAAAGTGTTAAATAAGAGTGGAGTCGATCGACTTCCGTTCTATTGCAGACAGAAAAAGTTATATTAACAAAATTGTAAATTATTGTGCTGAAAAATCTAGAAGTTTTAAGAAATAATTCAAGAATTATCCAAAATAAATCAACTTAGTTACAATAATTATAATTTTTCTTTGTAATTACCTCTAATTATTTTTTTAAATTGTAATTACGTTTCTTGCAGCTAAATTTGTCATAAATGACAAAAGTCATTTTTCGTCATACAATTACAATTAAAAGTTATATAATTAAATAACTAAACTTTATTAGAACATCACAAAAGTATTTAATATACAATATCAAATACAATTATTTACTTTATTACTTATTAAACAAAATTGGTCTCTGAACGCCAATTTCTTAAATGTTAAATGATTTCTGTTAGAAATAAATCCAAGGACTAATACTGTTCTGAAATTTTTTAATTTTTATTAACTTTTAATTTTACAATTATACACACATAGGTGTTTCTGATTAAATTCAGTTAATAAATTGATATATTGCAAAGATCGAAGATTATCTGGAAGCAATTTTTTATTTCTATCTTTAATTATATTATGTTATAGTTAGTATACAATTGTATTTGTACTATTGAGAAAACTCACTACCATTTTTGTTCAACATTCATCTTTTTCCCAAGGACATATTGAATGAAGGTATGCAAATAATTGCGTACATTTCTATCTTAATTGCTTACGCGATTCAAATAACGAAAAACATAAGATATGGAAAAACATTTCTAAAAAAGTACAAAAAAAGATAGTGTTTTTCTTGGTTTGCTGAGCAAATCTTTCCCATTGGTTTTGATATATTAACGGGTTACTACAATGTGTCTATTCAATTTCGAAAACGTTCCTGATTAAGACGAAAATTCTTCATAAACGTCATTTAACACACTTTCGAGTAATCAACATTTAGAATTATTGCAAACTTTCCAATCAAATATAGTGACAGAAACAATTGTGTATCCATTGACAAGAGGAAAAAAAATGTTACTTAAAATCATAATTTAATGGAAATATCTAATAAAAATAAAATAATTTAGAACTTATATAGGTTGTGCAAGATTAAAAGTTGAAATATTACCGAAAATTGTTTCAGGCAAGAAATATTATACTTCATATGTTAATATCATTATCATTATGATATTCAATATCATATTTCGATATAACTTCGAAGAGAGAATTGTTTAATATATTGTGAAAAGCATAACTGTACATATCAATGACAATGAAAAGTTGTCGATAATTTAAACTGATATAATTCCGTAGAAAAAGATCATATAAAGACCAACTTGATCTTATTTTAAGCGCAGAGTCTCCATTTTGACAGTCATGAATTCTTTTTTTCCGATGACTTTACATCATAAGAATATTTTTTTCTCGAAAATTCAAGAAAAATTCAAATGTATATAAAAACATTAAACACTTTTTTCGTAACTAGATCTACTATCATTTTGAAGATTGAAATCTCCCCGACCTATCTCCCTGATCAATTTAAATTATTGATAATTTTTTATTGTTATTGGTACATTGTTATGCTCTTCATATTAAGTAGTATTTCTGTAAAAAAACGCATAGAAATCATATGAAGGTTACGTAATTTCCTCAAATAGAATCATTTAATATTTAATGCGATATTTAATTTATATCACATTAATATTTAATATCAAATAATATTTAAATCGATTCCTATAAAAAATGTTAATCTATTCATATCGAAAAACTACTAGATTGAATTTTACAAAATTAAAATTAAAATATCTACTAAACTATTGGTTTTATTACATAAATAAGTTAATACCTTTCATTAAGAATGCTGAAATAAGTTCTGTATAGTTATATTTAAAAAAAGTAAAGCTGGTCTTCATGTGCGCTTACATTCAAAATAATTAGTTACACTAAATGGAAAAATATTACTATTACTGGAATAAGATTCCTTTGAAATATTTTTTACAATTAACAGTTTCAAAAATATTATAACTTTCAGTCTTAGGTGAATCGCCTAATATATATATTGTGACAATACACATTAATATATTAGGTTGTCCCATAAATTTCTTCCGCGCTACGCTATGAGTGATTCTAAGTGGCTGTGTTATATAAACATGCAGGCTTATCTCTTAGCCGTTTATGGCATCGGTTTCAGTCGTCCCAGAGCTCTTTCAAAGTACGTTTCGTTGGTGACAAAGTCTCTTTTAAAATTTTTTCTGCACCGTTCAATATGGAGAGCCAAAAGATACATTTGCGGCATATTATGCTTCATTGCTTTAAAAAAGGCAATAATGCAAAGGACAGTGCAGACAAGATTTTCACCGTTTACGGGAGTGGTACTACCACTATTAGGACCCTCCGCAATTGGTTTAAGAAATTTAGAGCTGGCAATTTCGAGTTGAAAGATGAAGACCGCAGCGGCCGCCCAGCAACGACTGATACGGACATTATCAAGACTGTGCTCACTGAAAATCCACGATATAGTGTGTGTGAGATAGTGGATGCCACTAATATTCCCAAGACAACGGTACATAAGCATTTGCTTATCCATATGTATCACATAAGGATATGCGAATCGATATGAAGTTTGGGTTCCACACCTATTGACGGAGACCGGCCTTATGAACCGCGTCTCTACGTGCGATTTGCTTCTCCAGCGACATGAAAGGGATCCTTTCTTAAAGAGGCTTGTCACTGGAGACGAGACTTGGATTTTATACCAAAATGTGTATCGAAAACGCACTTGGTCCAAGGAAAATAGACCTTCAACTGTTTCGAAGTCTGGACTTCATCCGAAGAAGGTTCTTCTGTGCATTTGGTGGGACTAGAAAAGTGTAGTGTACTACGAGCTCCTTCCTCAAGATACGATCAATGCTGACAAATATTGCAATCAACTGGATCAATTGAAAGCAGCCATAGCAGAAAAACGGCCAGAATTGGCGAACCGACGAGGCGTCGTTTTCCATCACGACAACGCAAGACCGCATGTTGCGTTAACCGTAAGGCAAAAATTATTACAGTTTGATTGGGACGTTCTACCTCATCCTCCATACTCCCCAGACCTTGCTCCATCCGATTACTACTTGTTCCTCTCCTTAAAAAAAATTCTCTCCGTGGTAAATCTTTCAAATCCATAAGCGAAATAAAAACGCACCTAGATGAATATTTTACAAGTAAACTTAAACAATTTTGGAAAGAGGGCATAATGAGGCTTCCTGAGAGATGGAAGAAGGTTATAGAACAGAACGGTTCATATATAACATAATAAATCTATCTTAAAAATATCGCATCAAAAAATATCGCATCAAAAAAAGGGAAGAAACTTATGGGACACCCTAATATTAACAATTCCAACATTGATTATATAAATTGACATATTACTATGTATTTTTATGGCTAAATCACAATGTTTAATACAAAATCTTATATTCAAATATTTACAATGATTAGAATTATCCACGAATTATTTATTTGCGACAATTCTGCAATATTGCAATATTGTTCTTCTGGAACATTTCGTTCGCAACAGTTCATCTGCAATAATTCATCAGTTCATGCTCGATTTTATTCACATTTAAAGCTCGAGTAAATGTTTAAAAGAGATCTGTTATTTGCATTAATTACATATTTGAAATAGTAAAAAAAAAATAGAAAAAAAGATGAGCTGAATTTTATTTAGAAAATTCACATATCACACAAACTTGAATGATCACAATATAATTCAATTAATTTAGCAATTTTCAAATTCATCTATTCCAAGATAGATGTTCGTTAATCGTAGATTAAATGAAAACTGAAACATAAAGGTAAAATTTATTTATTACTATTATTTGTTAGTGTTACACACAATTATATTCCGTGAATCTTATTATTTAATAATAGTTATTATCATTTAATAATAGTTATTATTATATAATTATATTTAACAATAATTACGTAAGATTAGAGAACTTGGACAAAATTAAGTAGCGTGTACATTCGAAAGCAAACCTAGACACAATTTAATTTTCTTGCGAGAAAACTAGCTATTTAAAGAATTGATGAAAATGAAAAATTTTAGAATGAGAGATTTAATCGGACTCGAGATTTGTAAATGGGTAGTGAGCAAAGCTAGAAATCATTATTTGTAGAAAGATAGGATAAAGACAGGATAGAAAAGAAACTGAATATCATTAATTAATTCTTAAAACTACGTTGGTATAACAACACGTTACTTATGTATTTAATATATTTTAAATTATTCGCTTTAATATATTTTAAGTTAACGCCTTCCCAATCTTTTACCAATAAAATGTTCAAGAATTGACTGAAGTCAATCTTCCCGTAAAAACATATTTTCTTTCCAATGCCGAAGAAAAATAGATGCATCCAAAATAAAGTAAGGATTATAGTGGAGTGGCGAGGAGAGAGGTGAGTAGAGAGGTGAGTAGAGAGGAGAGCTGTGAGGCTAGCAGAGCAGGCTATCATACGCCGCTTTCCTTGCCGCTCCACTATAAACACTTCCATTATATTACATTGGTTCGATTTTGTCACGACGCTCACCTTGCCGCTATCCTCGTTTAAAAGAATCTCACGTTTTTTTTCTTCGTTAAATAAGCAAATAAACATTATACACTTTGACAACAGTATTAATGAGATTCAATGCAAAACTTGTTGGTTTATCGCATTCCACTCAAACAGATGACAGTCAGATGGCTAGGTCTTGATACGCAAAGACGTACAAACTCATTTAAAGAATAGCACTTTTTCTTGGAAATACTTCCTTTGGAATTAAATACTTCAATGGAATGCATTTTTCTAACAACGTTGACTCAAATAGCGAATTACGAAATGCAACGAGGCCCGATTTGCGACAAATTCATCGCATTTTGTAAGAATACAAATTTATATGGTGCAATTCAGATGGGTAAAAATATTAATTTGTAATTTATATGGAACAAGTATATACACGGGATATAAATTTTAGCGACAACCAGGCGGCAAGTTTGCGTCTACCAGAACGGACGCAAAAAGCGTTTAATATGGAGAAATTTTTTTTATTAGTTCGTGGATTTATTGTTAGTGTTGTTGGATTCCGCGTAAATAGAATAACACTTTTTATTTCGTAAAGGTTTATTGCAAGTTGTGATCGTGTCGTGTACAAAATCTCTAGTCGAGTTGAATAAATGACTGAATCTATGTCTGCTTCTTTCCAGCAAGCCTTTATATAATTTTAGTTATGATCATCGTCAAGTGGAAGAGAAAAGAGCACAGGACAATGTTTTATAATGATACAAATTTTAATTATAATTATATTTTTTTATTAAAATGGATTATTTTTTTTAAATTGGTAGTATGCAATACAATAACACTTTCAAACTAAGTTATAAATTAAAAATGAATATATTTAAGTTATCATTTTCTTATTTCTAACGGCTACTAGATTTTTCTCTTATGACTACTTATTCTACCTAATTCTATAGTCGCCTTCACTGTGTTTGAACTATTTCCTCTTCAAAGAAAGAGGATTCTTCCACCTGAATTTATGTAATTAAATTATACTTTATAGTAGTGTTTATAAGTCAACAAGTTTTAATAAAATCATGTTCCTAATATGGCGAGCCTAATATTAAAAATAGATTATCTCTCCATAATAGGCATAAAACATTTCGTGTAATTGTTCTTATAATTAAACTTCACTCACTTTAGACTAATTTTATTTTAGAATTTATTTTATATTTAGAACAATTTAGACTAATCATGACAAAAGTTTATGAATTTTTGAATAATTTTAAAAATATAATTCATGAACTATATAATTACTTACCTTTCAAAAGATATGACAGAATACAATAAAGCGTAAAAATTTTTGTTAAAAACAGTTATTTTAACTGATCGATCTGATCAAAATAAATTTCGATACTACACTAATCACAACGTTCGTGGGTGGAATGCACTTATTATCTTTTTAAGATTTTATCTCTCTATATTAAAAACCCTACCTATATTAGGCGCCTTTTGTCTATTGCTTGGCCGCAAACAAAGAGTTGTCGCACCACATGAAACAATATATTTTATATGGATCAAAGTTTTCTGGATACGAAAACGAACACAGGTATATTATTCCTCCTGGTATATTATTCAGTATTATTATTCACAATCAGTTTGTCACATAATAAATAAATAATCAATTAATTACTTGTATAATTTCAAAACAGAACGCTTTACGAAGTTTCAAAATGCGTTTGTATTTTATTAACTACTTGCGTTGGCAAATGATTGCAAACCATAACGAGTAACCAAATCGTATACAATAATCCGTCGCTTTTTTTTTGAATTCGTCGGTATGCTCACTGAATAGAAATTATTGAGAAGTAATAAATTTATTATTTGTTTTGCCTGGCTTATACTTAAATGTATTTAAAACTGAGAAAATATTGTAATTTTGAGACAAAAAGTTCTCGACGTGCGTGGCACGTCATTCCAGCGCAAGAGGTTACAATCTGATTACAATTTTGAATCTTTATGAAATTTCTTCTGTAAAATGAAAATTATTTTTATCTCAGATATTTAAATTTATGAAAAACAACACTAATTTTAACTCGTATAGAACAAAACAATTTGATGAATATGAACAATTTCGTTTATATGAATAATTTTAGACAAATATCCGATTAAATAAATTCTTGTTACTTAAATACATTTATATGAACACAAACTCTTATTATACATATATAAAAATCGCTACTAGGAAAAATGAGTAAGTTTTTATTTTATGAACTTCAATTATATTAACTAGCGCAATGTATTTAAGGTCCATTATATTATCAATAAACAAAATAAATTTTATTTTAAACATTTTTTTTATAACGAAAATTATATGTATACATATTCGGGGTTTCTATGTGAGAATGTCACATGGTCTGATCGTATGTACGTTATAGAAAGTTTATGGTCTTCAAAAGACCTGAGCCTCAGCCTGAGTTTCAAGGCGCCAACAAACTCTTGACTGTCTAGTCGATCTTTGTTCAAAAAAACCCTAGTCCTATGCATAAATCAAGGCATTCACTTTTCCGAGTGTAAGCAAAATGTTTAAACAAAATCGCACCCAAGTCGACGGTTAACATCGTGCTATATGCCCCACCTTGGAGTCAAGAAATTTCTCGAAGCTGATGAAAAGAGAAACAAAAGAGCTTTCCCTATTTTCCATCGACTTTTAAGTTGAAATTCGTTCGTCTGCCAAATAGCTTAGTTCATCTCTCGCGATCCACTTTATTACCGAAGGAAAAAACTCATCTCAGGCGCGCGAGACTCATACAATCCACTAACAATCAATTTTCATAAATTTCGTTCCTTTTAAACTGAGCGCAAACACATAGTTTAGATTTAAGAATTGCGTAGGACGTTTTAAATGGGATAACCTATAAACTAACAACGTCTGGCCATATACTGCTACTATTTAAAGCTACACAAATTATTATTAAACTTGTATAATTAACATTAATAACAATAATAATAACAATAATAACAATAATAATAATAACAAAACAACAACAACAACAATAATAATAATAATGATAATAATAATAATAATAATAAAATTAAAGATACTTGCGCTTTTACACACAATCTATCGATATACAAATATTTGTAATGTACATAATGTAATTAAATTCAATATATACGTGTTTATCCAAATTCTAATTAGAACTCAGAATATATCCTTTATCTCCTTTGGGTTATCTATGTAATAAATATTGCTAGTTGATATCAGACATATCGTGTTATGCTTATAGCACGACCAGCCAACAAAGTTGAAGTTATATGATCAAAATTTACATTATCACATACTTGGTTACAGACCATAGTTCATTTGAAATTCTACAAATCTCAATTATAGATCCGACCATGATAAATCATTTTGTAGATATCGTAGAACTGTGCAACGGGAACACATGAAATAAAATTTTAAAGTTCTGAGGTTTCATAAATTTAAAGAATAGATTCAACATCCATTGATTTATTCATAATTCATAAAACATTTAAGACCAAGAAGATCATGCATACGTGATCTCTGATTTTAATATTAATTTAATCAAACAAAATAAAAAAAGATAGAAAAAAATAGGGAAGAAAAAAATCAAGAAAATAAAATAAAAGAAAAATGGAAAATTGTGGAGGAAATTGTAAGAAAAAATTAACGAAAGGATCGCGCCAAAAAAGATGTAGAGTAGATGAAGGGGCTATCGGAAAGAAGAAAGTCTAATGCAGCAAACGTGAGAAGAATATTCAACAGCAGGCAGAAAGCAACGAAGAAAGAAATAACAACAATAGAAAGATTTTTTACCGAGTAGGAGAAAAAGAGGAAAAACGTGAACAAAATAAAGAAATTAAAGAATTAAAAAAATTAATTGACATGATTTAATGAATGAAAAGTGTATAAATCATAGCAAAAACGAAAAGAACATTCAATAATAAGCAAAAAGAAACAAAAAAGAGAAAACAATACAAAAATTTTTGACAAACAGAATAGAAAAGAAAAAGAAAACATGAACAAAATTAGAGAATTCAGAAAATAAATTGACATGATCCAATGGACGAAAATATTGAATAAACAAATGCAAAAATTAAGGGGAGAAATGGTAAGGGAGAAATACAGAAAAGAAAATGCAAAGAAAAAGCAAGATATTACATGAGGAGTAAAAGGAATTATTGAAAAAAGTAATTTTAGAATTAAAACTGTGAAACAAGAAGAAAAAAGAATAGCCAAAAAGACAATATAATAATAAAAGATACTAATTGAAAACCCAAAATATTAAAAAAGAAAGTAAAAGGATTCTAAAATTGGAGACGAAAATACGAAGTATCTATACATATAGAATGCAATAAATATATACATATGGAAGCAAAAAAACAAACTTGATAACGAGAATATAAAAAGTTCAAAAATATTTAAGAAATACAACAAAGGAACAGAAAAAGAAAGGAAATAGGGTAAAAGTGAGATATACGAAAATAAATTATAACATGAAAAAATCAAAATTAAATACAAAAGAAAGAATAAAAGAAGAAAAAAAAACAACTGAGATGAAGAAAAGAGAGAAGATTGTTAAAAATATATTTATCGTTCCAAGTCAATAAATGCAAGGATTGAGAACTAGCTCAATAACTTTGATGTGATTAAGTGATAAAAACTTGGATAGATGAAAAAATTTAAATAAAAATAAAAATATGTAAGAAAATATATTTCAATGAGAAGGAAGAGCAAAAAGGGATAGTAAAAAATAAAAAAAATGACATCAATTAAAAGAAAAATGATGTAAAAAATAAACAAATTATGGGAAATAAAATTGTATACAACAAAAAGAAACGGAGAATAATCACATGGATAATAATAGATTTCAATATGAAAGATAAGGAAACGAAAAGAAAAGAAAAGAAGAAATATGATACAAGAAAGAGGAATGAAAGTTTTGAAGAGAATGAACATTTATCGAAGAAGTGTTTAAATTTCTTACTATTGTTATTTCATTATTTTTTATTATTGTGTTCTTAAAAATATTATTGTAATTCAATAGTCATAGAATAATCCAGTTGTTCTATTTAGTAAGAAATAGCAAGTCAATATATGACAACTCTACTTATTTTTACCACCATCAATCTTTCTTTTCTGCTCATATCCTTTATCCTTACTCTTTTTTAATCCTCGCTTTCCTACCTGTATTAGCGCAGTTTTTCTCACTAATTTTTCTGTTTGCTGTATCAGCAAGCTATTCTTCAATTATGAAGTTTTCTCATATTCTAACAGGGAACTTCAGTATAGCTACCTACATAATAATGACTTCCTTATTAATCTCATTTTATTTAATCCTTTTTTCGTTTTCTTTATAAAATGCTAGCTTTTATTAATACTGTTTATTTTATCTTCTTCCTCTTTGCAATTGAATTTACTTTCCTTATGTTGACTTCTTATTAATTCTAACTTTCATTCTTATGTTATCTTTCCTTGAAATATTCGTTTTCCAGATTCATTTAATTCTTATTTCTCTATAAAGCCTTTTGATAATATTGTCTTTGATGATCTATTGCTTTAATGCAATTTTTCTCTTCCTCTCGGTTACTACTTAATTCTCTGATTATTTCTTCACTATTTCAATTACTATATTCATTCTGATTCTATTCCATTCTCCTATGTCTGTATTTCTTAATCTTCCTTTCAAGATTTTTCTATCACCTCTATCTTTTCTCTTTGTCCTTTTTTGTTTGCTTCCTAAATAGTCTTTCTCAATATTCAATATCCATTTCATCCACTTTTTATTTTAAGTTGCGAACTGATTTATTAAATGCTGCTTTTTTTTCCTCTTTTTGTTGAAAGATATAATTCTCAAGATGTATGTCTTCTTTTATTTATTTTGTGATGTTTGCTTATTTTTTTTATTTCTTTATCTCTTTGTTTCTTTTTTACTTACTCGAGCAGTAAATGTGAAGGAAATCAAAATTTCCTCGTCATCTTCTTAAGTGTCTTCCGTTTTGCTTTTACTCTGCCTCTCGTCTATCTTTCTACTTTCTTCTTTCTATTTCTACGATGTGCATTCCATTTTCTTTCCATTATCTTTTTTTTATTTCGCTATTTAATCTAGTTGTGTATATTACTTCGCTCGCTACTTTGACGTAAGCAAGTCGTACAATATCAACTTTTGCTATCTGTTTTTATCTCTTATTATGACTAGCATTCCACGATTAATAATTTCTTTAAAAAAAAAATAAAAGTAAAAAATTTTACTGTTTGCTTCCTTAGTAAATGCCGCCACCACGTGGCTTGTTTGCGATGGTCTTATTAATAATTTTGAATGGTACCTTCCAATCTCAATTGGTTGGTGTTGTTCTCCAATGGGAATAGTGATTTGACAACCGAATGCTGACTAAATGAAATTTTCGGACAAAACCGGTGTGTAATTGCTCCATAATTCTGGATAAACGATAAGATTTTGGGAAATGGCCCATTTATGACGAGTGAAGGTTCTGTAGTTTGATTTATTTACAGATAAATGCAACTGCGCTGTGGCGATTGCGTTGTTTTGATTGGGCATATCTCAATCCTGTGATGAAGTTTTATAAGTGTACATACATAAAATCAACTACGACATTTTGTATCTATTTGCTTCTCTATTCCAAGAGAAACAGAGACATTGCTCTAGTTGTTCTCAGTCAATATAGCAATATATTGTTCTCAGATATCTTATTAGTGATGGAAACTGCCCGAACTGAAAGCGACAATCCCACCTTACTAGTTTATGATAATCCTATCGATAATTTTGAATCTCCGAGATTCTTTCCGATTCCGGTTAACTAGTATTGAACTCATGGAGGTAGTAGTTTAATAGTCAAATACTAGTTAGATGAATGTCGAGATGTGTGTGAGCAACATTGCTCCGGCATTTGGACAGTAGAACTTTAGAATGGACTCGTTCCACTTGAATGATCCTACAGCTTGATCTATCTAGAAATACGGCATGAAGCTATGATGGTCGCGCTAGCGTTGATTGGATCTTAGTCCTGCGTTCATGCGAGAACTGTATGTAAGAATATAAAATTAACTATAACTTAACATATCTGTTAGAGTAAAAGACATCTTTTTTTTAAATTTCTAATAACCGTGTGAGTTTCGGCTATTCTTTTCATAATTACTACTAATCTTTTTATAATATCGCGTGTCCTTCATATATAGGAGCCTGATATACCATCTTTTGTGTTGCACATCGTGCAGGGCATTTGATGCTTCTCGTAGATAACTCTATATTTAAAATCGCATCTATTCCCTTCATAGTCGAATTCTCAGTAACGATCATACTAGTCTTACGAGTCCCTTCAGTTGTCGAAATTATAACATCTCCGGCAGAACCGCAATCTACAATGAAGTACGTACCAAGATTAATCTTTAACGAATGGTGCATCATAGTGTTCCAAGATGTATCTTCTTACAATGACTAAAGTCTTAGGATTACGAATTTTTCATAGAAATTGTCATTATAGTCTAGTTAACCTTTTGCGCTGGAATGACGTGCCACGCCTGTCGAAAATTTTTTGTCCCAAATTGCAACATTTTTTCAGTTTTGTGTATATTTAAATATAATCCAAACAAAACAAATGATAAGTTTATTATTTCTTAATAATTTCTATCCAATGATATACGGACGAGTTCAAAAGAAAAAAAAAGCGACGAATTATTGTGTATGGTTCAGTCACTCGTTATGGTCCGCGAACCAATTGCCAGCGTATGGTAAGATCTCTGTTCCTGCAAGATATGGTCACACGATTTATGTTAAGCGTTTCTCCATGAGAGGAAGCTTTCGCTTAATCACGGAGAATATAAAAAAACTTTGTCTTTATACATCTACCACAAGAAAGCCAAGGCTTAAGCAGGGTGACATCCACTGTCCGAGCATTTCCCTATCCCATTTGATCATGAAACTCGTATAAATGCAATCAAGGCCATGTAATCACTTAACTATCAAATCACTATCCACGAATCTCCGCAAGAGACACCAAATATATTTAGATTACGTATTCACAGCTAAATTCTTCGACTTATAGCATATTCACAGACCTGAAACGCTGTGCAATGCACAGTGATTTTCACAATTCACATAGTTAAAATTAAGAACACAGTCATATCAGTTTTTTTCAACAAAAATAATATAATATAATAATATGCATATAATAATAATAAATTATGTAGTGTTTAATAATATAATATGTAAAATTCAAATTGTCATATAAATTGGATTTATATATAGATTTATATGATTTTTAATACCGTAATAAACTTAATTTCTCACACATAAGTGTTCCTGAATTAAATTTCGCTTATTATCATTAACTTTTCCTAATTATCATTTGTAATTTATCCTATTACTATTCAATATCATTCATTTGTTACTGATATTTTTTATTTGTTATAACTAATACATAATAATAGATAATTCATTTTATTCGACTAATATACGATATACGATTTATTATGTTGTTTTGTTTACTTTTCTTCTTTTTTTTCCTTTCACCTTTCTTTATCTCTTAAAATTAAACCAACTTTTGATAAAACTTTTAATTTACATTTTTGTGGCCTTTACAACTTCGTGACCTTTGTATATAAAAAAAGTCAATTTTGAATAATATGCCAACGTAAATACACTATACTACAATAAAGTTTAGTGTATTTTAAAATTATTTTTTCAAAAATGATTTTATCACAAACTCCAAAAATGTAATTCAAATCTAAATTTTTGTTACAAATCAAATATAATTTGTAGGGAACGCGTTCCTTTGATCTTAGTCTTACTGCTAGGACCAATAAACGTATAAACGTAATGTGAGGGACGCATCCTCAAGCAGTAACGTTAGAGGCATAAAATAATTGCGAGAATTATTTTATGGGATTGACTTTGGACGTAAATAACTTACCTTCCCAATCACGCGATCGGAAAGGACACAAAGAAAGTTGGCCTTATATAAGGGCCGACTCGAATGCACCAACAAATAGTACACAATACCTAGCAAGTCACGATGTAACGAAGACATGACCACCTTCACCGTGAATTTTTAAATAATGTTAAAAATTCTTTTATATGTGATTTAAAAACTATTATACAGAACTTAAAATTATTATATATAATTATTATTATATAATATGTTGACTTTGACAATTGTTATTCTTTATTTTGACTAATTACTGTTGTTATTATGTAAAATTATATATCACATAAATTCTTCATTCTTGAGTCCTTCGACATTTATAAATAAAGCATTTATTGCAAAGTAGTTCTTGATCTTGAAATTCAAAAACAAATTCCTTTCTATTTCAAAATTATTAGTTTGCACAAAAGCATTTATAATATTTAAATTTAAAGTGTAATATAATATCAAATACTAGGTTTTAATTTAGTAAGCTAATAACATCTATATGTTCGGTTTATTTATTTATATCTACACTATTACTTTCTTAATTGTTGAAAATACAAAAAAATACAAAAAAATTGTTAAAAAAGTTGGTTTTAAGAGAAACATAAAACTTTCAGTTTTTTAAATATGTAGCATGATATATTGGTTCGGTGTCGTTCTCTACAAAAAAGTATTAACTTATGTATATTTCGATAAAAAAGCAAAATAACAGCAATTATATGTTCTCCTAAAAATGTGTAAAAAGCTTTTCTTTAAAATATTTTTTTATATTTTCAACAGTTGAGACGTATTGCGACGTACACGCATGCAGCATACTGTATATTCATGTCTTTTTCCATTGTATTTCAAAAAATATACCACTTTTCTTAAAATCTACATTATTTTGATTAGAATTTAATTTATACTCTTTTACTCGCCTATTAGAAATTTATCGTGAAAATAGAAAACGTCAAAAAAGTTATGGCATGGATTGTAACTCTATGTTTCACTAATCTTTGAACTCATTTTATTTATAATATATCTATTTATATTTTGCTATTGGACAGAAAGTTAATAGTGTGTTATTGAGCAACAAGAAAGTATTCTATAATATATAAAATATATTATGTGAAAAAATGTTTCAAGCAAAAGTTGAATAGCGTTAAAAGAAGACATGTGGGTTAATATGAAAATCAACTACTTTTTTCAAAGAGAATTATATATATTTTATTCTTTCATTTCATCCCATCAATTTTATGCAATGTAGTACATAAATTTTATATACATTATTACACAATTTTTATTAATTACATTATTATATGTATTCTCTGTTATCAATTTTTATTAATTATATTATTATCAATTTTTTAATTATATTATTATATGTATTCTCTGTTACGTATTCTCTGTTTTTGAACAATTATAAAATAAATCATAAAGTAATTTGCGCAAGATATAAAGCTAAACTTTCGCGGATAGAGAATTTTATAATCGAAATTTCACAGTCAAGACAATCCGTTGAACATATTTGAAAGTCAATCCTGACCTGAATAATCTATCAGTAGTAAATGTAACACATTTCAGCATCGAACAAATTGTCCGATTAGTTACAGGTCATCTCATATTTCGCAGGCTAACTTGCTCGATATTTGATGTCATAATTTAGTCAAATTGATTAGTAGCCAAACTGATTTTTCAGCTATTCTCCATATTTGCTTCAAGATGTGCACGATTACATGAGATGAAACTTATTAAAACTCCAACTCTAATAATTCTAATAATTAAAATTCCAGAAGTTTTTCTTTGAATTTCTTTTTTCTGTATTTCTATAAGAGAAAAGGCTCTAATGCATAATTAAAAAAAGTTTACTTACTTTACCATTAATCGTCTGTAGATGTAATTATGCATCTGGATATGGACAATGCATGACATATCAAAACCATTATGCAAAAGCTTAATGGAATTCATGATAATAATACAATTGTTAACCTTCTTAGTACCCTACAATTTTTCTATATATTCTTTAGAAGTACAGAGCATTGTCGTAGAAAAAGAATGTGCAAAAAAACAAACATACTGTTTTTTTAATAGAAACATTTCGTAAAAACAAGGCGTCAATAAGAAAAAGTCGAAGTATTCAAATATTCAAAATAAGACAGAAATCGGCTCTTGGACACTAAACGAGCTAATAATCAATAATGGAATAAAATTTAATCTTGTTAATCGTTGAATTGTCCTTTAAAAGAAACATGTCATGTGCTTCATTCTGAAAACTTAAATTAATAGAAATAATAGAAGAATGAACAGAGAAATCCGTCAGTAGAAAATTATTTCATATATCACTTCGTATCTCACGAAGCCACCAACTGTCCATTGCTCTAAAAGAACAATAGCTAAACCGTGGCTCGTTCTTTATCGTCCGTTGAACTTGAAAATGTTCGTTCTAGCGGCGCTAAATAATATTTCCGGATAGTACGATTTCAGATTTCACCGTATGCACATTGTACGTGCGAATTAGTAGATACCTCCGTATGCTCGACGATTCACGATATCACGAAGCAACACGTGATAAACAACGCATAATTGTTACAGAGTTGAAAGTTCACGTATGCATTATTAACTGCACTATATACGATGAACAAAATCAGTCGATGCCAAATGTTATAGTCTTGTAGAATCATGTCGAATAGACAAATGAATCTGCGTGTGACATAGTTTTTTAGTTTAGTTTTTCAATTTTTTTCGGAGATAATAATAATTAGACGAACTTTCTTTCTTTATTTTAAATGTTATACAATAGAACAAGTCAGATATTGAATTTGACTTACTGACAAAGATGAGTTTTTAACATTATAATGAGTCTATTCGTAACAATACTAACTGATATTAACTTCATAACTGCAACTATAATTAAGTAAAAACACATAAATTTATTGTATATTGATAATAACAAACCAATATTCCAATAAAACATTTTATTAGAAGTATGACTTCAAAAATGCTTTCTTTATATTTTATATTTCATGGAAAATTCATTTCTTTAAAGAACTTTCAATTACATTACATTATATACATTAATTATCATTCTCGGTGATTGAGTGTAAAATATTTCCATGTAATATGTATATTTATTATTAACAAATTTTTCTTTTCTAATGCTATAAATGTTCAATTTTAGACTTACGATCAAGGCTGGCTGTCCAATGAATCTCGAAAATTTTCCAATGGATATACAGAGATGTCCGCTACAATTTGGCAGCTGTACGTGTTCATTTTAAAGAGAAAAACATTTCTCTATTTTCCATTATTCATTACATTTTACAATTATATCATTCATTACATTTTACAATTTAAGAAACGAAAATTTAAAATTTGGAAGAATCATAAATCTTAATTTCTTTCGTTTCTTCTGTTTTAATTAATCATTACTTGTTTTAAATTAAAATGAAATTTTCACATTTTCATTGTTATTTTGTACGTTGCAATAATTCTTATTAAAATTACTTTCATCAGTATTATTAGAAAAAAAACAAATTATTGAGAAAGTTTGAAAACTCCGAGAACATTTCTCAAAATAAAAAAAGAACATTGAAAGGATAAAGTATTCCCATAACTCAAAAACATTCGCGGTAATTGTCGGTTTTTTGTGCAGAAGAAATGATAGAGATTTCAGATCAGTGAATACATATACACGTAAGTACTAATCCCTCGGGTGACTTTTCGACAAAAAAGAAAGACGACGCTTCAGCGACGAACGAATTCGACTTTTATAGCTTCTTCACTAGACAATCTAGGTGAGAAATATTTTCTTGATTGCAGTCGGTTACACGAAACGAGACGTGATCTACAAGTGGAATAGCGCTCGACAAGTAGCAATTGCTGAGGACATGAAATTATCCCAATTTGATTTAGTTGCCAATCCTACTGCAAATTATTCTGCATCGGCGACGCTTTCACACGGTGAGTCAACTTCCTTAAGCGGCATTTTATTCGAAACTTTACATAAAAACAGTTGTTAAAATCGTTGGAAATAGGAGCTATTTCACATTTCTATTCTTTATTGTTTTATTTTTACTTTTCATTTTTTTACATTGTAGTCACTTATTAGAGATTTAAAGAAATGCACAGAAATTTGTAGAGATTTAAACAAATTTTAAAAGTTTCTCAGATTTAAAGTTAAATTTAATGGAATAAATTCAAATAGTTCAAATTTAATGGAATAAATCTTTATGTTTAAAAAATAAGATATCTGTACTTTCGGAATCCCTAGCAAATTTTTTTAAAATTATCTTCATTACGAATGCACAAAAAAGAATTAATTTATTATTTTAAACTGGTTACAATTAATTAATAATTAACCAATTTGAGTTTGCTACACAATATGAACATAACATTGTAATTTTATTTTAATTTTATTTGAAAATGATAAATCATCAAATAATAATATTTTTCTCTAAATTAATATATATATCGTACTTAACGTAATTATATATATAATATATATAATAATATCATCATAGCAGATAGAAAATTGTAATATCGAATGCTCATTACAAGATTTAATGGCTGAAAGGAACTTTTGCTTAAATTCTGTTTCTATAATGGTGCTTAAAAAAATATGAATTTGCAAAAACATTCGCAATCTAATTGTTGCTAAGAAAAATTAGTATATTAACTTTATATAAATATTATCTATATGTTTTATGATAATATTATAATCCAATTATTTCAATTTAAAAATTTAATTCTTTTTCTAAATATTTTAATGAATTAAATTATTTTGTAATAATTTATTCATTAATATATTAAAAAATTAAATGTATCCAGTTGATTTTTTTTTTAAATTATAGAAAACTTAATGAAGCAATAATAATCACAATATTAATACATAACAGTTAATAAAAAAACTAACTAATAATATTGAGAACATATATTCGAAGTATTCAAGGATGAAAATACTAAACATAAAGCTAGTTTGTCATATTTTCCAAATCAGAAGTAATCTCATTGCTCTTTCCATTCTGTACATAGAACCTTCATTGGTCACTTCTCTATGCATACTAATATCCGTTTCCGAAATACATGGAAGCAGAGGAAACGGAATAAAGGTCGTAAAATAAATCATGATCTCCCGCATTATGGCATATTAAGTACGCACTCTTCTATTATAGTTAAATAAAAATATTATAATTAAACGAGTGACATACAATTTATATTTGTAAATTCTTTAAAATATTTCGTTATAAATAATTATAAATGCAATGATATTTACAATCTGTTACAATTACAGATATAATTTATCTAACTATGAAAAATTATATATACCTGCATAATCTAAAAATAATACGTACAGCAAAGTGTAAAACGAATTTCTTTACGAATTACCTTAATAATGTAATTGTTTTATCTTGATTTATTACAAAAAAAAACATTAAAATATAATACTCTGCGATATACTTATTTGTGGTTTTTAGTAATGTAAAACAATAAATCAAATAGTATTGGCAAATACCTTTATAAAGTATAGTAGAAAACGACAAATGGAATTTCGATGCTTCGGACGAATAAATTGAAGACGTACTATACTACGTGATAGAATTTTCAATACCTGAATAAAAATGTAACACACCTATACGATAAGATTTTAATGAATATTTCAATACTAATTGAGAATTTTCTGCACTCTTATTATATAAAATCCTAATTCTTTTAACGAAAAAAATTCATTATCGTATTTGTTATTATCGTTATAAAATTCGTTATTCGTTATTATAAATTTAAAAATTCGATCTAGCTTTCATTTTGAAAAATATTTTATTGACTTTTTTAGCAATCATGTAAACCTTATGATTATATAAGGCAGTAACCTATCCATTAAAAAAAAACTCAATTTAAAATATCTACGAAGAAAAAAATTTCAATCGAAAATCCTGATCGACAACGAAAGATCAAACCATAAAAAAAAAATAGAAGATAAATGACAATAATGTAAAAAGAAGAAAATCGTGTCGCGCGATAAGAACCATTGTTAGTAACTAAGACTTGTACGAATTAAAAAACAAGGAAAAGAAAACAAGAAAACAAGGAAATGATTTCTTAACGATTGCAAAGAAACTCATTGGGAACTTTTATTGAGCCATGTTTACGAATTCTACAAGAATATCAAAGCTATGAATGAACCAGTCAGGAAATGGGAGGGATTCAAGCCGGGCAAAAAGTAATGCGAAAGAACGACGACATAAAGAAGAAAAAGAAAAAGGAGACAAAGAAACAGTAAAAGGGGAGAGAATAAAATAGGGGAAGAAGGATGAAGAAAAAAGGCAGGGGATTCTCATTGAAAGTTGGCAGTGAGAGAAATAACGATTAATTTCAGTATTCTTCTGTAGGAAACTTGTTCCTCTTATATTTCCATCGGTTGACAACAAGGAACAAAGAGAGAGGAAAGATGCCGACTTTTAATTGGAGTAGCATCATTAATACTCCGCAAACAAATATCGCATTTAAGAGTGATTGCATTGGAAGGCTTGTAAGGATATTTAAAAGATTTGTGTTAACGACAGATTATTCGAAATGTCGAAATCCCCGAAAATCTAAGAAATTTGAGATTTCTTACTTTTTTCATGATTCGAAACTCTCGAAATTCAGATAAGAAAAACTATAGAATCAATTAATAAAGAATCATTTGCAACGCTAATAAAGAATGTTTGATTTAATGTTTGTGTGTCTCAAATTTTCGATGCGAGATGTTTCGTATATGCACTTTTGATTTTTAAGAATATAAGTAAATGTGCAATCAATCGTAATTCTTGAATGATAATATAAAATTCAAATTTAAAGAAATTATAAAAAAAAAAAAAATTTTTATTACATCAACATCAATACATGTATACTATGAAAATTTTTTTAATACATGTAGAAAAAAAAGATGTAGATTAAATTCAAAAAGAGTTTGAATGTTAGTATTCAAAAAGAAAGATTTTTGTATATTGTAGTTTTTATGTTTTTGTTTGTACTTTTTTAAATCGTGTAACCAATAAAAATTTAAATAAAAATATTAATTCAGTTCTTAAAACAAGAAACTTATAAAATAGAATCAGTACTTAAAAATCTTATAAAGTTTCTGATTTGTGTTTTAAAAATCTAAAAATCAATTTCAGACTTATTTCTAATGCAAGGCAGGAGGAGCGTGATGAAATAGATAAAAATTTGATAAAGTTGTTCTTGTTGTAAACAAGAGAAAAATACAAGACAAACAAAGCGAAAAAAACTATATTGGATGTCGATAGATTTTGTATGTAACCAAACTAATGATCATGACCGTGTTTGATTTAGATTTCGATCGATCCGAGTTGATATTTGATATTAAAGTTAACTAGAAATAAAAATTGAAACGAGTGGAAAACATGTTATAGATATACACATAAAAGTGGATGGATAAGAACTAAAAAAAGTGATGAATAAAGTTGGTTTATATTGGCATAATTAGTATAAATTTTTTTTACTTACAATTAGAGTATGAAAGATAGACTTATATAATGTACATATTGATCATATTAGGATATATATCGGTCATAACTTCTCTGGTGGATTCAGCACACTAAAATAAGAAAAAAATTTATACGTATAAATACATGTTCGCAAATTTTTTTCTTGATAAACTGAATTTTTTCATTTAACCTTGAAGAAAAAGTAAGAATAAGAATACAATCTGACACCATTATATTAGTATTTTAAAGAATGTTAGACAACAGGACTAGCATAATGAATAAATAGTAAATTCTTTTATTTTTTGATAATACTGAAAGTATTATCTGATTCCAGCGGAATATTCAATGTTGCTAGTATACTTTCATCTGCAAAGGCACATGGGTAATTTTCTTATACAAGTATACGGGCCCTGTGTTTTATTAGTCGTCCTTTCTTGGGTCTCCTTCTGGTTAAATCGAGAAGCCACTGCAGATCGTGTATCACTAGGTAAGTTTTCAATTAGATCATATTTTATAGTTACACGTTCAATAATGATGAATTAATAATGAATAAATAATATTTTCAACTTGTATCAATCAAAAAGTAAACTTTTGAAAAGAGTTATTCAGATTATATTAATAAGTTTACAAAAATCATTTCTACCAAAACATTTCATCATTAGAAATCTTTAATAACGTCAATTGTCCTTTCTATATTCTTCGAAATAATGAAACAAGTTATAAAAGTAATCGGTAAAATACTGAAATACAATATATCTTTATCTCAAATTTGTAAATTTGTAAATAATATTAGATATTTTTTGATAAGATTATATATTTAATTTTAATCTTTTTTTAACAACTTAATAATATTGAATAATAAATGAAAAAAGTTTTTGTATTTGTTTAAAGGTATAACAACAGTATTAACAATGACATTTTTGGGATTGGAGGCACGAACAGATTTACCTAAAGTTCCTTACCCCACTGCCCTGGACTTCTTCGTTTTTCTCTCGTTTGCTTTCATTTTCGCCACTATTATACAATTCGCGGTGGTCCATTATTTCACCAAATACGGTTCCGGCGAATGTTATTTCAGCTCCGATTTAAGTGAAAGCGAGAGTTCCAGTGATGAGGAGGAAATAAATACGAGATTGAAGAAAGAATCGGTAATACATTAATTTATACAGTTTATATTCTATTGCTTAGTAAAAATAGCCGATGGTTAAATAATAAATTTTTATAATTAGCACTGCCCATGAAACAAACGGATTAAAATATTATATATATAAATCATTATAATTTAAACAGTAATAATTAAAATAAATAGATTTATACAATTACGTTTTTGCCCAAATAAAAGTTAATATTAATTTTAACAAAAATATTCGTATCTTCTCAGCAATTGAAATTTATCATGAAATATTAATAGGTATGATTGTTCTAGTGTTAAATCACAAACAATATCGCGTAAATGTTTTGTTACGATAAAGTTGTTTAATTATTTTATAGCAATAAATACTTTTGACATGAAAATATAAAAATTACATTTATACCTACGAAGGAGAATAATTTTATTCTGCAAGTGATATTCTGTGAGTTAAATGAATCAAATTGCATTAAAATTAAATTTACGTTATTCTATATTCAAATAAAAATATTAGGCTAGTTATAATGTTGTAATTATATATGAGTAGATATATACATATTTTAGATATCATCATAGACAACGCATTATTATTAAAATATATTCTGAAATAAATTCATTCTTGACATCCACAATATTACTTTTACGATTATATATTTTCTCTTTTACAACAATAAATATTATATCATAAATATTATATCTTTCTATTTACTGTAATATTGTAGTATTTAATTGCCTATTATCAACATCATCCAAAGATTGCTACTTATTACATTTTAATAATTATAATTTTTTACTTTCTTCTTTCATTGAGTTGCATTCAAATCCAAAGTACTACAAATTCTCAAATTCTGATTAAGTATTCAGTAAAATTTGAAAATTAATTAAAAATTAATTAATAACTAATAAAATTAATAAGCAGCAATGACAAAGAATCGCTGCCAATGACACGTTTATTTATTCCCACTAATAAGTAATAAGGATTATAAATACACAAAATTAAAATAAGAACTAATAAATTTTAAAATAAGAACTAATAATTTGACTAATTTAATAAAAATATACCTAAATTCCAATAACAATAATATTACACTTCACATATATATAAGAAATCGGCAAAACTTCATTATCTCGACATTGTTCCATATTGATCTGGAACATCTGCAAATCTTCATTTCTCGTTTCCGAGTAGCCAGATTGAAATCTATAATAGATTATTTTGCCAGAATAATAATCTATTATAGTTCACTCCGATATTATAAATTAACAGGTACATACATATATAAAGAGCATAACTGTATCAATGGAAAATTGTCAATAATTTAAACTTATAACTTCGTAAAGAAAGATCATAGATGTAACGATCCACTTGGTTTCATTTTAAAGCGTAAAATTTCTACTTTATAGTAGTGAGTTAATTTTTTCTAAATGATTTTGTATAATTTTACATCATATAACAAGTGGAAAAGTAAGGACACTTTTTTCTCAAAAATTATAAAAATTGAAACATATGTAGAAACATTAAAAAATTTTTTTTCATGACTAGATTTATTATGATTTTGGAAATTGAAATCTTTTTATAACGATCTGTTAAACTCGCTATAGGATCTTTTTTCATCTTTTTATTGAACTTTGAATGTTAGAATTAGATAACGAAATGTTAAGGTTTCTTGAATGTTTATTGTTTAACTTTGATATTTAATGTTCAATAAAATGATAATAGGAGAGACTTCAATCTTCAGAATAATTATGGATTTAGTCACGAAAGGTTTTTTTAAATATTTTTTCACATATTTGAATTTGTACAGTTTTCAAGAAAAAAATGTTTTCTATTTCTAACTCGCTACATGATGTAAAATCATGTTCAAAGAAAATAAACTCATGATTGTTAGATATGATTGAAGAAGAAAATAAACTCATGATTGTCAGCGTGAATCAATTAAACACCCAAATCATTATATATATAGCTTTCGCGAATTCTATTCAATATCAGTTTGAATTATGACAATTTTTCATTGTCGTTGATACAATTGTATTTTTTGCTATAATTGTACGTAAACTTGATAATGAGTATTAATTATAATCAAACAGGTTGTTCCACAAATCGCCAAAGTATGGATATTTCTTTCTTCTCAGAATTACATTTTTGATAAGTTTCTATTAAATACATAAGATATCAAAACATAAAAACGCAAAAAATGAAGATCCAAAACTTGAATCTTCGAATACAGCACAAAAATATCTGATGAAACTATTATAAAATAAAATTATATTGAACTATGATTTTTAATTATTATAATTTATTGATAAATCCAATTTCAAAGTGTTATTTATTTACTGTTCATAAATATATTTCATTTAAAAAATTATTTGAAATTGAAAAAATATAAAATTTTATATATCTTAATTATTTGACTTTGTCTAATGAATTTTCAAATACTTTTGCAAAGGAAATGAATGTATAGGGTGATAAAAAGATCTATGACTTAGGTGTCTATTTTACTTAATTATGGGAAAGGGCAGAGCCTATTTATTAAATAATCAGTTAAATAATCAGTTAAATAATCAGTTTATAGCAAATTAACATAAAGTTTGTTATTATCTTGAAAAGCAATAACTGTTAGCTTTTCTAAGCAGAATATTATGTTTTACTATCCTTTTGTATTGAATAAAACAAAACTAAATATTTATAATTGTTACAAACTAATTTTACACTTTTTGCATTTGTTATTTTTTCCTACAATTAAATAATATAACACAATAGATAATATATAATATATATTTTAAATTATAGGCAATTAAATTATATGTGAAAAAAATAAAGAAGAAAAAATATTAAATCAACATAGAATTTAAAATTAATTTTGTCAATTTAAAATGCAAAAATCTGTTATCACGTTTATTATAAATATTCGATATCTTTTTTTTGCATTCAGAATTTATACATATTTTTTGATAGATTTCTTATTATATTTTATACAACAGTTTTCTATTATTACTGATAACCAAATTATTTTTAATACCATGAACGTTATGCTTTATCACTTGAAATATCGCAATGGGCAATTTCGGCTACTCTATTTCGTCTCTAAAGAAATCCAGTTTAATTTATTTATTTAATATACATTTAATTTATTTACATTTAATATTTACATCCAATATGCATATCCCACCTGAAGAAAACTATCTAAATATCTTCTTTGTTTTTTATATTGTAAAAAATCTTTATAGCATGATTTAAATAATGATTTAAATGATGGAAATATCATAGAAATAAAAAGTATTTTTGTTGACACATTTTTTCCAGTTCTTTGTCAAAGTGTATAATTAAGTATATAATTGTCATTTTTTATGTAAAAAAGAAAAATACATTTGAATATGCCTAAATTTTAATCTTTAATTGATCTTGAACTTGTATATATAATTATATATAGAATATATAAGTTATTTATATTGTTAAATATTGTTAGAGCTTCATAAATATAAAAATAGATTTTGAAATGGTGTATACATGTATGTTGATTTTTTATTTTATTAATGAATATTATAGATCTTTAAAGATTTAACTTTTTTTTCTTAACATAAGTAAAATTGAATTTATTATAAATGCATCGGTAATAATTTCATTATTGAGACGAGTTGCATATAAAGAAATACTAAGTGCTTGATTTATGATACTTTAATTTACATAGAAAGAAGTGCATACAATTTCCATATAACAGTAAAGAATATGAAGTATAAAAGGAATATTAAATGGTGACGCAAAGTTACTTCAATTGAATCCCAGAAATAACTGAATTTCTGAAGTTATATGTAGGTTGTTGCAATGAAAACTCTTAATAGAAAAAAATTTTTCATATTGAAGTAAAATTACCTTTAATTTAAATTATATTATCATGCATGAAAAATTTAAATTCATTGGGTAACTTCTATTTGAAAAATAAGAAAGTTTAATAGAATATATTTTCTAAAATATGATAATTATTTTTATAATAAAGGTAATTTCGAAAAATGGCAATTGAAATAAAAAAATTTCTTGTAAATAAAACATTACAATTAATATACTTTTATACTATTACTCAAGATTATACTATTAATTAGAATACACTCATCCCTTTTATTATTATTCTTATCTCATCCCGTAGATTATTATTATTTATATATAGTTTTGTTTTTACATAGAAGAAGAGAAAAAGTAATAAAAAGTAATAAAAAGTAAAAAAGTAAAAGTAATAAAAAGTATAAAGGAAATGCTAAGAAATATTTGCTTTATAATCTTGTTTATTAATTTGTTATATCTATGAAAAATATTACACATAATACCAATATCTATTTATCAAAGCATATTAAAATAAATTTGCAAAAATGAATGACTGCAAAAAAAGTAATTTTGAAGATAATAAAAATTTTCTGTCTACAAAGCGAAATGGAAAGCGAAATTGATTTGCACATGTTATACACATACACGATATTTTTATCATTGTCCTATATTCTAAACATTTAATCCATTCTTGATTGTGGAATTTTTCAATAGTCACTTTTCTCTTTAATGCATTTCTTCTTTTTTATAATTATTTTAATGACTTTCTGCATTTATTTTTCGGATCGAGTCTGTCTCTCCATTTTCCTTTAGAGAGTAATATCACATCAAAATTAATTGAATGACAATATCTTTATTTATTTACGAATAATATTTATAAATAGATAGATAACTTTAGAAATTCTCTAATTGAAAAAATATGATTGATAATATAAACGTGTAATAATTTTTAAAACAACTTGTTTAAAACAATTTGTAAACGCGAAGAACAATATATAAAAACACAATAAATTGATTTTTTTTGTTTTCTTTTGTTTTGAATTTTTTTTGTTTTTTTTCGTTTTGTTAATATGAACTCATAACAATACAAAAGAAGCAATTATTCCGTCTTGACTTTTCCCCCTTCCATAAATAATGAACTGTGTTATTACAAAAGAAATACAGAAAAAAAAATTGGTATAAATTGCAAAAATATTTATTTCGTATATAACAAATATTAAGATCTGTGGAAAATATTTCAGATCAATAGGTCATCAAATCTCAAAAACAATTTGCTTCTCACGCTTTTCATGATCAACATTTAAAGATCATTTATTATTTTAGGTATCTCATTCGCACAAAAGAACTGTCGGAAACCTAGCAGCACGAGGACATCCAAGTCGGAATTTTACAATGAATAAGGACGGTATGATTGAAGTGATACCGTTATCAGCAATTCCAGAACCTAGCAGAAATTCTACAGTGGATCACTGGCAGATGTCCTGCGTGACCTGCAGCACGCCTCCTCCTCAAGCTTCTCCGATCAGAAAAGGGTCCGACCGAAGACGACGTAAGAGAACGCCTAGATACAATTCTGTATCGAAAATCGATCGTGCTAGTCGCATCGTGTTCCCTGTGTTCTTCTTAGCTATCAACGTGTTCTACTGGTACGCATATCTATCGAGAAGCGAGCGTATCAAGACCGGTCACTAACAATAAATAGGACAACTAAAAGAAAACACGTGTACAAACATTCTTCACGGAATTGCTCGTTGGAAGAGACGTCAATCGACCAATCTACGATATTAGTTTACGCGATTACACGTGTAATAAATACAGAATTGTTTTTCTGCAATAAAGAGTTTACAAGGGCAATGAAAGCTTCAAACAACTGGATGAACGAATATATAAGTTTAATTGTATTATAAAAAATGGAACAAGAATGTATGCACTGTAAGTATTTATATTATTCTCTATGGGTTTATGATGAAATTGAGTCGTTTCTCAAATTCCTAAATGAAATTTCACTTTCAAATATTTTCGGACAAATGTCAAACATTTATGACATTTGAGAAACGTAGATTAGATAGTATTGATAAGCGTCCCAGAATTTTTTTGAAGAACTCAAACAATGAAAAAATCATGCTTCGATATAAACGATCCAATTTCTATGTTAAAAAAATATTTTATAAGTTCGTCTATCGAGGTACATTTGAACATATAATATAATTGGTTACATATTTTTTTGAAAAAAATAATAGATATTATGGTTGAAAAGTTCATTCATCTTGATCAAATATCATATTTTACATAAATATGATATTAAATTGATGTTGGTAGTTTGATGCTAATAATTATAAAAAATTACAGAAAATTGAAACCTATTTTTAAACTGATTGCAAAATGAATCAATGTTTGAACAATAATCTTTATATATTTTTAAAGCTGGTTTGCATTCGAAGAAAATATTATTCCTTCTTTGATGAAATTATAAATATATACTTTATTATAAATTTTTATCGAGCAAATATTCTTTATAATTATATCATTTAATAATAGCAACAGGAAAAATGACAAATGTTAATAATATTAAGTTAATTATATTCAACTTATTAATAAAAATTAATAACATTTGTTACTGAATTGTATACTGCTTTCATTAAGCACTTAACAGGTCAGAAATATAATTGATTTGTATTGTATCGATAATAATCAGATTAAAATAATAACTATACTGGCTTATATAATTTGTAACTATTGGTGTAAAAATTTTCTTCATAAAAAACTGATTTTTTAATAAAACGATAAAGAGATCTAGAGAATATCAAAACAAATGAATTATTGTTTAATATTACCAAAAGGAAATAAAACAAAGTAACATATATTTCTTTAATTAGATAGATAGGTAAATATAATACTCAAGGCTCTTTTAAAGAAACACGAATGAACTTTTTACTTTTACATTTTTTTAATTATAAACGTTTCGGTTATTAATTTTTCTAAATGATTGTATAATATTGTATACTCTGTTATGTTTCAGAATAAATACAGCTAGTGTATCTTCTAATTTTCTTTAATAATGACATTTATTTTATGGAAAATACTATATTATTTACAACTTTTTATTCAATATTATTAATTTGTGAATAATAATAATTCCAGCAATGTAAACGAAAATGATACCAAATTAGAAACATTTTATGAATATTAAATAAAATTGAAATATAGATGTGTAGAAGTAAAAAGATAAACATTGTTTATATTGATTTAAGAAATGGAAACTGATTTATAACCATTCGAATTTTACATTTTGTTAAATCTTATCTTGACACTAAATATATGAACTACAACGCATTTTTCTTTCTAATATTTTAAATACAAAAAATACTTATAATTTATAAATTCTGTGCCAAAATGATTTCGATGTTATTTAAAAAAACTGTTAAATTAGTTAAACATTATCATTATTCATATCTTTGTGGTGATAAATATTATATTCAATTCAAAATAGAATGATATAGAAATATCACTTTATATATAACAATTAGATGCAAAAGATTTTTTTATAATTCACTACTTCAAGTCATTCAAGAATTAATAAACATATTTTTTGTTAGAAAATAAAATTTATTATTTATTATATGATAAAAACGAAAAAATTAACTACAAAGATTAAATGAGATATACATACTTACGTATGTATAAATATTTATAAAATATTATGTTCAATCTCCTAAGTATTAAATTATAAGACATAGATATAAAAATGTTCCATCATATCCGTGCCAATTAATTATTCTAAATATAAAATGATAAATTTATTGAGAAACACCAATCTACTTCTATATCATATGGATGATTTCCTCAATTGAGCCAACAAATGAGTAACGAAGGACACATAAATGATTATACTATGGTTATACTGAAACGGAATAGGCAATATAGTACTAAATTACACTCATCATTTTCATTGCAGATAACGACTGATTATTATAGATTTGACCTTTGTCCAACAGTCATAAATAGTAACAACAAATTAAAATTGTGTTTTCATACTTTACTCGTTAGCGTATTGTTAGTAAGATTTTCTTCTTTCAAAAACATAGTATTCGAGCTGGTCAACTATTTTTGAAGAAAAAAATTTAACTTTAATGCCTTCCTCGTTAGACTAAACAAATATATTACATCGAAAATAAAGAAAGAAAACTCTTTTTCTATTTTCTTCTCATTCGATTTTTCCTTTTATTTAATTATCAATAAAATAGAATTTTATAATATCATATCTTTAAGATTCAATCTATTTGGAGAATAATTTATATTATCTTATCTTCGTGTATAGGAAAAAGATTTTAAATGTAAATAATGCGACTATAGGATAAATATATGGAAAATTGTTCAAAATTTCTATTTGAGCGTAGATTGCATTAATGCAAAGAAAAAAAATTAAGCCAGTACGATTTAATGACTAAATATCGATAAAACGTGCGAAATAAATTTTAACCATTAGAAGAACGTTTAGCGAATAAAACGATAGAAAAATTCAATGATAATTGCGTATTAGGTGCGACAATAAATATCAGTTTCGAAACAATCCATTGTTATTTATTGTAACATTCACAAAATATATACATATAATATAACATAATATATGTACATATAATAAAAAATAAAGTATGTAGCATTTTTTAATATACAGTGTGTAACATGTGTATATCTTATGATATCAGCTGATTAAATAATCAAGAATATAGATGTACAATAGAATTCTTTTATTTTTTGTGACAAATTTGCAAAAGAATAAAACGAAGTATTATTCATTTTGTTTCATGATCAAAAAATCATGGTATTATTATGTTTTATGGACAATTTAAAATAATTTAAATAACTTTAAATATTTTTTTAGATTTTTTAATATTTAAAGAATTTTCATTGTTTAATAATTTCAAAAACATACTGATGAAATACAGAAATACAGTACTTTTTAACATAAAACAAATATTGTTTTACTAACAAAATTAATTAAAACATCTAACAAATTATGAACGGAAATGGTAAAAAAAAGTGATATTTTTTCTTTCTTGTATACATTATATGTTGTGTGTACGAGATATGTATAAGGTGATAGAAAGGTAAAAACAAAATTTAGAATAAAATAGTTTGTTTAATGTGAATTGATAAATTATATAAATAATCAGAAAATTCTTATATATGAAATTAAGTAAAAAAAAATACAAATTTTTCCATTTAAATTCTTATTCTCAAGAAAATAGAATGTAAATTTATTTATATACATAAGTTCACTAGTAATTGGGAATATAGGAGGGAGATCCTTCTGAAATGTCATTCTTTGACAATACTGTGATAGATAGATATATATATGTATATATATATGTGTGTGTGTACATTGAGCAAAAATATCACATAAATAAATAAAATTGTGTAATATAACAATGAACAACAGAAGCAAGCTGCTCCCTTCACTTCTTTATATTGTGTTATATACTATGTTCAATCGGAGGAAAACAATAAACAAACTTAAAATTTAAATATAATTAACAATTGGTGCAAGTTTAAATTTTTCGAAAATAAAGCAATGTATAAAAGAATTGTATTTAGATATTTTATTTATTCTACATTTCTTATTTATTTTCACATACATATAAAATAACCTCCTGTGGACTATTTGTTCCTGTATTGAGACTGGAATTAGTTAATTTTGAGCTATTCAAACTCAAATTTTCTTGAAAACTAAGCCTCAAACAAAAAAATTTTATTCTATATTTTTTTTCTTATCTTTTTACAAATCTTTCTATATTTTCGAAAAAATTGTAACTTAAAAAATTGTAGAATAATTTGCAAGTGAAAATAAGAAAAAATATTATATATAGTTTGTTTGTAAATAATTTGTTACGAAATTGTTACATTGATCGATTGATATTGATTGTAGCCCAAATATATATGCTTAACAACAGATTAGAAGTTTGATCTCTTGACTTTATAACTTTTGATTTTTATTTATGAAAAACTTCAAAACAAAAGGTATACAGTACAAAAGTACACGTAAATAATTAATTCAACAAATTAATAATTCAATTGTTGACAGCAAAATTCTCAAAAAATTCAGAATGTAATAAATTCATAATGTAAACAATTATGTCGAAAAAATAAGAAACACCTTATATATACATAACTTTCATTTTTATAATGTTTATTTTTAATTATTAATATATTAGTACAGAGTATCCGTAATTTAAGTATCAAAATTTCCAAGGGTTGATAAACTTAAAAAAAAAATCCTGTAGAAATTTGCTTGTTTTTTCCTTCAAAGTAGAAAAAATGACGAAAAATAAACAAGGTCAAGGAAGTAACTAAAATATCAAATGCAGTCAGCGTTAATATTCGATATAATTCTTGCATTGCTACAAGAAACCACTATTTTGAATTTTATTAAATAGATGACATAAATGATATTATAAAATAATAATAATAAATCATATTATAAAATAATAATATAGATAATAAAATAAACGATACATGAATAAATGTAAATAAATAAGTAAAAAAAGGAAATCTCTAAAGAACTTTTTTTTTAGTTTACTTTTTATTAATCTCTTACATATTCCCGAAGTTATAACTGTATATCTACTATAAATATATCGTGCATATATATGCAAATTTAGCACAAAAGAGGCAATAGTATAAGAAATATTAAGATTTTATTATGTTACGGAGTGATACTTCTATAGAATTGAATTTAACCGTAACATTCTATGTATTTCAGATGTTAGATGATATTTATTGAAGAGGTTGTACGATAAATGTATACTTTGATATCACTCTGATATTTTAATAAAATATCTCCTAAAATGTTAATTTTTGCATAGAATGATAAGCTAAATCAACTGATGTCTTAAAAATTTTTTATACGGCTCCATTTAAAAAACAAACTTGACCTTCAAATGTCTTTTATACAACTACCTATATGATTATATGAATTAATGCCTTCGTAGAAACCATTTAAGTTTTATTTATAATATTTATTTATTTTTCATATAATCAATAGTTTTGGAAATATTTCACCAGCCCTTAGGTATCATCCGATATATATATATATATATATATATGGAGTGTCTGTCAAGAGCCGTATCATAAGATCAATCAAGGTTGGAATAATTAAATTATAAATTTATGAGTAAGTAAATCGAGATTTAGAACATTAAATTTAAAATGTTAAATTTTCAAAATATATAATATTTTATTATTGTCAACTGACAAACACAAAAACATGAGAAGCAATTAAAAAAAAAAACAGGTAATTTTCAAACAAATTCGATATAATCAAATTCGATGATTCTCGCAAACTATACAAAGTGAATGGTACACGATACTACACAAAGAACTTTTCTTTTATTCTTATACTTCCAGAGATATAGTGTTGAAAAAAAGATCTAAAAATATAGTTCTACAAGTTCTAAATTTAAAATTACAATATCTCTCCTAAACTAATAATTTTTCAACATATATTGATTTAAGAATCTTTTATAAAGAATGTCGAGTGGCATCGAACAGTGAATTAAAAATGATATAATTCCATTTAAAAATCATATTTCATTTCATATTACCTTTATGCGTCATTAACAGAAAAATTGATTACATCAGATTATGATCAAAACCACTTCTGAACCATTTTTTTATATAATACGTACTTTTCGAGGTAATTCGTATTTATAAATTAAAATTGTATGCATGTATATAATAAAAGCAATTACAAAACAAATTCTTTATCTCTATTTTATTTCAAATAATTAAAATAGTAAATGATGTATTTAGATAAAAGATAATATAAACATCATATGTGCTTTTGACATTTATTATTGTTGCTACACATATATACTATTACATATATAATAAACCATAAATTCATTGCTAAATTAAATATAAATGTATACATATAATTTATATAATTCTTATTGTATACATCAGACAAGCATTTTTTCAAGCATTTACAAAAATATTTAAGCATATAAATACATATAAAATGATAGTCTATACTGACTGTAGGATTATAGTCATTACTGACTATAGGCTATCATATATTATTCTTTGGCAAATCTTCAGTTTCTTCCAAGAACAATAATGAAAATAGAAAATAAGAGTAATAAAACATCCCCAAAAATAACAATAAAACTTTTTCTATATTTGTACTATCATCTTATATTTGAATTAAACTATTAATCATCAATATTATATATATGTATATATTTATATAAAATAGTGTGTATATATATATATATATATATATATACACACACACACTATTTTAACATTGAACGTGTTATTAAATATAATATTATATGTATATGTGTAATATACAGCATATTCTTATATGCAAATTTCTATATGCAATTATATAATTTTTATATAATGAATCATATAATTAATCAGAAGAATAATGCATAATACAATTTCCCATATTTATCATCGTTTAAATATTTTGCATATGTTATAGGAAATAAATAATTATATTAATAACACAAATAATTAGAAAGACAGAAAAATATAAATAAGAATGAGATAATTGCGATATGCAAACATTATTGAATTGTGCTAAAGCTGTCTGATTTTCTATCAATGAAATCATCAAGATGATGTAATCATTTTTAGTACATCACCTAACTCGTTTGCATAATAATCTGGAATTATCAAATCTTTGGAATTTGTAGTAGAAGTGTTCATGATATCAATATCATTTTGTGTTGTAATACCCGTTAATACAAGAAGAGTTTGAAATCCACAACGCTTTCCAAGAAGAATATCGGTATCACAACTGAAATAGAATAATTGTATTTCAAAAATATCACGAAATACTCTTGTATAGTATTATTATTATGAATGATACTTACTTATCACCAATCATAAGCGTTCTTCGAGGATTTAAATCATATTTCTTTATAATATACTCACTTAAAAATGATTCTGGTTTCCCCAGCATTACTGCTGATCTATTAGATGCTGCTTCTATAATCTTTATGAAGCATCCAGTTCCTATATAATTAAAATTTACATTTAAACCTTTTAAAAAATATTTGTAACAAACAAATGAATTATAATAAATATTTTTGTAACCTGGGAATTTATTAGTATTTGGTGAAGGTCTTTCTGTATCACAATTTGTCCCTATAAAATAAACACTTGGATCTTGTAGATAGGTAGCAGCTTTTGAAAGCTTAGGAAAACTAAAGTGTTCGTCAAAGCCTACAATAACTGCCCCAACTTCTGGATCTGGCTTAAAGTTTTTTATCATTTCTACTTCATCCTCTTCCATTATATCTGGCTATGATAATAAAAATAAATTTTACATTATTAATTTGTTGCAAGATTATACAGACAATTATATATTCTTTATTTAAAAATACTTACTCCGACGCCACAATGTTTGATACCTTCAGTTTCCAGTTCCTTAGCAATACCAACACTTCCAACTATATATGCTTTTTTATCAAATTTTTTTTCTTTAAGATATACAGCAGACAAAAATGAAGTACATACTATTTCATCCTGAAGAAAATTTTTAAAAAATAGTTTATATTATAAATCTTATTTAATTCAAAAAATTACATATATTTTACTTACCACAGTTGCATCATACTTAAGATCTTTACATTTTTCGACAAATTCTGATCTTGTTTTGGTATTATTATTCGTTATATAAAAAAATTTTTTACCTAATTCCTTGAACTTATTTACAGTTTCTGGTGAATTTTTTATTACCTCAGTTTCTTTCCATAATACGCCTAAGGTTTACTAAGATTAAAATACCATTTATAACATTGCACATTGAAGTATTTTGTTCATTATTATCAATTATTAAATACTTCAATAGTTTTTTATAGAAATTGTTTATGCTAAATAATCACTCACCATCACAGTCTGATAAAATTACATCAATGGAATCTATGAAATTTTTAAATTCTGCATTTGATAATGATAATATATGTTTTGCTGTCATTTTACAACAACCTACAGATACGACTTTTCAAACTGAAATGACTCTACTATTCATGCAAAGTACACTCTTTATCAATTAATCACTCTCAACTAAAGAGAGAACTTTAAACAGAGTATACTTCTTACTAACGACCACGCATTTGCAACGTGACCTTGTATGCTTATTACATAATACAAGGATATAAATTGTTTGTATTTCATTCACAACGACCAATATATATAATTGACAATGATTACAAATCGAGAAAAACAAAACAATTTTAATTCATATATTTTATAATATAATTCATATATTAATTTTTCTATTGAATTTCAATTACTAAATATTTTCGAAATGTGTTTCATAAAAGATCATATACGTACATATGTATTTTTTTTCAATATTTGAAAATCGAAGACTAAATTACATTTAATACAATTTAACGAATCATAATCATTTAAAAAAAACAATTTTGTTAAAAAGGTTAGATATTAAAATTACATTTTCAAAAATGGAATGCATACTTATGTATATATATATAGTACATATATAATTTTTGTCAACTACTCACGTTTTGAATAAATGCAACTACGACAGTTTTAAATAATATTTTAATTATACTATAAATATAATATTTTTTTCGTCATATATATTTTATTTAGACATAACATATTTTCTTTTCAATTTTTCTAAATAAGGTAAAAGATTACCAAGTGATTCAATATAATAATCAGGAATAAATTCTTTCGTTTGTTCACAATCTGACTGTTTCCACCTATCTATATCTTTTAAACAAGTAATTCCTGTTAAAACCAATAGTGTTTTGAAACCACATCGAGTTCCTAATAATATGTCTGTATTATGTCGATCTCCAATCATTAATGTGCGCTTAGGATTCACTTGAAATCGTTTCATTAATACATCTGCAATATAACTTTCAGGTTTCCCTATCACTACAGCTTTTCTCTCTGCACAACTTTCTATACATCGTACCAAACTTCCAGTACCTACTTAAAAGAATGTAATTATTGATTACATTATGAAATATTAAATTTTTATACCATTGTATGAAAAAATCATAAAAGATATATTGAATCATATATACCAGGTATAACAACATTATTTGCAACAGGAAATCTTTCATCTGTATTTGTAGCAATGAAATGTACACTAGGCTCACTTAAATATGAAGCTGCTTTAACCATTTTTGGATAAGAAAAGTGTTCATCAAAACCAACTATAACTGCACCTATTTCAGGATCCTTATTAAACGTATTATATGGAATGTTTTTATTAATAGGATCTGGCCCTACACCAGCATATGAAATTCCAACTTCTTCCAGTTCCTTAGCAATTGCTGTAATACAAATTATTACATTCTATACAGTTAATCTCATATAACATAAAATTTGATAATATCAATATACTCTTATAAGTATAACAAAAATAAAATAAAACAAGAGTTAACAAAGTTATTATTCTTGCCTTCAGATCCTATAATATAAACTTTCTTCTTGAAACTTAAATCTTGTAAATAACAAGCAGACAAATTTGCTGTACATAAAATATCTTCCTTAGTTGCTTTAAAATTTAAAATATTACATTTTTTAACAAATTCTTCCCTAGTTTTTGTACTATTGTTTGTTATATAAAATACCCTTTTACCAAAAGATTGAAAAGTATTTATAACTTCTGCTGCATTTGGCAAAGGATTCATATACATCCAAAGTACACCTAAAACATAAAATTAATATTATATATTTTATTAATTTGTAAAAATACAATAGTTACTACAAGATACATACCATCGCAATCAGTAAGTATAGTATCAATAGAATCTAAAAATCCTATAACTTCATCCTCACTGAGTGTTTTAAAATTTACTGCAGCCATGCTAAAAAATAAATTTTATTGAGACAAATTATAAATGAAATATAAATAAAAAATAATTTTATATAAAAATAAACATTTTATATAAAATTTTTATAAAATTTATAAACCTAAATGTATAAAATATAATTTACAAAAAACTATAATAAATATATACACAATGCAAAGTAAAAGTGAATATTTCAAATTTTATTTTAACGAATTCCGGAAGTGAAATAGCTTCCGATTAAATAGTTCCTAACAGTGTAGTCATTATTAAAATTAAATAAACAATAACTTGATAAATTGATATCAATGTCAAGATTTGTAGATTATTTCAATAAAAATTAATTTTAATAATATATTATATAAAAAATTGTAAGTAAAATTCGTAGCACTTTACGAAGTAATACAGAGGTTAGATTATACATAAATTATCATTTAGTTTTTATTAAATACATTCTATTTAAATTTTTATATTTAATTATTGTTAATTGAACAAAAAATAATCATATTTATATTATCATTTTATAGCGATATATAAATCGTATAAAACTTACATATTTATTGAGGTTAAGGTTATTATTTGTGGCTCAAACTATAGATCTCTTTTTTCTTTATTTTATCATCTGCGTTTATTTTTAATTTTAGAATTAAACAAATAATTTTTATTAGAAAACATTATATTTCTAATTTAATATATTTTCTTTAGATAATTTTAATCTGATAAACTTTTAGTTATTGAAATTTGAAATATAAAATAATATATTATTTATGTGATAAAATTTGAGATAATAATCAAACACTGATGAACATAATTATGCAAATCTGAAATGAATTATATAAAAGAATCAATAATTATAAATTATAAATATGACAATGCATTTAAAAATTAAATATTTTAAACAAATTTTTATATTAAAATTTTGTACTACACTTTGAAAAATAAATATTTTAATATGAAAAAAATTAATTTTTATTCCACTTATATCTTTATAGGTAACTATAAAACTAAACATAATTTATAAACTCAAATTTATAATTTTTTAAGTTTTACAATTAATATGTTTCATTATATGTTACATACAAAAATTAAACAAATTTCATAAATATTCTATCATTACATTGTTCTTGTATTAAAAACTTTATTATATTTTCATATATTTCTTTAAATATATTTTTTTCTTCCATTATCGTTATTTACTTAAAATATTTTATTTATTAAAAATATAATAAAAATAAACATAATAAACATACAAAATTATTAAATATTAAAAATATGATGTATTAAATTATTGATAGTTAAGAAGAATTATTTGTTTCGTACAAGGTAAATTTTCTTTTTCTTATACTTTATTTTATAAATATATATATAGTTGAAAATACTAATATTTAAAATTTATTCCATTTTTTTTTAACAAAATTAACAAATCATACAAACTAACAAAATTATTTTAATAAAAACTAACAAAATCATTACAAATTTTTCACCAAAATTTATTATAAAATATATTATACCTTAGTTAAGTACATATTTAACACTACATACGCGAACAATATTTATGTATGTATAAAAAATATGTTTGCAATTAATCTCAAATTTTCAAACTGATTGCGAATACAAGAAGAAATAAGCTAAATAATACTAAATTTAAAAAAAATTCATAATAGACAAAAAATTTAAGGAAGTATTAAGAACAGTTACTAAATCTTGAAAAATCTCTGTAAAAGAAAATGTAATATCCTACATTGAATGTTATTATTATATACATTTCTTATTGTGAACATAGAAATTTTGAAAGTATATGTTAAAAAACCAAATTCATAGTTTTTAAAAAATGTACTATAAATTGATTAAACACTTGAATTCGTCGCACAACATCAATAATTAACAATTCGTGATAATTAAAGCTAATGTTCTATTTATCTTATCACTTCTATACTTTCATATATTTGTCATTTCTATCATTTCGTGGATATTAAATCAACATCACAATCACAAATATAAACTTAGATTCAACAGAATAAGAATCAGTACATTATATTAAAATGAGTGTGACTGATTTATCAGTTTGTTAACACATTGCAGTTGATAACATAAAAGTACTATTCTGTTTTTACATTTATATATTCATTCTTATGTTCATTTTTATATCATATATTTATAATAAGGGGGTTACAGCAGAAAGTAAAGCTATCTCTTTGTTGTAAACAATCAACTTGAGGAGCTTTTTCAATCCCAATTTATAATTAACGTTCAACTATTGACATGTAATTATGTATTTCTCTAAAATGTTTTTAATTTGAATTGAAATGGCCCCAAAGTGTCAGTCTTTTGGTTTAAATTTTGTTAATTTTATTATATATAATTAAGCATAATTCTACGAAATCCGAAATGACCTCATAAGAAAAAATACTATCTACATTCCACAGCCAATGGCTTCTATAACGCAATTATAATAACCGAAAGAGCATTTTATCCGAATATTTGTTAAATACTTGGTCAAGTAACGTTACAGTATCTTAATCAAAATGTTACTTTTGTAACAGGTAATTGTTAATTCTACTTATTATATAAATAAGAAAATAATAATAAAAAGAATTTAAATAAAAAACATATTATTAATAGCTATATAAAACTATATTATCTGAAAAATTACTCAAACAAAATGCTCAAAATTATTAAAGCAATAATTATAAGTCTTATAACTAAATATTGACGGGATTTCCCTATAGTAAGTATATTATTACATCCTAATATATGTGAATATAAATTGTTATGTTAAACTTATATACTATATGCTTTAATAATAATTCTTAATTTTAACAGAGTGAATTTATAATGTTTGATTACCGAATTCTACACATGACAACAACAAATTACAAATACTGTCTACAATTCTAAAATTCATAAAATAAATTCATTACATTTTTTATTTCCTTATTTACGATCAATTTATCAAAAAAATAAATAGGAACCAGCCTACAGATCATATACAGGATACTGATAAAAATTAATTGATAGAGAAATTCATTAAAAATGACAGTTCAGGTAGAATGAATTTTGAAATAATGTATGTTATCTTTCATAATTTATACATATTGGTATCTGATTACCAGTCATTAGTCATAACATCGACAAAAAAAAAAAAAAAACTAAACCATTACTTTCCTTTTCTTTGCATATGCTACTTTAACTACATTCATAGTCTCCATTAACAAAGTATCTAATATAGTTACAGTAAGACCATTTTTTACCGCAAGTTCATCATGATGGAATTTTGTCCATTCATCTTCCTCAGCCTGGGCTTCTCTAGCTAACAATTCATCAACTCTGTCTCTTCGTTTCCTACTCCAACGCATTACCATGTTTTCCCGTTGTAATTTTGTTTTAAAACCAAACAATGTGGCCAGTTCTTTATTCACATAAGCATTGAGCTCTTGTATAGTCTTAGGGATTTTCATTGTGGGTTTCGTCTTCACATTTGGTTTCGTCCAACTTGGACCTGGTTTTTCATATTCAGTCTGATAAACTTCAGCAATTGTTTCTTTGCATAGATCAAAGAGGAATGTGTTGTAAATTCTTTTGTCCTTTTTTACAGTCTCGTCATTTTCTTTGGTTAATTCGCAGATTTCAGAAGGAGCTTCTAAGCTCATGATATCTTCTCCAGTCTCTTTAGCTTCAAATATTATTGCTGTAGCTTTTTCAGTAAATGCGATTAGTTCTTCTATATTAGAAGGAATTACGGCTGGAGGAGGAAAAGGTGATACAAGAGATGTTGAAATTCTTGCACCATTTCCAGGTGGTGTATAAGGAGGTGGTGGTTTATTTGGTATTTCTCTAACATAGAAAGATACTTCTTCCGCTTCTAATTTCTTAATCTATTATAAAGAAACATTTCTATAATAAAATGATTTCTATATAAAAAATACAACAGGACAGCAAAAATTGTTACCTCTAATTCAATTTGAAGTTGTTCAATGCGAAGCAATTTTGCTTCCCAATCTGCAACTTCCATACCAGGTTGTTTCAATGAGGCTGTGTAAATAAAAATGTGGAATAATACAAAATTATGAAATTTTATAAATAAATTGTCTAGGAAAAGCAACACGAATCTTTACATTACGAGTTCACATTTTGATTAGGTGCTTTGATGATTTTTTTAAAAAAGAGGGAAACATCCAAATATGGATTAAAAAAATATTCTGATGCATTAATAAAATAATATATTATGCATTAATAAAATAATATTGTGATAAAATTATACATTCCAGGATTATATACAGGGTGAATGTGATCAGTAACTTTATTACCTTGATATTTTTTATTTTATTCATCAATGCAACTCGATATTCTTTATACAAATAATATTAACTTTTGTATGTTGAAAAATTATTAATTTAATCAAAAATTATTAGATATTTTAAATTTAATTTTATAAAATTTATGTATAAAAAGGGATAATCGACGATACAAGACTACTATTCCTGTTTTTTCTTATCTTTCATACTATAGATTTTATGGAATTAAGCTTAAAATGTCTTCTAAATTATTAAATTTAATTAATACATAAGTTAATACTTTTATAAAGAATATTTTGCTGTATTGATTAATGGAAAACATAAGAAGTGGAGCTTAAAATGACCTTAAACCTCTCGACATACAGAAAACTATTATATTATGGCCCCTTTTGTATTAAAAAATTTTTGTTAACAAAGTTTCACATTTCAGAAAACAATAGAGATGTTCAAGATGATTAAGTTATGTGCTTCACTCTGTATATGTTTTCAATAGCCATTTTTTTTTAAATTTTGAGAAAATAGATATAATGTTTTATATAATGTGTTGCACAATATTTACAGGCTTTTTTTGTGCATAAAGAAATCAATAAATACAGGTCAAGCACTCATGCAACACTGATTTGTATAAAAGGAACAAGTCAATGTTTGTTTCATTCAAAGTTTCGTGTTGTATTACCTTTAAGTAATTATCTTGACTTTGCTATTCTGAAAATAAATAATACATAGCTATACGAGGCAATGCTTTGCACAGGAATATACAGCCAACATAAAGATCAAAATGTGTCTCTGTAATATTGGTATGCAAGAATATATTATCATTTATGTATTAAATTATATAAATAATATTAAAACTAAATTAAATTTAAATGATTATATCCAACATATATGGCTTATACTGTAAAAATATTTATTCACTACATTCTTATATATTCAATATCAATATGATTTAAATAATTTAATAGTTTTAAATTTATATACATGTGAAAGAAAAAGAATTCCATTTAAAAAATTAAAAAATATTTACAAAATATAAAAAAATACCATTTAATTATGAATTAGATGCTTAAAGCTATATTTTTAATACAGTTCAAATTATATAGTCTCAATTTGATAGTAATGTAATAGTTAAAATTATATATAAATAAAAATCATACCTTTTAATTTATCTATCATAACTTCTATATCCTTTTCAGATGTTGCAACAATGGGAGTGGTATGGAATGCATTTTTTGAATCTGTATTTTGATTTTCCATGTTTGAATTACTCAACAAATCATCATTTAACACATCAATATTCAATTTTGAATCATTGAGATCTCTAGGAGAATCCATTTCAATTTCTGATACGCCTTTTGGTGTATCTCTACCTTCACTTGATTCAGATAATACATCTTGTTCTTGTTTTTCTTTTTCTGCAGTTTCATTTGAACTAATGATTATTTTAATCAATTGATCTTTTTCTTCTACTGTTACTGCTTCAGGCTGTTGGTTTACCAAATTATCTACTAGCGATTGTTCGTTTTTATCAATCGCTTTATTATCAACTTTTGAAGATGCAACGCTGTTTGTATCAGAAATTTCTGTTTGCAATTTTTTATTGTTTTCTAAAATATATCTATTATTTTTAAATTGGCCTGTATCATTTTCTGAACTTGATGAAAATTTTTGTGCAATTTCATCAAGTATTTTTAATACATCTCCTGATTTTGGTATTGCTTCATATTTTCCCAATATAGATGATTTTTGTGAAAGAGCAGATTTTTGAATTTCACTTTTATCAAATATTTCAGAAACTTCAAGACTTTCTTCTGAAATATCTTCATATTCTGGATCTTTCAAAATGTCGAATGTTTTATCTACAATATTTTGTGAAGCATGCAATGTAACTGCTTCCATATTTTCTACTGTTTTAATATCATTTACTATTACGGGAAGAGTTACTTCATATTGTATTTCATTTTTTTCAATTTTAACACTTTGAATATTTGTTTTATTATGTGAAATCGATTCTGATTCGCCAGTAAAATCTGTAGAATATTTAATCTCTTTTTCTATAACATCCAATACAGTTTCAGTTACTTCAACCAAATTGTCAAGCTGTTCGCCATCAGAACTATCTTGTTCTATTATAGGTTCTAATGATTTTAGTCCTTGCACTGTTTTTTCTTGTGTTTTCTTTTTATTATCACTTTTACTTATTTTTATAAGTTCTTCTTCTGCCAATTCTATTTTTGCATCAATTTCGAGTTCTGATAAACTTTTGCTTTCCGCACTTCCTGGTTCTAATTCTGTTATAATAATTTCTCGAGATTTAGATTCACTAAAACACGTATTTTCATCATCTTTGATTTCTGTGTGTACATCTAGACCTATAGCGGTCTCTGTATTAACTTCATTAATTATTATCTTCTCATTAACATTTCTGTCATTGTCAATATTCAAAGTAATATTTTTCTCATGAATTATTTCATCTTTATTTTCTTCTAAACATTTATTTTGTAAACTCAAAATTGATTTCTCTTTTTCCTCTACCGTGACTTTTATTGCATTTTTATTTGCATTCTCAATTTTTTCTTTTATTGGGTTATCCTCAATATTTTTTTCAACTTTATCCAATATTTTAATCACAGAATCGTAAATAGCTCTTTGAAAATCATCGGTTTCTATACTGTGCACAGTTTCTTCTTCATATTGTTCTCTATCATTATTTTTAGTAATGATATCCAATATATCTTTAGCTTTATCATAGGAATTTTCAAAATGAGAATCTATAATTGTTTCCTCAAGTTTAGTTCTATATATAGCAATATTACTAGATTCACTTTTCGGAATAAATAGTGACATATTTTCTACATCTTCTACATCACTAATTGCGTTACTTTGATTTTTAGAATCATTAATTCTTTGGAATGTATCTTCTGAATTTAACAGTATACTCGAGTCATTGTTCAACAAGTTTGAAGTTTGATTTTGAAAATTTTCGCATGTAGAATGGGTACCAAATGAATCAGATGCAATTCGATCATCATTATTAAAAGTTTTATTAATAAATATTTCTTGTGTCTGATTTTCATTCTCATCGATTTCTTGCTTGCTAATATTTAAAGTGTGATCAGAAGCATTTTGTTTAGATTCCTGCACAAATTTCTGAGAAACTTCTTTAGATATTAACTCATCAATGGATACTTCATTTTTATTATTATCGCCAAATTCTTTGTATTCATTTAAGATTAATTTTACACTTTCCACTTCTGAAGTTGGATATATATCATTTATATTTTTGTATTTACCATCATTTACTGTATTTTTCATATAATCTATGGAATTATTATTTATTTTGGTTAAATTTGATAATTGTGGAGAAATTTGTCTTTTTAATAATTTATTTATATATTCTGTAACTATTGTCTGTTTTGAATCATCTTGCAAAATATTGGGAGATGAATTACTTTTGTTTTCTGAGTGAGTTTCTATAGTAAATACATCATTTATTATTGGGCTATGATTGAGATCTGTACATTGATTTGAAGATTCATTTTTTTCACTTGAATTAGATTTTTCTGAAAGCAAAGAAAGACTTTTATTCGATTCTAATGATTGACGGTTTTTTAAATTACGTGAATTAACCAAATTTTCTTTAATATTTGTATCAACATTTTCTTCAGAATGTATTGTTTCAAATTCCATAGCATTCATGCATTCTTCACTCTGCATTGTTTTTGAATATGTTTCGGATAAAGACCTGATGCCAGCAGAAGTATCACTAGACATTTTTTCATCTTTTTTATATGAGCTTAAATTATTATTCTCAATCAACATTTCCGAGCTACTAATATCGCCCTTAGTTCCTTTAATATGTTCTGATATTATAGATTTTTCGATTTCATTCAAAATTTTCTTGCTTCTCGTTTTATAATCAATTTCTTGGTTATTTGATTTAGAAAGCGACATTTTACTTTCTGGCATCATAATAGATATTACATTATCAACTTCTTTCGTCATACTTTTATTGTCACTAAAGTTAGTAACTGATTTCAATTTTGTATCATTTGTCATATATTGTGAAATATCAGAATTACTCTTTTTCTGATATAATTTTATATTTGTGTTTTTGTTCTCTTTTATGATTTCCACATCAGAAATTTCATTATTTTTATCAGATACTGAAAGTATTTCTGATATATCCTTTGATGTACTTTTTTCTTCACATTGTAACTCGTATTTTGTTTCTTTGTTTGATTTTTTATTGAAACGCGACATCATTTCTGAAAGTATTTTTAATTCATTTTCTAGTGAGCTTATATCCTCGTTCAAAATCTGATTATTTAAACGTAAAAAGTCCATTTTTTTAGAGAAATCAATATTGTCATTAGTAAGTTCGGTCTTGATTTCCGTATTAGAATTTTGAACATCGTTCGATTTTCTTGAAGATATATGTGAATATTCTGAATGTTGTAATTTATTAGCTTCAAATTGTGATGAAATAGTTTTAGCCCGAGACTGTTCAGAAAACGTGTCAAAATCGGATTTATATTCCTTTAAGTCAGATTGAATTGTAGGAATTTTAGCATCATGTTTAGAAAGTTCGGCTTCGGATTGTGTAACTATATCTGTTTCTGATTTCGATATATTGTTTTCAGTTCTAATAGTTTCAGAAACATTTTGTTTGTTTTGGATTTCATCTCTTCTAGTTTCACAAGAAATATTTTTGTCAAGTCGTCCGCCTGAAATTAATGACATCGAAGCAGAAGCAAGTTTGTCACTTTCAATTTGTTCTGATATATTTTCATCAAAAACTTGAGTGCTGTAATTTGCCATATTCATTTCAGCAAAACTCAATTGTTCCAACATTCTCATGCTTTTCGAAGATTTAAGCACTTCAGAATCATTTCTATCGGTTTTAATAGTTTCCTCTTGTAATAAATTAATATTTTTTATGGAATCTTTTGCTGATAATCTTTTTGTAGAAAATAAATCAGATTCTGACCTAGACCTTAACAAATCGCTACACTTGAATATATCTTGCAGCTTTTTTAGAGGAATCTCAGGTATTTTGAAATCCGCTAATGATTTTGACTCTATCGCTAATTTATCGCTACCTTTAGAAAATCCTTTTTTTGATTCCAATTTTTTACGCATTTCGTAAATCGTTGTATCATATTTCTATTTGAACATAAAAGATCATTTAGTATATATAATCAATAAAATTGATCTTATCAAATCTATTATAAAATCAATCTGTTCAAATTTACTATCAATATTAAGTTATTTACCTTAATTTGATTTAATAAGTTAGCCTCTAAAGCCCGAAGTTTTTGTTTTGTTTGTTTTCGAGCTTCCTTTTTTAAGCGTGACATTTCTATTCGTCTTTTAGCTAATTTTTCCGTAAGTAACTCTATTCTTCCTTCAATATCGCTCGTGTCCGATGAAATAGTAGTATCTACAAAATGACACATATTCCTCTCTAATAATTATCAAAATTAAAAGATTTATATAAAACAGATAATTAAACATAAATTATTAAATATTATATTTTATACATATTTCTATACATTTAAAAATATCTGTTCATTTACAAAGAAATTTTATTATTTTATATATATATATATATTTTATTATTTTATTTATTATTTTATTTTTTAATCATACTATTGTACGATACACCTTACACACACGCATACACGCACGCACGCACACAAAGTTATAACTGAAAAAAATCAACAATAAAGTTACCTTGATGTAAAAAAGCACTAGATGCAGCAGTTATAAGTTTAAGTGCAGTCTGTTCCATTTGAGTAACGTGATCTTCTTCAGTTTTTAACTTCGTATGCCAAGCCATCCAGTTTTTTACACAATTTCTCCGCGAAGTAAGCGCAGCTTCACGTGCATTCAAAACTCTAAAAAATGTAATCACGTCTGATAATACACTTTCCATACCGATTATTACACAGAAAGTAATACAAAATTGCAAAAGTTCGAATTTATTAAAAACAGTTATTTAGTTGTGAAAATTAAGCCAGATATTCTTTGCCAACAAAATATTGCAATAACGCCGGTTCACTGAATCTATTTTTATAATGCTTCATTTCATAGTGTGAATACATGAATACATTTATTACTAGACTTCTACATGTATCTCCAGTGATTCGTAATTTTACTAATTTAATTTAAATGTTATATTAAGAACGCTTTTTAAAATTGCGATAAAATATATAAATTAATTTAAAGAAAGATATACTCACTGCTCAAGCTTTTCAGATATTAAATTATGATCTTGCGAACTAACAATCACGGATTTGGAGTAATTTCTGTTATTTTCTCCAGAACTGTGATGAGAAATAGCAAAGTTACCAATTTGAGGTTTCGTAGATGTCTCATCAAAATTATGTTCATTATTGTCTTGATTATACAAGAAATTTTCGTAGGAGTTTATATTTTTGTCAAACATTTTTTGACAAAATACATTCTCTTTACTGTCATAATCATCTGCCCTATCTGTTAATGATTTTAAATTCTTCTCTTTCGTATGTTTATCTGTAATTGCAGTTTCATCCTTATTATCTTGAATAAATTCCTTTTCCATTTTTGTCCGTTTATTATGATGTTTGACAAGCTCTTCTGACATTTGAAAATTGGATTTGGATCCTAATATATTTTCCGTATCTATACTAGATGACGATTTGCTTTTTTGACATTTTGAACTTCTACGTTTAAAATTTGACTTAGACTCAGAACTATATTGAGTATTTCTGGACATGTCAGTCAGAATTGATTTACTGCTTCGTTTAGAGCTTTTTGAATACGTCTGTAAAATATCTTCAGACACTTGTGATGATTTTGATGTTTTCAATATGGTGTCTTGACTAACAGAACTTATTTCTTCTGACAAAATTTCACTATTTGTAGCAACAGTTTTCAAAAATTCCTTTGGAGATACTATTCTCTGAAAATGATCATCAATTTGAGAAGGCTTTGACTTTTTAGATAATTCTTCTACTAAAGTTTCAGAGTCTGATTTAATGTGTTCAGAGATAGATTTATTTGGATTCTGTTGTGACAATTCTATCTCAGAAGATTTTTCTTTCTCAAAAAGATATTTCCCAGAAATACTCATGGGACGATTTAGGATTAATTTTGGGTCAACAGAATGTTGATGAGATTTCAATTTTATAATGTCTGCTTTGGGCATTTTTTCTTCAAATTTTCTTGACTTTATCTCATATTTGGATATGTTTCCATTTTTCTGTGTTTTATAAAGATATTTTTCTTGAGATATATTACTTTGTACAGGCTCATCAGATTTATCGAGCGACGCATTAGATTCTTCAACGAAATTCGAAAATTTATTACTCTTTGGTAAGTCAATTTTAGAAAAATGCAAATCATTTTCTGATATCTGCATGCGTGCCTCTATTTGAGATCGATCGTGCTGAGATTTATCGGAATCAAGCAAAGAACTCATAGAACTATTACTTCTTATATCATAACCCTTCATAGGTCCAGATAATTTCCTTGGAGACTGACTATCTGCACTTCGTTTTAATTTTGTTAAAATATTTTTTGTAGATATTTGAGGATTGAACATGTTTCTCTGTTTCTGTAGCATAAGCTTACGTTCTTGACTTGCAATTTTGTGAAGTTCTTTTAACCTAAAAACATAATTAAACTAAATAAACATAACTAAATAAAGTATTTTAAAGAACTGCAATACCTATTCATTTCATCTTTTTCTTGTTGCAGTTTTAAAAGTAAAGCTCTCTGTTTCTTTTTCACAGAGCTAACACGACTATCTTGCCCAGTATCTTTTAATGCTCGTTTTTGTTCTTCCAATTTCACTAATTTTTTAGTCCGATCAATTAAGGTTTTTTCACGAGATTTGAACAACATCTCAATTTTGTCGTATCTTTGTTTCTCATCTTGTAGTAGCTGTGCAATCTATAAAAATACATAACATGTTTGATCATAATTTATTGTATAAATTTTTATCTATTATTTTTATCTATTATACTTACTTCTAGATCTAAATATTTATTAAAAGAACAAATTATGTCTCGAGTAGAGATGCTAATTTCTGTTCCAGTCTCTGTTCGTATAGACGATGTTGTTTCGTGTAAACTTATTTCGGACATTGTTCTTAGCTTACTAGACAATGATATTTCTTCTATTTGATCTAAATCTCCAAATTGCTCCACCGAGTCTAAAGAAAGATGTGGAATTTCATTGTCTCCAACGAATTCTTGTTCATACGATATTCCATATATTTCTGAGCATCTATTTTGTACATTTCGTCGAGTTGAACGTATATCTGTTTGAGTTGCCATATCATTCATTGTTTGAGTTTGTACTTCTACAGCTTTAACTATTGGTTTAATTACTTTAGTCACATTGTCAAATTCACTTGCTACAGTTTGACTTGTAATATGATGGACTTTTTGAGTTGGAAACACTATATCAATATTAATATTTTTATTAGTAATTAATAATTTTCATATATTATAACAGATAATTTACTACCTTTATCAGTGACAACATGTTTATGTGATATATTAATTTCATCAGAATGTTCCATATCATTAGTATTCTTTTCCGTTACTTTAGAGAAATATGATTTCACTTGGTCATTTGACTGACTATGCTGCAATGGTAATTCTTTATCTTGATCATGTTTAACATCATATAAGCATTTTTCAACATCTATAACCTGTCTTAGTGATTCATTAAATGAATCAAGAAGATGCAATTCAGCTTTAAATTGCATATGTAGTGCAGATGGATGTAACTATAATTATAAAATTAGTTTTATAAAATTGTAAGGATTGAATAAAATAATATATAATATAATGTAATATATAAAATACAATAATAATTACCAATGAACTATTTTCTGGCTTTTCTGTATCAGTTTTATTCATATTATGTTTTGAATACTTAAACTCAGCTTCCATATTACTATTTTGCATAAATTCCCGCTTTCGCTTAGATCGAGGCATAAGATTCATATCTGGTGTAATTAAATCACAAAATTCTTCTTGTTGTGATTGATTTTCATCTTTCAATGAAATTTTTTTTGGATCTAATAATGCGCTTGATAAAATACTGTTGTTTAAATTAGATTCATTACTATTACTACTACTAGTTTGTTTGATCGTAGTAGCAATGCTTTCTGTAAATGATGTTTCTTCCTTTTTTGTATTTACATTAGTAGATTGTGTCAATGAATCATCTACATACTTTAAATCTTCAGTAACTTTATTTGATTTATTAACACTTTGTGCAATTTTCTCAGAATCTTTATTTTTTATCTGTTGTGTAGATACAACGATTGGACTTTGACTTCTTAGACTTATGTCTGAATCATTTACACTTTCTATATCTTGAAATTCTTTAGAATTTATTATATACATTTTGCTATCCATTTTACTTGTTGAAGGTTTTATTTTTTCGGATTTCTTATTTTGTTCCTTGAAAAATATGTTTCCTGTCTTCCCTTGTGTTTGACAAGTTATTTGATGTTGTTTAACTTGTCTATTTTCTGATAAAAACGTACATATCTGATCATCTATCTGTTTCAATGTATGTGAATCGTTCTTATGTTTAGAATCAAAATTTTCAAACATATTTCTAGATTCTTTCGTTGTGATCTTACCTGATAATTCTGAAGATCGTTCAGAAAGTGACTCATTATAAGAAAATTCTCTTGATTTCAAAGATCTAGTATTAATAGATCTATGTTTCTTATCGTTGACCTTCTTAGCAGTTGATGTTGCAAAGTTTTTTGGTTTTGGTTTTGTTGGAGCAAAATCACTTTCTTTTGGAATATGAAATGACAATCTGTCATTTTTTAATTTCATACCTAATGTATTTTCATTTACATTGTTAGAAATATCTTTTTTGGAAGCATGTCTTGGACTTTTAGATCTTTTAGAAAAATCTTGTATCGTTTCATTTTGGTTACAAAACAAAGATTCATCTTTTCTAATTCTTTTAGACCTGTTTTCCTTTTCTCTAGAATTTTCTCTAACACATTCTTTCTTTTTTGATAAATTCGAAGATATGGAAATATTTGGCACCTTCAATGGCTCTATCTCATTATTAATGGTTGACGAAACATCTGAGATTGAAAAATCTAATCTTCTTTGAACTCGTTCCAAACTTTTTGTCGATTTTTCTCCTCTTTCATGTGTCTTTGCAGGTGTTTCAAATTTTTGTGAGATTAACTCTTTTGATGCGCAATTTTCCCTGTTGGAAAAATCCAGTTTCTTTGCAGAAATTTTCAAATCTGGAACCTTTAGTGGCCTTACGAAATCCATCGTCTGTACAACTTTATGCAAATTCTGTGTACTATTAGATTCTAATATTGCTGGTTTAACTGCATTTTCATTATTGGGATCATTATTGGGAGTTTCCCTATAAACTTCAGAACCATTGTTTAAAGTTAATTTTCGTTTCACAGCACTAATAAATGTGAAAGGATATGGTTGAACAGAATATGATAAGCTTTCTAAACTTTTCAAGTCGAATTGAACTGGAACATTAGATGGTGCGTCTTTAGATGATTGCTTACTAATGTAATCTTGCTGCTGTTAAAATTATATTTTATTAGGCTGTACTGTTGATAATGATATAAATGGTAATTGTTACATTATAATTATCATTTACAAAATCATCGTAATATACGTAGCAAAATGATAAAATATAATATAAAGATACTTAATTTAACTTAAATTCTTCTAACATTTAAATTCTGTTTAACTTACTGCTGCAGGTATTTCAGCACGTTGAACAATAATGTCAGGGTCAGTGAAAAAAACATATTTCTTTTTCGTACTAATATTTTCTTTTTTGGAGTTACTTTTCATATTTTTATATATGTTGCATAGCAGAAAATATATATTTGGTTGTTACTTGCTTGTCACATACTTGCAATAAACTACAAGCACAATTTTTAAGTATTAAATGCATGATTTTGAAACAAAACAAATCCTTATCTAATAAAACAAAATTTAATTGTCAATACATTTCATAAATTAAATTAAACATTTTATACTTTTAACATACATAACAATGATACTGATATATAATTTCATTACAAATTTAATCTACTAATATATAAAAACTTACATTCACATATTTACTAATTGTTGTTAAACACAAGATGCAGTTAATTCATAGAAGAACGTTAAGATTCAACGTATTTATAACCTAATTTAAGGCGCCATGTTTAATACCATAAAATATTAATTTTATAAAATCTTAATTTTATAAAATCAATTTTCAAACAACGAAAATGTCAAATACTTCGCAAAATATTCAAGGAATAGCTAAACTTTTGTATATCACGTATTTATATTTTCATAATAATAAACAGAATAACATTCGTAACGATCATTTGTAAACGACAATCACGTGGTATCACGTACTTTGTGATTTCCTACTTGCGTAAAATTGAAAACATGTCAACAACAAAACCGAAATAATCGATAATATGATTGTTTGCAAATGTTAGTGATGTTAGCAATTGTAAGAACTATGACTATCTCCAACAATGAACATAGTACTGCGAGGAATTTTTATATCTTTTGTAGAAAGCAAGATATATTCAGTTAGTAAGAGATGACTAATTTTATACGTACTGTTCATTGTTATAAATCGATTACAATAATCGAAGTACATTTTAAATACATTCGCCATCTTCAAACATCATGTATGTTTACGTATGTTAAAATTTTTCTATATGGTATTCACAAATTTACTGTCGTATTTTTTCTCATAAACAGTAGATGTGAAACTGTGAAAAAATGAAAAAGGGTATGTTGTTTGGAAGCAAAGTTGTATTGTTTTTTGTACTCTTATGTAATTGTAATGTATGTACATAAAAATTATATAAAAATTACAAGTACATAAAAATCTTATGTACTTGTGATGTATGTACATACAAATTTTTCCTAGTCATACTATTTTTTGCGAACTAAAGTGGCTTTTTTGTGATTTTCAATTTTTTAAATGGAATGCTACATCTTCTTTTTTATATTATGTAAAAGCGGATATAAAAATGAATTCAATAATGACCTTGATACCATTCAACGACCTTCACAAAATTAGGAACGAAAGAAATAATTCGAATATTGCGTATATTAATGAATGTACTTATCGGTGTTCCATAGTATATGCTATACAAAAGTTTTCTGTGACAAACCGAAATTAAATAAAGTTAATTAAATAATAATAATTAAAAAAACAATGTAGCATGAATCGTAAATGCTGAAATTATGAAACAAATATTGAACGAAAACACGAAATCTTTTAATAATAAATTTTATAAAACCAATCATATTTTTGTGCAAGTATAAATTAATTTTTCAGTAAATATATAATGCAAAAAGGAGCCAGACGGTCGGACAAAAAGCGGTCATCAAATACTATTCAAGTCTAAAATTATGTGTATTAAAGATACATATATGTATCTTTGCGTATATCAAACAAAATGATGCATAGAAAAATTTAATTTATAAAAGTTCGTGATAATGTATAGTTCGTATAATCAACCTTTAAAAAATAATACTATTTTTTTAAATAAAAATTAATGGATAATATTATTTGGAATAATAACTATCTTACATTTCAATGAAATAGTTGTTTCACAATAGTATTCGTATAAGTCAATAAAATATATATTTGAAATTTCTTTATACAAATACCATTTCAAAAAAATTGAATAGATACTAAAATATAGATACTAAATAGATACTATTGTTATATATTATGCTAATAAGTGTATTACTTAGTATATTATTTATTCTGTTATCACTCGAGAAAATAAAAATATTTGACTTCAAAAATTTTTTCCTCCCCAGCTCTAAATAATCGTAAATGTAACATTTACGAACTATATTTAATTAATTATTCAATTAATCACTTAATCCTCATCAAAATAAATTATTTATTTATCTCGTGTATCTAACATAATGATAAAACCTATTACTGCAAATACAAAATTATTCTTGCGCGAACCGGATTGAATTTAGTTTACTTTATTTTTACTGTAATCAATAAGAATTATTTAAAATGTATACTTTTATTTCAAAATATCGGCGTGATAAGAGTGAAATTACGTTCTGAATTTCTTGAGAATTTTGCTGTAGATTTGCAATTAAGATATTAATTACTTCTGTATTATGCCATGGATAATTTTTTATGTCCTGCAAACGACAAATTCGTTGTTATGGATACATTTTTATATACATATACTCTATATTCAACAATTACTTATAATTTTTTTAATAAAATTTTATACAGCATTTTCTCTTATTTTCATTTGTAGATTGTGCTCCTACGACTTGCTTTGAAAAATTAGACACCCTGTGCATTTGAAGTTTTCTAATCTATGGCGATCTTGAAACATTATCGTTGTTGATACGTTATATTTAAATAACAAAATAAACCACAATTAATTGCTAACTATGATTTCACTTTTGCGGAATTGCATTTTGAACCAAAAGAGATTCTTTGTGCAAGAAGTTATTACGTTTACCCAAATATCTACGTATTGTATATGTGGTAATATCAAGGTTAGAAATTTTTTTTAAGAAATATTTTACTATTTTTTTAAAATTTCCAGTATGTCTAATAGAAGACAACAAAATTTGCCCTAATTAATCTTTCTTACAAAAATTGTGTACTTACAACGCTTTTGTATATTATTTTATAGTTTATGTAATACATCTTAAAACACATTTTGTTTTATAAAAAGTAATACAAGAATATACTTTTTGTTACAGAGATTCAAACCATGTTTGCAAGTAAAGCATTTTTCTGATAAATGCAATGAAACTACTGAAAAGAATCTAATATATGTTGGACCATTAACATGGAAAGTCCGTAACATTAAAATATTTTCTTTGCTGTCATCACTTGTATCAATAGGTTTTCAACCTTTTCTTTATATGAAGCTCGTAGAAGAAGATAATTTGGCAAATGCAGGAACAATATTTGCACTATTTAATATAATTACTATATCTAGTCCTCTTTTAGTACATTTACTAGCAAAGAGATATGTAATCGAGTTGTATCATCATCCTAAAGAAGAAAAATATAGTGCTAAAATATTTACATTTTTTTGCAAACAGAAAGAAGTATTTATATTTCTTTAAAGTTATTATTTATTTACACTGTTTATATAATATAATGATCTCTATGTTGCAGATAACATTTATTAAAAATGACGTAATTGAACCTACAACACCACGTACTGGAATGTTTACAACGTGTATTGCAAAAGGTTATCCCTTGCTGCTTGATGAAAATCAGTTTTTAGAACCTAAACACTTTAACATCATTATGAAATATAATGAGCCAATAGACTTTGAAATAGAGAAATTAAATGTTACTGCACTTAATCGACCTCCAACAGAAAATAAAAATGTAATGATAGAAGACAAAAATGTAAAACAAAAATAATTTTACTTGTATAGTTTTATTTATTACATGATTTTTTAATCTAAATTTTTAATATAATATTTAAAAGCACTATTATAAGTTGCTAGGTACAAAATATATACATTATTATGAAGAGACTGTATTAAAAAATACAGTACCAAATTACTAATGTACGATATTTCTCTATTATTCAAATTGTAAAATATTACAAATTCTCAGTTGATATTATGATAATATCATTTGTTCATTATTTTAATTATATAATCTGAGAATAAAACATATTACGTAAACAGAAATAACTTATATACTCTACATAAGTTAACTATATATAAGTATACTCGTATTTAAATTTTGTTAAAAATTTGTTAAAAATTTAAATACAAAATATATAGTCTAATTCAGATCTAGAATCAAATGTTTTTTAAATATAGCCTCCATGTAAGAACAATTTTAAGATAATTTAATATAATGTAATTTGGTAACTGTGAAAGAACGGCGAATATGAAAGAGATCACAGAATGAGCGAAATATTTATGCAAAGTCAATTGTGCAATCACTGTACACTAAGCTGGGAGCAAATCAAAGTCATCTGAAACATGTACCATTGGAACATGAATATCTTCTATTTGAGGTATTGCTTTGAATTCACATAATCCAACTTCTTTCAATTTCCATTCCCAATCCATTTTTTGTACAGCATGTAATGATTCAGCTTCATTGTGATGCCTCAGTAACATTGCTTCCTAAAATAGTAATTTTCTTTTTAGTATTTTATCCTAGTTTTGACAAACAAAATTTTAGTAGAACATGTATCAATGTGTTACATCTTTTTGAACTGATATATAAAAAACGATATCAGTCAGTTTTCATGTAACTTAATTTAACCTGAATAATTAAGACAATGTACTTGTAGTTGTCTATCTATATAATTCAGGTATAATTATCACAACAATTTTATAACTTTTATATTTACCTTAATTTTTTCCCATTTATCATCTACATCTTGTAACCAACTCAAAAATAATCTACCATTATATCTACTCCTTGCATTTCTATCTTTCTCTTCCTGTTCTGGAGTAATAACATTATAAACTTCTTCATCCTTTAATATTGTACAAACAGAAAAGGGAAGGGATTGATTAGCTAGAGCTCTAGCAGCTCTACCATGTACTCTAAGGATTTCTTGTTCTACAGATAAAACTAATTTTTCTTTTTCAACAACATGTTGCATTCTAAGACGATATCTCTCTTTTTCTTGTTCAATATACAAGTCTTTCATGGCGCCTTGCAATCCGACCGGGGGATTAACATTGGGCTCTTTATTTGCATTCCCAGCTAATACGTATGTACAACGATTCATTAAATAATCTTTGAAACCCTGAGGTGGTTTTGGTTGAACTGGAAAAAGACCTTTCCTCCTTCGTTCAATCTAAAAGTGTGAAGATATGATTACAATATGCTTTTTATAAAAGAATTACCACAAACATTAAAACGAACCTGTTTTCTAATATTTAAAAATAATTGGTAACAATTAGTAATCGGTTGATCATGTGGATGAACCTCTGGACCCGTATTCGTTGCTTCCGATGCTTCATTAGAGGCAGCTGTAGCAGCTTGTGCTTCTTTATTAGGTTTCATTTTTCTTTTTCTAGGATGAAGTTCAACAGGTGGTACAGAAGCACCTACATTTGATGTCGTCGATGAGGTAGTAGTAGAAGTATTTTCAGAATTTTCTGCTCCATTATCTTTTTGACACTTCCCACTAGTTTCGTTGTTTTTTTCTGATTTTTCTGTTACAATGTTTGTCTTCGAAGTCGTGCTGCTATTTGAAACTTCCGTCGAAGTATTTTTATTCGTTTCAGAACCAGAAGTTTCAGGCGTTGGTGAATGATGTCTTTGTTGAGGTGACAAATTGTTGGAACGATCCGTCGAAGTAGTTATTGGTAGCGGAGACGAGTTCGAATAATTTCCGTTGCCTGAAGAAGAGGAGTTTTCTTTCAAGGTCGCCGATCCGTTACCGCCATTACCGGATCTATGCGAACTTCTGAGCACTCTTTGGTGATGCGTTGATCTTTCTTCTCCATGTAAAGCACCACTAAAATCTTTTTTATCCTCATTTTTAGTATTTCCGCTTTCAGTAGGACTTGTTGTTCCACTAGTGGATTGATTCTGTTCCTTATCCGTTGAATCGTTACTATTAGAACTGGCAACTACATAGGGCAATTGGTGACTCCTATTAGATGTGCTCTTTCCGTTTCTATTCCCTTGCTCTTGCTCGGATGTAGTACTTTGTGGAATAACTATTTTCAAAGGTGGTACTTTAGGTGCTGAATTAGAATCTGATCCTTTCGATCGATCGTCTTCACCATCAGATTCGGGAGGTGCTGGCGTAGTTGTTTTAGAGTTAGTCGTTGAACCAGAAGGATTTGAAGGCTTCGGACTACTTGCCATTGAAGAAGCACTTGGACTTTTTCTGTCCGTACTAATCGAAGTTGCATTTTGGTTGTTTTTATTCGAAGTTGCTCCAGATCCTTGTTTTCCTGATTTTGTACACTGTAAAGAAAAATAGAAATATCAATATATTAATTTATCATTAATTCTAAATATGTAAACTAGTTTGATAGCGAATAACTATATATGAAAAAATAATTTTAATTTAAATTATATAACATAATATGACAAATATAGTAAAATTGCAGATTAAAAAATTGAATGATATTTTATCAGAAAGAAACTTCATAATACTTCATAATATTTCAACTGAAATTTTCCTCATGACATTCTAGATATCTATACTTTTACCTTGCTATGCGAGTAATTTTTTGCAACATGAGAAAGTATATAAAACAAAATTCATATTATTTTAAGAAAGATATGCATTATAAGAATTGTTTCTAGCAATTTTAAATCACTATCTTTAATTCTTTAAACAAAGTATGATCTTAAAATTAAACAAATAAATTCAAACTAGAGAAAGAAGTCTTGCAGAGCAAAAGAAATAAGTTCCTTCACAGATATGTTATGCTACACGAATTTGTTTTTTATGTGATACTTTCATTATCTTTACATTTAATTTTGCATTGATTTTATCTAAAATAATCAATTAATTATCCACATTCCATTCACGAGACTTTCTTTCTCGAAAAATAGATCATATTTCATCTATAACACTCAAAGAGAGCTTCCAAATCTAGTATGTAAAAGAAGAAAAAGAATATGCAGCATATCTTTTTCCTGATACCATTAATTTGTTTCTTTTTTTCGTACAGTATTTGCAAATAATTTAAATTTGTTCAATCAAATAAATTTCACCGTATCTTTTTTCATCAATTATACAAAGTATCCCAAATTTTAAACGGTCAAACTATGAGGACTTAATCTATAAGCAAAAAGAAAAAAAAATGTTATATAATGTTCACCAGTAAACACTTTGTCACAAAGTTATAAACAAATAGATGAACTTGTAGAATAACTACTTTTTTACGATTTCGACGATTTTTGACCACTACTACAACAAATTTTATTTATAATTGTGCGTCCGTAGCAGCGTATGCATAAGCTACAACGATTGCGATATAATATATACCCTAGTTTAAATCTACTTCTTATCTTTTGTTTATAGTATATGTGTCATACGATGATGATCTATGGTCGTCGATGTGTAGTGTAAATGATGAAATTTCGGTTATGTTTGTACTGTGTCACAATGTGCTAGTTTTGTCAGCAGTTTTTTGCAAATATCTTGGAAACTAGCCTCGGTCATTGCCTATATGTACAAGTAAAAGGTATTCAAAAAGGGTTGATTTCTACAACATATTTAAAAATCATAGAAATCGAGGAAGAAAACTTTTCTATAAACAAATTTCTTTTCTTTACCAACAAATAATGTATGCATGAAATAAGTAGTGACATTTTCTCTTACCATTTGGTTATTTGATGTTTATTTGGAACAGTTTTTTTTTTTTTTTTTTTTTTAATAGAAGTGAATACACATGAAAAATTAGTGCAAAAAATTAAAAATGCGGTTTTATGGAAAATCAGCAAAACATTCAAAATTTTTTTTAATTTATTAAAATTTATTAATAATTTAGTTATTAATTCCATTGTTCACCGATGTAAAGTTTATGCAAGCATAAAATCAATACCAAGAACCGAGGAATTGAAAATACTATAGTCCGTTTAACGAACCGAGGCAACAGTTATAAACATACAAACGTGGTAGTATTTAACGGAACAGGACAAACGAAACAGGGACATGGTTCTTAAGTTCTCTATATACATTGCAACGATGCATCGACTTTTATTTCATGGTGTATGTATGTTGTATGTTTATAATTCAGCATCGGTATTAGATCCAACTTGCATCGATGTAAGTTTATTTCTTTGGATTAATCATCTTTTTGCCTATTTTTTTTTATTTTTAATCTTATAGTTTATAATTATCTCCTATTATCGACAAATTAAGAAGAACCAGTAATGTGGAGGAGTAAATTGAAACCTAATGCAGGTTTCGTTAAATCTATGGAGTCAATGTATGTATTGTAGCATATTTGAACATGTATAGGAGACTTTAAATATGTAGTACTATTTACAATTGTCGTAGTACTATTTTTTATTGTACTTAATATTTAACTATGTTGATAAAATAATACAGATAACGTTTATGTGCTGTAATATAAATTGCTTGGTTACTTATTTCATGCATACAATATTTATTTATAACTTTGTAACAAAGTGTTTGCTGACAAATTTTATATAATATTTTTTCTTCTTTTTACCTGTAGATTAAGTTACCTCGCAGTTTGACCGTTTAAGTTTGGGACACTTTGTACAACTAGTCCAATGACATTTTGTATAGTAAATAATAATAGTAAACAACAAACCTTATCTCCGGTATTAGTGGAATTTCTACCAGTGCTTTGTCTTCCTGTGGTAGTACCTTTCAAATTTTCTTTCACAGGTTCTGAATCTTTACGTTTTTTCCGACGATTTTCTTCGTCTTGCTCTTCTGTATTGTCGCTTTCAAACGCGCGTTTAGACGAAGGCGACGCCGAAATCGCAGGAACATCATCGGTAGTAATCGATGCGGTCGTTGTCTCACTGGAAGATGTTGCATTACCAGCAGTAGACACGTTGTTGCTACCACTTTGATTCCCTTGATTGCAGGCAGATTTATTACCATCTTTGTCTTTTTCAGAATTAGGATTCGGCGATGAGCTTGTACCCCTAACTGGTATTGGCTCTTTCGAACTTTTAAATTCATACACATCGCTATTATCACCAGTAGACGAAGTGTTTCCAGAGGTACTGGAACCTGAGACGGCATTCACAACTCCTGACGAGATGTTTGAAGACGTCTTCGAAGTTTCCATTTGACTTTGATTCTGCAAATATTTTTTTCCTTTCTTTTCTTTTCTTTTGAAGTACATGAATTGTTTGAATTGTATTTGCAAAATGACACATTTTTTTGTTCATTAATGTTTTCTTACATTATATTATTTTAACATTTTTAATGTAACTGTAATATACTTATCATCATACTTTATAACAATGATCTCGATATTGCTTGTTAATCGATAGATATCTTTTAAACGTCATTCTTACAAATACATAATTGAACAAAAGGTTAATGAGTCTTACATTTCAGTATAAACTCAAAATTACTGCTATTATAGTTTAATAGCACTGCTATTAAAGATTAATATAATTAATATTAATATTAATAGCACATTTATTAAAACATTCGTCAGTGTTTTGTTTTATGTGCAAACATTTAATATTTCTGAACAACTATACATTTCATACATTGTCGAAGTTTCTGCTTCAACCGATTAAATGTAATTAACAATCATTTCTCAATATTCCATATTCTCAAGAATATCAAAAGTTAACACTATTCGTAACGATCGTTCCAAACCGTGGATTTCTATCAGACACCAATTAAATACCGATTTAAAAAATATACATACATATATGTATGTATATATATAAAATATATACATACATGTATATTAAAAGTTTGTGCGCGCACGCGTGTGTGCGTGTGTGCGTGTGTGAGTGAGTGTAAGATACCTGTGTGTTCATGCCGCCCTGACGGGAGTTAATAGCACCTCCTCCTTTCTTTTCATCCCTCGCTCCTCGTACCTGGTTGAGTCGAAGCGTCACCCTCGGCGAGCTTCCAGACTGCCCGGTTCCCGATCTATCGACTGTGGAGAACAAAACATCGGTCAATTGCAAGAACGACAAAATATCGATGAAATTTTACAAAATGAATATTCAAGAAAGAATGTAAATGTTGGGCCGAAGCAACCAAGAAAAAAGAGGTTATTGGTAAAAGGAAGAAAAGAAAATATAAAGAGTAGGCGAGAAGAAGGGAACATAAAAAAAAGAGAGCTTCTGTTTGTTGCAATCATCGAGATCGAGAGTATGATAATCTTAATCACGGAGATATCAAGGAGAACAAGTTCAAAAAGAGTGAAGGAGCATCCTGATTCGAGTTCGATTCATTAGTGGCTTTTTACTGGATGATCGAAAGTATGAATTCTTTATTCGCGTCGCTGTAGTACACTGCACAATACAGTGCAAGAGAAGCTTAAGAGAAGCTTGCATCCAGCAAAATTGAGACTCAATTTTTCTTGCATCTTACATTCGAAATTTCTGTTACGCTATAGAAGTAAATCATTTTAATTATTATTCAAAAATTTCATTCTTCATGCTCATACATATACGTAAGTATATTATACATATCAATTTTTATATAGAACAAATTGAGAATCTTTTTCGTTATAAACCAAACATTTTGATATTTAATCGAACAAAATAGTTTTTAGATTTTTATAAATTTGACAAGACAGACATTTATCAGCAAGATTTATCTCGTTAGAAATTCTATCGATTAAGAAGCAAACGCAAATGAAATACTAAAATTACGATGTACGTGACAAGTGTGCATTCATTAGGTATACGAAAAGATCCATCGTAAGATACAATTACGTCTATCGACACAATGTTTCGAGTGTATTTTAATAGATGGAATTGGTCCGAGAAAAATTCATAATTTGAGCAAGAAAACGCATTTCGTAGGGAAATAATAATGCAAGGTTTGTCCCGGTGATTTCACGGAACGCTTGTTTCGAGAGATTCTAGGATACCGTGCAATGTTGAAAGCAAGGCTGACGCAAGCACTGCTCTCGATCAATATATAATTAAATCTACGAGTTAACACATCACTATATAATTTCAGAATTCGGATCAATACCTTGTGTCAAATTGTGTACAAACATCATGTTAATATCGATTCGACGATAATTTCTCACGATAAATAGTAGTTTTATTAAGATCTCTTTTGGTTGGTCATTGATCGTAATTCCCCCTCTCATCTGTTATCGTCATTCTCTCTCTCTCTCTCTCTCTCCTTTTGGAAGAGGGAATTGTGCCAATGAAACTTGGCGCTTGCGAACAGTGTATCCTAAAATACATCAACTTCACTAGTCAATGAGTTCGTGACTGCTCACCGCTTTTACTCACTGCAATTCACAGAGATGGTTTCGCTGTATATAGAGTTAATGCTTTTTAATTACTTTAGAAAATTCTGTTTAACTTCATTACATTGTTTGAGAAGAATATTTCGATTAATCTTTAAACCAATTTAACGAGTTGATAGTCTTATGTGGCATCTGTAAAGGCAATTTTATACATAATTTTTATAACGAGTCAGTAAAGATACTTAAAAAATTGAAATCTCTAAGCATTAATGTTTCTCATGAATTATTACAAGCTTCAAATTAATTGTTCATCCGATTCAGATTGAAACACATGTATCGCTAATATTGAAATATTTACGCACGTAGCACAATGTATTATAATATAAATATAGGTACGTTGTAAATTAAACCATTAATCGGCGAAATCGATTAATGTAGCTGCACCCAGAATCGTACTCTTATAGAGTACCTTCGATTTTATGCAAAAATCATTTTCAAATTGATACGTCGGATTTTTTTTAAGCGTTGTACAAAAGGCAACAAATTGTGTAATTTTCAGAGTCTTTTCAGACTGCACACACTTTTCGTTTGAAAATTTATCAAGTACACATGTACTAAGGCAATTTTTTACGAAACATATTTCCTTTATCTCAAAATTTTATTCTGTTTTATCCTTCTTACTTATTTTTACGCATAAAATATCTTCGTATCGATTATTTCGTAATACAGAATTAATTATATTTGTAAATTTAACACTTGATAAATTTCCAAACTCGATTTTCTCGAAAACAAAGGCTTAGGTGAAAAAATGTTATTTTTTCTTTTCGACTCATTTTTTTGACGTAGAATCATCTACTTGGTTGTATCACTGCAGGACATCCTGTACATACACACACACACATACGCGCGCGCGCTTACACACACACACAAACACACACATATATACATACACTATGTATTTATGAGCTAGTGATATATATAAAATAATCTTTTAAGATCTCAAACTTTTTATTTCGTCCATATTTTAAAACATGTAAACTTGAACACCTGACCAATTTTATAATCTACATCTTTTTCACAGGCAGTATATGCGTTTATTAAAACATTCTTACTGCGAAATGATGATAAGCAAATCGCAACGCATCCAACATACTTCTTCAAATGCAACGTATTATTATATTATTTTATAATGTATTATTACGTTCTTCTACTTCCTACGCGAAAATATCTGTTTTCAGAGCATTAGATTACCAGATTATCAATACGTTAAAAGAATTACCGAACGAGACGATTTGTATATCATATCGTATTAACCAATATTTCCACAATTCACTAAATATTATGCAAATATGATGCAATTAACGTAATATATGAATTTTTATAAAATATACAGAAGATATTAACTGTAATGTTAATGTCTAACAGATCAAATACTGAAGATCAATAAGATAGCTGAAAAGATAATTTCAAAAAATGTGCATGAAGTTTATATCGTTGAAGAAATTTATTTACCTTAGGAGTTGTTTATTTTCGGTTTAACCTTGTGAACTGAGAGCGGGTTTTTATCCAATAAAAAAAAATATAGTCTTTTTGACCGATAACGATACGAGAGTTCATTCATTAACTTGCTGCGACAAAATATAATTCTGCAATTGGTGATACTGCATTAAAATTAGATTATAAGCAATATGTATTTACATATCGATAAATATGATTTTTAATTTTAATAAATTTAAATTTAATTTTGATGGTTTTAATAAAAATTAATTTAATTTTAATAATCTTCTATCATTCTTAGAAATATCACAACATCGCGATTAATGTAATTTATAGATGAATAGTCTGTAATAACCGATTAACAAGTGAAGTACTGATTTAAATCTAGTTATCGATCAATACAATGACGGAACGTTACAACTGAGAATCAAGGTCAACTGAAATACCATCCTGCAAAAGTGTCACTGTTTTCTCCTACGGACTATCCGTCAATTTATATTGCGAAAGATTTGCATATCGCTTGAGTTAAAGTTTAAAAGATTTCGGTACATCGAAAGCGAGTGTAGCGAATACGGTGTATTATATCGTGTTTTCAACATGATCCGTGAAATGAACGAGACAAACTATGCAACCGGTTTTATTTCTTGCTATGCACATATATTTAATTACCGCGATTAAATACTTCTCTCCCTTCAGCCTCTAATATTTGATTTGACTTCAAACAAGCGATAAAAATTGCAACGGTGATATTGACACGATTTTTTGTCAGCATCGGTTTAACATTAGATGACTGGTTTAACAATACCAGAATATTAATCGCAAGCATAAATCATTTAGACACCTATACCTTATTCAACGTAGTGAAAATTCAATTCTTGACTTCAGAAGAAGAAAAAGAAACGCAAATAATTCGAGGAAGCTTGTTAGAAAACGGTGCGCTGTTGCAATAACTGCAACACAGACCCCTTTCGGACGTACGATCACCCTAGTGGTGTCGATGGACGCAGCCCGCGAGCGCAAACGTGTCCAATGTACTTGCCAGTCAGTGTGCTCCTTCTCCCTCTCTTACTCTATCTCTCTCTTTCTTTCGCCATACCTTCTCCCTCTTCCCCCTGCCCTCTCTCTCACCTCGTACAAGTCAGCCTTTGTCCCTCTCACGTTCGACAGCGAAGAGACGTATTCCAAGGTTCAGCACTGGTGGTTCGCGAGTGACGCTTCTTTCTAGTTACGTTAATATATCGATGTCGGCAAACGGGACGATTCGATTAGAATGACGCACGTTAAGAGAGTAGAAACACGCGCTGAGCCACGTGGTCGACGGTATTCGGCTAACGGTACTTTTGGATCATACGTAGCAGTCAGAGGATTTCGAACATGTACAGACATATATATATTATAGACATATATATATATATATATATATATATTAGTATAGACATATATATATATATATATATATTATATTATATATATATAATCACGGGTGCATACCTGCTGTCGCGATGGACCACCGACTACACAGCGATATAAAGATTCCCGATAGATAATCGCGGATAATATAATAAGCAAGAAGGACAATGTGACGATCAAGTGTTGAACGACGGACAAGAGGTTCAGTAGTCGAAGCAGCGTGTGTACATTACTGCCACTTGTACGGCTCCCACACAATGCGCTAGAGCGAAGACACTGGGAGAGTTAAGAAAGAGAGGAACTGGCTCGCGACTGTGTCGCCGCGTCTCCGTCTCGACTCGACCAACTTCTACCAGGCGCGGCACTGCATCGCGCGCACGATACCGACGCGTCACTACTGGGGAATGTCACGTCTAATTAAGTGCTGTTTCTGCATCGCTCGCTATTATTACCGATCGGTAGTGATTGCACCGCTCACGCGTGTACATCCGCTGCATAAGCGATACACATCGTATATGCGCACGCGCGTATAGCCTTATTACGACCGTGTCAAATATTCATAATGCGTTTTATGTACTTCGGTAAAAAAAATAATCTTGCTAATTGCGACGATCTTTTGTATATTCTATGATGCATTTTATCCGGTGATAAAATACATCATGATTTTCCTATTATGTTATGATGATGGATATTAAATGTAAGATTTCTTTCTTTTACAGTCCTATTCACAATTTTCGAAGAATTCAAAACGATGCAAGCGTTCCACTCCATTGCAAATTTCACATATATAACCTTTATATACTATAATTTGTTGTCATATTTTTAATTATTTAAGTGGACTCACTTTTGCCATTAAAAGTTTAGTCAAAACTTGAATAATAGTATTATTTAAAAAGTCTAAAAACAGTTTTGTGAAAAAAAAGATATATATAAACAAAATTATTTTTTCGTCATTTTTTAAAATGATGTCTATTTTATAAATAATTAGTTTCATTTTATGAAATAAGGTAAAGGTTTTTTTATATTTTCATTATATTCGTAATATATTCGAATAGCTATGTCGGTAAATGTGGTCTTTATCGTATCGGCACAACATTGCATTAGTAATTATTAATAAATAATAAATATTAGCGAATGTTAAGATATATAATTTTTTTTTTATTTTAATATTTCTTTTTAGTTCATCGTTTTAAAATATAAAATTATCTCGTTACACTATTTATTAATAGTATTAGTTATTATATTATATAAAATTAGAATTTTAAATTAAATTAACTAAAGCATTACTCAAAACATACATCGCATTATGGATATGATTATGTATGTATGTTATTGTTTCAATAACAATAATAATTGAATTTAATATTATTTGTAAATCTGTATATTTAAAATAACATTTATTTTTTTCTATATATTAAACATAAAAAGCTGCTATAAGCAAACTTATTGCAAACCAATATCAAATAGTGTATCAAGATTTTTTTATGTCATTAAACTAATATCACCAATAATTAAATTAATATTACTAATGAAATGTCACAAATTATAAGTTATTAATAAAATTTCTCGTATAAGTTTGGTAATAAAATAAGCAAAGTTCAATGAATGACAAATTACTAGCTTGCCAAAATTGCTAATGAATCACTAATATTAATAATAGTCTTTGGATATTTATACGACATTTTTCATGAATACAAACTAAAAATATGTAATTTAAGTAAAGATTTGTATTAAACTAATTAATATCAAATTTTATATATACTCTAGCATTAGGAACTTTGGACGTTTCAATTTTTCATAAATGTATAAATATCCATCTATCTAATTCGTCTCATTTTATTAACTAATTACACTGTATTAATAAATTATTGTGAAGATATAGAGATTCAATGCATTAAAGGCTGCATATAAACTCACCTTTATTTTGCGGTGGTGTCCTCCGCATCTCACAGGGGGCTCCACTGTCCTCAGCAACGTGCGGTGCAGCGGCTGGCGCACTTCCGGTTGTACGTTGCTGCTGTTGAAATTGGGAATGATGTTCGTAAAGCTGTTGCTGTTGCTGTTGCTGTTCTTGTTGTTCTTTTGATGGTGCTGATGCGCCCGTTTCAGCAGGAGAACATGGATTATCAGAGACAACTGTTGTACTTTCATCAGGTGAACTCACACCTGTAATATCTGTGATCACAAATAAAATAGGACATAAAAGTTGAGCGTACTCTTTCAAAAATTGCTTCAAACTTTGTTTTAGGTATCTCGATGTCGACAATATACAATGCAGAATATAGGAAAAATGCAACTATGATTTAAGATAGATGTTCAGTACACAGCAACTTCTAAAAAAACTTGGATTTTACTTGATTAATATTGCAAAGGAGCTAAACTTCTCTGTCTTATTAGATTAATATTTTCATTCTGTTTGAAATTTGCGTAGTTTGTAAACACAACTAGAACACTTGATAAATTTTCACAGCTTCGACAAAAGGTTACATACACTCTAGACACATTATTTGAAATATTTGACTGGTATCTTCACAATTTCGTGTGTACAAGAAAAAGATTACAGTTGTTCCTTCTACCGCAATACAATTTTTATAACGACGCACAAACACACCTGATTAAGCGATAATCAATTGGCAAGACACAGCTCCTTTGAGAAGAGAAGTTTTGAAAGATCCAAAGTAAAGTTTTGATGCTTCGAAATATGACGGACGAACTATCATCATTCTCGGTGTTTTTCCAAAGCTTAATATTACACAGAATTAAAATCTTGTTTCAATTTGTTCCGATAAATATTTTTAACCGTTTTGAAATTCGATCTTTATCTTTTTTTTTTTTTACAATAAACAGATTCTTTCTGTTTCCTTTTTTCCTCGTGAGACTAATTGTCACGCCGATCTTGACGATTCAAAGGTAGTCAAGGCGACATCTGTCGGTCCGCCGGGGGAAAGTCCGTACGTCTACGTGTTCGACGTGCACGCGAACACGGCCCCTCGCGAACTAGTAGCCATGTTGCGTCGCTATGTCTACGATTGGTTCCACCTTTCCCCGCACCCTTCGCAAACGGTGAGCCAAGAACGCTCTTTTTCACCAATCAGATGCAAGCTGATCCCGCCAACGACACTGTCGCTTGTGCGCTCTATAAGACAGTCACATTACAGAAAGTGTAGCTGTGTTCGACTACGATATCTGTATAGGAAGGCGGACACGACCTATAGCTGTTCTGCATCTGCACATGTGTCAGTAGCAGCATTTCCTCACGTGCCGCTCCTGCGCTTAGCACACCAGTCGCATTATCGCTTACTTTCCGAGAGTATCTGCGCGCCCTTCGCCAAATAGAGCTGTAGAAGGATACAGGGAATTTACTCGTGTAGCCCAAGAACTTTATAAGAACTTTAGTTTTTTTTTTGTTTTCTAATAGAATCAAAAATGCTATTTTTGATAATGGATGTTACAGTCAGTTTCTTTCCTTTCTTTTCTTTTTTCTTTTTAAATTGTATCAACGGACATCTGAACAGACTTGTTATTTCTGATCTAATCATATTTTTCATTGTTAAAAAAATTTCTTAATTTTAAAGGAAATATGACAGCGTTGCTAATGATACATTAAATGTTACATTAAAATTTTTTTAAAGACGGTAAGTTTTTTTGTTCACGAAAGTGAAATTCAGATATAAAAGCTCGAGGACTGTGCAGTAGCTTTATAAAGTTCTATTAATGTGATTACATTAATTTTACAAATTTGTATTTGATTTTATTGTTATAATTTTTTTTTTCTAAATTAAAATTATGTATATCAAATGAGTTGTAAATTCATAGATAGAAATTTTTTTTAGATATGTAATAAGAAAAAAAATACAAAATCTTTTAACATCTTTTATTTAGAAATAGTTAAAAAATAATAAAACCATAAAAGAAATTTGAGAAGTTACAGTTTTTTATTAATATATATATATATTATATATATATATTTTTTTAGGCGTTTTCACGATGCAAAATTACTGTTACTAGATTTGTTAAAGTTATGTGGCAAATAATATTATCAATCAATGGTTTTGTCAATAACTTTGTGATGTGGACACAATTTTTTATAATTTCATTATAATGTTTTAATCAAGATATTTTCTAAATAAGATGTTAAAAGATTACTCATTGTTACAAATATGTATATATAATCATAAAGATATATATACTTGTAATTTAATTCTCGACGCAAATAATTTTATACCTTATTGTACTTGAATAAAATTTTTATTATAATAATAAGAATGGCCAATAAAAATTAAAATTTCCACGCATTTCAAAATATCATGCAACATGTGATGACCGGTGACTTGCAAATTGTTTATTTGAAATAAAACAGAATATAAATATTACGAAACCATTGATGGATTACTGATTCTATAAATTGGTCAGATTGTAACCAGTGTAATAAATCAAGATGGCTGTGTGCATCTTCCAAAACATGAGCGTCAGTAGCGATAAAAGCAAAAGCGTTGGATGAAATCTGCGAGATATTTACAATCGTTACGTTTATAAAGTGAGATGAATAAATAAGATACGGAAAACGGTAAATAGGAAAGAGAAAAGAAAGTGTAGGCTGGCTGGAAAAGTGAAAACACAATTCGGTAGAATGTCAAACTAAATTGCTATGGGAAGAGGACTGGCGTGTTTGGTCAACGTGTGGCTTACTGATGAATACGAAAAGGAGACACGCTCTCAGGGTATTTACACACGTAAAAATCAACATTTACTTTAAAGGAGATAGACTAGCATGATAGTATTGTGGCCACTACTTTTTTAGCTTCTTTTTTCTGATTTATTTATCTCGAGTGTCAAAGTCATGTGTTCATTTGTTCGTCAGATACGATGAAAATGAAAGTAGAGACTAAGTTTCTTAACAAGAACGTTCTTTTTTTTATTGTGCAACAAAAATACCAGTGGTCAGATGAACTACAATATTAAGCGCAAGAAAAACGAAAAATTTGTCAACATTTATCAACTGTTGTAAGATATATCGTTTATAAATAGGTATGTCGCAATTAATTATAAGTGAAACTACCAAATTGATCAAATTTATATTCTTGATTATTACCTTAAGTTTGATATTAACACAAAATTGTTATTGGTATAGTTGAAATTATATTGTATAATAATATAAAATAAAAAATTGTTCATATTTAATTAAACGTTTGATAATTATAAACACATTTTTGAAATAATAAATTTTTTTTCTTATATTTCATCTTCCATTTCCTTCTTTATGCATATTTCAATTTTTAAAATTATTAAAAACACAATAAGAAAGAGATAAAAGAGTAACAATAGATAAATAAAAAAATGAAAGAGTGACATAAGAGAAAGTAATAATAAATAAATAAAAAAATGAAATGGAATTAAAAGAATGCAATCTTATTGTTAAATTTTTGAAGACTAATACTAAATAGAAATGTTTTCAAGCGTCTTTTATCTAGATTTTAAATAAAAGAAAGGAAATATAGCCCATCGAATAGTTGCTGTTCAAGATGCCTACAAAGATTCAAATCCGAACGTTTTGCGAATTATTATGTAAACTTATGAAGAAGTTGCGACATTCATTGGTCTTCTTCCCGATCAATATCTCTGCCATTAGGAATAAGATTAGTCATTTACAAGCAAAGATAAATTTCGTTATGTTCCAAGATTTTATACTTTTATTTTTTTTATACGACAGATGCTTTGTCGATGACACATTTTTTGTTTATCACAGTTTGATTTTCAATAAACAACAAAATTTTTTCGAAAGAAACAGAAAATACGAATAACTGAATAGTTCGCAAACGGTAAAAGAAATCTTTGAGTAATTTGATATCGTAAAAAAACGTGCCTGAAGATTTTATATTTGAAATTTTCAGCCGATATGTAATATATGCGAACCTGGTAATATTGATTATTTAAAAGAGATTACATAATCATTATTTCGGGTTTTCTATGGTCAATATTTAAAAAAACATTTGATCGAATATAAAAAAATTAGAGAATTTTATATAGAGCAAGAGGAGAGAAAAAAAGCATGAGGACGCGAGATAAAATGAAATACTTGTTTACTTTGTACATTTACAAAAATGTGAATTACTTAAATTTTGGATCATACAATACGTATGCAACCTTTTGTATTTACTGACCAGATTTCTGATTCTGACGATCGTGATCTTATTCTTTAACATTAGCAAATATATAACAAATTTCTATCATTATTTTTTGAATATCATCAGTTGAATAATTTTTTACGTTTATAAATAAAATAAAAATATTATTTTATGTAATATTTGAACAATAAATACCGCAAGAATATCATTTTATCCACAGATATTCTTATTGTAATTTTCAAAACTATTTTTTTATAAGTTTAATAGATATTAATACTGTAAGTAATATTTTTTTGGATACAAAATAAATAAACATAAAAATATAAAGCAAATTTTCCTTAGCATTCTCCTCATTGTCTATAACAATAAAATTGGTAAACTCGTCATTATCACGAATTTTAAATATTTTGTTTATTGTTGTAATTTTTATCTTGTTTTAGTTATTAAATACATGGTTATGCTACTGAAATTTATGATGATTTTTATTGAAATATGAAACATGATTAAGGTAAGTACTTTAATAATAGACGGAGTGTCTTATGCAACTGGATAGATGCATAGCTGCAGAGGAATATAAAGTAGAATAAAATTATATTGGACAAAATTAAATGATTTCGAATGGTATATATGCTTGTCCCGGAAGGGAAGAATTTAAAAAAATTGCAAAACATTTCTATTTTTTCAAACTAAACTATTACATTCTTTTATGAGATTATATGATCTAATTCGTTTTTTTATTGTTTAAATTGTACTATTTTTATAAAACTTATTTTGTGAAAGATAAGAAAAAATGCAAAGTGCTACACTTGTGTACCTGCTTCCTTCATCTTTCATACATTAAATTTGACAAAATAAGAATGAAAGTATTAGTAAAAAATGTATTATAATTCAAGCATTTTGTATATCAATATAAAAAATGAAAAATGTATTCATTGAAATTCTTTGAACACCTTCATTTTCAAGACTATGCATTGATATATATATATATACATACACACACACACACACACACACACACACACCATTTAAAATTATTTAATTTTATCTAATAAAGTTTTTTTTTTTATCTTTTATTGCAATATATGTATGAATATCATAACGTACTATAGTAGATTTACTTTGCAAAAACTTTAATATGTCAGTACTAAGATTGTCAATTGCAATTTGAATTTTTGTAAATTGTAATGCTTTGTTTTCAAGAATAATGTGATAAGTTTTAAAGAATTATTTAAAAGAATTATATAGAATACTTTTTTTTCTTACTCAACAGAAAATCAAAGAAAACAGTAAATGTTATCAAATTTAAGATTTTCACTAATTTTCATTTAGCAGTTTTATATGTATCTTAAATTGTTTTCTTAAAAAAGAAATGTATAAATACCTTGAAAATAAAATTTAATCTTAATAAAAATAAAATAAAAAAATTAAAGAATATTAATTATAATTTCAAGCACAATGCTTTTTGAAGATACTACTGTGATTGATATTAATTATGGTTGACATATTTAGCAATTAAATTAGATTGATTCGTATGAAATATTTGCTTTCAAAATGTTTTCTCATGAATTATTATATTAATAACTGAATCAATTGGTCGTAATAGATATTTACATTATTTTCTTGAACAATTATTATTAACCAGACTACTGAGATTTTTTTTTCAAATAATAAAATCTTTTTAAAATATATCTGAGATGGTATCGTTAAAAAGAGGAAGGAGAAGATATTTCAAACGGAATGAAACTTAAATTATTCTATAATATATTCTAATTCATAATATATAATATATAATGTAACAACTATTTAAATATAATATTAACGCGTAATATTTCACTATATATAATTGCTATAAAAATAAACAATATTTAATAATTATTTAGAACAAACTTTTTCTCCTATTCTGATTAATTTCTAAGAAATAAATTTTTTTGTAGTTATTTTAATAATCTAATCTAGATATATTAATTTCAAAAAAAAAAGAGGAAAATGAAAGAGTGAGGCTAATACGCGAAAAACAAGGAAATATTTTGAATTTTGTTTTACAAATTTTCTTTTTCAACAATAAACATATCCCTTATAATGAGATATCTACTTATGTTAAAAAGCACAGATATTTTTGTTTTAAAATTGACTGCATCGAATGGAAAGAACCAAGTAACGCGACAAAAAAATTTTAATACATGTAGATTTCCATTGAAAATATAGCGAAAATAGTTGAAACCGGCGCGACGTCGTGATGAAGAAGCTTGTTAGTTCTTGAGTGATCTATCGGCTTTAAATCACGGGCGGCGCCCGATACCGTCACCTTCGTCTCTTCAACTAGTCCGATGAAAACTGCATTCACTTTAATTGTATTACGTTAGAGACTTCATTTCAAACTTTGGTAAATTTCATACAGCGATATGAACATCTTAAAAAGATATAAAAGGAAGAAAAGAAAAAAAAGGGGAAAGAAAAAAATAACAAATTTCTTAACGATTCGTACTAGATATATTAGATTGTACCATAAGTTTCTTCCGCGCCACGCTATGAGTGACTCTAAGTGGCTGTGTTAATTAAACATGCAGGCTTATTTCTTAGCCGTTTATGGCATCGGTTTCAGTCGTTCCAGAGCTCTTTCAAAGTACGTTTCGTTGGTGACAAAGTCTCTTTTAAAATTTTTTCTGCACCGTTCAATATGGAGAGCCAAAAGATGCATTTGCGGCATGTTATGCTTTATTGCTTTAAAAAAGGCAATAGTGCAAAGGACACTGCCGACGAGATTTTCACCGTTTACGGGAGTGGTACTACCACTATTAGGACCGTCCCCAATTGGTTTAAGAAATTTAGAGCTGGCAATTTCGAGTTGAAAGATGAAGACCGCAGCGGCCGCCCAGCAACGACTGATACGGACATTATCAAGACTGTGCTCACTGAAAATCCACGATATAGTGTGCGTGAGATAGTGGATGCCACTAATATTCCCAAGACAACGGTACATAAGCATTTAATCAAGATAGGATATGCGAATCGACATGAAGTTTGGGTTCCACACCTATTGACGGAGACCGGCCTTATGAACCGCGTCTCTACGTGCGATTTGCTTCTCCAGCGACATGAAAGGGATCCTTTCTTAAAGAGGCTTGTCACTGGAGACGAGACTTGGATTTTATACCAAAATGTGTATCGAAAACGCACTTGGTCCAAGGAAAATAGACCTTCAACTGTTGCGAAGTCTGGACTTCATCCGAAGAAGGTTCTTCTGTGCATTTGGTGGGACTGGAAAGGTGTAGTGTACTACGAGCTCCTTCCTCAAGATACGATCAATGCTGACAAATATTGCAATCAACTGGATCAATTGAAAGCAGCCATAGCAGAAAAACGGCCAGAATTGGCGAACCGACGAGGCGTCGTTTTCCATCACGACAACGCAAGACCGCATGTTGCGTTAGCCGTAAGGCAAAAATTATTACAGTTTGATTGGGACGTTCTACCTCATCCTCCATACTCCCCAGACCTTGCTCCATCCGATTACTACTTGTTCCTTTCCTTAAAAAATTCTCTCCGTGGTAAATCTTTCAAATCCATAAGCGAAATAAAAACGCACCTAGATGAATATTTTACAAGTAAACTTAAACAATTTTGGAAAGAGGGCATAATGAGGCTTCCTGAGAGATGGAAGAAGGTTATAGAACAGAACGGTTCATATATAACATAATAAATCCATCTTAAACAAAAAATATCGTGTATTCATTTCGCATCAAAAAAAGGAAAGAAACTTATGGTACAACCTAATATAAAGCATATGTAAATATAATTGAGAAATGTAGGCACTATAGTTTTATATTGATATACGTAAATTTACTTGAATGTACATATATTGTGATGTTTTCAACTAGTGTATTATTTTAATATATTATTTTAATATTCGTATGTCATACTTTTTGAGTTAGTACATTTATCTTCAATAAATTCGTGTGCAAGTAAAAAATTTAAATTATCATATGGAATATTTTCAAAATCATTTAAATTATCACATAGAATATTTTCAACACATATGTATGTAAGTACATATGTATAGCATTACAGGAAATTATGTATGAATTTGATTAAAAATAAATAAATAATCAGTGATACTGAACATAATCTTTCGAGATGTTTTTGATTTTAATACGTGAGTCTAATTAACGCTTGTTAATATTAAAGATCACTTTCTCAAGAATGTCTGACTCTGAGGCACACCGAATCTTCGGCTTTAAACCGAGTTCGAAATTCTCTGTGGAAACATTGGATTTGTCGTCGATATCGTCTCGCAGGTAAGCCAGGGCCGGCTCTATTAAAAATGACTACTATGTATCGTGAAAACATTTAGGGAAAGTAAGTTCACAAATCGAGTCAATTTCGCAAAATAAATTGTGAAGTATTATTTCTTATCTTTTTCTTAATTGAGTATTTTTTTTTTAAATATTAATTTATGACAATGAATACATACGTAAATGCAGTAATGTAAGAGATAAATTTCACTTGTCATATTTTATATTAAATGGCTCAAAAAATTTAGATATTTTGTACAAACAAAAATAAATCATAATATTGTCGAACGTACTGAATTTTTTAATGAATTTTATATGTGTATATCGTTAAGATTTAAAGAGGATTTAAAAAAGAAAGAAAAAAAATGTAATATAATACTAACAAAAAAAAATTTCTATCGATTTATAATACTTCAAAAAAAGTATCAGTTGAGTTACTTTTCTGCTTGTTATTTTCATTTCAATATTATATAATTACTTAACTGAAATATTAATAATATATTATGTATTTCATATAAAAGTAAAGATTCAGAGAATACAAATTTATATATCTTTTTTTGTCTAAAAAAAGCTTCCTTTTGCAATATCTGACAATTAAAAATAGTTTCATACTAAATATTAATTATTAATAATTTATTTCTGCTGAAATATTCAGTATTATTGTTTATAATAATTATTAATTGAAAAATATCATATTTGTACTACTAAAAACTGTTTTGAATAATTTTAATATTTAAAGGAAATATTCTACGTTTTAAATGCTAACTTCAAAGTCGTATCATACATTGCGGCCTTGTGTCAAATATTATTCCTAATATTACCAACAGAGAAAGAGGAAGGAGAGAAAGAGAATATCGTACGTTTGAAATTAAAACTAAAATTTACATATTACTAAAATTGAAAACATGAAAACATCTGTCTTATATAAAACATTTTAATTATAGTTTTATTTGATTTAACTTTAAAATTCGTTTTGATTATAATTTTCAAATAGTTTCTAATTATGATTATGAGAAAATATGGTTCGAACTAAACCAAATATTATAATTGATAACTTACAACTAAAAGATTTTAAACTTTATTATAAATTAGAAAACTGTATGATTTACAATTGTTTTTCAAATATTAGTTTGAACTATATTACAAAATCAACGATTGCAGATTGAGAATGAAAAAATGATAAAAATAAATTTTAAAAATTTTCTTAAAAATGGAACAAGTAGAAGAAATGATACATAAGTTTGGTATTTACCTAGTAGTAAACTTTGCTATAAATTTTCAATTTTTTATGGACACGTCTTTTAATATTTGAAAACATAGAGAATTTCTTATTATTCACAGTTTTTTTTTTTTAATTATGTTATTTATATCACCTTTTTCTCTGAGACTTTCAAACAGTATTTTATTATTGTTTCAAGCTTTAACAATTTAAACTTAAAATTTAAATATTTCAAAACATATGACTCGTAACATTACATTCGTCGCGATCTAAATAATTATTATACACTGCTTTATTTACTTATTTATCCGGATACACATTTACTTTTCTACAATATAAACAATCAGATAAAGAAGAGAAAAATACAATAAGTCGTAACGAATGATTGTAAGCTATGCTGAATTAAAAATTATACAAATTATAAGCTATAAATCTAAACTATATTTGAAAATAAAAATTAATTGAAACTGTATAAATTATACAAACTATATTTAAAACCAGAGAAAGGTTTTAAAATGTGTACAGATATAAAAATAATTATTTATTAAAATAAAATTATGTCTCGTGTGATCATCATGGAAAAAAGGAATATACTCAAATTTGTAAAGGAACATGGCACAAATAAAAGTAATATCTCGATAAAAAAAAAATTATATATTTCTAAAAATAAAAGAAGAAAAAAGGAAAAAAAAGAGAGAAAAAAAATATTTAGATCCAAAATATTTAACTCGATGGCTAGAGATCCAGATAGATCACTTATGTCAATTATTCAATTCTTAAAAAATAAGAAAAAATATTATCACATATGATACGTATTCTAATACTGAAGTCAAGAAATTTTCTGAGACTAAAATCGATCAGTAGAGTTTTTGAGTAGCTTAAATCATTCCTTAATGGAAAACTTCAACATTTGTCATCAATACAAAAAACAAGTAATGAGCTCGATTATTGAATAAAATTATAAATCTCTAAAATTGCTATAATTTCTTTCAATATCATATACAATAACACTTAATATTATTTTAAATATCATCTAAAACACGAGTGTCAAATATCTTCGAAGTAATGAGAGGAGAAAAATTATATGGAACAGTGCGGCCCTGTCTCGAGTATTGATCTGTGCGAGAGTTGTCTGCTGCCCCTCCCGAACCCAACGCTGGATGTTTCATCCCTCCGCAGCCCCCGAACAACAAGGATGTCGTGCATCTGTGACTACAGTATTGGTGAAAACCTTACTATATACATATATACGCTGAAGAGACATTGTCCTCCACACTATACACACATATAACGTGAGAGCTTACAACTTGACTCATTATTTGTTCTTCATTTTCAATATAACATCATGATATCCTATAACATCATTCGAATTCGACCTTTCTGTTGAATAATTTCTGGAATAATTTCATTTTACTGGAAATTCTAGCTCACTTATACAACCATACAAGATACTTTAAAAGAAAAAGTGATCAATAAGGATGTTCCTAATGTTGAATCTATATTAGCTAGAACTGTTCATGAACAATTTGTAAACTATTCCTAAGCAAGATACAAGCAAGGTTCTTCACGAATAAGCCCACTGATATACTGCTTTCAAAACAATGTTTACTATTCATTGGTCTATACTGACTGTAGACATTAGTGCAAACTTAGACTGTTATTTGTTTTGCATACTACTTGATAGGTAGATATTAATATAAAGTTTTTTAAGTATTCTTTTTCTCTTTCTTTTTGGATTACAGTTATTACAGTTATTACAAATAATTAATTGTATACCCGGTCAATTAAAATATAATGCTGATTATTGGTGATTAATGTTTCATAACCTGAATAGAGTTAATATATAAAATATAGAATATTCAATCACAAGTCAATTTTACTTTGTCACTTAATTTCTGAAGAAGCTAGCTGCAGTTTTGTTAAAATGTGTGATATTTCTGTGAATTCAGCTTACACCGCAAATTTTAAATAGTGGTAATTTTATAAATACGAATCGTAAAAATCTTGAAGTTTAGATTAACTTGATTTCCAGTATTAAATTATTTTTGGAGTGATATTTGCATTTCCTTTTTTTTTAAAACTTTCTAATGCATATTGGCGATTGTTTTATAAAATATCATACAAACAATACAGAGCTTAATAGTTAAAAAATTTTCTTCTTTGAGATATAAAGATACATAAAATATTAAAATATAAAAGTTTTATACGTTAATTTATATGTGAAACCATTTTAAGTTAGCTGTAAGAAATTCATCAAACATGCGGAAAATCGTCTCGAGTCTGGTTCGCCAGAGCGAAAAAGAGTTAATATTATAATAACATATAAATTTATTTTTTACTAAATCATAAATAAAACAGAAGAAATCTGAAATTTTTGGAACATTTTCTTTTCTGTCTTATATCAGTGCCAAAAACTGGGAAAAAATTTTGTTTTCTATACGTTAACGAATTTTCTTTATTTACTAAATAATTTTTATTCGATAAAAATAAAAATAAACATGTTACAAAATTATTTTTATTTGCTTCATTTACTTTTGCGTTAACATAAATGTTTTCTAAAATGCTCATCCAAATTAAATTTTTGTTATTGCATGAAATTATTTTTAAATGATGAAAAATTTAATATACATCTAATATCTGATTAATACATGAATACTAAAATAAATGCAATAATAGGAAAATATTAATTAAATCATTTAAATTGAAAACAAAGGAAAGAAAAATAAAGGAAGAGAAAAAAATCTTATTAGTTATGCCTTGTAGCTTGTTTCATCTGTTTCTTCGACCTTAAAGGGTAATGGGACGAAAGGGGACAGAGAAAGAGTAGTCGAGCGACGAAGGTGGATTGTATATGAATGAACCCGGACCCGCTGACTTCCTGCGTTTAGGAAGGTCGTGCACCGTCGCTTTCATTTATCGACGAGAGTCTCTACACAAGAACGTCGGGGGTGACCGACTCTTGCAATGTTCTTTCACTTAAAAGAAATTTCTATTATGCTATTATTATATATTGTATATAAGAAAGATATAATAAAGTATAATGAAATTAATCATGCAATACATGTTTGAAAGTTAAAAAAGTATGTAATTTTAGACATATGGATGGATTTCAAAAATAATAATTTGCTCCTTCTTATATATAATACATAATTTAAAAAATTTTTAAAGTTATATCTATCAAAAAAACAGCTAATTGCTATTTCTTGATGATAAAAAAAAGAGGTAAGCAATAAAAAATAAGTTATAACAGCGATACGATTTATACAAAGAAAAATGAGTTCCCCAAAAGAAAGACTGAATATTCATTTTGATATCAAAATATTAAAGACAGAAGAATATGCATATTATATGTAGAATGATCTATTTATGTATATAATAAAATTATAAATTAAAAATTTGAAATAGAAAAATGGCTTATGGAATACTTTTCTGAAAGGCTAATCGCAATAAAATTTGTAAGCATTATAGAAGAATATGGATAAATTCCAAATATAAAATGTTAATTTCAGCAATTCGTGCGTTCAAACCAATGGTCAATTAAAGTAAAATTTTTAGATTTTAGTTTTATTAGTTAGATTTAAGTTAATTTCTTTTTTATTTTCGTTCTTCCTCATTAACATTTTTTTTTATTAGGAATTATTTATTTTTGTGACTTATTTCAATGTATGTTGTCGTCGGTTTTCGCTAATTTAAGATTTGCCTAGTTCAAACCAATGCCGACACTCCTTTTTAAAAAGATTTTCGGTTATTGGATTTGTTTGTTATTGGATGTTATTTCTTTATTTTTTGATAAATTTAAATACTCCTCAAACCTAACCTCTTTTAACTTAAATCTACGTCAGAAAATATATCAGTATTAAAAATATTTTTGCAAATATGTCTAAAGTTAAGATAAGGCGACAATTATATATATATATTTACATATAAAAACGATTTTCGGATTTTTATATTTCAATTTTACATTCAGTTTTGCAAACAAAAAGAATTTAAATATTTTAAAGTTTAACATACAATTTAATCGAAGAATCATACATATTAATAAGAATTTTTTAATATTTCGTTTAAACTTAAGATATTTTTTAGTTTTTAAGAAAAATAAGCAAAATATATCAAGCAAAATGGTATCTTTTGGAAATACAACTATATAGTTTGGAAATACAACTATATATTTTGTTTTGCTTCAAAGTTATAATCTAAAGTTATAGCAATTTCTTCAACAGTTTAGAATAAAAGAAAAGGTAGCAACTCTTTCAATAGTTCTTTTAATTTGATATAATTTTGCTTAAAAATTTGTTTAAGCATTTAAATTTTATTTTAAAATATAAAATATTTTACTTATGAATATTTAAAATATTTCCAAGTTTGAATATCTTAAAAATGGTAAAAATATTGACCTAGAACATAAATTACTTAGTAAAAATAAAAACCTAAAAAAATTCCAATTTCCAATATTAAATAGTATTCTTTAAAAATATAATTAATTTTTAATACAATATGTGTGTAAGTCTCATATTGTTCTCATTATGTCTATAAAATAAAATAAATAAAATGAAATAAAACAAAATAGAACGAGAATATGACTAAAAAATATAAAGAAATTTACTTACTATTCGTTTCCTTGGTGTTGATATCATAACCGTTCACGAGCATCTGCCGCACTCGAAAATCTTCTTTACGATTAATAGATGCCTGGACTGCCGATTCCCCATTTTTGCTAGTCCAACGACCTTTCGACCCTCGCTGTTGTAATGTTGATGACCTTGAAGTAGTAGTTGTGTTTTCTGTTCGATTTCCGCCTAAAAACAAATAAATGAATCAGATCTTCGAGTATAATCATTTGCTACTAAAATAAAATAGTGTTCAAACATAAAATTCTCAATTATAAATTATATAATAGTCAATAGATACATATATCATAATTCAATTATCGTAACATTTTTTAGATGTTTATTTATTTGTTTGAAACAATATAGAAATGCAAATTTTAATGATACGATAAATAAAATACTTTCTATTGCTTGATGCTCTTATATTTTAAATCATTGAAAACAATACACATTGTAAAATTTGGATATACGAACTTACGAATACCGAACAGAATTGATAAACTATATTATAAGAATATGTATATACTGATATTAACGCCTCCTAATGAACACTGTAGCTGCAACAAGTTACCGGCAATCGGTGTCACTGTCAGGTCATTTCTCTCTCGCAGTAGGAACTCGAGTGCACATCAATTATTTACATTAACATAGCCCCTTCTCTTTTCTTTGTCAAAATTGTGAGGCGCTGTTCGCTGCAGCAGAACCGCGGGAACGAGTTAACTAATACAAAGTTACGTGGTTGGTAGGCCTGAATGGAAGGTACAGGCGAGCAAAACTCGTTCGCGCGAAGTAACTAGCTTCGATTTTGTATTACAGTTTGTTTTATGAGGCATAAATGCTAGTTCCTGCGAGTGTGACCTGTTTATATATCGCCAATAAAGAAATAAACATGTAGGCTCACGATCAAACAAAGAATTCAGCTGTCAGGAGCAGTATTCATTGACTAACCTATGCATGATGTAACGTAAAATTAACGTAAAATGACAACATATGTCCGTATAAACATGAAATAAATAAATAAATAAAAAAAAAAGAAAAATATTCGTCCAAATACTTTAAAATTCTTTAGTATGAAAGCGTATATACATGGGTGAATCACATGGAGCATTATTGCTCGATCTCTGTCTACGTGCTATTTTATCAGAATCTGCTAAATTGCTCGTGTGTTTCTTTTTTTTCAATGAAATACTCTTTCTTCTCACCTGATACTATTTCTTGAGAGGTCATTTGAAGAAGAAGCGCAAGCTGTTGTCGCTCGGACATCCGCGCTGGGTAACCGCGGAAACGACTGTTACCGCCTGCGGGCATTCCGTCCTCATAACTCATGTAACTCGGGTCTGAAAACGCACGTGGAGGATTATAACGAGCACTTCAGAGGAAAATATCACTGAGATATAGACACGCGTCTTTGTTTCTAAACTGGCAGTTGATTTGTCAAAAGTAAAGATAACCTAAAATCGTACGGTCGGTTCACGCCATTTTGACCTACCGAGCGCGCACAGATACGTGAATCGACAGTCACGCGACACGTACGCAATCACACGTGCCAAAACCGATTACATCCAACGAACACTGAGAATTATCGCTCGTGATATATGCACTCTTATTTCCCGGGCTGATGGTTTGATTTCACAACGCGGCATGTGTGTGCGTGCTCTTTCGAAAATGAGATTCGCGACACTACTCGGAACACAGTGCGCAATATGACGCAACGTTTGTATTGTATTTACAGTTGGTATCTCTGTCGGTAGTGTGTATCGCGCCAATATTCAAATTAACGCGGCACGAAACAACTTAAGTACAGGAAACGGTTTAGTACAGGATAGATAATAAAAAAATTGCAACAAAAAGAAAAATTTTTATCCTATTAGAAGCGATTTTATCTTATTAGAAACAATAAAATATTTCAGTGTGTTAATGAAACATACTTGTATAATCGTATATCTTTTTTAATAAAGAAGATGGATTTACATATATCACGTATCGTTCAATTTCAAACTTATAATGGGAGCTGTACCGTACAATAGGTAAAATTACATGTACATTTATAAAATAAATAGTTGGTATAACCAAATAAAAATTATAGAAAATTTCGATTATAATAAATTATTCACTACAGTAATTTCGATCTAGTAATATAATAGGCCATGTAGAGCCATCACATACATTTACATATATATTAATTTTCCTTCACACTGTCCGTCATAAGTAGGACAACAAATTGAACTACACTCACATTCTCGTCGCACATGTGCACATATTCATTTCATACTATTCACGTCTTGTGTTTATTGTAACGACACTATAGTTTAATTATGAATAATGATAAGAACACATCGTTTAATTGTATCTAATGCAGTAGCTATCTACCAGTAACATCATACAAAATACATAACGACTTTCTTATCGTCAGACCGATTATATACGAATTGTTACTTGTTAATTGACATTTCCAATACTGCGAATGGCACGCGATTTTTGTTTGTTTGTGTATAATTATAACATTCAACACTTTTCACAGTAAAAGGAAAATATTAATCCAAAAAAGAGAAATTTATTTAACTTAAGAACAAGCAATCTCAATTTTATTCGTATATTGATTAATTATTTACCTTATCGCAAACGTTTTAACATACTAATATATGCATGTATCTCAAAAGAAAGAGAGACAATTATAGACAAAAATAGTTGTCATCTTTCTTATGTTTTGCTTATGAATGTATTATAAACGGAATTATTTATAATAACATTATGTATGTATCAAGAAAAATAATAATAAAAAAAATGATAAATAATTTGGTCATTATTAGGTATCAAAATATACATACATATTACGTGAACAGTAAGAAAGCATATTTTATATAAATACAATGTAACTTTAATATAAATATAATTTAAAAGTTTTATCAAAACAGCAATGTGAACAAAGAACATTCTAGAATTTTTAGAATTTATATCAATTTTTGCCAAATTTTTTTAAATAATAGAGTAAAATCTTGAAGAAAAAAAATTAATAACAGTTTAAAGACTCAGGATAATATAATAGCAGAACATTTTAACATAAAAAAATTGATATTTATATGGGGATAGATGTATAAATGTACTGCTTGATGCATTATATGTCAAATATCCTATTATTACATCCATTTCTATAAAATAATAATCAATAAATTTGTTTATTAATTTTGCGCTTCTGGCAATAATCTTAGAAAACAGTATAATACAAATATATGGTACATATCTATAGGATGGCAGAAGAGAATTTTTGTGATCATCAATAATTCTCTATTGGAATGAGGCATGTTTTGTATTGTAACAGGGAACATGTATGTATATCTAGGTGCCATAAATTTTTCAAAAAGTAGTTGGACAGAATGGTCATGTATATTATTGAATTCAAATTTAGTTCAGAAGCTAAGTCAATTATCGTTTTCACAAAGAGATTCCGCTTAGTCCCACTTTTATTGGTCTGTAAAGGTGTTTCGAGAATAATAAATAAATTTTTCACTAAAACTTTTCAATAGTTTTTATCAATGTGTTCCTTGGCATTATTTATGCATTTCTTTATCAAATTTTTCCTTTTTTTATATTTATATACAAATTATATTAAGAGTTAGAAAGACTAGTAGTTTTATGCTAACTTATAGTTTTTAATATACTTATATAACAAGTTATTTATGCAGTGTCGCTGTAATATAAATAGGAAAACTTAGAAATTGTTTTCATATTTTGTGTTCAAAGATTTGAAATCCATTTAAGATGACTTTTTCACTTTTGTTTTCTGGTCATTTGGAGTGAAATACACATAAAGCTCTGATAATTTTTGCATTGAGAAGATGTGGAATTCTTATTAGGGAAAGTTTGTTAAGCTTTGCAATATTTTGCTTGGGGAAATGGATCAACTATCTATATTACATCAATACAGATATCAATTATTACTTTGATTAATTATAAACTTAGACTCAGTATTATATTATTACTGAACTGTAACAGCTTAATAATATTTTATTACTTTCTGATAGTCAGAGGGACGATAGGTTATAACAGTACGTGATATAAATTATTACTTTTCTTATTTCCTAAAAAACATAATTTTTTTTTTTGACACAAGATGTTATTACGGATAATAGCAACATTATAATAATATAATAATAGAAATTTTATAACGAAACAAATTAACGCTTGAATCTGTGTTGTACATGTTTGTGCACAGGCAGTTTAATAATTGTACTTTATATATATTAACTAAAATTTACTAATTGAACGCTCCTTACTAAATTAATATTTTAAGAGATAATAAATTTTATGACTTTTGATTGATCTCGGTTCACGTACCGTAAACCCACTCATCATATAACCATCTTTAGTTTTTATTGATAATAAATAATCATAGTTATAATTTCACGCAATTCACTAACTAATTAACTTTGAGATTGAACGCACATATTGTTATTTCCTAAGCTTATAATGTCTATCTACTTGAATTACGGTCATTAAGACTTTATTTATAATTATAATAACAACGATGATGACAATAGTGATGATTATGATTATGATAATAGAATGAATAATGATAAATAGCGATAGTTACAATTTAATCATGATTAATTTTCATTCGTATTACTATGCATTGCACACTATTTATTTTAATGGAATGTCTATCTTGATTTTCATTCATTTCAGAGTTCAAATAAAATTACATCTGATATCGAATATATTTCCTCTTATAAGAGCCTTTACTTTCTCTCATTTTCAATTTAACTGTTTTGCAATTTAATTTGTTTTGCACTTTATCCATAACATAATCGATAAAAAATTAAAAATTATACATATGTTGAGGTGAGTGTACAAACGTACTTTATATTAATGAAAATGACTCTATGAATGATCAATTGAATGCGGATATACGTTATTCTGTTTCAATTGTTTGGAAAAATTGTATTTCCTTAACTATGAGCAAATGTCGTTACATTTCAATCAGTTTATATGCCACTTTAGAAGTGTTTAATTTTATAGCGGTGAGTTTCTCTACCAGTCTTTTCTCCTTCTCCGAACCTAGACATTTTAATTATTAAAATCGTCATATTGAACCCTGTGTTAGACTATGTCTCATTTTCAACATTTGTGTATGGTACAAATGAAGCTCACATAACTAATATGCGTACATACTTTTATTTCTTCCACGTGGGCGCACTAATTGCGGGGAAGAATTTAGAATTCATACTTTTCATTTTTTTCGTTCGCTATTGTTTAACTCTGTCGCAAAATTTCATGTTAACAAACTGCCAATCTTGAATCTGTATTCTACATTTATGTTGAAAGACATACATATACTATTTTTCTTTAAAGTAGATTGTTTCACTTTCTTTTCTAGATGTTAATTCGTATAATATTTGCAATAATGGCAATAAAATTATTATTAGTGATCGTTTAATTTCGTCCCGAAAATTTTTCTTTATTTCCTTATTGCGAACATTACTACAGAAATTTCGATTAATTTTACAAAATTCACTTGCCCACAATTATAGTTGGTTAGAAGAGTTCCAGTTTTAGCAATCCAGAAAGTCAATCATCGCTGTTGCTGCTAACATTGTAAGGAAAGACTGTCAGTACGGTAGTATTCGATGATCTGATATCAACCGTTGATAACAAGGACGGTCCACTTGTTTCTATTGCATGCTAAAGCCTCCATAAGCTGGATCTTCGTGCTGCTGATCCCGATCCTAGCGTGCATATACAGAATGATTTCATTAGGCTCAATAATAATTTCAATTACCTACTTTTATGTAAAATAATTATCGAAACGTCCGTAGTGTTATGTAATCAATGCTAGATTTTCTATTGAAATACTGCTGATGAATTTAAATGTTTAAGTGGGCGAGTGAAAACTAACAAATTTTTAATTTCTTGTAAAAATATTAGTGGAGAACGCAATGGTACCGGCTTGTGTTTAATGACATCCTCCTTTATCTATGATTGTACCGACCAGCATGAGAAATGGCCACCATTTCTATGGGCAAGGAACCTCTTCGTTTGACGAGTGGTTCAGGAATTGAGTCCTTTTTTCCTAGTTCCCTCTTCCATTTAAGCCATGTGCCATTATCGTTTCCATCTGTGGATCCTCCAGAAAACATTTCTGGTCCTCCAGAACTTCTTCTCCTCAATATCTTTTTCCGATTACGAGGCTTACCATTTATACTACTCCTATTGAACATATCACGGCGTAATTCAGATATGTCTGCCGGTACTGAACCTCGCCGCGGAGATGGCATGCCGATGCTATCAACTATTCTTATTATTCCGTTATTGTTGCTACTTCCGGTATTATTGTTATTATTATTATTATTTATTGGGAGGTTCTCTCGTTCATCTAGAAACATGCAGCTAGCGGTAATAAAATTCAAGCAAAAACTTATTATTCACAATATTAATGTGTAGTATTACATACTAGTTAAAGACAAAATATTGCCAAGAAAATTTCCAAGAGCAGTTTCTTGTGGAAGACTTGCTCTTCGAGGTGCTGCAACATTACCCTCTCGAGGTCCCAAGGCTAATCTATTAAAACCGCCACCTGAAAATGAAATAAGTATTAGTGTGATATTGATTACAGCTTTTTTTCTATTACAGATGCTTTGAGGATATTATTGTCCTCTCACCTTGTTGTCTAGTAATGTCACTTGGTACAGAACCACGTCTGGAAGTGTGATCAACTCTGGTTGTTATAGATGGTGCGATATCATCCAATCTAGATAGAAGAGCAACTGGAGCAGATCCGCGTCGTCTAGTCCATGACTAAATAATCAAAAATATATTTTAATTATAACTGTTACTTATTCAAGATGAAATAATCTGATTATATAATACAATATAATTCTGTGACACTGTTTCAAAGTCACGGTTGCAACTATTTCTTTATTGCAATTTATTAATATTCCATTTATTAATGAATAATATTTATTAATTCAAATTTATCATTATAAATAAATAATTTAAAATAAGTTAATTTTGGACGCTAAGAAAAAAACATATTAAGAAACTTTACCTGACTTCCTTTCCTAGATAAAGCAATTCCTTTTATATCTTCTATCGCTCGGGGATCAACATTTTCCTTCATCTGCATATCCATACTTAGTTTGGCTACCTTCGAATTTCTTTCTTTCATTGGATCAGAGTCTCGCTTATTACTAGTAGAAACAATTTCGTTATTCATATCTCTTCTTCGCGAATCGCTACCACTATCGCTTGATGAGGACACGCTCTGAACAAAGGGTGGTGAGTCTGGTGGGCTACCAATAAAGAACACTTTGTGTGTAGTAAGTTCGGAGGACACTGGTATCGCGGTAAATCGTCTACCACCGGTATCAGTCGTTATTGTCTTAGTTTCTGGCACAGGAGTTGAGTATCTTCGTAATTCGGAGTTGGTACACTTTGGCTTTGTAGCAACGGTTATTGAACCACACTGTTCCGATTTGTTTAATAACGCTACCGTCGTAGTCCATTGTTCCTCGCTTATCGACTTTTCACTTTCCAATTTCGTTTTTGAGATGGAAGTAATATCCAACTTGGATTCCTCTTCAATACTATGACCATCTTTATCGGAATGTGAACCAGTTAACGGCGCGTAGGAAATATACGTAGAATCCGTTCCTTGAGCAGAAGTTGGTCGTTTATAACGATTTTTAAAGCTGAAATCTTCTATACGGATCGTTTGGACCGAATGACGTCGTGGATATTCGACAGTCGATGGTTCTGTTTTCTGCCTAAATGTTTCCGAAATTGCAGAAGCTCGTCTCTTATTTAGTATATCTATGTCTTTTGACAATTGAACGTTACTAGAGTCTATCTCCTTTGTTGGCGGAGTACCACAACGGCCATCTGAGCACGATTTCTCTTTTACCGAACATGAGGAAGAAGCCGAACTCTCCGCTTCTATTAAGATTTGTGAATAACATTGCGACATCTCCGCGGTCGTGGATAGATACCTTGTTCTAACATAAGGTTGTAATGGAGGGAAAGTTTGTTGCCTCATTAGCTGTTTTGTCTGCGTACTTGGCTTTTGAGCATCCGATTGTAATACCGTGCTTAACCTCGTTGCCTCAGTGCTATTGGTGATACTAGCTATGCTGGTTTCTGGCAGAAGACTTTCAGCACTGACTGGTCTTTCTCTTGTATTATTGGCACAAGGGGAAAGTTCCGGTATACTGGTTTTGGATGACAATAAAGATAACGAACTTGGATCTAGAAAACTCTGATCGTCCAGTTTCCACAAAAGATTTCTCGATTTGCTCTGTTCACTTGGTAAACTTTCACGTCTAACGTTACTTCGTGGAAGAAGAGTTAAAGGTTTCGTGATACTTAATGGTACAGAATGGCGTCTTCCAACGTGTTCCAGGCCAACTCGCGCTGGTAGACTTTGCATTTTAGAGGATTGAACATACGCAGCTGGTATAAGCAAACCGATATTTTCCGTATCTTCTTCTGCAGTTGGATTTTCTACAGAACTGACCGCGTCTTCTACTTCTTCGAGTTCTGAGATTTCCATTTCTGTTTCCTTCGCTGTTTCTTGGAGAATTAAAGTCTCCCATTTTTTCTGATTTGCTCGAAGGTGTTCCATTAACGATACACTAAGACCATCGCCCAAAAAACGATGCCATTCTTCGTACAGAGGCGATACGACGAATTTAAAGAATCCAGCCTGTATCTTTGGTATGCTAGTGGTATGCCGATCGCATAATGGTGTTACCGGAAGGTTCAGACGACGTTCGTAATCGCCTTGACGAAAAAATTCTTCGCATACTTTGTGCGACCACTTCTGCGATATGTCCCAAGGTCTGCATGGGTTCGATATATCGGCGCATTTCAGGGCTATTTGTAGAATGAAATGTCGATCATCTGCGCGCCTCATTTCCAACAGGTTCTCGTCCAAGTAGTGCTAGAAAAGAAATAAGATCTTTCTTTCTCTCTTTCTTTCTTTCTCAAAGGATTTTTTCAGTTTCTATAACGTACAATTTTGCATATTTGTATCTATAGATAAGAGAAATAATAGATATTAATACTGGATTTTTAATATATTGTTTACATGTTACAGTAACTGTTTCTAATAAAAACAATACATTACATATTTGAAGATAATGTGCTGAATTGAAAAAATTGCTTTTGTTAATTTCCTCTATGAAATGTATGACGAAAATAAAAATTATGTTTCGTTATTCTCAGATGTAAAATAATATTCAGTAATAATAGATTAAATAAAATTTCTTTTCGAAAGTTATTTTTTTAAAAACATTTTTTTATCGACGAACGGCAAAAATTTCAAGTATTTCTTTTTGCGCCTAACAATATTTTAGCGTTTATAATATAAAAACTTATTTTATGCACAATTTTCTTAAATTAAAAATTTTGTTATTTCTAATTAAATTATTTGTTATTTCAGATTAAAAATTTTGTCATTTTTTTCACTTATCCTTCGAATCACTTATACATATGATACTACTTTTTGTCTATAGATAACAATTGCAACATTCGCAGAGTTACGAATGTTAACAAGGTTTATCAAAATACCTTGAACCGAATGAGAAATTCTTGTTGTCTGGTAATATCTGTGGCTAAAATCAACGAACTGATGTGCCGTTGAAGTTCTGGCCTCACATTCGTTGGTAACTGATCGGAAACTCCACTCTCCAGAAGGCATCCTATCGCTGATCTCCAATGATGATTCTCAAGAACTGACGTGTTCTGCAATCAATAAGTAAGTTGTTAACGATCGTTTCTCACGAGTTTCTCACTTTTACACAGTTCGTATTAAATGTGTCGAAAATTGCACTTACTTGATAAAGAGCAGCCAAATGATTGCTCGTGGCAACTAGAAATGGTTGATTGACGCCTGGATGATCTAGATCGTGCGTCACCGCAGCAATCAGTGATGCCATAATCTCCAAGTTGGTTAAGTGCATCCTAATCTGTTTTACAACGTTGCACACTTCATTACACTTCATCCTCTCGAAGCTATAAAATCATATGTACTTACTTTTTCCTCTTGCAAAAAGCAATGCATCGCTTGAGTTACGTCAGTCGCGTGTATACTGTTGTGGTAAGGATTTGTGCTGTGATAACCCTCTTCAATGAAGGCTGAATGAAAAAAGATTATATATTTTTGAATCAGATTTCTGGAAATAAAAATCCAATATTTTCATATTTCACTTTAATGTTCTTTGATTACAAAAATTATTTAAACAAATTAATAATAAATAGTAATAAACAAAGTAACAGTACAAATTTTATCTATATAAAAAAATTTGAAAAAGTTGATCATGAGATTTATCTTTAGTGTTAAATGTTAATATTTTTCTAATATAAAATAATAGGGCGTAAAAATAATAGAAACTTTTTAAGCTTTAAAACTTCGTTTAAATATCGTTATATTAGAAGATGAGAAATTAGGGGACAAATTAGGATTTCATAACTATATTTCTTACAATCTTATAAGTATATTTGTTCAAGTTTATGTTTTTTCTTTTTTAAATAAATAAGAAATATTAAGCGAAAAAATTAATCAAAATACTAATTGTAAGAATAAGTACCTCAACGAAATACATTTTTATTTCTATGAAATTTCATATGTTGATAATTTACACTAATTAAATTTTATTAATAGTCAACAATAATGAACTTTTTATAACAAGAAAAAGATATTCTTCGAATCGTTGTTTAAATGATACAAAAATTGCTAATTTCTTCTAACCAAATAATTTATTGCAATCTTTCATTTAGAAATTTTTAAATTTTGACACGAAATTAATTTCTAATAAAAAGGATACAATGATATAATGAAATAATAAAAAGGATAAAAAATTGAAAACGCAATCGAATCGAAAGTGAAAGATAAAAAAAGAGATAAAGTATTGGAAAGACAACTGAACTAAAAATTATATATATTTATTTTTAATTAATTTATATAAAGATAGAACCGAAAACATAATTAAACTATTGATAAATAAATTTTTAGTATAATATGATGAAAGACAAAAAATTAAAAACAATATGAAATATCTCGGGATATATGATATATTTCTTCATAGAAATTCTGCAGAAACCAAAGAAAACAAGTATGCAACAAAAATGTATATAACAATTTAAATTTCATAACAATTTTCATACGAATAGAAATATTTCATAACAATTTTAATACGAATAGAAATATAGAACCATAAAAATTATTTCACCAAATATTTTAATTTTCTGAATTTTTGATTTTATAAAATAACTTTAACTTGTTATCAAACAAATAATACCATCACAGCAATTTACCATAACTATTTTTACGTAGCCGAGTTTGTTTCTCACTCAACCGATTACGAGGTTTTAATATTCACATATTTTCCTCCAATTTCTTTTTTATAGGTACAAATCCTGTTTGTATGGAAATCTTATACAGAATAAATAAATAATGAGCGTCGTGCATGATCTATAAATACGAATACATACATACGGCGCGGCGCGATGCGTAAAGAGGGCTGTTTCTCTTCACGAGACTTTCCCCTTTTGAATATTTAATGGTGACGAATAGCTTCCGACCTGTATTCCAAGCGATGACGTAAAAATTTCGTGCAGAAACAGAGTAATGATCATTAATACGGGGCAGACGCGGATTCTACCTTTTATGGAAACATAGTATCAAAGAAACAGACATGATATATCAGCGAAAGTCATACGGAGAGAAAAAAATTGTAGAAAACGGTTGTTCGATTCTACAAATGCGCTCAGTAAATCTATGCCATATGCGTGATATAATATTAGATTTTGCGGATATGAAATCAATTTATATGCTATGTTGTCATTATTTTATTCAATTGTTTACATGTATGTATATTACTGTACTTAGGAAATATCCAGAAACGTCGCCCAATTTTTGATAACAGGGAAATGTCATTGAAATGTATAAAATAACGACAAATTAATAGAATTCATAAATTATAAATTTTTTTCTTTAATATCTAGCAGTAAAAAATTTTTTCACCCAAGTCACAAGTTAAAAACTGAATAATCTGTAAAAAAAGAAAATGTTCAATCATTTTACGACATGTAGGTACCAACTTATTTAATTGTAACAACAATGACAAACAAAATTATCATCGATTTATAATTTTGTTATTAAATTGTATTCCATCAAAATTAAGCAAATATTTGAATGTCTTTGAATATCTGTAGTTACATGATTTCTGTGAATACGATGAATATTTCTTGAAAATTTGACTTCTCCAAAAGATATATTGATTTCAGTTCTCTTAATTTATTTATATTATAATTTGAAATTGGACATTGATTTGAATATGTATTCTGTAAATAAAATCGGATGATAAAATAAATTAATAAAATAAATTTACAGAACATAGAATTAATTAATTTATAAGGTTCATTTGTCGATCATCATTATAAAAATAATATAAAAGAATAAATAAAGCAAAGATTTATAATTAGAGCCTAAAATTGTATTGAATGATCGAATGTGATATGATATATGTAATGTATTGTTATTAAAATTGATATTATAATAATTTTTATAATATTGATATGGAAGAAATATGTAACTATAACATTGAAAAAATTTCTCTTTTTCGATGAAAAGATTTAGAAATATACGAGATGTCTTACATAAACTGCTAAAAAACAAATGTTTCAAATAAAAATTAAATCTGACAACACACAAATTGTTGGAATAATGGAAAATTAATATATTATTTCATTAAAAAGAAATAGAAAAATCATTCCTAGATTCTAGGAAATTTATCTCTTTACTTCTTATAAATAGTTGTACCTAAAATTTTAAGTTGATATCAACAATAGTTTCAAAGAAAACGGCTCGTAATATCGTGTTTAAAGAAGAGAATTATTAGTCAGTAAAAAATGAAACATCAATGAATCATCTTTAAGACTTTATCAATACAAAACAAATTATCAATAACATATTTGTTCAAATAAAAAAGAAGTTTTTGATTATGCAAAATTGCAAAATATTCTGTCAAATTCATCTTCGAAAACTATTATACATTTTCATTGAAAAGAATTTCTCAAAATTTTTCAACAAAACATTCGTTTAAAAACATTTTTAGAGGCATTTATCTTAATATTTTTTAACGTTTTTAAACATTACTGTTTCTGTTTACATCAATGTTTTAAACATTATGATCATTCTTTTCAAATTATTTCTTTCAATAACATTATTTACATCTTTACATATATATTCCTTACCAAATAATTTCCACACAGTTACCACGTCCAGGTTGAAGTGTTGTAGAAGTCCATACCAGTGAAAAAGATGAACGCATAGTACCGGCAGCGAACGTCCTAAAAATCAAACGTAACGTGATACTCGATAAGCATGGAATTTAAGTCGTAAGTCGAGGTACTGTGTCGTCGAGTTAGAATAATAGTAAAATGAAACGACTTTCAGAAAAATGTCAAATGATGAGAAGAAATGAAGGAAAAGATTAACAATCTTGTACATAATATGACTGATTTACGGTTCTATAGTTATTTCTCATTTATATAATATTTACTTTACTTATATATTTATATCATATTTAATTCTGCGTGTAATTTGAATAATATTTTTTAAAATTCAAATAAACCCCCATTTTCTTGACAAGGAAAATTCCATAAAGTGTTTATTTAACTTTTATAGAGCAATACATCGCTTTTGATTCGAACGATCGCACTTATTTTGATTTTTATGAAATAAGGATATATTGTCTGCAAGTGTAATGAAATAGCTAGAATATCAACAGCATATGAAATGAAATGGATCTAAAAGAGAAATTATTAATATGTATAATATATAGATATTAAATATATCGTATATAAAATATAGTCTTCTTTTATCTTCTATAAATGCACCTAAATAAATTAAAGAACAAAAAGTCAAAATATTTTGTTAGATTGGTGAATATGTCATTCCTTGGAAGTACATATATTTTGATAGATTGATAACATACAAAATTTTATTTATCTTCAATTAAAACAGAAGAAATTTACTACTTTCAGTATTAAGAAGATTTCTAATAAAAATATCAAACATCATTAAAAGCATCAAGAATAATCAGAACATTCATTAAGATATTAATTAAGTAATATTTGGGTAAGTTAAAAACATTCTTCATTTGATTTAGAGAATTTTGTAATGTACCTATATTATATAAATGATAAATAAAGGAATTTATTATTATAAGAGAAGCTATAAATGTAAAAACTATAATAGACTCATTGAAGAAACTTTTGAATTTTATAATTTATCTTTTTTATAAATTTGGAATAATGGAACTAGTTTGTTACTAGGGAAGCGCATTAGATCACTATGGAGGTTATTTTGATTAAATATATGCAGGTACATTATAGGTGGTATTTTAAAAAAAATACACGAAACTATTACGAATAAAATTTTTTAATTACTAAAAAAATATATTTTGTATTATATGCATCAACAAGGATTTATACGTGAAAAGGTGAACTATTACATTAAAGTTAACTAATCGAAGATGCCACTTTCTCATAAATAAATGCTTTAACTTGAGCTAAATAAATCAAATTGCACGTTAATATTCCTCTTTGTATGTTTGCACGAATTTTTGATATTGGAATGATAAATCGGTTCATTATTATCTAAAAGATTTTTTTCTAGAAGTTTTACTTCTTTTTTCCATTCTTAAGTATTGCTTTTCATACGTGACGGTGAACATTGAGTTCCGTTGAAAAATTCAATTTTTCGGCATACACTGATGTTGAATTATGTACATATTCGCAGTTATTATTAGTTTCTTAGCTGTTTATTTTTATGATACATTTTTTGCATTATAAAAACTTACTAAGTTTGTTGTGCTTATAGCGTATAGTAGCCGCTGAAGTTTAAGACGACAGCTTTTTTGATAGGCGATATGTTAATATTTGGACACTAAATATTTAAAAAATATTTAAAAAATTCATTGATAAACTTTTTTCGTGATTTGAAGTCCCTTTATAATGACTCCCTAGATTTTACGATTTTTTTTTTGTTATTTTATTAAACTTTGAATATTAGAGTTAAACGTTAAAAATTAAAAAAATTCCATTCATTTCGTCATCTAATCTTGATGTTTAAAATTCAATAAAATGGGAGACTTTAATCTTTAAGATTATGGTAGACTTACAAAAAAATTTTTCTCTTGTAGAAACGTTTGAATTTTTGTAGTTTTTAAGAAGAAAAATTTTCTTATTTTCCCGTCCACTATATGATCTAAAAACATCTTTAAAAAGAACAAACACGGCACAAAGACTAGGTTTTACATTTTAAAATCAGTTCAGTTAGATTGATGTATGTCTTTTTTCTTTTAGGAGGTTATAACAGTTTAAAACATCATTTATCAAAATTTATCATCTACTAACCGTCTTAAGTTTTTGGCTGTTACTGCATATAGTTTCAAATTTAGAATCACTTTTTATACTATTACATAAATAAGAAGTGTAAAACAAACATTCATTGTTTTCATTAACAATACATTCATTGTTTTCTGTTTGTATTGCATTTTGATAAAATGAAGTTTTTAAATAAGTACTTTGTTTTTCACTGTTATATTTTGTAAGATATATGATATAAAAGCTTAAAAATATTATATTATTTGGAAAACATTAAATACATGTCGGTTTCAATGGACAAATATATAAATAACATAGTTTTTGAATAAATTTGATAGTTTACAGTTTATAATTTACAATAGTAATGGAAGAGAAATATTATGAGTGTTTTATAAAAGAATTTTTTGTATTATACAGATTCTTCTCATAACACAATAGTACAATGAAATTTTCATTGTACTATTAATATTTCAATACTATTTCTATAATCATTGAATATTTTAAAAAATTTAAAAATACATATAAAGAATTTTTTAATAAACGGTCAAAAGCTTTAAAACAATAGGATAAACAAATTATTTAATCTAATAAAATAATACATATCAGATCTCATTATGAAAAGGTAACGATTTTTAATACACCATTAAATTATTAAAGAATTAATATAACCTTGTATCTTTTTAAATAATAAAATTGTAATTGTTATTTCATTAATAATATAAACTAATGATATATTAATAATACTAACAGAATTTATATAATATAAAAGATATTTGTAATATTTTTCTGAAAATTTTAGATAACCAGAAAAATTCTTGCCGATTTTTATTGATCGTAATTCTATTTTCTATTTTCTATTAGGAGCTTTTAGAAATGGGAGAAACTATTACCGTTAACATTTATTGTGAGAAGTTAGAAAGAGAAAAATTACGGAAAAAACAGTATTGGTAGCGGAAAGAAAATTTTGTTTCTTCAGAACAATCATGACGCCCAATTTCATGTGACAAAGATTGCTCATGACAAAATAGTGGAACTTGAAAAAGAAAATTATGTCCCAGTCACCTCTCCAACAATTTGCACTTATTTCTGAGTCTGGATAACTATAATGCTGAGATGTAATTGCTCGTATTCAACGAAAAAAAAATTCATACTTCTGTTGAGCAGAGCAGCTCGCTGCCAATTTCAGGCTTGTTCGCTTGGTGCTTCCGGGCAGTTTGTTGTAGATCTTGCCTGCGTATATACGAAAATTGCGTTCACATACGTTTCGAGTTTGCGAATAAATTTTTTTGATGTATCGCTTAACGAACACTGCTTGCTGTATGTTGCAAATGTAGCTCGCTGTAACCTGATCGCAGTTTGCTAACAGCAGTGCGGATGCGGCAACAAGCACTTCAATAATCAAAGTGATCTGAAAGAAGTGTCAAGATTTTTCCGCGGTGAAGCAAAAGATTTTTATAAAAACGGCATTTACAAGTTATATAAGTCGTTAGGAGAAAGTTATAAAATGTGAAGGTTTATATTTTGATGAATAAATTCGTTTTAAAGCAAGAATATGTTTCTTTAATTTTTTGCATGAAAAAGCGGCAAAAACATTTCTGGATATCTGATATTCTGTATTATATTTTCTTAATTTTATTTAAATTTATATAATTTATAAATTTAATAATAATAACTTTCAAATGTTGAAAATAATTTAAGTAATTAGTATTTCAAATGTTAAAATTTTTATTATATCGTTTGGTAATTGTGAAGTGAAATTTTTTCTCATGAATTTTACGTTTATAAAAATGATAATAACAGTGTACTTGCACTATAAAACTATTTCTTTCGTTTGAATTCACGTAAGAGACAACTACCACTTTCAGGAAAGATTACCTTCAAAAGATATTGTACAACATTAATGGAGTAGAAATAAAATGTTGTATCAAACTGATTTGTTTTATAAAACACATAATACAGCGCAAAAATATTCAGTATGTAGATAAGATGAATATTCTTTTGTGGCAAAGTAAAGTATCAAGAAAAATGTGCAAAAATCCCCGTAACAATTCCCCGTAGAACAAATAGCCTTCATATTTAAAATAAAATAAAAATAAAAAAATTGAAATTTTTTTCTAAACATAATTATTAAATTTTATTTTTATTATAGAATATGAATATAAACATAGATTTTATCTTGATATTAATTGAGTGCGGTATAGTATTAAACATTTAATAATATAAAATATAAAAATATAAAAATTATATATAAAAATTTTTTGTATTATTGTAATGTGAGCTTTTTAAATAAATAAATGATTTGTTGGCAACAGAAATATTAGAACATAAAAATGAAAAAAAACAATATGTATTATTTTAATATTTTCTTCCATTTCTATTAGGTAATGTATATTAAATTTTAAATAGTTGAAATTGATTTATATTAGTTTTTATTCATTTAAGCTCGTTGATATTCTGTAAACATCTTATCTTAACGTCAATATAAACGCGAATTCTTTAAATAATTAATATGGTGAGTGTAGTTTTCATTGTCATAAAATATACTTTTGGATCCATTATTTGTTAAAAAATAGTAGAAAAAGAAACTATTAAAAATTCATCAAAAAATCATTCGTGATATCGTCTCAAAAGTTCAATTAAAACATTCAATTTTTATAAAGCATAAAATATATTAACGATTCAAAAGACCTGATAAAATATTTAGTTAGAATATAAATATTCTTAACTAATTTACTGTTTGATTCGATTTTGAATTTAATTTTTTAATCAGTCTTCATTTATTTTCAGATTATTTCTATACATTCACGACAACGAGTTTTAACGAGTTGCAGTGGAGTTAAACTATTTTTCTTTTCTCTTCTTTTTTTAATTGCTTACCTCCCGTCACTGTTTCCAACGTGAAAGCGTTGAATCTCCAATTTCCGGCCTTTTGTAACACACACTGCAACAAATCATCAATATCACAATAGATTAACAGCGAAATAAACAATTGTGGCTAAAAAAGATTGAAATATGTTCCTGAACATAATGTCATTGTAATGAAACAAATCTGTCCATTTATAATAAATCATTAAAAAGTTGGAGAGGTTGGAAAGGATTGGTTTTATTAATCAAATTCCTTCGTGCGAATAGGAAACTATAATAGGAGTACTTTAGTAAATTTGAAGTATTATGTTAGGAAATATTTTGAATGCATTGAGCACGAAAGTTTTAACAATGTTTATTACATATTTTTTTGCGTTTGTTTCTTTTGTTTTAGAGGACTAATAATTAATTAATACAGAAGTGAATGAATTACATGTGCAGTTACTAAATTTTATGATATCTTTTTGTTATACACATTTACAAAGTTAAAATTAAATTCATAAATTATAAATTTAGGTACAAGTTTGGACAATATAATATTCAAATTCTACATATAAAAATATGCTAAATATAAAATTTAAATTAAATAATATAAATAAATACTAAATAATACTAAATATCAAATTTTGTATTAAGATTAAGCAAATTGTAATTAATGGTAAAAAAGAAGATTGATTATTTATATACAAATGAAATCAAATTTTATTATCGAATTTTAAAATATAGATTAATAATTAATAATGAAGAATAAGTAAAATTCTACTTTCAGAAGAATATGGCTATTTTCATTTTCAAATGATATTTAAAATTCAAGAGTACATTGAATTGATAATAGAAAATATGAATGTGTGTTCATCTTAATGTATAATTGATATCATTATAAATTTGTTATAATGACATCAATGTTCAGTTTTTTAAGATGAACATGAATCTAAATTAATAAGAAATTTATTTTATTTAAAATCTAAGGAGGTCTAAATGCATTTGAGATATATAAGATCTCTGTTTTCTCCTACTTTAAAAGATGGAACAAATTGAAACTTCAATGGATATACTGCTAAATGTACCTTTATGCCATTAAGCACAAGATGAAATATTGATTCTTTGATAGTATATAGAACGGGTCATATGTCTATTAAATAATTATAATAGAAAAACTATTCATTCAAATGTAATTGTATATAACTTATTATACTTTGTTTTTATAATTAATAAAATTATTAATTATAAAAATCAAATATAATTATTATTCTTTGTTTTTAATTAATAAATTAAATGAACAAAATTATATTTGAAATTTCAATATTTTAAATTATATTAAGAAACAGAAACAGAAATATTGAAAAATATTAATTACGTTTTGTAATTTTCTGATAATTCTACACGAATATTATATAATATAGAATTTCATCATAGTATGTTATATATTGAAGACCAGTATTGAACTAATGATAACGAAAAATTGTCGATGATTTAATTTCGTTAAGTGATAGAATTTTGTAAAAACAATTATATAACGATCCACTTGGTCTCACTTAAAATGTAAAGCTTCTATTTTGATAATCTAGACTTGGTTTTTTCAAAGATGATTTTATATCATGTAGCGGATAAAAAAGTGAAGATATCTTCTCGAAAATTATATAAAATTCAAAGTCTGTAAAAACATAAAAAATTTTTTTTAAATCCACTATGACCTTGAAGATTAAAATCTGTTCTTTACAGTGATTTCTTAAAACTTGTACGATTTTTTCAAACCGTTTTATAAACTTTGAATATTAGAGTTAAATAACAAAATGTTTGATTTCTTGGATTTTTGTCATTTCATTCTACTATTTGAAGTTCGATAGAATAGCGAAAAAAAATCGTATAGTAAGTTCTAAGGGATTCTTTTACACAGGAGACTTTAGTCTTCAGAATAATTGTGGATTTGATCATGAAAAAATTTTTAATGTTTTTAAGTTTGAATTTTTACAATTTTCGAGAAAATAATATCTTCATTTTCTTATCCGCTATATCATTAAAAAAACGAATTCAGGAAATAAAACTGTCGAAATAAAAGCTTTACGTTTTAAAATGAGATCAAGTGAATTGTTATATGATATTTTTTATTAACTTTATATCAGTTTAAATTATCGACAATTTTTCATTGTTATTTATTCAGTTATGTTCTTTATTGTATATATTTTTCTATACGAAGAACAGTAAAGAGAAAAAACAGAAATATTCAAAAAGTATTTCAATTTAAAAATATTCAAAAAGTAAATATTTCAAAAAATAGTCATTTCCATTAGCTATAGTATATGTATATATATATCATATACATCGTTGCCTCAAAGGAATAATGATTAGAAAGAATGATGCAAAATTAAAACATTTTAGTTAACTGGTTTTAACAATACTTCTCAATGAAAATAAAAATGCCTTGCAATAACACAAAATAACTGAATATGTACCCTTGTGAAAACATATATACCCTTCTTACCATTGTCTTTTTTTTTTTTATTAAATTATAAATTAAGTAAAATATTTTTTTATCTTTTAAAATGTTACATTTTTTGCAATTATATTATTATTTTTCCAGCACAGTAATATTTTTTTTTCCTTGTCGAACGTGGACACCAATAAACGAGTAAATCTTCTTCTAAGCAGAATTAATGACTTGCATCCAGTGTGACGATCAGTCCTGACCAGTAATGTCGTATTAGCATTTAACCGGTTAAATTGCACAAAGGTTCTGGTTATTCAACCGTTATCATTGGTTTTCCGCTTCAATTACATAACAGTTACAGTTCCTTAATTACTTCGGATTTTATTGATCCAATTTTGGCCGATTTTAATTAACCAGTTTTTATTTGAATCTAATAAGTTGTGCAAAATTAATTTATTTCAATCTAATAAGTTGCGTAAAATTTAAAAAATAGGATCTCATTGTTTATCAAAATTTAGTAAAAAGAAGCTCAGTAAGAAAGTGGACAAACTTTCTAAAGCTTTCTTTCTAAAACAACATATAACATATTACTTATGCAGTAGACTGTTTAATGATATTCTAAATCTGTACAATATTTACTTACGTACTATAATAATAACGTATTTTAACATTTCAGATCATATGAAGTTTTATTATTAATAAACTGTCGATTTTTATGCATGTTTACTGGAAATTAATTAACATGGAACTTATAGAAGATCATTTCTTCTACATAGAATTATAATCAATACTCTTCTTTGGATATTTTATATATTTTTGCATATTACGTGCATTACATATATTTTTGCATCTTCAAATTTTCCATGAGTGCATAAAAATCCACAATTTATTTATTAAATTTTAATTTTGTATACTCAAATGGAAGATGGTATCTGTTGTATTATTTTCTCTTTGAGTATCTTAAATTGAGATGAATTCGAAGCTAATTTTTAAATTTTCGAAACTCGAACCCGAAACTTTCTAAGATTTGGAAATTCGAAACTCTTAAAACTTGAAGTACTAATTTTAGGAATTTTTTGTTTTAAAAACTGGAGTTAATAGTTATATAAATTAAAAAAGTTAGTTATATAAATTAAAAATATCACAATTAAAAAAAAATATAACAATATACAAAAACATCACAAAAACATCTAATCTGCATTTTTGTTTAAAAACATTAACATTCGAACTCTTTCTGGATCTAATCTAGTTCCTTTTTCATCGACTATGATGCCGAATGTACTAAAAAGTTCTTCAGAGTATATACTGTCGTATATTATCACGGTGATATAATGAGACTTCTTTTTTCTTTAGATTTGGATATTTTACATTAACATTTTAAAACGATTGATCATCTGCTTATATCATTAAAAATAGAAATCGATCACTGATCGTTTATGAAGCATTTCGCACGGAACATTTGAGATACACGTGAATCAAATATTTCTTATGTTGCAAATGATTTTTTATTCATTAATTTTATGCTTTCTCTTATTTAAATTTTGAAAGTTCCGAATCGCGAGAAAGATATGAGGTTTCAAATTAGATTAGATGATTTTATATTTGGGCGGTATTTAATAATCAAAAATAACGAAAAAATAAACAAATAATACTTCGTAATACTTTTAAATTAGTTTAGTAATTCTATTAAAACAAAAAAAAAATCATTCTAGATTTGAGATTTTCGAAATGAAAATTTTGAGAAAAGTTGATTAGCTGATTGCAAAGAGTGTCCAACTAACAATAAGTCTTTCAGTTTCAAGTTCACGAGACGTCGAAAATCAGTGTTTTATATCTCCAAATCACAAAAAATCATTAACTCTTCTTAAAAAGAATCATTTTCAACGTCTAAACGTCTATCTTTTTGTTGTATTTTGAAATTTCGACGTTTCTTCTTTTACTGATATCAAAAATTTTCAAGTCTTAAAATTAGAAACTTAAAATATTGTAACGTCTTGCAAGCAATGTTCGCTTACAAGAATTCAAATCCCGAGATTGGAATATTTGGAAAGTTTAAGATTCGGGATATTGAAAATCAAAGAATTAAAAAATTCATCAATTTAAGAGGAAAGATTTAGAGACTTAAGAAATTAAAAAATCTTATCGATCTCGTTGTCATCGATAATTTTCTACTTAGTTTTGATGTCAAAATTACACATCAGATGTAGTTTACTATCAAGATAATAAACAGTAATTTAATACTGATATAATGTGTATCAATTCGAGATTAACGATAATAATTTATGAACCAGATTTGAACAAGTTTGATCAAAGATAATAATATGCGTAATTACGTTAAATTGGAAATATTAACTAGTAAATCTAGAAGACGTTAATAATACGAAACACCCAAGTCTAGATTGACATGTCACAAGCTTAAAGAAAAAAAATTCTAATTTCTTTTTCCTCCATTATGATTTACCTTTGACACTTCTAAATTTTTAATTCGATACACTATATATCACTAATATCGACAATTTTTTACCTGCGTAATTTTGTAAGAAATCATAATTCATATAACACTTAATGCTATTTTTTCAATATTCTTTCTCTCTTTATTCGAAAATATTCACTGTCCTATATAAAATTTATATTATTTTTTTATATGTTTTTAACCAATTTCGCCTAATAACGCGAATAAAATATTGAAATAATACACTTAAAATAAAAAGCAGATTGTTTTAATGATAAAGTAAAAGGAAAATGTACTTTTATAACACTAGATTTTTCTATATATCATGAATTTGCAGCGACAATTTATAATGATATAATAAATCGAATTCTAAATCGATTTTTATTCGTTAATACAAAAGGAATTGTGAAAAATAATGAATAATAATTGAATAAATGGTTATTTCAACGATCCTAAGTATTCTTCTAAAGTAGTATTCTTGTCATGGTACAAAATATTAATCAAGTCAATCTCTAGACATAAATTCAATGAAATTTAATGGAAAAAATTAAAAGTATATAGTATGATATATCGACTGAGTTTTATTTTAGATTAGATTATCAATGCACGTGTTGGATTGGTCTATGGGAACCTATGAATATATCGCTATTCATATCAGTTGTTTATTCACCTATATGTTTATTCAGTGAAGGGTTAATTAAATCAATGCCTCGCGAATGTCATGTAATTATGAGGATCTACCATTAGAACTTCGCAAAAATAATAAATATTTATTGCTATTGTTTTTATTAAGAATGATTATCATTAATATCATTATATTTGACTGACCCTTTATTTCAACATTAATGGCGAGTTCTATAAAAATAGATTCCAACAAATACTTATATTTTGTTACTGTATGATATAAGTATTACGTTTTCACAGTATTCTCGTTTTTAATTTACGTACATCTCTGAAATAAAGAATAGTTTTTTGAGATATATATTAGACTTTAATATTTGTCAGTAAGTGTCACCCGAATTTTACGTTCGATACGATTCTGAAAAAATAGTTTTTTTTTACGTAGGACATACATATAAAGTTTATATTCCTCGGTAGGCGATTAATGCCTTACCTGAACCAGGCCATGGAAAATATCGTCCAGGATACCAGGTTCTTCGGTTAAGGATCTTGTGGTAAGCCTCTTACGGCGTCTCTTGTGCATCGTTAGGAATCGACCGGTGGGCCTGGGCCTGGAACGACCGATATCCAAACTCTCCAGCAGGATTCGGTCTATTTCTGACATGCGTCTGAATGCCGCGTCTGTCTTGGCTTCATTACGAACTTCCGCTAAAGTTGCCAATATACTGGATGTTGGCAATGCAGCGCTTTCTGTAAAGTAATTTGAAGAAACTGTCACGATTGTCAAGACATGAGGGAATGCAATTTTAACGTGTTAACGGTAACCACTTGCGCTGGCAACTGATTGCGGATCATAACGAGTGACCAAAAAATAATATACAATAATTCGTCGCTTTCTTTTTGAATTCATCGGCATATCACTGGATAGAAATTATTGAGAAGTAATAAATTTATTATTTGTTTTTCCTGGGTTATACTTAAATATATTTAAAAGTGAGAAAATATTGCAATTTTGGAACAAAAAATTCTCGACGTGCGTGGCACGTCATTCCAGCGCAAGAAGTTAAATAACGATAAATAACATGTTTATCAATAAAAATGATTTCTTTTGTAATTAAATTACAATTGTGAGATCTATTTTTTTAAAATTATACTCATTTTACCAGAAACTGTTATTATGTTAAAATTTCTAAAGATAATGACTAAAATGAAGACAAAACGATGTTTTTATGAAATTGATGGAGCAGGATATAGATTTGAGATTTTTTAATAATTATAATTACAAATGAATTAGTATACAACATATAATATAGTATATAATTTATATATAAATATTACGATTTTAATTATATTATATTATATTTTAATTATATTATATATAAATATAATTACAAAATGAACAGAAATATAATACTTCTTTTCATCGGCAATCTTACACATTATGTCTGCATTGTTTAAATTTAAATTTGTTTTTCTAATTCAAATTCATTTCAAGATCACGACATCATAACTCGTATTGATAATAATAAAAAAACGGACGTTAAAATGCAAAAAAAAAAATTGACATTTAATAAGTTTAGGATGAATTTTTTATTGTCACACTAGACACACGATTTTACTAATTATTTTTTTAAATTTTCCAATAAGACGGAAAATAATTTGTACGTCCAAATGTGAAACCCTGTAAAATGTTATAATGCATTAATAGTGATTCGCAAAATTCAAAGTTATTGATCTTTTATTAAAAAATAAAAGGGGATTGCCAATAATATTTTAAGAGGTAGTAGGTACTTATTCTTAGAATAACACATGACAAATGTTTCAGATGCGACTCTACAATTATTTGTCACTTGACTTAAATGAGAAAAGCAAGAAAACTGGAGAAATGAATTTCGCAAAAGTTAAACGATGTATAAAAGCTTCGACGAACGCGGACAACCATCTGATTATTTTAAAGAAATAAACAAAATCTAACTTTTAAACACAGATGTTATCTAATTACGGAAAATTTTCGAAATAAGTATAAGAAAAATGTACACACACACACACACACACGTATATATAGATATATAATATACACTGTCGCTCAAAACTTTGCAGAAACATTTTTTTTTTATAAAATAAATTTGTAAATAAATATATAATAATATAATGTATAATAAATTAATAAATAAATATAATTTTCTCTGAGAAATATGAATATTACATTTTATTCAAGAATTTCATTTTTAATGTATTTAATATTTTGTTAATATTACAATTTCAATACTTCGAAATATTATATTTTAAATTTTTTTGAGTGGGGATGTATATATTTACATGAAAGCCACTGCTTCAATGGAAAAAGATAATGGAAATTACTTGCAAATTTTACTCATTACAAGACTTCTCATATTATAATATAAATTCACAGTTTTGTGAATACAAAAAGAAATGATATTTATATTAATATAATTTTCATTTTAAATACAAGTATTAAAAGTAGTGTACAAATCGTGAAGGAGTTTCTATAAATAATAATAATTTAAAAAATATTTAACTTAAAGTTTGTTTTGTGGTACAACAGTAAAATTTAATTTATAGAGATTATTTTTAATATTAGAGATTTAATATTAGAGAGTTTTATTCTATTATTTTTAATATTAGAGATTATTTTTAATTTTTATGAAAGATTATTGTAGGAACGTATGATGTGAAGGATGCATGGAAGGGATTTTTAGGTAGTTGGGAAGGAACGAGAAAGTGATTGATGCGTTTATGCGTTTCGTCTCGGAGTCATTGCCTAGACTCATCAGTGGGGCTGATGGCAGGCGACTCTCCTTAACCCCCAGAACGCTTGTTGTTATAACTACCTGCTAAGGCTTGGCCCGATCTCACCCTCCTAGCGGGGTTCCGTACACTGCTCGCTTAAACGTCGGAAATCGGTAGGATCTCGACGCTAGGCGCGCAGCCACTTGCGGCTTGTGCTAGTCAGTGTTCGAATCTCGTAGTTGAGGAATCCTTGGCCGCTACAATTATCTTAAGTATCCTCCATTTTCGACTTCACAAAATTAGGTTCAATAGAACTTCGATTTGATGTTTCGGGATTTTTTCTCAATACATTGAATATTTACATTGTTTCAGACAAAATATGGTTTTCCGGATCTTGGATTACATATTTCATCTTATTTCTGAAAACGCTGAACTAAATATCGAATCATGAACTCAGAAGGTGGATTTCAATGTACGAAATAACGATGAGCGATGATTTTCAAAATGAAACTCAGTAATTTTGATATTTAAGATTGAATAATACTATCGGTTCGTATAATAAATCTCTCGTGTATACTTTAAAACATCTACAAAGAGGAAGAGAAAAAAAATAAAATTCATAAAAAAAAAACTAATATAATAGTCAAATTAAATTGTAAGAAAATTAATATAATAATGTAAATATTGTAATATAACGAAATAAGATATTTTATTCTCGATTGATTACAATATTATTATATATTAATTATAATATTAACCAAATTTCAAAATTACTAAGTATACCAAGGAAATTTTTAATGAAATATGTTTAAACCGATTGTTCATTCCTGTCCAATACGGAATTAATCAAATGAATAAAAAAATTGTAATGGATTTAAACATAAAAAAATGGTTTTTTTTTACTTATTTTTTATTTTTATATATCGAATTATCTAATCATCTTTCTAATTGTGCCATGGATCAATACAATTAATCCATAAAATGAACGAAATTCAATTTTATATTGTTCATTCTGTTTTATTTCAGAATGGAAGAATAAAAATCTTTTCTTTGATATGTATACATAATATCAAATTTGATTTTAATTAAATTTTCATTTTGTCTATCCATGTAAATTAATGTAAATTAAAGTTTTCTGAATGTTACATTTAGTTTGATATATGAAAAAATGCGAAGTTCTTATATGTATATTAAAAAATAAATTTCTGTTTTTTAATGAAATTTGACATTTCCCCTTTCATATGTTGTAAAAGATGGAAATCAATTCGAACATTTTACTTTCATAATTAGACACATTGTTCTCGTCGTAAATAAAATTTAATTTCCAGTTATTTATGTTATCGTATGTTTTTCATTTTCCATTCTCTTGATTAGAATGCTAATATTCTTAACATCGAAAGATTTGTGACAATTTCTACATTTAAGATCATTTCAATGTCATGGCATAGTAAATTATCAAATTCGTCTGGAATTCAAATCAGCTACAACATTGTGAAATACACAGTGTCATTTAAAAAAATCAACATCATCTTAAATTTTTAATGAAAAAAATTTTTTCTTGAAATTTTGTTGTGTTGCAAAACTATTTAACTTTTGTTTGAGACATCTTTTATCAGACCAAGAGCCTAAAAAATTGCGAGTTCACTGTTCCATGACACAGCCTGTATATTTTAGTTGAATTACATATTTTAAAAAATGATTAATTTAAAAAAAAAAAGAAGTATTGGTTTGAGTCAGATAAATGTTCTGGTGACAGCGAGGGCTAAACTTCGAAACACCGCTTTTTTTCAATATCTTTTGTCTTTTCCAGTAGTTCTTGGTGAGCAAAAACGAAATATCGCTACTATTTGAATTTGATAACCATCTCGGAACATTTTTTATTTATATAAATCTATATAAAATTGCCCACAAATTGCTTCCAGTAAAGATATAAATAAAATAAAATTGTTGCCATAAATATTCGCATAAACGAAAGTAAAACCGTTATCTTCGTGCTCTTCTTCTTATCCAATCCTTTGCTAAAACACCAATATGATTTTATTTCCTGCGTGTGAGCATCATCACTAGCTAAGTTTAAATAATTATCTGGAATATACAAAAAAAAAAAAATTGATGCTCTATGAAAAAGTTTTATTAAAGTTTCACCAAAAGTTTTACCAAAGCCGGCCGTTGGCGCTACTATCATTTGGATAATTCACAAAAATAAATCATTCCTAATAAATTAGTAATAAATCAGTCTACAGGACCCAAGAAAGAAAGTATATCATTCATATATATTGTTAAATATCGCATTGCAAATCTGACAAAATCATTAAAATCGGTGATATTTGTCACCGATTCAAGAAGTATAAATCATATTTATAAGGATCTCGGAAACTAAGGCCGACCGATATTTAGAATAACCTAGACAAGAGGTCATTAAAGGTCATTACAATCAGAGACAAGTTCCCTTTTCTAAATAATTACCAAATATATTTGTCGGAAGTAAACGTCGGATATTTTTAAAGAGGACAAAGGATTTTCATATGTATAAGAATGTTTAGGGAAAAATAATGTTATATTTTCCTTGTATCGACACAGAGAAAGATATTTTCAGTAGATGTCACAAAATTCTGCTAGTAATCGGCATAAATAACTCAATCTGTGAAACGAAAATTCGTTTTGCTTAGAAAAAAACTTGTAAGTTAAGTAAATTAAAGAGTTATGTATTAAGAAATATTAAATAAAAAGATAAGAGGGAAATTAAAAAATCAACAAGTATTTATAAACAAGGTCATTGAATCTTTGATATTCTTAAATTAAACTTCAAATTTCAAAAGCTGTGTGTTTTGTATTGGCTCTTCATAATGGAAGTAATACGGTCACTGGAAGCAACAGCTCTAAATTGGAAATAAATAGATATATAATGTGAGTCCCAAAATGCATTCTCTGATATTTCATATATCGAGATTTCTTATGGAGTTCCTTCTAATTGGAGTTTTACATGGATCAACCCTTTTAGTGCCGACAACAAAGTAATCCTGAGCGAAATATACTGAACCAAATTAATATAGTTTGCTGAAGATTGTGAAAAAAAATGATAAAAGTTTTATTTCAAGACAAAACTATAGGATTGATAAAAGGACTCGTTAAGAAATAGAAAGTTACTGTATTTAAAAAAATAAATAAATAATTAATCTATTATGCATAATATATAACAGTAGTATGCATAGTATATTGATTCATTCAAAACCATATATCATTGTTCGACACTAAAAAGGTTAAATGCATCATTTGTAAATTATAGACCAACAGCGAGTGTGTATCATATAAAAAATGGCAGATTTTTAATTACAAAGTAAAATTTAGTTTATTAATTTACTCTTAACTTCTAATGTTATTGAAAAATTATTTTTTATGGTTTTTATATAAGCGAATCATATTACTATTCTTCCCTCTAATGTATGTATACCAAATAATAGGGCTAAGAGGGCTCTATTATTATAGTATAATAGTATAATATTTATATGTTATATACCTGTATTTCTTAATCTGTGGTTCACCTAAGTAACCAATGTCAAAAATATATTGGCATACTTCTTTTCTTTTCAAGTATCTCCATACGTATAATATCTCTGTTACACATTGTAATATTGTTTTATAAAAGTAAATTCAATATTTTTAGTTTTGACAAAAAGAAATTTGTATGAAAAAGATCTAACATCGAGTTGGACTTTCAAAATCCACTGGGTATGTGTAATATTGTTTTATAAAAGTTTTAAATATTAACACTCGTCTGTGTGTTACTTGAATAACTAGGATAACATTGAATAACTAAAGAATAGACCAGACATCCAATGTTTTCCGTGTCTCATATTTTGGGGATCATCTGACGCCCGTACCATTTTCGTGTCACATTTTACCATATCGATTTAGGTAAGTTTTGCACTGTAGCGTTACTAGTAATAAGAATTAAAATCAAAAAACAGCTACATCGAAAATTATTCATTGAATTGAACATGATCGCATTTTTATTAGCATGACTATTCTTCAGAGAATACATCAACTTAATACATGACTATAATATAATTATTTTCTATATAAATTAGTATTATATATCACAGACTTATAAATTAGCATATATCAAGAGAATGATAAGTTAACAACTACAGTGCAAATGTAGTTTCAGTTTGCAAAAAATATAGAGATTGCAGTATTTAACTGTTGCCTCAAACTAATGGGGATTGTAAAATAATAAAAATCTAAAAGTAAATTATTAATTACTGTAACAGAAAAACCGTATTTCGAAGTATTAATTGTTTCGTATTCTTGACGACCAAACGATTAGTTTGACTTTGATCGGTCCCGAGACAAAAACTTACAGTACTAATTGAATCTTCGTCGTGTACACATTGACTAAACTTTAGAAATGAATTTTTGAATATTTCTGTATATTCTAATTGTTTAAACATTATCTAATATTCCTAATAATTTATTTATAACAATTGAACAATTAATTCCCCTCTGCAATTACAATTTGAAATTTGTTAATTAAATTCAAATTTTTAACTAATAATTCATAACAATCGAGTAACTAATACATTTCTGTGATATTTTTTTTAATTTAATAATTTTAACTGTTTATTTATAACTATAACTTTATAACTATATATATTATGATAGTTATAATAATATAATTGTCGGGAGAGTTTCCATGCTACAATACCCACGGTCTGGGTAGAGGCACGTACGGGAAAATTTATTGCCTTTTGAGTACCCTTAGCAGGCCGTGTTGCCCGAAACACTGGCCACATGGCTGGACTTCTTCTAAGGAGACAAGACACTCGATTGACCGTGGATTGAAGCATGGCGCCAACTTTCCCGAACACGTGAGAAACACGGGCCAGCAAGATCACCCATAACGGCAACGGGTATCTGGCCCCTCGTGCCCCACTCTGGACCCGCGATTTTCCCGAAGCCGAAGGAAGGGGAACCGAGAAGACTTTTGGGCTTTCCTTCGGCTTCCAAATCAGAATCATTCCGACTTCCGATAGATACAATTCACTCTCTCTCGCGACACTGATTATCACGAGGGAACAAGCCCTTAATATTCAGCACGCGTAATATACAGTCCACAAGTCTTTTCTAATCTCGACCCTCGTCTCGCCAATCACGCGCGCGAACAAAATGTTTTTGATTATAGTTTGATTATAGTTAATAGAGTAAAACGAACATGTAATTGTTGTCTAGGAGGTATGATGTGCCTTGGTTTATTATTTATTTATTTTTTAAATATGGAAATTATTTTACTATTTTACACTGTAAAATATATCAAGATTTGCGGTCTGGTTGTAATTATTATCAATTTAAATTTCAATTTGTATTTTAATATGCTTCTTTTACATTTGTTTCTTTTTAAATTTATTTAACTGTTTGTTTGCATGATGATAAAAAGACATTTTGTGAATGCACGTCACAAGGAAACTTTTTTTTCTCGAATATGAAATGAATAAATTTTTGTGCATAGCAAGGTGGATGAATTGGGACGTGGATGGGTCTCTATTTGCAGTAACCTCTACGTGGTGAAACCGGGGAATCATTATTATTTGTGATACAATTACTAATTGCATTACTGTGATGCAATTATGAATTACGTTTATTACAAATATATAAAGCATATGTAAATATAATTGAGAGATGTAGGCACTATAGTTTTATATTGATATACGTAAATTTACTTGAATGTACATATATTGCGATGTTTTCAACTAGTGTATTATTTTAATATATTATTTTAATATTCGTATGTCATACTTTTTGAGTTAGTACATTTATCTTCAATAAATTTGTGTGCAAGTAAAAAATTTAAATTATCATATGGAATATTTTCAAAATCATTTAAATTATCACATAGAATATTTTCAACACATATGTATGTAAGTACATATGTATAGCATTACAGGAAATTATGTATGAATTTGATTAAAAATAAATAAATAATCAGTGATACTGAACATAATCTTTCGAGATGTTTTTGATTTTAATACGTGAGTCTAATTAACGCTTGTTAATATTAAAGATCACTTTCTCAAGAAAGTCTGACTCTGAGGCACACCGAATCTTCGGCTTTAAACCGAGTTCGAAATTCTCTGTGGAAACATTGGATTTGTCGTCGATATCGTCTCGCAGGTAAGCCAGGGCCGGCTCTATTAAAAATGACTACTATGTATCGTGAAAACATTTAGGGAAAGTAAGTTCACAAATCGAGTCAATTTCGCAAAATAAATTGTGAAGTATTATTTCTTATTCTTTTCTTAATTGAGTTTTTTTTTTTAAATATTAATTTATGAAATCTTTAACAAAAAGGAAATCTTTAATCCCTTGAAATCTTTAACAAAAAGGAAATTATTTATTCGTGAAACAAGCATTTTACGCGTTCAAGCAAAACATAATATATTCAAATCGAAACATATTCGAACTGGAGTCTGCGAGTTGGAGATTATGTATTACATGTCGCATATTCGACGTGTATATGTAAATACTCTATATGCTCTTCCAAATATACCGAGGAAGATTATTTTCGTATTTATTTTATTATTTTTCTCGTTCAACGTTAAAAAATTTCGTTCAAATTCATAAAGGAATGGTTTTTCAACAAATTTATCATAACTTTTCTTAAACTTACAATAAATTTATGCTTGATACCACGTAATTTAAGCAACAAATTTTTTTAGATTTATTCACTTTTTTTTAGAGATTTTAAGATCATGGAAGTTTTTTTTAATGGAATTTATTATGTTTTTATCAGATATTATTTAAATAGATGAATATCATTACGATATGATAGTTAAGATCAAAACAAATCGAATGATTTATAATACTGTATCATTACATATATAATGATATACAGGGTGTAAAGTCCGTAAAGTCTCTTTACAATTTCAAAAATTCATAACAAAGGTAATTGATGAGATATCTTCATCAGATTTGTTCTATGTACTCAATGTTTATCAAAGTTTTCATTGCATTTCAGGTACCCTTTTGATGAATAAGATACTGTTAAATGAACCCTTTACAAAATGGCCACTCTTCAAGAAAAGGCACAATGTCTATCATGATTTATTGAAACCAAATCGGATCTGCAGACTCAGCGAAACTTCAGAACTAAGTATGGAAGAGATTCGCCGTCACGCCCATCAATTCGTGCACAAGAAATTTATGGACAGGGACAGTGTTCGATAAAGGGAGGAGCGGGCGACCAAGAACATCTGAGGAAAACATCGATCGTATAAGAAATCGAGTACCGTCTTAATGTGCTTTGTGCAACTAAATGGTGCCCATATAAAGGTGTATTAAATGAGACAAAAACTTAAACATATACTTATCTGTCTTTTCATTTGCCTTTGTAGTAAATTTTTGAAATTGTAAAGAGAGTTTGAGACACCATTATGAGAGATTGTTACGATTCCGATATAAGACTGGAGATCTTGATAAGGGGACTGTATATTTTATGAGTGATAGATTCGCGTGGATTGGACGTCGCACGGAATTGTAATTGACCATCTGATTAATTTCTAACTCTTCACGCATTAGCGGTGACACTAACAGGAGAAATAGCAGTAAGCATAACAGGCACGCGGGTCAGCGGCCGGGAAAAAAAGTAATAAACTATCGCGTCACAATAGTTGTTAGTAGACAATAGTAGGACTTCTTGCCACCATAAAAAATGAGTGAACTGTTATTTAAAAATAGAATAATAAATTATTTTATGTGGACAAGAAGCTTAACGTCATTCATACACACGATTCTAATAAGTAGAATTATAGGAAAGTGCTTGAATAATACGTTTATATTCCACAGACGTTGATGCATGATCTGGTGAAACCGTTTTGAGTTTTCAGTAATACCTATTCAGTAATGCATATTATTATCTATGTATATACAGAGAGTACAACAAACTAGAAGATGATTCCATATGAAAAAATAAGTCCAAAAAAAAGAATAAAATTTTTCCATTTCGTCGAAGTTTTCCATTTTCGTTTTTAATAAAATCGAGTTTGAAACTTTTATTAGGTATGCTTAAATTTTTTTTGCTAGACGTGACAGAAAAGAATAAATAACATCACATGCTGGTTGATTGTAGCAAACACTCTGCATAATATACCTATTTTTATTTATTAAGTTGTCCATGATTGTCGATTTATCGGTAAAAATTACGACGCAAGAAAAATTTCTATTTCTTCATATTCATCGCATTATTTCTGACAAAAAGTAACACGATTCTCAAAGTCATTAATATGAAGCTCCTGAGGTAAAGAAATATGATATGGATGGAATTTTTGACGTTGGAAATGCCCAAAGACCGTGCAATTTTTCGACAACTGGGATTATTGCTTATTGCAACTTATTGCCAGTATGCAAGTCTCTTCTCCAGTAATAGGCTTTGATCGTTCTAGTTTTGGCATCGTTAATATTAAAATTTTGTAAAATTTACATTTTAAAATGTTTTTTAAAATTTTTATAATTCAAGATGTTTAAATACTGAGTTTCTTCACAAAATTATTATAATAAGATTTAAACAAAAATCTTAGAAATGAATTTTGCGAGTGAAGTTTAAAATTTGTTTTTACAAATTAAAATTAATATATCGTAAAGATTAAAATTTGTTTTCGGTCGATTGTGTTGCATCACATTCTACGTGTTTAATCTGTTTTGTAACAAATATTTACAAATTTTAATCGTTGAATATTGTAACAATTGATCTTATAATTATAACATTTGCTATGTAAAATAATTTTTTACGATAGCGCTATTTTTTAAATTATGTTCTCGAAAGTATAAATTTGTATTATTATATATTATCATAGTAATTTATTAATTCAATGGTAATACTAAAAATAACGACAATTATAATTATTATTATGTATTTATAAATCTATGTATTAATCCTTGGCGTTTTGATTTTCTCTTTCAAAAGAACAAAATATATGCAAAATCCCTGTATTTCAAACGCGTAATATTGAAAATGATTAAATTACATTTAGATGAAGGTTGGTAACGGTACAACGAATAAATGTGGTTGCAATTTATGATGATTATCATAAATTGCAATTTTTCTTTGACAGTAAAATAAAAGCTTTGTAAAATCTTACACTAATTATTATTATTATTATGATAATTAAAAAGTAACAAAACAAATTCTCGATAGAATATAGGATATTTATTTAAGATGAATAGGATAATTTGTTTATTTCAAATAATTTTCATTGTAATTTTTATTGCATTTATTTAGACAATAAGAAAGAACATTTTCATAATAGATCGAAATTGGTGATTATGTGAAATCGTTGTAGAACGGGATACTTTTAGATTATGTTCTATGCAAATCCTTTGGTATCAGTGCTACAAAGCATCTGGGTTGACTGAGGGAAATCAATAAAAGAACCGCAGAGACCTGATAAATAAATAAAAGTACTAAGGGAATATTTATTAAAAGAACAAAATAAAGTTTTACTTTCAAGAACGTTCTATCGTTCTAAAATCTACATTTAATTTAAATTCATTCAAATAAAAAACTTGTTTAATGCATTCGTTATTATATTACGAATCACATTACATTACATTACATTACATTACATAGAGTGAGATAATAATTTTAATAATTTTGAATATCTTCGTTCTTTTTAAAGATATGGAGTAATTTAATCAAAAATAATAAATATAACAAATAACAAGGATGACCTAATCTAATAAATCTATAACTTTTCATCTATAAAAAATTATTACTCCTATACTATAATTTCCTCTGTACTTTACAAAATTTCTCTGTATTTCGTATATAAACGGATATATATTAAAATATTTTATTCTTATTTATTTAGTAAAAAATGAGTCTAAGATGGAGCAGTAACTTCCATATATCACTTTAAATATATCCTTTTCTTTTCAGAAATATTTTATAAACGAATGTTAATAGAAAATATAATAACTCTTCAGAGGTTGATGCAACCTGAAAATTTAATTTGAGAAAAATAAATAAATTTAATATTAAATATCATAATAAATAAAAAATACTTTAATTAAAAATAGAATTATGGCAATATTTATAAAATAATTTAATATTTCATACCGTTTGTATAATTTTCTTAAATATAGTTTTCAATGTTTAAATAAATGATAATAATTATAGATTATTATATAATGATAATAATCATAGATATCTTATTATAAAATGAAACATAAAGATGAAATTCGATCAAAAATTCTGAAACATTATTTATAACTTAAACAAGGAATTTCTTGTAACTTTTCGTTACATTCATTTACAATAATATTTAAAAAGAAAATTTTTTTATTAAATTTAAAAGACGTCTCTATAATGATTCATTTATAGTAATGATTCGAATTTTTAACAATGCGATATTCAGAAAGCGGAATGTATTGACGTCAATCATTGCATTTTCTTTCGCAATTCGGTTAGTTCCTGAAATGTTACATCATCAGACTAATGTGGAAATTCCATCAATTTCGTTTCTTACCTCTGGTACAAATGAACAGCTATTAATTGTCGATGTTACTAATTTTCATTTGATTTTCATTATTTCTCATGCTTTTATTTTTTGCTTTATGCTGTTATATCATTCTAAAATTCTTGTACTATAGTTTCAAATTATTTAAGTACTTCATTTAACGCTAGAATTATCAAAGTGGTTAAAATGACCAACTTTATAGAAAATACATAAATAAAAATGTATACTCTTTATTTTATTATAAACCTTTTGATAATTTGTCGTATTCTGATTTCTCTGAAACAAATGAGATAGAGGGTTAATTATTTTGAATACAATACATTCGTTCGCGCACAAATGTAGCGAGGCGAGATCTTTGATAATGAGTGGACTGTATATGTTATTCGCGCGATATCAAGGGGTTTTCCCTCGGTGGTTGGTTTGATGTCGCGAGAGATGACCCGTGTTGATTGGAAGTCGTACCGATTTTAACTTGCAGGACGAAGGAAAGCACAGAAGCTCTCTTGGTTCCCTTTCCTTCGGCCTTGGGAAATTACGGGCCCAAGGTGGGGCACAAAAAGCGGATGTGTTTCGCATGTGTTTGGGAAAGTTCCATGCTTCAGTCTACGGGCCTTGTCTGCCGTAGAACAAAGCTCAGCCAGATGGCCACGGTTTTATGGCGACACAGGCCTGCTCAGGGCATTTAAAAAATCCATCAACTTTCTCCGATACGCCTGCACACAAACTGGATGTATTGTAGCATGGAAACTCTCCCGAACAACATTTTTGAAACATCTTAAAGACGAATATACTTTTACTTTTTTTTTTTAATGGAATAGCATATTAATTTTTTATCGCTTGAACAGCTATCGGTGAATTTAACTACATTTACCTTGAAACTTCTTTTTTATATAGTTGAAGAATTATGTGACGAATGATTTCCTCGAGTAATGCTAAAAAATAATGAAACGACAGAAAAATTTTTCTAACATATTTATTAACCCTTTCGGCTGTAGCGCCAAGTATAGTTGGTGTTTTCGATCTAATCTATGTGACGATTTATTTTATTGAAAGATAGTCAGCAACGGAAGTTTCATTGACACCAACTCTGACCGACATCAGAATTTATTAACATCAATTTTGACCAACATAATATGCTTTTCTCGAATTGATATAATGCGTAATTACAAGTTCGAAAGAACTAAATCCAAAGATCAATTGAAACAATACTGTTCAACATGACAAAATACGCATTTATTCGTAAGTTCTTCAAAAATAAAAATGCAGATTTTTAAAATAATTTAATGAAAAATATAACATATTGCCACATGTGCCTACTATAATATTTATTTGTATACGTACATTATTATAACTAGACTGCGGATTTTTATGCATTTATGGAAAAATTGAACATACAAAAATGCACATATATGCAAAAATATTGTAAAACATCCAAAGAAGAGTATTAATTATAACAACATGTAGAAGAAACAATTTTCTATTTAGGTTTCATTTTAATTATATTCCGGCTTTAATTATGTTCATGAGAATTAAAAAAATGCATAAAAATCCGCAGTCTAATTATAACAAAATAAAATACATTTACAGTTGTATTTTTATTTCTGAAAACCTTATAAACAAATACATATCGTATCACAATAAACGGTGTTATTTTAATTGAGTTTCGAATTTACTTCTTCCGACTTACTTGTAGTACGCTTGTACTTGTAGTTACGTTTTATATCAATTCGGGAAAAGTGTATTACGTCAGTCAAAACTGTTATCGGTCAATTTTTGAGTTGGTGAAACCTGTTCGTTGATAATTTCAACGAGACCCTAATCATAGTCGACATTCAGTCGACTTAAATTTGAATTTCATTTCATGCAATATAATAATTCTACCTGTAATATAATAACTCTTTATATTAATTTCTACGCATTTCTGTTGCATTAACTATAATTACAAAATAAAGAAAAATAAATCTTCCGTCATAAAGCAGTGAAAAATAGTAAAAATACTTTAATAAACTATCGAAAGAATTCGAAAAAGATTTGCGATTAATATATCTAATAAGTTTAAAAAATTTTTAAGTAAATTTCGTAAATTTCAAATATTTGATAATATGTTGCGATAAGTGTAATTGTAAAACAAACAACAATAAACAGCTGTATATTTATTATTATAGACAATTTAAATTATTGAAAGAATTCAGAAAGAATTTACACATTCGGAAAAGATCTGTGAGATCTGTGAGCGCAAGCTTATGGCCAATTATTAATTTTTTTAGAGATATGTAATAAAAAAATATGTCAATATTTGAAAGTTAAATATTTGCTGTAAATTTGCATGTTTCCCACAAATGTAGTATAAATATGCTGGAATTGAAAATAAAAGAAAACGAGAAGAAAGAAATAAACGAGAGAAAAAAAGGAAAGAGCAAAAAAATGCAGGCAAAAGTTTGAGGTAGAAGTTTCGCTCTCAGAAAATCCTATCGCAAAATCGAAGATTAACGATTTACGAACCCGCACGTTCGGTAAACAGTCAATTGAGTAGGAATATTTCATTAGACAAGATAAATGTAGCAAACACAGAGACCTCATTACCGTTTACCGGCATCGTCGCGTCGCGTCGTGGAAAACACTCTGTTTCTCCAGATCATCAATGCGCTTGTAAACCTTCTTTCACATCAAACTGGATTGGATCTGTAATCTCAATTCAACTATTTCTTTTGGTTCTAATCTAATTGCACGCTGTAATGATTCGTTGTAGAGGAAAGGTGTCCAATATGGGAAAATTTTCTTTAGTCAGATTTAAAAGTTTAAAAAAAATATCTCGAAATTTTATAAGTTTTATATAATATTTAAATTACATTATATTTAAAAAATTTTAAAAAATATATAGAAATTTTATAAATTTTATATAATATTATTTAAAAATATCTCGAATATATTACTTTTAAATATATACCATGTAGTTCCATCCGTCATCATCATTGCGTTTTTATGTATTGTTAAATTAATAAAAACGTACAATCTCCCCATATCGGGGACATGGGATACCAATATTGGTGTTCTCAATATGGGGCAATGTTTTATAACGATAAAAATTTTAATTATAATTATATTTTTTTATTGAAATGATTTTTATTTTTTTATTTTTTTATTCCCTTTTTTTGTGAAAATTGGTAGTATGCAGTACAATAACATTATTTTAAACCAAGCTATAAATTAAAAATAAATATGCTTTGTAAATTGCCATTTTTTTTATTTCTAATAACTACTTTCATTATGTTTGGATTCCATTATTCCCTTTTCGAAGATATCTGAATTTATGTAATTAAATATTTAGTATTTATAAGTCAGTAAGTTTTAATAAAATTATGTTTTTAATATGATAAGCCTAATATTAGAGACAAGTCATCTCCTCGTAATATAGACGCAAAACATTTCATGCAATTATTCTCGCAATTAAACTTTATCCAAGACTTTAGAAGAATCACAATGATAAAAGTTTGTGAAATTATATCATTTATAATAACTATTAAACAGTAGTTATTATAAAATGTTACATAGTATCAGATGTAAAGCATAGAAAGCATTATATATAATTTGTATTCAATTTGAAGAATTAAAATTTAAAATTTAAATTTATTATGTTCCATAAGACTACAATTTGTTCTTTCTTTCAAATCAAAACCATAATTCCTATCACGAGTGCAACTTGATATTCTAACAAAAAATTCGAAAATTAATCGATGTTCGGTTATTTTTAAATCTGTTACACATACTCATAAACTTCTGAACGATTCATAACAGTATTTTTAAAGGCTATTTGGATTATTTGCAACGTTTTTGGACGACTAGCATAATTCAAGGAAATGAGCAGTTTCACTTTCCTTACGAATGATTCTATACAAATTTTTGTTTTATAACAGTTTCTTCGGAACAGTTATTTCATAAAATAACAATCATAGTTATTTCATAAAATTTATCATTTGTCTTGACATTGTTATGAAACGCAAACATAAAATAATGTGTAGGTACTATTACCTGCAATTATTGAAAAATTAAAATTTCCAATTTTTATGAAAAACAAAACTTCTAATTCTTGTACGAGAGCATTTGTAGTGATTGTTGAGTCGTGCTTCTCGATGCGAGATTGTTGGCTGTACAACTCACTACAGCGTGTCTCAATATGTTGATTTATTCTATCTGTGTTACAAATTAATGTAACACAGCCTCGTTAAAATAGGTTAAGAATCAGTCTGTTTAGTCGAGAGTTGTATTGAGTTTATTTTTGAGTTCATGATAATTGATTTGAAGACCACGTCTTTCACAGTACTGAAGAGCATTTGTCAATAGTATACAGAGTGACAATTTGACTAAGAGAGCAAGCTTTCTTTCTCTCTTTTTGCCTTTTATAGCAAAGCCGAAAGCTAGTTGTAGCCAGAGTAATCACTTATTTTGTAATCATTTCTATAATCAATTACTAAATAACAATCATAGTAATCGTAATCGTTAATCAATTAATTATTGTTCAAATAAATCAGTAATCTTGATTAATTTTTGTAATTTTTAATCATTAATCAGCAATTTTTAAATCATTTAAATGATAATTTATATTTCATTACAATCTGTAACATGCTGCTTCATATTGCTACACATTCAAACGTGTTATTCATGTAGGGTTGTGCTATTTGATATAACTATGTTTTATCAAATCGCTTGCAGTTTGAGTAATAGACCTACTAATAAACTAGACAGAATATTTACGTGTATTCCTTTGCTGCATAATAATATTTATATTGTTGAATTTAAAATAATTTGTCAAAATTTATATTCTCCGCTATATTTTTAGTATAAGAATGAGTTTAGTATAAGAATCTCAAAATTTTGACCATTCGGTAAGTTTATCATTGAAGTTTATCTTTATCATATCGTACAAAAGATTGTACCAACAACGATTCAAGAACAACATACATGAGAAATTCAATTGATGGAATATTTTTTGAACACATTATGCACATTACAAAACAATGCAAATAATAATTATATATTATTCATATATTATATTATATAATGTATATTTATTATATATTATATTACGTAGGAACTACATAATATATACAGTATTATTGATAGAAGTAAACTACAATCATAATCAAAAGTGCAGTTATATGATTTTGATTACTTCCCCTATTCATTAATCGGCAATCAATATTCTGATTCTAGATTAATTATAATCGTTAGTCATTAATCAAATTACGTTTTATCCAATTCTGGCTGTAGCCAATTAGATTCGATTTTCTTCTGAGTTACCAAGAACGAATTTCCGGTGAGTCGCCCAAGGGATGGGAAGTATATGTTTGTATCTGGATGCTAGTATACCGTTTGCTCAAGCGGTTCAATAATAATTTCACATTTTAATCGTTCGTACTAGTTTCATTTATATGATGAAATTCTGTTTTATTATTCTCGCGAATAATTCGAATTGAATTCATGATTGCAAATACAACAGATTCACTGCCACAGAGCAATGATGGAAAAAAAATCGACTATGTGCTGTATTTTTATCCAACTTGATTAGATACTATTACAATAAAAGACTCGATTTACGTTTGTTGTTGTTTTATAATGATTTAATAACGCAGTGGTTGCTGTTCCCTCGTAAATCATTTGAATTCTATTCTTTATAAAATCCTTGGTCTCATTGTTAGTCACTCGTTTTTCATTTATTTCCAAAGAAATCTTAAATCTTTAAATCTTTTTTCTTTTTTCTTTTTGTTAAATAATAATTTAACTTATATAATGGTTACTTTATCATCATTATATAAGTGACAGACTATTTTAAAATTTGCAGATAATTGGATTTTACCTTGTTGTTTTATTTAAAAATTATAATAGTTAAGTTATATTTATTGCAATGTATAAATATTAATCTAGCAGAATATATATTTTACCAAAAAATTGTTGAAATTATGGGTTAAATATTAAATAGATATTTTATTCACGTTTACTTAAAATTTCGTTTTATTTTTCGAATGACTTTTCTCTTGATATACTTTTTATAAAATAAAATTATTTGTGATATATCCTAAGTATGTATAAAGAATTATTATATAAAAGAATTTTCTGATAAATTACTGATATTGTCACGTATATGGATCTTATTCAAATATATTTATTTTTTATATAAAACTAATCTAATGTTTCGACATTTATATATATGATATAGAATTTGATCATTATTTACTTTGGTGCTTATTATTTAAAAATGTGCATTAAGTAAACAAAATATGTATGTCAACTACAATTATTAAAATTAAAAAGTTCAAAATTTATCATTATTATAAGTACCTGAAATTTCAAACCGTACGTTTCACTTGGTTCATAAATTTTAAATCTTTTTCTATAACAAATATAGTTTGGGAGATAATTGTGTGGTTCACTCCTAATAGGATATTCTGCATATATATTGTTTTTAATGTAATTTAATGTAACGGAATGAATATTACATATTAGGTTGTACCATAAGTTTCTTCCGCGCCACGCTATGAGTGACTCTAAGTGGCTGTGTTAATTAAACATGCAGGCTTATTTCTTAGCCGTTTATGGCATCGGTTTCAGTCGTTCCAGAGCTCTTTCAAAGTACGTTTCGTTGGTGACAAAGCCTCTTTTAAAATTTTTTCTGCACCGTTCAATATGGAGAGCCAAAAGATGCATTTGCGGCATGTTATGCTTCATTGCTTTAAAAAAGGCAATAGTGCAAAGGACACTGCAGACGAGATTTTCACCGTTTACGGGAGTGGTACTACCACTATTAGGATCGTCCGCAATTGGTTTAAGAAATTTAGAGCTGGCAATTTCGAGTTGAAAGATGAAGACCGCAGCGGCCGCCCAGCAACGACTGATACGGACATTATCAAGACTGTGCTCACTGAAAATCCACGATATAGTGTGCGTGAGATAATGGATGCCACTAATATTCCCAAGACAACGGTACATAAGCATTTAATCAAGATAGGATATGCGAATCGACATGAAGTTTGGGTTCCACACCTGACGGAGACCGGTCTTATGAACCGCGTCTCTACGTGCGATTTGCTTCTCCAGCGACATGAAAGGGATCCTTTCTTAAAGAGGCTTGTCACTGGAGACGAGACTTGGATTTTATACCAAAATGTGCATCGAAAACGCACTTGGTCCAAGGAAAATAGACCTTCAACTGTTGCGAAGTCTGGACTTCATCCGAAGAAGGTTCTTCTGTGCATTTGGTGGGACTGGAAAGGTGTAGTGTACTACGAGCTCCTTCCTCAAGATACGATCAATGCTGACAAATATTGCAATCAACTGGATCAATTGAAAGCAGCCATAGCAGAAAAACGGCCAGAATTGGCGAACCGACGAGGCGTCGTTTTCCATCACGACAACGCAAGACCGCATGTTGCGTTAGCCGTAAGGCAAAAAATTATTACAGTTTGATTGGGACGTTCTACCTCATCCTCCATACTCCCCAGACCTTGCTCCATCCGATTACTACTTGTTTCTCTCCTTAAAAAATTCTCTCCGTGATAAATCTTTCAAATCCATAAGCGAAATAAAAACGCACCTAGATGAATATTTTACAAGTAAACTTAAACAATTTTGGAAAGAGGGCATAATGAGGCTTCCTGAGAGATGGAAGAAGGTTATAGAACAGAACGGTTCATATATAACATAATAAATCCATCTTAAACAAAAAATATCGTGTATTCATTTCGCATCAAAAAAAGGGAAGAAACTTATGGTACAACCTAATATATACAAAATGGGCCGTAAGTAAAATTACAATCGTAATTAGGATGATTGTTTATGAAAAAATAAACAAAGAATTTGATATAAAATTTTTTCGTCCAGGCTTTGTTTTTTGAAAAAATCGAGTTCGAAAATTCATGAAAACAACGCGTACAATTTCAAGCAAATTGGTTGTTTATCATTATGATTGTTTCTCTTCGTTGAAAATGATATAATTAAAATGACACAACAAATTACTACTACATACGTAACGAATTAAGGACAACAAAATTAACAGATTCTAATGTGCTTTCTAATTTATCAAATTGCTGCATAATTTTCTTATTTTAATTAAGTAATACTTTTAACGCTTTGATTGAGTAACTGTTTTTCGATATGTTTCCGCGATATTTCATAATTTTCGAACTCGATTTTCTTGAAAACAAGATTGTGGATGGAAAAATTTCATATTAAATTATTTTATATTATTTATTTTTTCATGTAAAATCCAATGTGGTTGTACTACCACTTCACAAATATACATATGTATAAATATATATGTATATATATAGATATGTAATTATATAAATATAAAGTTATACTTGATTTTATTTGTAAACAATATACATTACATTTACACATTTCCAAATATTCAACTAAATAACTCGTTTATTTGTCAAATAACAGATAGAAAAATCACAAGCGATTCGTGTAAATAGTATTTTCTGAATATTCATGTAAGTATTTTAGCAATAAAATGATATGCCTATAAATTTCTGTATACACTTTTATAATTATTCTTTGATAAATATTCTTAATAAAATTATTATGATGCGCATTAAAGATTTCGATAATTCGATAAAAAAACAATAATCCTTAATCAAAGCATTATTTATGTTCGTTAGGATGTCTTATTATTAAAGATATAACCAAGGACGGGGTAATTCTGCGTGAAAAAATAACTTAAAAAGAAAGAACGAAATTTTTTTATTTAAAATTTTCGAGTAAGTCAAGTTTGAAGGTCCATCAACTATATTTAAATGTAGTTAATATAGAGAACAAAAGATTATTAATATAAAAACATCATAAAAGCTTTAGCGAACAATAGCTGAGCAGTTGACCAAGAAGTCATCACAAAAACCTACCAGGCACTAATTAAATCCAAACTAGACTAATGTGCAATAGTTTACAACTCGGTAAAATCTAGTATATTGAAAATCATTGATCCAATTCAAAATACTGGCCTAAGAATAGCTACTGGAAGCTATAAGACCAGCCCAATAAATAGTATATTGTTTGAATCGAAGGAAACCTCACTGGATCAAAGAAGGAAATATCTAAGCCTAAAATATGTAGCAAAAATATCCTCTACTCCAGATAATCCCACCTATAATAATATATTTACAAACAAATACGTGCAACTACTAACCAAAAAACCAAAGTTACCGATTCCGTTCTATGGAAGAAGTACACCACTCTTGCTGAAATCACATCGACACCAACCATCCTACGAAAACATAAGAAAACAGCTCTCTGAATCTTAAAAATTCCTGAAACAAATGTTGATCTCGCAAAATATCCCAAAGATCAAATAAGTAGTATAAAACATAGAAATAACTTCCAACAACTATGCAGTAAATATCCAAACCACCAAAAAATATACACCAACGCAAACTGACCAAAGAGTTGGATTTGCCATTATCTGCGAAAACATGAGAGAAAAATTTCATCTTCCAAAAGCCGCATCTATCTTCACAGCAGAAGCTTGTGCAATTCTCGAAGCTTTCACTGTGAAGACGGCTAAAGGGAAGAATTTGCTGGCCCACCATCCGTTTATCACCGTATGAAGATGACTAAAAGGGAGAACTTGCTGACCAACTCCCAAGTCAAACCTCCATGTTCACGAATTTGTTCGCATATCAAACCAAGACCTGTATAAATAATGGCAGACTCAATAAAGAACAGTTCAGTCTGATTTTAACTACCAGTTGTGCTTTATTATTCACGTCATCCTTAATTTTCCCATGGATAATTAAGAGATTGTACAATTAATTATCGTGCGCCAAGCGTAACGTGTACGAAGTGTTTGCTTAGTGAAACGCGTAAAAGTCACATTTTGGCAATCCTGCCAGGATCCACTTGTGCTACATCAGGAGGTAACAGAGCACTGAGACGCCTACGGGATTTCAGCACCTGGGACTACGAGCGCCAGCCCCACCGATTCACCAAACGGATCCAAAGACCAATTCAAGAATTTACTAAGGTAAAATCTTTATAAGATATGACTACGCAAAAATCTGAGTCTGAACTCTTACGCAACAAAATGAGTAACATAGAAATAATCACAACGCAACTAAGAAGACAAGAGGAGACTCAGAAAAATCAAGGAGAGGTTCTTCGAAAATTATCATTCAATTAAGATAATGGAGGATGACCGAGTAGAACAAGCGAAGGAGCTCAAGAACTTAGGAACCCACTACGGAAGACATGAGATCTAGGGTCCCTACTGCAACAGAACCAAAGGTCACCGACGATGAGAGCACCACGAACGCTGCTAGAAACGAACCAACAGGACGGAGCGCCAATATTCTCCGACAACCAACAATCATAAAAAATCTCAAGACGACGGACGCACTCCTCACGATCGAAACGCTTTATGGAAAGGACGACCTCGGAGTCGAAAAATTTATTAAATTAGTGAAGTTTGCATGTAGGCCTTGTCAACGACCAAGACAGCTTATTAAAAATGATAATCACCCAGAAAATTAGCGGGCACGCCAAAGGAGCATACGATTTTGTCACATAAGTTGCTACAACGAACTATATGAAGCACTTAGGTCACAGGTATCCATCAAAGGCTGGCAGCCGGACAAAATTACAAAACATTCGACAAGGAACCACCGAAACAGTACAGTCCTATACCAGCCGCTTTAGACAAATATTGAGCGAATTAGAATACGCTATTCAGGACGAACATGCAAATCCAACTATGCGTGACATTATCTTAGAATAAGAAAACAAGCAGTCAAATTTTACATATACAATTTCCGCAAAGATATAGCATAGTATGTTATACCTATGAAACCGAAAAGTCTGTTAGCGCCCAACAGGAAGCGATGGAAATCGAGATATGGACACGAGAATCAAAACCAGTGACGCGCAACACACTACAAACAACCAGCCGAATAACTCAAGCTGCTCGATTTGTTCCTTCACCAATTCCGGCTATCCCACGGCCGTTACCTCAACCAGCAGTATGCGAACACTGCCAGAAACTCGGACATGCGAAGAATAACTGCTTCAAACTACGAAATTTTCACAACCAGCCTCAGGGAAAGTTGCTACCTCGTCGTGTGAACAACGTAACTACCAGAGACGAGACTCAATTGGAAGAACCGGAATACGAGTGCACTACTACGCCAGGAAGATTGCAGCACATACGAATACGAATGCTCGGAAGGAAGCGATTCCTCATTCCTCAAGAATCAATTTACTCAAGCGAGAATATGCCCGAAGACTAATTAAACGAACCCAAACAAATTCAATTAGGAAACGATCAGCACACACTCAACCATTTTACACACATGACAATTTTCGGTATCAGACACACTTTTTTAATAGTCCCGAACAATTTTCCACTAATAGAAGAAGGCATAATTGGTTTACCAATCCTAAAGAAATACAGGTTTTCGATTGACAATCAAAATTTAAAATTAAACAACATACTTTTATTACAGGAATTACCAACCTCAGTTGAAGTACAGCCAGAGCAGTGCATAACTACGCCTTGCAATTTTAACAATGAGATCACTCGTGCTTCATCAATACTGGTAAGCACCCATTATGAACCTCTAGCGAAAACTATCGACCTAAAGAAACCGCATCCACGAACTTGTATCCAAACTACGCCTTGATCATATTGAAGTTGCGTATGGAAACTCTATAACTAAGATCGTCAGCGCTTATCATGACATATTCTCCCTTGAAAACGATTCCTTACCCTACATCAACCTCACCAGCCACTCTATCAATCTGCATTCGGAAAAACCAATTAACATCAAATCATATAGATTTCCCGAAATTCACAAATTAGAGATACGAAAACAAGTCAATGAGATGTTAGAGAAAGGCATCATTGAAAATTCAGATTCACTGTTTAACGCCCCAGTATGGGTAGTATAAAAAAAAAAGGACGCCTCAGGGAAACAAAAATGGAGAATAGTAATTGACTTCAGAAAAATGAACAAACAGACAGACCAGGACGCCTACCCACTACTAAACTCTGACGAAATATTACAGCACCTAGGCAATGCAAAATTCTTTTCGGCATTAGATTTATCCTCGGGATTTCATCAACCACTGAGTCTCGAAAGTAAAAAATATACCGCTTCTTCGACCATGGACGGACATTTTCATTATAACCGCATGCCATTCAGCCTTAACAATGCGTTTGCGACATTCCAGCGTATGATGGACACAGCCTGGCGTGGGTTAGTAGACCGCTACTGTTTTGTTTATTTAGACGACATAATTATATTCGGTAACACTATCGAAGAACACAATAAGAACTTAGCTATCATATTTCAACAATTACGAGACGTAGGACTAAAATTACAGGCAGATAAATGCGAATTTCTAAAACCAGAGCTAGAATATTTACGTAGTTACAGTAGAAGGAATCAAATCAAATCTGAAAAAACTCCAAGCCATTAGCGAATTCAAACAACCAGAGACAGTAACACAAGTCAAATCATTTTTGGGACTTACAGGATACTATAGGAAATTTATAAAAAATTTTGCAAAAATTGCTAAACTTGACCGACCTCACACAAAAAAACACCCTATTCCATTGGACAGATAGACAAAAAACAGCATTCGACACTCTAAAACAAAAACTTTGCGAGACCCCAATACTTTGCTATCCAGACTTCAAACTACCTTTTACATTGACCACTGACGCAAGTAACGAAGGTGCGGTTCTTTCCCAGAATAACAATCCCTGCTGTTTCATCTCCCGAACATTGAATGCAGCTGAGAAGAACTACACTACTATGGAAAAGGAATTATTAGCCATTGTTTGGGCAATCAAGAGACTGAGACAATACCTGTTAGGAAGACGTTTTATAATTCAAATCGACCATCAATCGCTCAAGTGGTTACACAATGTACGTGATCCCTCATCTAGACTTATGAGATGGCGTCTCAAACTAGAGGAGTACGACTATGAAATTCAGTATAAAAAAAGACAAAGATAATGTAGTAGCAGACGCGCTGTCCCGACTACATTCTCTCCGCATAGAGGACAAACAGTAAAACTAAATATCAAAATTCAGAGAAAACTCTCGATATCGTTAGAATAGCTTGATGACGAATTACCGGAAATCGAGGAAATTCTATAAGCCTCCGACGCCCTGTACGAACTCTATAACTCCTGGAAGACTGATCAGACCAAAGAACGACATATCAAATTTTGCCCCAATAGACCTAACTATAAATCATTCACCAACAATTAAGGTCATACAATGAGAGAAGAATGGGTATTACAATTAGACTCCCTACTCAAAAATTTAAGATCAGGTTAGGAGAAGTCTTTTCAAATTTACACATCGTAACGATTCAATTAATGCTTCTAATGAAAGACCGACCGAACACCTCGATATCCTTAGCCATAGAACCGTATGTCGAAATAGACTCTGACGAAAAGAAACAGATATTATTCGAAATGCATGATAACGTCAATCACTTCGGAGAAAACAAAACCATTGAACGAATCAAAAGCAAATACTATTGGAAAGGAATAGACAAAGACGTGGTTTACACGAAGATTACATAAAAAATTGCAAGACGTGCCAACAAAATAAGCTTACCAGGATACGACCCCGCGAAGAAGCCGTAATCCCGGACATACCAAACAATCCCAACAACAAGATCGCGCTCGACATTGTCGGACCATTTCCGATCACGAAGCATGGAAACCAGTTTATCCTTTCAATCCAAGACCAACTAACCAAATACCTCTTACTTATACTACTAACTAACCAAAAAGCAGAAACCATCATCGATAAATTAATCAATCATTACATTTATATATTCTCATCCCCAAAACATATCTTTACCAATCAAGGGCGGAATTTTGTATGCAAGTTAGTGGAATCGTTCAAAAAGGCATTCAAAATCAAACACGTAAAAACCACTAGTTTTCATCCAAGTAATGGAAGTCTAGAGCGAACACATGGTACAGTAAAAAATCTAAAAAAAACCTGCACTGATGAACGAGAAGACGACTGGGACGAGTATCTCAATCTAATTTGCATGTCTTATAACACCTTAGTACACTGCGAAACCGGTTGTATCTCTTTCGAACTAACCTTCGGACGTGAAGCCAACATGCCTTCAGCGATGACTTCTAGCTTAACTTACAAAGAACTATTTAAATTATGGAAACTCAGGTACCAGGAATATCTTGACAAAGCAAAACTAGTTATAAGTAAAAATAAGAAACGTTACAAGGAAGAATAGGATAGGAAAATTAAGATTAAGAGTATATATAGAGAAGGAGATTCGATCCTGTTACACAATGATCGAAAAAAACACAAACTCAGTAAAGAATGGCTAGGGCCCTATAAAATACTAGAAATAAGGACACCTAATTATCTTCTTGAAGATCAACTCCAAGAAAACATTATTGGTACACGGTAATTGAATTAAACCATATCATTCCAGAGATTAGCGGTAATAGGTCATTGCTTAAAGATACAGCCCATAAACGACACGAGGATACTGAAGGAAATCATAGGAACCAGTTATGCATATCATAGCACAGTAAGAATAAATATAGTTTTTAAATTAGACGAACTAGAAGAAAACGCGTAATTAATACACAGAATAGCCATACCTGTCCACGAATACTGCTTAAAAAACGAATGCCATAACTCGGGATACTCTATAATACAAAGTAAAATAAGACAAGTAAGCAAATCTATATAAAAATTCAAGATCATACTGCACAAACGAACTAAACTAATAAACGCAATCGACTCAATATTCAAGACTCTGTTCAGGACGTTAGACAATGACGACTTAGACTTAATCAATAAAAATTTAGACAAGCTCTTCAATGACCAAAACAAAATTAGTAGTATAATACAAAATCAGACTATTATGATAACTATTACGACAACTTTAAAAGCCTCACAGTCCGGCTAGCAGAACAATCCACGAAATTACAGGAAACCCGAAACACTCTAACATTTGACGAAATGCTGCTCACTTTAGAAATATTGTATTCAGAATTTGCAGACAAAATTAATGAGTTCTACAATACCATAATTTTAGGGGAAAACGGAATAATCGATACAACACTCATTAAGATAGACCATTTCATACAAGCGTATAAAGACGTAACCAAAACCAAATTATTACTATATTCGCACAGAAAGAAAACATTCAAACTATTATAGATATCAGTAAAATCACGGCAGTAATATTGACAACACAATCATTTATACATTCGAAACCCCTAAAAGAACGCGAATAGACCATCATCAAATATTACCCCATACCATGTCAAATTCACAACGTATTCTTAGCACTTTTGATAGATATGATATTAGAACAAGCGGGATCACAGATCATAATTAATGAATATTACTTAAAACAGTATTGTAAAAATAGCTCTTTAGGACTCATTTGCGAACGAACACAACCTACGCGATATGACTATCACAACGGTTGCCAGGCCTCGAAATCAAACGATCACTTTCAGTGTGGCACAACCGTATTTAAAATTGATACCATAACGTTCATACCCATGTACATATCCAATAGATACATTGCAATACCGCAAAGACCACTGGAGGTACAAGCCCTTTGTAAAAGAATTAATAAAATCCACCTAACCGGTCCCTCTATATTGTCTAGCGACGAAGAATGTGTAATACTATACGATAACAATGTAATGAAAATTGGAGGTAGTAACAAAGAAATTCAGATTCATGAAGCACCATACATATTCAAATTTAATATTTCCTCCGAAAACATAAAACTATTAGAACACCTCATACCACATGCATCATACGTAACTCCAAATTTCAATAATTACAAAACCACATTCCACTTTATGTATAATCAACTACAATAAACTAAAACCACCCAACGAATCAAGAGCACGACAGAAACAGCGTTCGACATATTACGATACGCGGGATACATATCATTAGGCCTAATAACTCTGTACACCCTCCGCAAAATAGGATTCTTTAAAGCACTGACCAGGATTGTGCCGAACAAATTATGTATTAAAATATTCTGTAATACCACAAACATTACGCAAAATCCTCAAACTAGTTTAGTTAGCCGACAGCCCTGGGTACCTACATGGAACTCCAACCAACCTCCCAGAATGCATGCATCGAGATACGACCCACACGTGAATAATCCGACAACTTGGCCACAGAAGACATCACCATACTTAAAATCAAGACAAAAGTTGTACACTTTACAGGACTAAAGTGAATCTAGCAAGGGGAATGTAAATACGGCTAAAGGGAAGAAGTCGCTGGCCCACCATTCGCTTATCACCGTGTGAAGATGGCTAAAGGGAAGAATTTGCTGGCCCACCATCCGTTTATCACCGTGTGAAGACGGCTAAAAAGGAGAATTTGCTGACCGACTCACTGCCGAGTCAAACCCCCACTTTCACGAAATTGTTTGCATATCAAACGAAGACCTGTATAAATAGTGACAAATTCAATAAAGAACAGTTCAGTCTGATTTTAACTACCAGTTATGCTTTATACTATATATTCACGTCATCCTTCATTTTCCCACGGGTAGTTAAGAAATTGTACAATTAATTATCGTGCGCCAAGCGTAACGTGTACGAAGTGTTTGGTTAGTGAAACGCGTAAAAGTCCCGTCACATTTTATGTGACGTGTACGAAATGTTTGCTTAGTGAAACGCGTAAAAGTCCCGTGACACCACCATACACAAAACAACAATATTCATTCGTCCAACATTTTTACAGACTCCATGAGTGCAATCAGAGCAATAGAGAACATAAACAGTAAAACCACACATGAACATTCAGCATATCTATACGAATCTCATCAATAATAACAAATACATAATCATCGCCTGGATCCCATCCCATCAAGGAATCATAGGTAATGAGGAAGTTGACATGGCAGTCAAAGAAGCAATATTGCCCTCGTCGGATGTCATCCGAAGACAAATCCTCTATCAGGACCTTGTTATAACATTACACCATACCGAAAAATAATCATGGAACAAAATATGGAATACCTCCAAAAAAACAAAAACCCACGAAATAACTCAAGATTTCTACTAAACAATGCCCACTAACAACATGAAAAGAAAAGACAGAATAGTTATGACACGGCTTATAACAGGACACTGCAAACTCACACATGAGTACCTATTTAAAAAAACAGAACCCCTAATGTGTAACCAATGCAATCAAACAATATCAATCCATCACCTACTAATTGAATGCAGCAAGTACCATGCCCAAAAATATAAAATAACATCATCAACAGCCCTGACATTACAGAAACTTATAGAAAATATCCTGAACTACCTAAAAGAAACTAACATCTACCACAAGATATTAGAGTTTAGAAAGAAAAGAAACAGCACCAAGCCGTTACTAATGAACAGAAAGTAGATGCGACGTTAACCATAAATAAAAAAAAAAAAGATTATTGAAAATGTGCGAAAATAAGTCAAAAATATACAATGCAATTTTTTCATAAGATATTTTGTTTTCAAGAAAATTAAGTTTAAAAATTTATTAAATACAATAATACACATTTACCAAGACAATTCTTATCTGAACATATTTAAACTCTATTGAAAATGAGGCTTTAAACAGAAAAATTTTATTGTTCATTTTTTACTTATTTTCTTCGGATAACCTCATAACAGAGTAGCTACTTCTATTAGTTCACAATAAATTCAAGTATACTTGATAAATTTTCGAATTTGATTTTCTCGAAAACAACATTTTAAATTTTAGTTGAAAGAAATAGAAATTATATACATAAAATATTCAAGTATACAAGGTGTGTCGGAATAAGACGTGCAGATAGAAAATGATATCTCATGAAGAACTAACATTAAGACAAAAATAGAGAATAAAATTTTTTAATTTGAAGCTTTATTTTCGAGAAAATTAAGTTTTAAGATTTATCAAGTATGCTTGAATTTAACTAATTCTAAACGTGACAAAAAATAATAATTAACAGGAAGTTATTCTACGTGCATTCTACGTTATTCTAAGTAAAAAATGTAGAGTTAATTTTGTTTCATTTAAAGCTTGATTTTTAAGAAAATAGACTTTGAATACGTTTCGTTAAAAATTGTTTGGTACAATGTGCTTGATAAATTTTCAAATTAGATTCTCTCGAAAACGAAACATCTTACACAAAAATTTTATTCTACATTTTTTACTTATTTTCCCATGTGAAATAACCTCTTGTTAATTATTTTATTCTATCACGTTTAGATCAAGTCTATCTGATAAATTCAGTTTCTTCGAAATCTCAAATTAAAAAACTTTATTCTACATTTTTTCCTTATCATTTTGTAAGGAATTATCCTTTGTCCGCCTGTACACGTTATTATAACGCACCTTGTATAAATAAAAAAATTTCATACTTCTGATATTGGTATACATATAGTAACAAACTGAAAAACGAATGACGAAAATGTTGCAGAGATAATTCTTCATGAATTATGAAACTTTTGTTCCTTAATTTTCATAATTTGCTCGGTAAAAGTGAATTATGTTGCTCTTCCTGATTCATATCACACTGTGTTACGTTCTATAAATATCTTTTATCATGAATTTTGTCTTGTCTGATCATTGTGAACAAATTATAGTAAACTATAGATAAGATACGAATTTTGCATTACTTTGAATTGCACTGTTTCATTAATCAACAAAATAAATAAATTAATAATTAACGAAATAAGTAAATTAATAAATAAATCTGAAAAACATACAAGTTTTTTCGAATTGTATCGCATGAATACTTATAAATAAAGGAAAGAATGTTTTATAATTTTAATTCGAGTAAATTTTGCATCTCTGCAATTTCATTTTCAAATTTACTATGCAAATTAAGCAACAATGGTTTAAGAAAGTAAATGAGTCAACGTTCATTTGAATTTTTAATGTAGCGCAGGTTTCACTCACCGGAAATGCGGACAAATACAGCATTTTGTTCTCCACTGTCCACCGTTATCTCTGCACTTCTCCTCTGTAATGATAAAAAAGTTTAAAACGATTTACGTAATATTTTTCTGACCGATAATATAAATATAGAAAATGTGTAAATTAAGTAACGACATTAACACAAGAAGATTCTATACTTGAGATAAAAAATGGTATTAACAATGATAGTGACGCAAATCTTTCCTACGAATAAAATAGATGTGGATTAAATGCATAAAATTCATTTTGAAATGATATAAATTAAAAAATGAGCTCATAACATGTTCGGTTAATGAAATAACCATTCAAGTGAAGACATGATGCTAACGTCTTGTTAATTAAGTACAGTCTTATAATTAAAACTGTATATATAGATCTAGCTTTTTTATTTTTTATGAACGATAATAATATCTCCATAGCAGTTTAGAAGTTAAGAGTATAGAACCAGACTATTTACCTACTAGATAAAGATAATTTAAATAAAAAATTTTTGTTGTCATTTTATATGTAATATATAGTATATTACAGTACTAGTTTTATGATCGTAATGTGAATAGATGGAATGTTTTAGCATTTGTTGATATTTATACACTGTAATGAGGTTTGTTAAACATGGAACAAAGTTCGATTTATTTTCTTAAAACAATAAAATATTAATGCTTTTTATATTGTTTTTTAATTCAGTCTCAAAATTTAGAACTTTTCTTTTTCTAACAAAATTTTCTGTATATTGGGAAAATATATAGAAGAAAAAAATCTTTTAATCGATGATATTTCATTTATCTTATTCGAAGAGAACAAAAAGAATCTTCAGTGTGAACACTTTTGGACAGTTCCCTTCCAATACCCCTTTCGGACTTCCGGAATTTCGACCACCAATCCGATCCTCGAAACTAAATTCCTCGCGTGAGAATCAATTCTCTTTTCTTGTCCCGTCCAACTTCCTTCTTCTCGTGAAAAACAAACTCCGATGAACTTCCCTCGAGAAACAAAAGAATCGAAAACTGTATTTGATGTCGAAAATACGAGAGTTCGAACGAAAACAAGAAGAAAAGATTCAACGTCAGTAACGAGAAGAGAAACGAGGAAGAAAGAAGGACGATAGGATGGAATAAAGAAAGAAAAACGAGCGAAAAATGTAGAATGTAGCCCGGTGACCGATAGATACAGTGACCTGGCAATGGTCGATGATTGAAACTTGCTGGCAAACTTCTCCGTAGCAGATCAGGCCAACTGTCAATTGCAAAATTGGGCGACCTGGATTTCGAGATACCTGGGTACCGTTTCGATGGTACCGATACGCTGGGACGATTACCAACTCCATGATAGGCCTGCAAAACAGAAGAATCCTCGATGGAACGACAGAATGTGTACTAACTACGCCGGACACGTAGAAGAACTTGGCAGAATTTGTGAATTCCGTAGGTCTCTGGACTAGTCTCGAAATCTTTCGAGCACGCTTGATGTAACTCGTTACATAGTCGATACGTTATACACGTATTTTAGAAGAGAAATGGAAGCGACATACACTTGAAAAAATAGGTCTCGTTGTCTTTTGTTTTTCAGAGGATTTTTTCAAAATCGGAGAGAATTGAAATTTACGAAATATAGTGTCAAATCTGTAGGTATTATTGGATATAGTCATTAGATGTGATGTTCAATACATACGCTGTCTGAATGAGTTTCAATTTGAATAAAGTCTATACATACAAACGACGAATCGTAGTAAAGCTATTCTCAATTTTAATTTTGATGAATTCTAATTAAATAGATGCAGACTTCTTGAGACGATTTGAAACTTTCTACACACTTTCAAGTCGTAATACTGGATTGCTATATTTTATGATTTGTGGTATGTCGTAGTAGGTCGCTGTATGTAAAATTTGCAGTTTAATTTTTGCAGCAATGTGAATTTATATGTCAGTTTCAAAAAAACTATTTGTTATGTATCATGAACTTATATAGAATGAATGAACATTCTGCAGTAAATGAACATTGTTCGTATCATACGAAAAAATTAACATTATGCTCTTTTCATATTGAAATTTACATGTTAGTTCACAGATTTCTCACAAAAATGTTTTCTTTCTAATTTATAACTTGTACAGTAGACATTTCCTTTATTTAATGGTTGTTCTTATAATGTATTATAAGTTCCATCATAAAGTAAGTCTTCCTGCTTGACAATTTGTATTTTCAGATGTCCAATAGTACATTTGTTTTTATAATTGCACGGTTTCATTAACGAAATATGACCAACGTATGAACAACGAATTTCTAAGAATTTGCGAACCTTGTTTAAATATATTGAGTAGACAATAATAGTAAATAGTATTATAACTTATAGTAAAAGACAATATTATAATAAGAAAAAGAAATTTATTTGAGATAAATGTGATTAATTCGTTATATAAGTCAAATAATACAGTGTTCGGGAGAGTTTCCATACTACAATACCTACGATCTGGGTACAGGCACGTACGAAAGAATTTATTGCCTTTTGAGTACCTTTAGCAGGCCGTGTCGCCCGAAACACTGGCCACATGGCTGGACTTCTTCTAAGAAGACCAGACCTTCGATTGAAGCATGGCACCAACTTTCCCGAACACGTGAGAAACACGGGCTAGCTTCCTGGCCCTTCGTGCCCCACCCTGAACCCGCGATTTTTCGAAGCCGAAAGAAGGGGAACCGAGAAGACGTTCGGGCTTTCCTTCGGCTTACAATTCAAAATCTTTCCAACTTTCGGCCAATCAAGTTCACTCTCTCGCGACACAGACTATCACGAGGGGACAACCCCCTAATACTCAGCGTGCGAAAAGTCATACAGTCCACACTTTACTGATCCCGATCTCGTCCCGCTACTCACGTGCGCGAACATACAGCAATTATCGACTTTCTATCGAATTTTTTGTTTTAATTTAATGGCACCAGAAGGCTGATTATTATTTGAAAAACAGATGATGTTTTTGAGATAATAGTGGGTCAAACGGAAATCCGCTTTTTTAATGGAATATTATATTAATGTTTGTTATCCATCTCCTATTTAATTTTTAAATCATACCGTTTCGCATAACATTGTTTGTGTCATAAACTTATAATATGATTCAAAGATTAAATAAATGTCTAGAAGTGAATGGTCATTATTTTGAACATTTAATAAATTGAACTTAAATACAGAATATATCTATTTTTATTACTCTGTGATACTTTCACGTAGTACTATTTTCCATCTGATAATTTTTTCCAAAATATTAAATAGCGTTTCAACTAAATGAGCAGAAATTAATAGATTCTACCTATTAATACAACATCTACCGATTTATTTCATAAACATCATAATTAATTCTTCAAAATAATTCTTTTCTTGGTTTTAAGGTTAAGGTTAATTAGGAACATTTCATACAGAGTGATATGCGTGAGGCCATTTAAATATCTTTTCGAAATGTGATGAAGCAAATAATATTTTGTCTAACATAAACGATGTCGAAAAATTTAAAAATTTTTGGACATTAGTGTCATTTCAAGGTTATATTCTTTATATATCTGAACGTATTTTTTTACCAGCTACACGATGTAATAAAAAAAATATATAGTTGTATGGAAAAAAACATTAATGACCTTGAAAACTCCAAAAAAAAAGTGACCTTGGGAAAAAAAAATTTTTACCAGTTATATTGGTCTTTCGATATCACTCATGTTATGGGTAAATATTTTTTGCATCATTACAATTCTAAAAAATATTTAAGTGGTCTAACTTAAATAGATCATCCTGTATATCGTGTAAAGCAAATTCAAAACATCACAACTACACGATATACGAGTATGATTTCTGTACCTATATGCTGTACCTATATTGTGTCTCAGACCAATGGTATATGTGTTGCAAAAAGCAAAATATATTTTAGCTTTGAATATATTTTTACGAATATCGTGAAAACTGAAGCTAAACTACGCAGTGACTATATGTTTAAGAAGAAGGTGTGAATGAATCCACATTTTTTAATTGGTATATATATATATATATATACATATATGATCATAAAAATCGAGGTCATCTACTATATAAATAATTGTCATTTTTTTGAAATATGTGTTCAAAAATCTATCATTGAACAGTTGGAGAAATATTTCTCCAGATAGTAATATGAAAGCAATATCAAGATAATTAAAAAAAAATATCTTGTGTACATATGTATGAATCCTACCTAATATATACTAAGATATATATACATATGTACTAAGTTTTATATTAATTCTAAAAATTAAATTATCAGAATCGAATATTTTTATCTCCGAGTAATCTATTGAAATAAAATTAAAATATGTGTTAAAATATTTAGATCTATTTAATACCTAGCTTATTAACTTTCAATTGTCTCCTATTTCTCCAATTTAATTTTTCCCTTAGTGTCAAATTGACACAATGGTAAAACAATAAAAAGGTAAACAGTTAAATCTACAAATTCTTTTATCAACAGTAAATAAAATAAATTTCTATTCAATTATGTATAACCTACTTTCAGATATCTAATTATGTCGTGAAAAATATGTATATCAAATTAACACAAGGATGAGGGTTAAAATATTAGAATCATTTATAATCTACAATGACACGCAATCGAATATCTTCAAGTAACCTAAACTGTTTTGTATATAAAAGAGGGCTACGTAGATAATTAATGCTACTATAAATAAGAAACGACGACAGCCAGAGAATAACGACATCGACAATAACGTATCATGGTCATCTCCTTCATAATACAAATGAAACTGTCACGATCATCGATTAAAGTAAATTGATATTAAAAGAGTACACACTAATTTTTGAAAAAAACATCTTCCTTTTATGATAATAACCTTATTCTGAACATTATGATCAGTCTCGTTGAAAGTAAATATTATTAAAGAGCAGGCTTCTAATATTAACGATGTAGTTGCTATAATTTACTTGTAAAATATATTCCTTGATAATTCGTTCATCAATTATCCACGAAGTTAATAATACATTCAATTATATCCACAAACGAACTAAATCTAAGGTAGTGATATATCATAATTACATGCCTGAATAACATGCTTTCCAAAATATTATAATGGAACATTAACGCTGATTTCTTTCATTGCTATTGATGAATTATTTGTTTTTTAAGAAACAGACTTTTATAATAAACTTCTCTACTACAACAATTAAAAATTGTAAGAGCTTTTCTTAAAAATCGTAACTCGAATCATACTGGTGATAGAATAACAACTTTATAACAAAAATTACCAAAATATTAATGCTAAAAGACTTGAATTGACACAATATTTTGTGGGAGAAAATCTGATTCCAAAAGGAAAATTATAGAAAAGACATATAAATAAATATTTCCTACTCATTTATACTTATTTGTATTTTCTATTTTAATGCATTGTACATGATACTTTTAACACAATAAATCTAGTCCTTTGCAGTGTCGGCATAGTTTACTATTTTGAATGGAATTCATTATTCGATGATAAATGTTTACCACAATTAATCACTTATATAGACTACAGACTAGTTATAATAAAGTAGGATATAATATAATATTAAGATATCAATTTGATCTGTTGAAATTAATCGAAAAGCTGGTGAGTTATAGATTGAAAATTCTAATATAATATGATAACATGATTCTAATATAACATGATATTAAAACGAATTTAAATAGTTTCATTTAAAACGTTCTCAATAAAAAACATATCGCTGCTATGGATACTGAAAAGGCATCAAATCAAATCAAATTTTCAAAAACTATAGTCTCAGTGAAAACACAGGTTTCAAAGATCGATTTTTCATGTAGCACGCATAATATAATAGAAAACAAAGTTCCTCAAAATGAGAATCTTACTTGTAATAATTCTTAATAATTTGTTAAGAACTTGACTTACTTAATATATCTTATATAAAAGATTGAACCTTTTTACCATCCAAGATACATTACAGAATAATTGCAATGAATCACAGAACAAAACTTATTTCAGAACCTTCAACAGATCTCATTCGAGTGCCTCTTTAAGGCTTTATTTAGAGGAATAAAACGATCAATATTTATCGAGCTTCTTGGCATTATATTTGATAGTTAATTATCCTGAAAGCCACTATTAACTAATTTTAAAGAAGGAGTCTCAATGTTTTGAAGGTCTTATCAAATGATCAATACATATCATGCTATAGTTAGATCAAACTACGGATTTGGAATCTATGCAAATTCTAATTTTTCCAAAGAAACTTTCGATACAATTTATAACATGACACTAAGAATTTCAACTAGTATTTTTAAAATAGAAGCTATCTAAAACATTTTTCAAACAATTGGACCTTTGCTTCAAATTGAAAGAAAAAAGTTTAGTATCCTATATGCAATTACTAGCATTCTTACTAAGAAAATTAGCATATGAAATTATTTTTCTAAAAACGAATAACTGCAATTCTACTTTCCACATCAAAGCATTAAAATCCTTTGGTCAGTGAGCCAAAGATTTAGAAGAATTCAATACCAATTTATTATGAAACTAATCTTCTTACAAGTTTTCTTCCTACTAAGAATTAATTAGTAAATAGTCTAAATAATGAAACACACGTGTGATAGTTTTTTAAAATCTAATGATACAGGCTATTTTTATTAATATAGATATAATAAAAATCAAGCTTTTCAATCAATACTTGATTACTACTGTTGAATTAATTGGAATACATCAAGTAATGAAGTTTGTTCTGGATGTCCTATATACATAATATGCAATATCTTTAAAATCGAATTGCGCTATCGACTTAATAATTAGTCATTTCATTAATGACTTCATTACCCTTTAAATATTACAGTAATAAATTACGATGTTACAGAACAGCAAAGAAGATATAATAGTAATATATCTCTTTCCATGTAGAATTGAATTAGAAGCAATGAAAATTGTGAATAAAGCAACAAAATAACCTTTAAAGATAGTATAGAAAAATAATTAGAAATACGTAGATAAAGAAAGAGAAAATTTGGTTTTCCCGTGAACCTTGGAACTATAGACAGTTCTTTCTCGTATTTAGATTTGCATATAAGGCATTAACTTTTAAGGATATTAACTTCTTTTATAATAATTGTTACATACAGAGTATTTTGGATCTGAATCGTCAAATTTTGCCAATATGTTTGGGACGTCATTTTGAGCAAAAAATACATATCATGGGTTAAAATAACTTTCCAAATATGTTGACAAAATTTGACTAGTAATTTCATTTAGTTGATACATTATACTTGTTCGGGAGAGTTTCCATGCTACAATACCCACGGTCTGGGTGCAAGCGTGTCGGGGAAAGTTTATGGGTTTTTAAGTGCCCTTAGTAGGCCTGTGTCGCCAGAAAACCCTGGCCATCTGGCTGAGCTTTGTTCTAAGCAGACAAGACCCTCGACCGTGGATTGAAGCATGGTACCAACTTTCCCGAACACGTGCGAAACACGGGCCCGCGAGATCACCCAAGACGGCAACGGGCATCCGCCCTTCGTGCCCCATCTTGGGCCTGCGATTTTCCGAAGCCGAAGGAAGGGGAACCGAGAGAGCGTCCGTGCTTTCCTTCGGCTTACAAGTTAGAATTAGTTTGACTTCCGAGCAATAAGGTTCACTTTCTCGAGACACAAAACTACCACGAGGGGAAAATCCCTGATATTTCAGCGCGCGAATAGATATACAGTCCACTTATCAAACACGATCTTGCTATGCTACACACGCGCGCGAACAATACTTATAAAATTAATTAGAAAAGAAGTAAAAAGTTTTGAGTGATTGAAGAAAATGAAAGTATATATAATATATGAATATATAAATTTAACTGATTCAAAACAATTTTTATCATTTATTCTCTTTCTAAATCTATAAAAGAGGTAAATGTTGTATGTCAATAGTGCAATGATAGAATTAGGGCTAAATAAAATTAATGATAGAATTAATACTAAAAGCAGTAAAATTTTTATTTCTTGATATTTTTCTTAAATTAAACTCCTATTATATTTTGCAAATAATTGCTGGAGAACAATCTATTTTAAATAAAAAGTACACATTTTAAAAATCAAAATTTGCAAGTGATCAATATTTATTAAAGATAATAGTTTTTACTAATTTGTTAGTGGATCAAATCGAAACATGTTTTCTGATACTTCGTTTATGATTTTAAGTATGTCGATTATGATTTTAATTCATTGATCAATTGCATAAATATGTAACGTAATATATTAAAAGTGAACAAAAGAAAAATTGTAAATTTATATCGATGATTTACGCTTCTTTTTACAGGATAAACGTAATTAATAATCTCTCTATAAAATCATCAATTCGAGGATGCTGCTAAAATCCGTATACTAATGGATTGTTATTATTCAAACAACTCACGTTTACGCAATTAATCGTTCCTTTAGTCCTAATTCTACCGATTAGTTGGTGAATATCGTGTTTTTTATGTTTCCACTTGTGCACTCGACAAACAGAATTTTCTACCTAGCTGGTCTACGTTACGCAATCTCTGTATTACAACCGCAATACGTTTAATATTGTGAACTTATAAATGGAAAGCAGCTTATTCGGATAGTTGTGCAATGCGTTGTACACTTGCAACCATAAACCTTCAAACGATATGAAATGATTGAAAGGATAATCGAGGACTGCTCTATTTGATACTTTGATCGAACGATAAAACGATCACTCATCGATATAACAGGTTTTAAATTTTTTATTGCTATAATTATTCATTAACTTTCATTATATCACTTTAACTGTAATAATATATGCTTATTTAATTTAATTCATTACATGTTAATCAAGTTTGAATATATTCAACGTTAATTGAATTATTCATTATCCGAGAATTTTAAGCAAAATTATTTAAAAAAAATTAATGAAAAAACGTTAAAAATCAGAAAGAATATGTAATACAGAAATATGTAATACAGAACTTTTATTTATTACTCGTTAAAACACGTAACTATACGATATTTTATATATCTAAAATAAATATATGAAAATTCTATCTTTTAATGAATAGATGTAATTATAACGAAGATTGCGTATTGAAACGAAATTTCATAATAATTCAATGTTGTTATTTATTAATTCAAACTCTGCAACAGTAAAAGTAGCAACGAAAGACAAAAAAAGATTAAAAAATTCCATCGAAAATTAAAATTCAAATTATTAATATTATGGTTGTTGAAGCTCAGATAGCTTCAATGAACAAAAAATCGTGATCGAAGTATTCTCCGTCAAATCGATGGTTATAACAATCGTAATCAAAACATTTGGAAATATCAAAAAAATTAGACTGTCACTGCAAAGATCATCATACAGCGTTTCTGGAAACTCAAGATTGATTAGAAGAAGTCGTTGTTGTTTAGCATTTATATCGAATGGACCACACACGTAACTTCTATAATGGTTTCAACCATTTTTAAACTTTCACACTTTTCGCAACTTCATGGTTCTGCAAGCGAACAAGTGTATGGAATATGTTTTACGTGCGCGATGAATAAATTCGGAAAAATCAACTCACACGAAGAAACGTAGAATTTTTTCTTCTGCAAAAGAAATCTTTCACTACCTAGACACCACCTAGAATTTCGCGATGCTTCTCATATTGCTGTAGTCATTCGAGAAATCTTCAGTTATCGCGCTCAAAGAAAGTCTGAATTGATTCGATGATCGTCTTGAATTGGCTCAAAATATTCATAATCAATTACGTGACGGACATACACTTTAAATTTAAGATGCCAACATATCAAATCCATCTAAAGAATTAAGGTCAACTCAGATTTTTGAGTAACTGACGTCAATGACACGATTAAAATCGAAATTCATTATATTAGAATCAAACAGCTCACGTACTTGAGCATCGCTGCTTCGCATTTGCTTTGTATTTAAGAATTATTGCGCTCGCAAATCTCTAATGCCGTGTCCACATTGCTGTTTTGCGAACTGCTCGCGTACTGTTTGTCAATAGTAGTGTGAACACTTTTGTTCGCTTGGTACATCTGAGAATCTGTTCACAAATTCGAAACGCATGTGGACGCATTGAAGGTTGAAAGCACCAAGCGAACAAGCTTGGAACTGCTCTTGAACAATATCTTGAGAGAGTGAGATATCCATGGAATACCCAAATAGAGCCGGCTATCTCATGAAGTATTCGAGAATCCAGGTACCCGATTATCTTACAAAATATTTGAGGCTAGAGTTCTTATTTATACTTCTCGAATAACCGATATAATTTTATTTATAAATGTTTGGATTAATTTACGTTTTTATGATAAGTAATAAAACTGTATTTATGTTTTTATGTTCATTAGAATGATAGAAAAAAAAAAAATGTTTAGCCACTTGCTCTAGCAACTGATTGCGGACTATAACGAGTGACCAAAATATCGTATACAATAATTCGTCGCTCTCTTCTTGAACTTGTCGGAATGATATTACTGGATAGAAATTATTGAGAAGTAAATTTATTATATTATATGCCTGGGTTATACTTAAATATACTTAAAACTGAGAAAATATTGCAATTCTGGGACAAAAAATTTTCGTGCGTGGCACGTCATTCCAACGCAAGAGGTTAAGATTGGTAAAACTTGTTAAAAGATATTTATATAGCTCTAAAAGAGTGTTTTGTATTGAAAATATTGTTAGTTCAAGGCAGACGAGTTCTACTACTGGAAAATGTAAACTTATTAATATTTTTATACAAATACATCTAATTTAAAATGATTACTTTGTTGTTTTATTATTTATCGCTAAAACATAAATTATATTGCAGATATCCGAGTAATATAAGTAGAAATAATAGATATGTAGTCTCAACTGTCTTATGAGATATTCGGGTAATTTTTTTACCCCGATAGCTCACAGATAACTTGAATACTTGGGTATCTCATAAGCAATAGCTCTAGTGGATGCGATACAACTTCTATTAGCGAGCAGTTCTATCCAATGTAACAATTCGACAGATCCAAAGGTTTGATTTCTGCGAGCTTGGACACTGACATTAACAAAAGAAATTCACGTTCTTGGTATTAAAAAAGAAAAAAAGAAATACATTTGTTCCTCAACCAAATTTTATAACGTGTGACATCTTGCGTATGTATATTTTGTGTAGTAATGCACGGCAATTTTTTTATGATGCGCGGCGATTTCTAACTGCTTGCTTTTGATTCAAAATGTTCGAGCATCATTTGGAAATTGTTTAATCGTTCTGCTAGTTAGAAGGGCGAGATCAATAGTAACGAAGCAAGCATTTAAAAATAATTGTTGAAATGGTGGAGTGACCGAATGATCTTAAATATTGTCTCTACTAGAGTATTTCATTAGGTACTGTGATATTAGTATTCTTATTGGCTATGGGTGCCAAGAAATGTGACCATTATTTCGATCCTTCTACCCATTATTTTGCTTAAAAGTCATATCACTAGTCTTATCATACGAGATGCGCACATATCATGTGTGATCTTGCTTCAAATCTCTATAATGTTACTATATTGGTCCGATGGCACCATGTGTAAAATTATTTGTCAGTGTGTCAAATGTATCCGTATTAAGCCGTATTAAACCATTCGTCCATTACTTGTTACTTGCTACCCACGTAACAGATGGTCGGCTATTTATTAATTGCATGAACAACTGCAACCTTTTTTTTGTTAATCGCAATGAACACATGTGAAAGTCTACGTCACTGTATTCATCTACTTGGCCATGAAGTGCATATGTATTGTATTCAATTTATTCAATGCTATATTTAAAAGATTCGTCATTTATCATAAAATATATCGTAACATTTGTTCGGATAACAGAATAAATTTCTCGTTAGTGTTACTAACGAACTGTTTATTATCTCACTCGACAGTCTATGAAAAGCTGCTGTCAATAGAGTTAAGCAAAACGTAATCCGATGAACGATTCACGTGATTATGATTAATGTGAATTCAGGATATTAATCATGATTACTGATTATCAAATGGTCAATAATCATTGATTAATGAATAAAGATAAGTAATCATGAAATTACAATTGCACAATCCTACAATTTTATAAGAATTTATTGCACTTTCTTCTTTGATAAATTTCCAAAATTTTTTCATCAACTAAAATTGATTGATCTGCATGATTCTTAAATTGATGACACTATCTTCTATACGATTTGATGAAGATAGATTATTTAATGACATACTTGTCGAATCATTAAAATTTTGACAATTTTTATTTATTTTTATACTTTTATATTTTTATATTTTATTTTTATTTATGTGTATTGAAGAACAATATACTTCTAATATAATACTATTATCTAAAAAAAAATATGTGTAGATATTCTCTCAAGTTTACAACTAAGCTGTGATCTCAAATGGTACAAATAGCTTCAAGATGATATATGTATATGTTAGCAGATTGACACGTTCGGATGTGAATTTGCACATTTACAGTGTTTATATTGAACGAAGAAACAACAATATGAAGAAATACATACATAAGAAATATAAACACACGCATAATATCTAACATAGAGTACAATTTCCAATGTATAAATACATAATACAGATCCAATAAAATATGAACTAATCACTCAATGATTTAGATTACTGCTTACAAATTACAAAAATTAATTACTGATTACAATTTCTATGATTATATTCAATAATCGATTTAAAAAATACAAAATAATTGATTATTGTCCAAGTCTTTCGAGTATCATGTTCGAGTATCAGCGCCTCGTACGTCAAGAAATTATTCATTTTCAAACAATTCAATACGTTCGCGATTGACGTTGAGTCGATTTTCCATTCGTGTTTACCAACTCCTCTCTTCTTTGACTTTAATAATTCCATCGCGTTAATTTAAGATCACTTTCTGATCGGCGCTTCAATTATGAGCATGCCAAGAGCTAATCTTTGCGTTTCACCTGTTAATCGGCTATCGAATGGACATTACTTTCGAAAGTTGAAATATTTAGAATTTCTATGCGAAATGATACAAGAAGTATATTAACATTCGCCTGAGAAATGACTCAGAAGGATCATAATATTGACGTGTCAATTTGTCACTATTATGTTGGCACTTGGAATATGACGTATTATCCTTTAGGGAACGTAAAGTGTAGGTGAATCCTAGACTTTATCAGATCCACCAGACGAATCTTCTTTCGAATGAGACGGACTGATCCGCATTTATTTCATTGTCTGCGATCTAAAATCTCATTATTATTAATATAGGCATCCAACTCTTGGAGAGTGACGTAACACCGCGTCCACAATGTTGTTGGCGAGCTGCTTGTGAACTGTTACGATCGCGTTTGCAGCGGCGAACATAAACGGTATATCAAAGAATCGAGAGCTTTACTTTGTACTACTGCGTCCACACTGCTAACAGTGTTTCTGTGAACGAGTAACTTGCAAATTGCTCGCGAGTAGTTCTGCCTAGTGTAGATCTAGCATTGTAAAGCAAGAACGAAAAATGCGAAAAATGCGAAAGAACGAAAAAGATAAGGTTCTTCATATATATATTCTTGTGATAACTGTATTTTTTAGTCAGAAGAGTAATTTATATTCGTAAGCTATGTTATTCATGGTTCACAGTTCTATGCTTTCTATGTTCATTCCGTCTCTATAAGCAATGATGTTATTAGTTGGATCTTACCAAAGAATAATTAATAACTCAATCAATCAATCAATCAAGCATCAAAGAAATTTCGCGATACTTATCTAATGTAGCTATTGTTGTTCATCCTTTCACGCACGATTTCCCTCCTTGCATTATTTTGGGAGTACTCCGTAAGACAAGAGTGTTATAACTGTAGCAGTTAGAATTGTTAAAACTGTCAAAATATTAATAAATCGTTCTGATGGACGTATTGTTCGAATCGCTTAACCGTTCGCATCACTTATGCATCTCACTATTTAGAGACAGTTACATTTTCCCTGCATTCGTTTCTCATAGTTTAACTCTATTTACTTTACTTCTTTCCAATCATGAAACAATTTTTCAATATTAATTTGTCGTGTTAACATACACACGTACAGTAAATAAAAATCTATTAAGAATAAGTAATAAAATATTTTGTAAATACATCAAGAATCACTTTAAAATCAATAAAGAAACAGTTTCAAATTTTGATTTATTGTAATATTTATTGTAAAAGATTTTCAAGAACCGAGATCGACATCGTAATTGTTTTCAATTCTTCAAAATATTATTTTACAAAATAATTAAATCATGTTTTTGTAAGATTTTACCAGATTCTATAGAATATCCTATTCGAAGTGAACAGCAATTATCTCCTAAACTATTTGTTAGACAAAAAATTGTTTCAAATAAAATTTACTTTGTTTCGAAGGGGAGATTATCACAAATTTTGTCTAAGTGGATGCTGAGATTTCAAAGATTTTATTCGATTTCTTAAATAGAATAACGTGCTTTTACTCAGATAGACGTGTAATCTATTCCAGGATGAATTCATCGACCTAAATATGTTGGTGTTCCAAGGTCATTCACTGCCGTTCAAAATTTATCTTCATTGAATATTCAGAAATATTCTTATATCATATTAAAAATAATGTTTGCAAATGTGTTGATTTATTCCGTTTCTGAGGTAGTTGCATTTTATTTAACTTTTTCCAACGAACTTTACACCATAAAATCATAATACGAGTTAGATTAAAAATAGATCACCCAGTACAAAATTTTTAAGTATTTTTTTACATGGTCATATTTTATTTCATTATCAAAGAATCTACATATCAACAAGTTAACATAATCTTCATTACTAGACATCAGGAATGATAATGAAACAACTTTTTTTTTCACGAGTAAAGAAAAGTTTAATTATAAAAAGAATTAATTGGAATTGCGTAGAACGTACTATATACTCAACGCAGCAGGCTATTCGATTATTTCTTCATTGCTGCATTATCTACAGCTGCAGCACGAATATTTTCCTGGTGTTGCGAAATCGTGGTACATAGATTGCATCGGTTTAATTTGATCTCGATGTCATACATCAAACTGTCGCTTATAGAATAATAAATTCGGGGTCGGTTGTATCTGTTCGTGACTGTTCATGAGAATTTGGTCCGCGGCCAATCCTCGAAGGATCGTTCCAGCTATTACTAAATGCCGCGCCGATCGGAGTTTAACTAAGGTGTTCGTTTGACCAAGAAAAAGACTCCGTAATCCAAAGGACTTGTCACGCATAATTAATGGGACGCATCACGTGTGCCAACGCGATTATGTAAACGAAGTTTCTATTGTGTGTAATCTTTCTTTCTTTCGTTTTCTTTCTTTCGATTCTTTTCGATCTGAAATCTTGATAGAAGTGATTTCATTCCTTACATTTAATTTATGTTTTGATGTTTCATATTTATGATGTGTGTAAGAGAATTTAAATCTTTCATATGTTTATTTAATTTTATTTTTATATGTAAACCATGTATTACCCTGGGAAATATCTCTCTATATTATATCTCTATTTATTGCACCGTTTATAGAAAATCAACATTTCTCTTTTGTTATTAGAAATGTGTTAAGAGATTGTATACTAGTGAACGGATCTCATATGTGTGATTAAATAATTTGAATGTATTTTTTCATAAGCTATGAGACACAACAGAGAAAAATGTATAGTTATTTAAAAAAACAAACATCGATGAGCTTAAAAACTTCGAAAAGACACAATCTTTGAAAAAAAATAACGGTTACAGAATATTAGTAATTTAATACCATTCAAAAAATTACGTGCAAAATATATTTTGTGTTCTCATAATTAAGAGATATTTGGGAGTCACGCTTAAATGAGACGTGTGTAATGTGTTTATTGAGATTCGATATTTGTAATTGTATCATAAATGTATTATAAATGTACTTATGATAAGTATTTAAATATTTAAGTATGTATATAGTTATTGAAAAAATTTTTACTAAAGTACTATTAAGTTGAAAAGTGACTGCGTTTTTTTACATGCAAATGAAAGGCGAATTTTTTATGGGACATAAAAACTTTATTAAACAATATATTAATTATTTTGTTTGATTATCTTTTGCCATTTTTTAATCAACTTCACGATTCCGCGTTCAAAGAAAATCTTATCTTTTTCGACAAAAAAAATTCCAAGAACGATTTGATATTTTCCCATTCTAATATTACCGTAGATTGAAGGCTTCTTCATCATACACATCAGATAATTTTTATGAGCTTGCACAGCGTTTTCTTTTTTTTCCTTTTTGGAAATAGTACAGTAAAATATGACGAAAATGTTCCTTTTTGGTTTTCTATTTTGAAATTGAAAATTGCCAAATAAACAACTATTAAAGAAATCGTGCATTTTTTTTTTCTAAAACAAGCTTGAACAATCAGATATCAGTAGATCACATAATGAATTTGTAGTTTAAAATGAAACTGGTTACATTTTACGATATACATATATATATATATACATATATATATATCTGTATATATATATAAGTTCTTACAAAAAATAATAAATTAATATTTTGAACGTTATATTTTATTTCTCCAAGAATTTTGCATCCAATTTTTTGTGAATTACATGAAATTTCATTCCAATTAACTATTGAATTTAAATTAGTTGATTGTAAAATAGATATAATCATGACTGTACTTTAATATTGTCATAATCAATAAATAGTTAAGTTAAAGTTATTATAGCTTTTTCTAAATTACATTTCACTAAAAATATATATCTGCCTTAAATCGATTGTTTATAATTATATCAACTTATAATAGGTTATTATTGTCATATTTTAAAATAAAAAAGAATAGATTAAACATGTTATATCATGTCTTACAATTATTGCAATTGAAATTGATCGAACATTCATTTTATTTTCATATATATTTAATTCTGTGCATCAGAAAGTTTTTAAGAAAATTTACTAGTTAATGAATCAAATATACTTTTAATGTTTCGTTTTTACTCCATCAGTTATATCAGTTATTGTTCATTATCCAACTATGATGGATAATACAATGAATAACATAATGAATCATTTATTATTTACCGTAATCGCTTGCTCCACCAAGAAATTATAAATATTTTCAGTTTTATAGTATCGCAAATTACGCAGATTATAAAATTTACTTTCAAATATTAACCTTTGATCGAACTTTCGCTCGTCGATAACTCCGATTGTCAATAAAATATCTTTAAATTCGTGACGATTTATTACATTTCAATTACGTTGCTATACTATGACTATGTTAAAGGCTAGTTTTGATAAATTGGCAACGCAATAATGTAAGAGTGATACGTACATGACGAGTGTAAATCGGAACTAGTTAGGCACAAGTAACGCGCAATTGTTAAATAAAAATGAACTCCGATTTGATTGGCAAATAACTGTATTATAACTGATAATTTATAATTTATCTTATATAATATTTATAATTTAAACAACCATTTTTATACGTTTAAATCAATAAGCGCGAACTAAGAAACAGTGTTGGATGCTGTTTAAATTAATGAAATTTTTCTGTGAATCATGTATCATTTGATGAAATTTACTGGTACCTGAAAATTTAAATAAAAGGCGAGAATAATAATTATTTAATATTTAAATGGCTTTAGATGAATTATACATGTTAATTGCAAATAGAATTCTAAAAATTTCTCATTTAACGTTCATCGATTATCGATCAAGTTTATTTCACTATTTTTTTATTTTAACGATTATTTTAATGTATCGTTTGTGAAATTTTGCACAGAAGTAATACAGAAAATATTCGCTATATTACTACCATGAAAAAAATCAGAAACATTAAAACTGAATTAAAACTGAGAAAATCTTCAACGAGTATCTTAATGTATCGTTTGTTGAATTTTTTATAGTGAATAATTACAGAAAATATTTATTATGTTAATACCAAAATTAAAAACTAAAAATTAAAATTGAAAAAAGTTATATATGCATACTTAATATATTTGTAAAAAGTATTGCATACTTAACGTATTTGTAAAAGTATATTCTATTGTTAAAAATATAATAAAATAACAGACTCTCTAAAAAATAAAAAACAATTATTTTCATATAAAAAATAACGAATTAATTATTTGCAACATTGTTTAAATGAATTTTGTTTGAATAAAAAGTTAAGTTCAAGTAATTTAGAATTAAGATATTAATTTCCTTCATTTATTATTATATTTATTATTATTATTAACATTTCCTTCATTTATTATTTATGTATTTTTTCGAAATTTCAATTCATTTTTGTTTCACAAATATTTTTAAGATATTTTCGAAATTTTTTTATAATTCCTGTGTTTCTGTTTCAATTTATGAAATTATCATATTCATAATCCTCTCAGTTATAATATTTATTTGAAAATTATTACAACATATTCATATATTCCATTTAGTTTACTTTAATACGATATCGTGCGAAACTTTGTACTAAAATGTTCTCCATTTTCGACAGATGTGGTTAAGCTTGTGAACGACAAAATACATATTCAGTTCTAAGGTTAATTGAGAAATTCAGTGGAAAACTAGTGTGAATGAATTTGAAAAATGATTTGAGTAAAAGAAACAATAAACACATCTGTATAGAGAATTTTATTATGAGTTGACAATTTTAGACAAATTCACATTTTCATATAATGTATATGAAACATTAATGTTTTAATTAAAAATTAAAGCATATTTTTTGTACATGAAATTCGAAATCAGATTTATATTATAGAAAATTGATATATTTATTGCTCAACAAGTTAACAATTTTAGTTAGAGTATAATATTGGATATAAATCGATTGGACATCGATATATGAGATTTCTTCCGAGTTTTTCAAATTAAAAATAAAATAATAACTTACCAATGATTGAATTTTTTTATGATACACAAAAATGTTAAGTACACTTAGTTTCATTTTTACACGATTTTGACTTAACACGAATTGAAAAGAAAATTTCATTCTCTTTTTACACGAGTTGTTTTAATTTAACACGATCGACTTAAATTCTAAGAAAAAAATTTTTCGTACTAAACTTCACACAATTGGTCGGGCTTTTACTTAATTGTGCTTGTTACATTCGCAATTTCTATTTATGGGGATTATTTAACCCAAATTATTTAACCTCAATATCGAATTTTTGTTGTCTGCATTTTGAATGCTAAAAGTGAAAAATACTTTTTTCATGTTAAAAAAAATTTAGTACAAATTAAAATAAAATTCATGCTAATAAATGTCACACATAATTTTCAAATCTTTGTTTCAGTCGTTACGACTGAATTATTTTTCGATGGTCCTTGTACAATATCACATAATTCACTTATTCACAAAAAGGAAAGGGAAAGCAATTTCTTCGAATATTAAAATCCAAATTTTACACCGTCTTGTTGAAATTGGACAAGATGCAACGTTTGTAGAAAAATATTTTGGTGTACACGAAGCTACTGTAATAACTATTGAGAAAAATGAAGCTCCATTAGGAAATTGGTATGTTCTGGAATAAAACTAAGTGTTAAATCATCATACACAAGTGTAATCTTGTTGATTAGATATGCAATCTTTATGAAGCAAAACATATAAACACATAAAATTGATATGATTTTTTATGGTGATTTATTGGTTTATTGTATTATTTATTATTTATTATTTCTATTATTTATTATTTTGATTTTTTAGGTTTAAAACCCAATCTACTACAAGTACGATATATGTATACACATTTTTTACACAAATTTTTTTCTGGTTTATGTACTTTTTGGAAACGTATCTATCGTGTAAAAACACAATTAGATGTAATTATGACAGAATGATTAATAGAATGGAAATTGCATTTGCATTTTGTCAGATGATTATACAAAATTGATGACACACAAATAGTTGTATCGACGTAATTATTAGCACTATTTGATAAAATTACATCGTCGGCCGGTGTGGCGGCTGCTGTTAGCTGCAGTCAATTCTCATTTAACATGTGATTAACATTAAAATAATGGGAGTATTTCGTGACAAGTTATGAACTGTGGTGGAATAACAGTGACACTTTTCGCGTGATAATACTAACGACGAATAAGGTATTAATATTCATACTTTAATTAAGAACAATAACCGTGTGTAATCAATTAATTTAACAAGCATCGATCGACTTTCATTACGGAAAATTAGTTCGATGCATAAAGGAGTAATCAAAATAAAAGGCATTCAAAGGCAATATGTATGCACAAAGTATTGGATTATTTTTAAAATTTCATTCGTTGAGTAATTTACACTTACTGTACGAATTTTGAACACGGTTTCCATTGATAATCGAACTGCTCGATAATAATTCTGGAGAAATATTTCTTGAAATTTTTAAAATTTAATTCGTTTTCAGTATAATCTTTCAGTTTAAATTATATATTTATAAAACGTCACATATGATGCACAAGAAAATTAAAATTGCTGTTTTTAAACATAGATAGGCATTCTACGTAAAGTTAAGTATCTGGGTCATACAGAATTGAGATAAAAATTTCAACTTTGGAAGGAAAAACGATATTAATGATCTTCATAATAATAAATTCTGTACATTTAGGTGCTATGTTAATTGACTCTTTCTAAATTATGATGTGATAAAGGACAGGATCTGTTAAAGAACATAAAAAACTTGTGAGGGACGTAATAACATTTTGCAAAAATTTCAACAATTTCGAAAGTGCTTATAATAATAGGGCCACCAGATTAATTGCAAGTTCAAAGTTCATTTTTAACTAAGTTTCATGTGTTTTGAAACATTATAATTAAATATTTGGATCAAAGTACAATTTACCATCAATTTTTGAAAAATTCAAAAAGACCATTTATATATAGTCATTGCAAGTAATACATGAATGTTATACATTATAGTTATAATTACAGTTATAGTATAGAGTATAATTAAAATATAGTATAGACACAATTATAGTATATAGTTTAATATTATATAGTATGTTAATGAAATCTTTAGAAACATATATAATTTCCATTCGTAAAAAACTACCTTATTAATTTTATAAGTTGGATAATGTTCAATTAAAACTATTTCTTCTGCACGAAAAATTCTCAAAAATTTATTTATTGCCGTGTATCAACACTATGTGTCAGAAATACTGTACGTAAGAAAATATAAACACACTATTATGGCATCGGAGCAATGATTACGCGTAGCGAACATTTACAAAAATTTTTCTGCAAGAATTATCTTAATTAGAAAGAATCAGTTTAAGAATTAGTTGGAAAATAAAAGTTTAAGTATCACACATTTATCAAGAAATGTCATATATGGAAGAGAAATTTTTAACAAGGAAAATACGAACAATAAGATATAAATAGTAAAAGATGCAGCATAAAAAAAAGAAAAATGCTACAACAAATTTGTCATATATAGAATAGAGATTTTAACAGGGAAAATACTAACAGTAAGACACAAATAGTAGAAGATAGAGCATTGAAAAAAATAAAATGATAATACATTTAATATAATAAATTTATTTTGTAATATAAATGTAAAATATATGCAAAAAATATAAATGTAAATAAAAATAAATAAATATAAATAAAGTATAAATAAAATATAAATAAAAATAAATAAATATAAATAAAGTATAAATAAAATATAAATAAAAATAAATAAATATAAATAAAGTATAAATAAAATATAAATAAAAATAAATAAATATAAATAAAGTATAAATAAAATATAAATAAAAAATAAATAAATATAAATAAAAATAAATAAAATATGAATAAAAATAAATAAATATAAATAAAGTATAAATAAAATATAAATAAAAATAAATAAATAAATAAATATAAATATTAAAAAAATGATTTAATATAAAAATGTAATATATGCAAAAAGTATTTATAATCTGTGAATATATTACTTTGTCATTCCTGCTTACAATTAGTATTGGAAGAATTAAAAATATCAGATTTATAGGTATTAGTTTTATATTAATACACTATTTTACGATGTTATTCTACTTTACAAACGCATACAAATAAAATACAAAATAAATTCAAAGTAAAAATACGTGCTATCTTGTTTGCGAAGGTCGAATAATACTCGAGGGTCATCAAATTTTTATCAAAAATCAAATTCAAAATAAATGTAAGAAATATAGGTAAGGAATTTACGTAATATCTCAGAGGGTTAAGAATTCTAGGATGAAATTTTTCGTTGCTATTTACAAATGTAAATAAAAGAGATCGTGACACTGAACATTATATTTAGAAATGTACTATTAATTAACTTTCATTTTTTGATTAACTTATTTGCGCAATGAAGCAAAATATTTGGTGAAATCATAAAACGCAATATAATTCGCGAGCAGCGGTTAAGAATCTTATATTTATTAATAAATATGGAAAGCTTAAAAGTTAATTAGAGTAAATGACTATTAAAAACTGATCTTTATCATACAAATATTAATCGATAGAGCAGTTGAATTATTATTTCTAATAATTTATATAATAATGATACTTTAATGATATTTTTAATAGTTTTGGTAGTTCAATAGTTTAATATTTTAATAGTATTCTTAATAGTTTTAGTTATTGTATCCTAATAATTATGTTACAGTGACCATATGTGATTTTCTGACTGAAGTTTTTGCAAAAAGAAGGGTATTTTCATAGCACAAATCTTAATCAAAAGCATTTACGCTCATTAGATTATAAATTGTCCATATGATATTATGTATTGTCTCTCGTATTCTGATATTTCATTGTAATTAGTTAATTTCATTAATTAGTATTATTAGTTATATATTAATAGAGAATAGCAAATATTGAAATTGAGATTTGATAAATCATAATATATATGGATATGTACACTTTAAATCATGGTGCAAATGAGTTAAATAGAATGTTGGAATGGAGCAGTCGTCTGATCGAGTTTTATACATTCACTATTCTTAAATTTAGGCCATTACAATAATTCTTTAATAATTAATTAAGAAGCATAAAATCCGTAAAATTTGCGTAAAAATTATTTTGATAACTTTCCAAACAATTGAATTAAGCGCAAAACTTTTTAATAACAAACGAGGACACGAATGATTTCGAGAGTATCAATAACGCGACTGAAATGTGATAAAACGGATTGTAGGTCATTTTTATTTTTTAAAGAATATCGCAGATATCGTGATATCATGATATTAAGAATCGACGACAAGAATGACATCTGTATGAGTCTGTATTCGCGAGTCGTAAATTACGAGGAACTGCGAAACGGCTAAGATCTCGGTTTGTGGTTACGAAACCGGGAAACGACTATTAAGATCGATGCACGATCCGTAGAAACGATGCAAACAGTTAATCAGACGTGATTTATTGCCCCTCGAGACGAAAAACTATTGCACTCGTACCATTGCGTGTTCAAGAAATATCGATCGTTGTCTTGGTTTGAAGTGTGGTCCCGACGCCATCAAGCTTCGATTTGTTACTAAAATCGAAAATCAACAATCATTTTTTCTTACGATCGTGTCATATTGTGAAAGATAAGTACGTTTTACATGACAGTTATTTTTGAAGTAGCTAAATCTTTTTGCACAATAATTTGTCAAATAATGATTAACGGATCGCTAGTTGTAGTTACTTTCACATTTTTATGTCAAACAGGATGATCGGATAACTTGTAACTCATAAAATTTCATTTGCCGTGTTATCAAACTTGTCGCCGTTGTGTAACGAAATTTATTAATTTGTAATTGTAACTTGTAATTAAAATTTCTTTAATACTATTAGAACAATTATGCAAAAGGTTTCTGATATTCGATAAGTTGAGCAGATTTCCTTAGATGATTTCAAAAGTTAAATACCTATACATCTACATTTTTTATTGTATTTTTTTTTTTTTTTTGCTTAATACAAGTACTATATACTATTGTATTTTATTAATATATCACTACACTGGAACTAGTAGTCTATTTGCTATTATTAATTTTCAAATTAAGGTAAGGAATTACAATCAATTTGAATTTTTATTCTAATAAACAAAATTCCAGTTATAAATAATTGAATTTGAATTTGAATTTTAAATGCTCGGTTGAAATTTTTTAGTTTATTAACAATGAATAATTATTAGATTGCGGATTTTTATGCGATTTCAAATTTTTATAAACGGAGTTAAAAATATGCAGCCTTTATTTATAAGCAGAAATTTATTTACTAAATATAACAAGTGCGTACATTATTATGGATATTTCATACATTTTTACAATTTATATGAATTATATTGATCATATGAGAATTTCTAAATTCCTAAATTTTTCATAAGTGCATAAAGATTCGTATTTTAATATTGTAAATTAATTTTTTATTTATGCTGAGATTAAATGTCAAACTTTTATATAAAAAATTTACGTTGGAAATTTTTAAATATATATACATATATATATAGTAGAAATGCTTCATTTAATTATTATGATCCGAGATGTTAAATATATTGGGTTGACAACTGATTGCGGATTTCGTCAATAGATGGTCTTAGCACATTCTTTTGTTTTGTCAACGTGTTCAAAGCACCTAACCTATATTATTTTCTTGTTGTTTGGACTTCCGCCTTTAATTTAGTAAAAAAATTGTATCGATTAGTTATTTAGTTTCGTTTTTATCCCAATTTAAACATGGAAAAACAAGACGCGCATTTCAAACATATTTTATTGTATTATTTCCGAAAAGGCAAGAAGACATCGCAAGCACACAAGAAGTTATGTGCCGTATATGGGAATGAAGCCTTGAAAGAAAGGCAGTGTTAAAATTGGTTTGCCAAATTTCGTTCTGGTGATATTTCACTGAAAAATGCACAACGATTTGGCCGTCCAGTTGAAGTTGATGAGACCCATATCAAGGCCATTATTGATTCAGATCGTCATAGCACAACACGTGAGATTGCAGAGAAGCTCAATGTATCGCATACATGCATTAAAAAAAAATTAAAACAGCTTGGTTATGTCAAGAAATTCGATTTATGGATCCCTGATCAGCTTAAGGAAATTCATTTGACGCAACGCATTAGCACCTGCGATTCCTTTCTGAAACGCAACGAAATTGATCCATTTCTGAAACGACTGATGATAACTGGCGACGAAAAATGGATAGTTTATAACAACGTTAATCGGAAAAGATCGTGGGTGATGCAAGATGAACCCAGACGACACCAAAAGCTGAGATTCACCAAAAAAAGATTATGCTGTTAGTTTGGTGGGATCATAAAGGAACTCTGCACTTTGAACTTTTACCAAGAAACCAAACGATTAATTCAAACGTGTATGTTCGGGAGAGTTTCCATGCTACAATATCTACGGTCTGGGTACAGGCACGTACGGAAGAATTTATTGCCTTTTGAGTACCCTTAGCAGGCCGTGTCGCCCGAAACACTGGCTACATGGTTGGACTTCTTTTAAGAAGACCAGACCTTCGATTGAAGCATGGCACCAACTTTCCCGAACACGTGAGAAACACGGGCCAGCTTCCTGGCCCCTTCGTGCCCCACCCGCGATTTTTCGAAGCCGAAGGAAGGGGAACCGAGAAGACGTTCGGGCTTTCCTTCGGCTTTCAAGCCAGAATCATTTCGACCTTCGATAGATAAAGTTCATTCTCTTGCGACACAAAGTTACCACGGGGGCACAAGCCCCTAATACTCAGCGTGCGAAAAGTCATACAGTCTACACCTTTCAAAACACGATCTCGTTTCGCTACTCACGCGCGCGAACAGTGTACGTTCAACAACTCGCCAAACTGAGCGATGCAGTTCAAGAAAAGCGGCCAGAATTGGCAAATCGTAAGGGTGTTGTTTTCCAGCATGATAATGCAAGCCCCACACATCTATAGTCACTCGCCAAAAATTATTGGAACTAGGTTGGGATGTGTTGTCACAGTCTCCATATAGCCCTGACCTTGCGTCTTCAGATTACCATTTATTTCGTGTGTGGTAATGGTAAAATTTTTAATGACGCTGATGATGTAAAATCACATTTAATTCAGTTTTTTGCTGGCAAAAAATCAGAAGTTTTATGAATATGGAATTATGACACGATTTTGCCTGAAAGATGGCAAAAGGTCATCGACAAAAACGGACAATACCTAATTGAATAAAGTTATATTTTTAAACAAAAATTTTGAATTTTTCTTCTTATTTAAAATCCGTAATCACTTAGTTGTCAACCCAATATAACTTCTGTGTTGATTTTATGTAACACATATTTACTTGAAAAATTAGTGATACAAAAACTGAAAACTCAAAAAAATGTTCTTCAAAAAAAGCGAAAAACTGGTTTTTAATATCATTGGATATTAGTTTACTAATGAAAGAAACGATGCAATTCTAAGAAAACACTTTTTACTTTGTTAGCACGTCCATAATGATAGTCGGGACAGAAGTCACAATAGAAGTACGGCAGAATTCACGTGAATCAGAAAGTGTAATTATAAAAATCAAATTATGAAAATACAGTAAAACTTTGTTTATCCGAACTAATTGATGTTAAGTATTGTATGAATTTGTAATTAATCGAATAATATGATAAATCATGCGACTCTTGTTATTGTCTTTTCAAACTAAATAAGAGAGGAATGTGAAGAAGACTAATGAAGCTTTATTATCCGAACTCGAATTGGAACAATTTTATCTTTTGACGTGCTCAGATAGACGAATTTTTATTGTAAATAATTAAGATTTTCATAATTGGTCAAATAGAATCTCTAAAACATTCTTGTAGCGATAATTTGAAACTTGCATTCCTTGAATTGTGTCACTTTATTTGCAAGTAAGTGATAGAAATAAATAAACGTATAGAAATACACGTATAGAAATAAATAAATATTATTATTAAATAAATGATTTATTTGAATTTATTTTCAATTTATTGAAAGTCTTTATTATGATCAATGATTTAAGAAATTATAGGTAAATTAAATTACTAATATCCTCTGATTGATGAAACGTTGGCTAGGCTAACTACTTCTTATAACAATAGAGGAATTAATTTAATCCTAAATTATAAATTATTTTATTATGAAACTGAACGAACGTAAATTTTAATAAAAAGTAATGAGTTTAAATGTTAAGATGGATTTGAAATACATATTTTTAAGAAATAACATACCTTATTTTTATTTCAAATTGTAAATCAAGATTATTAATTATATGAATTACGAATATGAAATATTTGTATAATCTAATGAACATACCAATGTAAACAAGAATACAAAAAAAAAGTGAAACATGACATATTAAAAGAAACATTATTCAAATCTATAATTAGAAAGTTGATAGAAAAATACGACGAAATAGCAAATATTTAAGAAGAATGGCTACTAAACAATAAAAGTTTATAAGTGAAACATTAAAACATAGAAAAGAATTTTCAAAAATAGTTTGGAAAGGTTCTTCATTTACTTTCCTATTTGCGTACTAAAAAATAAAATAGTAAAATATTTTTTATCGAAATAAAAGATCACGGGTCCAGTAAATCACCTATCAATAATTAATTGAAAAATTTGTAACAAATTTAATTTAATACTTGTCTTCTGACAACAACACTTATATAATCTTGCTATCTACTTTGAGCAGTATATATATATGAAATATCAAAAATTATACCATATTCGTCAATGTAAACATTTTCTTTAATTAATTGCATGTGATATATCTCGAATTTAAACTGCATCTTGTGTCCAGCTGCGATATTATTTGTGCCCAAAGATATTATACTGTCCCATAAATTAAGCTTAATCCAGGTTTTAGCTAATGAGAAAGACGTGACGATGATTGGATAAATTTCTGTTAAACAAACTTGCAGAGTATGAAGCGAGCCTGAACGAGATTATAACATTCTGCCACATTCACATGCGACTAACGCTGAAATCATTTGCCATTGTGCCGCAAAAGTAATTCGCTGTATCAATTTCTCGATTTTTACATTTTAGATTTTTTCTCTTTTTCATAATGAATATCTTGAAATCGATGCTTCTTTACTGAGCGTTTGATGTTTATATCCACGCAACAATTATATTTGTTACAATTTCATAACATATCATCTATGAAAACAACTGCAACTGCATGATTCTCAAAAAATGAATCGAAAATCATTCGAAACTTCGTATTGGAAAACATTCAGTTTTATTTTATATATTATACATAACACTATATATATCATTTATATATTTAATTATTAATTTTATTAAAATTATTTATTTATCCTTTATATGAAATATGAAATATATATATATATATATATACAGTTTTACTAATTTTGTTCAATGTACGCTGAATTATCGAATATACAATTATACATATTGTCATTCAAAATTATATACACACTACTATTTTTATGGAATCTAATATAAAGATTGTGTGATCTACATAATTATTTTAGATTATAACTTCGTTATTAGTGCAGTTATAGAAAAACGTTAAAAGAAAAAAATGAATGTTTAAATAATATTAAGTGGAATAAATATTTGCATTATTTTTTTTTAATAGAAATGCATACTTTGTTTTTACATAGATTGATTTTTCTCGTCACTCTCCGCAAAGTAGAATATTGGAGTACAATAGTAAAAAATGTCTTTATTGAAGAAGATGCTGTGTAAGAACATATCGAGAAAGACATCCAGATCATTGCAATAATTGTCTTATAAATTGAATAAAAATTTATACTTATTAAATTTATGAAACTTGCAAGAGAAGTTCCAAAATTAGTACAGGAAATGAAAATACCTATAATGAATGTGTTCATTTATATAGAATAGAATACCATATGTTGTCAAAATGTTTATAATGCAGTAAAGAAACATTTGATCATTTTCTTTAATAAAGACACTTTTTTTTGTAAATATTTTGACAACTGATAATAAGTTTTTCTTATACAGAATTACGAGATACTTTTTTTTTATATAGAATGACAAAAAGAATCTACCTATGTAAGAAAATTTGGCATTTATATTAAAAAAAATATATGAATGTTTGAACGATTTATTTTTTTCCTTTGATATTTTTTCTATAGCTACACTGATAACGAAGTTCTAACCTGAAACAAATGCATAGATCACCTACTGTACCTATATTCTTATTGTTAAACAATAAGTATTTATTGCTAAATTCTTTTACAAATTAACAGAATTGTTACAAATACGAAAAAACAAAAGCTGGAGATAGATTTTAAATAACAATAGAAGAATAGATTTTAAATAGGAACAAAAACTGTACATGAAATGATAAAAAGATAATTATCATTTGTTTCAAGTTTTTTCGACGCTTTAATTATGAAATTAGATATATTACTCTATTATTATTGAAATATTTCGGTAAAAGTAATTGCACGTATTGTTAAACTATTATACGTCGCAAAGATTGAAATTAATTTTCAAGCGTTCACGAATAAAAAATAAATTAACAAATAATCTGAATGAAAACCTATAGTTACTCGCTTTTTTGCGCTCAAAATACAACTAGGCAAGAAAATGATTTTAACACCGTATTTCAACCTGCGAAGGTTAAAGAATCCACTTCGCCGGAGTGAGTTTACTTTAAGATGGCTTCTCTTAGTCACCGGTCTCGTTTGCAAGTAACCCTATTTCGGTGCTTATGTCACGACAGTCACGACTGCTTAACGCAATTGCTGCGAATCTTTTGAAAGCTCCGCCTTTCAACTTCTCATTCAAACACATACAAACACACATAGGCACACATACGCACACACACGTATACACTTTTCTTCTCTCTACCTTGCTCACTTCTCTGTCCAATCTCCTTTATCTATTCTTTCCCTTTATAGTAGACCTGTAATTTTCTCTTTCTTCAGCAACTCCGTCCATTGCATTTCTTCGTGGCCCTGAATATTTCAGGACACGGAGTAGGGCGAGAGAAGTACAGTCCTGTGACGTCATACAGCTTAGGGTCACGCGTTGAAATTCAGGTCGACTCACCCCTTTATCAACCATCCACTACCACGCTGTGTCCTTCTCTCTTTCTTTCTCTCGTTCACTCCTATTCACTCTTTCCACCCCAGCTGCTTGACTCCATCTTTCTCCGCATCATTCTCCCCTACTTTACATGTACTCGAAGCGTTTCTCGCAAACATCAAGGAGAAAAAAAGAGAAACCTCTTCTCTGTTTCTTTTTTCTCTCGTGCTTTTGTGTCTCGTTTTATCTTGCACGATACGTTATATAACATCATCATCGATATGAATATTTTCCTCTTTTTTTTTATCTGTCTAATGAATTAATAACAACAGAATTAATTAACAAATTGTAGTATGGACAGGTAATGATATTTCTTTTTTTTTTTCAAGATTGACGTTGAACTTTTCAGCGAGTTGTGGAGTGATTTTAGTACAGTGAATGTTTAAAAAGAGAAGCGATTAAAATTATCGATCAAGCAATTTCGGAGTCTACACTCGTAGAATGAAAGGTTTGTATGGTTTGAATTGTATCAAATTATAGCACATCTTGAAAAGCTTTTAATTTTATAGAGAACATTGAAGAAAAGAATAAACGTCACTCTGTTTTAAAATACTTTCTTTAATAACACTCGGTTTTTCTTAATGTCACTTAATGTTTTTGTTTGAAATTGTATAGCTAGAAATATTTCTACTGGAATTGCTAGAAAATAAGCTAGTCACAAAATACAAAATATGAAACAAAAGAACAAGAGTTGCATTACTGAAACTTGTACTAGTATAAACTAGTATAAACTTGAAAACATTATATTATAATTATTAATTTGATTTAATAAGAAATAAATTTGTTTTTAATAATTTTTTACATCATTTTTAATTGGCTAGAAAATATATTTTTAAATTCTTTTTCAATATTTTTCTTCAATATTTTAATTTTTCTCTTAATTTTTCTTTTAATATTGTTTAATAAAGATATTAAATTTTATTGTAGACATAACTTTTTCAAACTTATCTTATGGACTTATCGTCCATATTTAGTCGCTAATCTTTATCACATCCAAATTCTCTAATAAAAAAATTTTTAGTTTAAAATAAATTTTGTATCTTATGATTGACACAAGTATATTTGAACTTCTTTGTGATATTTCTTATAATGTTAATTTTTCCATTGTTTAAAATTTAAATTAAATGTTTTCAAATCTTTTGTTATTGTTATTTTTTTCTAAAAAATGACCATCTTTTTATTTTGAACTGTATAAACAATAAATAGTACATAATAGAATTCTTTGAAAGATTTTCTTATGAAGTAATTTTTCTTTCATATTATATCTACATAACCTGCACGTAACATCAAACCACAATTTAATCAATTAAATATATTAAAATAAATTATTATTTTTATTAAGAATTACTTGATAATATTCTATTAAAAAAATTACAATATTTTTCGATTTTAAATTTTTAAAATAGGAGCAATGTCATAGAAGTGGAAATAATGAATTCAGTGGCAGCCATTGCTATATACATTACATAATATAGTATTTACATCAAAAAGCTGGTCAGAAATATTTTAGTTGATTAAATGATATAGTTTAATATATTCTAATATTTTATTACATTTTATGAGGACAATATACTTTTCGTTTAAAAGTTAAATATTTTTTTTTGTTAAACAATTTTTTAACTAAAATAATTAAATATATTAGAATATAAATCTAAATATCTAATTATTGTTCTGACAATATTAATTATTTGAATAGTGTTGATTTATTATTACAATCAATTTTATCAACGCCTGAAAGTTGGAAAAGCGGAAGTACCTACTCGTAGAAAACAGTACACCAAAAGTTTCTCTTAAAAATAGATTTTTTATAACTTTCTCAGCATTTTCAAGAAAAAAATAACTTGAGCCACTCTTGAGACGTGTAAAATTATGCTGTGAAAGAATTTCTGATTAAATAAACATTCTCTTTTTATGATAAAATGCTAAATAATATATAGCTTAGGCATCTTTCGACATCTAATTTTTTAACAATTATATAAAGCAATCGAGCATTAAAAATAACTGGAAGTTAAAAAAGTGTTCTGACGTTTAAATGTTATTATAAAAAAAAAAATTATTTTCATGTTTTTAAAAAGACAAATGTAAATGAAATTAAAAAAAGAGTGTCGAATTACTTTATATACTGCCTCTGCATTCTATATCTTTATTGCATTTCTGAAATATTACACTTATAAAAAATCGCATCGATGAAATATTGTATTGGTATGTTTCTTCATTAATAGATTAATATTTTCTTGGAGCATAAAAGTTGTTCAATTCTAAATTTTAATTTGTCACTGTTTCCGGAAGAAAGATATAGTTTATTTGTATATGTATGTAGGAACATAAGAAAAAAAATTATTCATGACATGAAAATATTTTGACTTTCGGTCAGATTTTTGTTGTAAACCTGAACGTGCATATTGGATATGACAATATGGTATGTATAGCAAGATGTAAAGCAGCATTCGGGATCGATTTCGAAGAGTGAAATACGCAAAGATTCGTGTCGACCCAGATGTTGCTATTGAAAGAAAAAACATTTCATGTCTTTTTCGATTGTCCGAAGATGAACAACTTTCCTTCTCGATATTTGCAAAAGTGAATCGTATTAAACGTAAAATATTTGAGATACAGATGAATATACAAAAGTACAAAAGGTATATAAAGTATTTCTAAAATATGAAATACATAAAATGTATAAAAATTGTTTGCTTAGCACTTCAAGAGAATCTCTCTGGGCAAGAATAATTAAAGAAATTCAGAATGTACTATAAAATATATAAAATAGATGACAATATTAATTATTATTGCATATATAGAGTTTCAAATTGGATTAGATCATTTAATTGATTAAAATATTAATTTCAGAGTGGTTCAATATTTTTACAACATTTACATTGAACATACAATATGATTACTTTATAATATAATATAATTTATATATTATATAATTTATATGTATTTTAATAATAAAATTTGCATGTTTCAATGAAGAAAATGAGGAAAATATTTTTATATTTAATTTTTATTTTTTGTTTTCTATTTTTATTAAACATTAATAAATAATAAAAAAAACTTGGATTGATCATATAAGTTCTTTCATTTATCTTAAGTGAAAGATTCGTATCATAAAAGTATACAAAGAGAAAAGCGTATCTAATGCATACGTTTATAAACGTAACGTTATAACGTTTTTGAATATACCCGAATCGCGTTCTTTCAATCAATATTAACAAAAAAAAAATGCAACTTTTTTTCACCCGAAAAACATGATTGTAGCCGAAATACGTTAACATGCTTGCTGTCATATTGAGGTCAAACAAAAATAAACTGCATGACGTGAAAGTTTACTATGTTTCGTACCTGCATTATACATATTTCACTCTATCTACATCTAATATCTGATCTGTGTTATTCGAAAACCAAAAGACTCGCCAATAAGCAGAATGAAGAAGTTTTATTGACTTCTTACGTTATTAACCCAATTAACGCAACATACATTTACATATATCATTACATTTGCAAGCAAATTATAATGATTACAATATGATAAATAATGATAAATATATTTTTATTTGTTATGGTTTAGTTTGTTTATGGATACAAGTTATTCTAAGGAACCATTTTCATTATTCACATTTCATTATTATTCACAATTATCATCCATATTTCATTAATTATTATTCAAATCAATTATCCAATATTTCTAATAAATTTTTAAAATATGTAATTCTTCAAGCTTTCTTATTTCTAGTGAATATAACACTTAACACGTTCGTCGCCCAGCGTGAATTGGTTGAGTTTCCTGCGGGGCCCAAATTTCGGAGCTGGAGGGCCAGAACAGAGCGATCAGCTGGAATAGCAACGATGAAATTCGAGTAGGCACTTGCGTGGCCTGTGACGTAAAGTTTTCGAACCTCCGTGTCATTATAAAGTAAAACATTTAGAAATGAAATGGGGAAAGCGATAAGCTCTTTGGAAAGTGGACTACGAGGGATCTCACTGGCATTTATCTCAGAACCTTCATTCAGTCAAAAAGCATATTTTGTCTGACAAGTACATCAGTGATTTTTTATCCTCAAAATGTTCGTTGCACAGTGTAAAAATATAATTGCAAGTGAGAAGAGTAGTGATGAAGAAGTAGTGAGTTTTACAAGAAGGATTATAAATAGAATTTCATCAAATTCAGACTCGGATGACGAGGAATCATATGCAAGTGAAGACCTTGAGGAGATGTTAGAAGAACTTCTGCTAAAGCAGAAGAGGAGGAATTGACCAATGCTGGTGATTCTTTAGACAATATCCAGTGGAACGAGTTCGCCAACAAGCAATCATTTACATTCACCGAAAAAAGTGGGCTTCTGATGGATTTGCCTTCAACATTAGCCCAGGTAAAGTTCTTTTATTATTTTTGGATGAAAAGGTGATAAACCTTCTAGTCACAGAAACTAAGATATGGGAACTTCTAGTTAGAGAATTGTTGTACTCGGAAAATACTAGGCTCGACAATGAAAGAAAGAAAACGAGAAAAGTGTTTCACCATTTAGAAATTCGTAGGGTCAAGAATCAGCAGGGCAAGCCCATTAGAAGAATGTGCGTCCTATGTTATCAAAAGAAGAGACAAATTCTCGAACGACAGCAAGCGAGAAAAAATGTAAAAAAAACTACAACATATTGTAAAAATTGTCCAAAATTATCACAAATGTGTTTGAACTGTTTTAACAAATATCATAGAACGTAACGTAATGTTTCATTTTATATATGTTTCATTTTAAATATAAATTAATATAAAGTATAATATAATGTGTAAATTTTTTATTTTGTATTTTTATTTTGTATATTTTATATTTGCCAGTGCTTATTCCATTAAATTCCTATTCAAAAATCCAATTAAACATCCTATAACTTGACCAAAAAGAACATCACCCATATCTGAGTGACGGGGCCCCACGGAACATACCCGTCATCCAGACATGGGTGACGTGGCGACGAACGTGTTAAAACGTAACGTTATGCGTAATTTCTAATATTTAATTGTGCGTAAATTCCTAATAAATTTTTAAAATATGATTTTCCAATTTTTCTTATAAAACATTATTACTAGAATAGAATCCTAAGATATTAGAAGTTTGCATCCTGCATTATTTATTCAAGATCGAAATAGCATCCTTTAACACGTTTATAGCATGAACATTTAATTTTCTAAAAATATCATTTGGTTTGTCGTTTTATTTGTGATATAATTCAGAGGACGACTATATATGCCTACATGAAAAAATAAATCGGAAAGAAAGATTAAAATTTTTTCATTTAAAACATCGTTTCCGAGAAAATCGAGTTTGAAAATTTGTTAACACTTTAATGGACGGGTCACGTAGATTTACATTTTTTCTTAAATTTTAAGAATTTTTGTTCAAAATAAGTGATATTGTTTACTGTAAATTGAGAGTAAGAATTAAAATTATCGCTATAATCTATATCGATGTGCTTTATACTAAACACGCTGAACTCGTTATCACTTCACTCACTCAAGGCTCGCAACTCGCAACAGTCCTTTTGCGACTCACAACTCTCTATGTTCTTTCTTCCTCGCGGCTCACTACTTTCTGTATCCTTTCGCCCTTGCGGCTCACTACTCTCTGCCTGATTTTTCTCTTACTCATCCACACGAAATATTCGTCGTTCACACACACATGCACACAAACGCAGCCATACCCTAAAGTATTTTAAGTGCTGGAAAGCTAGAATAAACATTCCCAGGTCTCAGGCCTAACTCTCGCTATGTTAAATCGTCACGCAAGCGACGATTGTTGGGCACTGGAAAAAAGTTTTGAGTCCTTTCTCAGAATTCCCAATCCCACACATTTGATTGATAATTTGTTTCTAAAATATTTATTTTCATTTTAATTTATTTGCACAAACAAATTTTAGCGTGAAAAATTTCAGTGTTCTTATAAATTACAATACAAAATAATTAGAAAATTAACCAAGCGAACAGAAATAAAGAAATTTTGCAAGCTCAATAGATCAACATGTTAGTTATATGATATTACGAGTAAGACTAAATTTAAAATAGTCATTAAACAAAAATGTATAGTCAATAACTGTAAAATTCAATCCTTTAATTATTTTATGCAATTCAATTTAATTGAATAAATATTTCTACGATTTATCTGTCAAATTTATTTTTATTATTATATTATTATTTATATTTTTTATTATTATTTTATTATTTATTATATTTTTATTTATTAAGAAGAAAAAAGTTTTCACAACAATTAATCGCACATTATTTCTAACACGCCCGGTGTATCCGATAATTACTTAACACTGTTTTTATTATGCACGAGCCAAGCACATACACGTCTGTCAAATCGAACACGAACGGTTCTCGTATCGAGGAACAGTTTCGCAAGCTGTTGAGATTGAGAAACTTAATTATGATGGAAATAGACGCATCGCGCACGCATCGTGATGTTGTTATCGAGTTACAATGAATAGACGGACGTGCTCGCGGACGATATTTTCGTTTTAAATAGTCGCGGCGTTTTCGAAATTTACTTACTATGCCAAAACAATTAGAGTGCGCGTACGTACGTATGTTGGCGAAAACGTTGTTCAGAGATGTTTCTCTCGCTCTTGAGATTCTAATCGTCAATCATCCGGCGTCTTGACCGCATTAATATCCGTTTTTCATGCTGACCGCGCGATTAACACACAACGAGCAAAACGTTCTGTTACGAGGCGACAGCTAGAATTTCGAACGAATTGTGTAGGTCACATCGTTGAAATTAATCGCAAGACTGATTTCTGTATTAATATCGCATGACTAATTTATGATATTACAATAATGAAAAAGTAACACGAGAACGTTACAACCGCAAATAAACAATAAATAGACACGCGTCGAAACGTAATATGCGCATCTTGCTAATGATAGATAACTTCCGAGCACACTTGCGTTTTTATGCGTGTCAATTGTGATGTACGAATAAGACAGATGAATCTAAACTTGTCTTTCTCTAAAGAAAAGAATATAATGACTAATGAAAGAACTCGAGCATACATTTCGAGGTGAACGAAAGTACAGTAGGTTAAAAAACCCACTGTATTTACATGTCTGATGAAAAATTGTCTATATTTTAAACTGTTATAACTTCGAGGGAAAAAATGTCGTATGATAATCTAGCTGGCCTCATTTTGAAACGTGCAACTCCCACTTTGACAGTCCTGTTGGTTTTTTTTCCAAGGATGATTTTACATCGTGTTTACAACTGGGAAAGCGAGGATACTTTTGTCCTCGAAAATTATAAAAATTTAAATATTTCTGAAAATATTTTTTCATGAAAAGAAATTTCATCAAAAAATTTTTTTCATGACTAAATCTATCATGATCTTGAAGATTAAAATTTCCTTTAGAATGACTTCTTAAAACTTGCTATGCAATTTTTTTCACCATTTTATTAAATTTCAAATATTAGAATCAAATACCGAAATTTCTTAAATTTTTGTCATTTATCAAGATTCGGCATTGCTGATGAACAAGGTTCGATAAAATTGTGAAGAAAATCGTGTAGCAAGTCCTAAGAGATTGATTTTGGAAAAGAAAGACTTTAATTTTCAAGATTATAAAGAGATCTAGTCACAAAAAAAATGTTTCAATGACTTTAAAAGCATCTAAATTTTTATAGATTTCGACAACAAAAGCATCCTTACTTTTTTACCTGCTGTATGATGTAAAAACATCTGTAGAAAAAAAATTTCATGCTTTAAAATGAGGCCAACTGAATTATTGTTACGTTATTATTGTACGTTTCTGTTTTACGAAGCTCAAACAGTTTAAAATATCGATAATTTTTCATCGAGTGTAAAAATAATTTTGTCTACTTTTGTCCATTTTCGAACACTATTAAAAATGTTATAATTTTGTAAAAAGAAATCGTACAATAATGAACTTAGAGTCATTTTAAAGCTTAAAGCATCTACTTTTAATATGTATCGTTTTTATATCATGTAGTAAGTAGGAAAATAAAGATATTATTTTTTTCGAAAATTACTATAAATTCGAACGTTTTTTAAAACACTGAAAAATTTTTTTTATGATTGAATTCATCATAAATTTAATCCCTCCTCTTTACCATAACTTCATAAAAATTATTGAACATTGAATATTAGGGTTAAATAACAAAAATTTCAGAAAGTCTAAGATTTCATCGAATTTTCGTCGTTTCAGATACACAGGGTGGGCCAGAATTCGTAGTATATATATACAACCGAGCAGGGGGTGATTCTACGTCAAAAAATTTGGTATAACATTTTTTTATCTCGAGAAAATCGACTTTAAAGTTTGTTCATCTTTGTGAACGATTTAGTTGTCTATTCTTCTACCGTCTGAGTTCATAAAAAAATTTGAATTTGCATAAAGTTTGGCAATTTACATATGATATGAGTAGTTCGGTAACATTTAGTAAATAGTTCGGTAATTATCTACGAAGCGAACGATTTGTAGCGGCCCTACGATTCCTCGACTACGAGTTTCGAACACTCGACTAGCACAAGCCGCAAGTGGCTGCGCGCCTAGCGTCGAGGTCCTACCGATCTCCGATGTTTAAGCAAGCAGCATGCGGAACCCCGCTAGGAGGATGTCCGGGCCCAGCCTAGCGCGGGTAGTTATAACAACAAGCATCTGGGGTAAGGAGTCGCTGCCATCAGCCCCACTGGATGAATCTAGGCAGTGACTCCGAGACGAAACGCAATCGCCTTTCTTCTCACTTCCTTTCACACACTCCTTCAGTCCTTCCAGCAGCATCCTGGGTCTTAAAATTCTTTACAGATCCCTAAAGATTTTACGAATTTTTATGATTTTTATCTTGAAATATGTTGTCAAAGTCCACATTTCAAATTTTTCTTTATACATGTTATCTCCACTCGGCTTTAACCCTTTGCACTCGAGGCCGTTTCCGCGCAGACCAACCAGCAACTCGAGACGTTTCGCAGCGCTTACAGTGAATTTACTACCTCCAACGTAAAATGATTCACACACAAAGTAACACACAAAACTTTTATATTTTAATATTCAATGTATCTTTACATCTTTACGAAGATAATTTCTTAAATATTAGTCTTTGTAATTTTGCTTTGTATGATATTTTATGAAACAATTGCCGAGATGTATGCCCGGCTTTTCGAGACAAGTATCACAATAGTATGTCGTTTGATGTCTTTTGCCATGTTTATTTCTTCGAGAGCAGACTTTGCAATCCTTCCTAACTCCTGTTAGAATGTTATGCAGCTTTCCATCTAAGCGGATGTTTTCGGAATTGGAGGTTGAAGTTGAAGATCGAGCACGTGTCTAACGAAAATCTCCTGCATCTGTTGTTGGGATTGTTTTTAGATGAAGCATCCAAAAAATCTGGCTGAATCTGTCTCTGGTAAATTTGTTTGAATAAAAAGGAATGTAACTGACATCATTCCGTGACCAGTACTCTTGCAAATTCGCCAACGGTATTGTCCCCATATTTATTATGACTCCAATAAATACCCACATGTCTTCGGTAGTCACACTGTCCCAAGTTCGCCATATCGAGTACAGTGATAGCGTTTTGTTCTCTAACTTTCTTCTAGCGTAATTATTTGTTTCAGTAACTATCTCATTCACGAGTTCATCAGTAAAAAACAGTTTGAAATAATCCAACGGTTCTTTCTTGTCTGCGAGTATGTGCGGTCCTGCAGGAGTGTTACTGGTTATAAACGGTATTCTCGAGGGTATTTCTTCGGATTCTGGACAACTAATCCATTCAGAACTGTCGGATGGTGGGTCTTCTGCAGCATCACTATCACTGTCACCTTCACTGTCTATTATTCTAATCTTTCGTCTTCTTACACCTTTTACTTCATCACTATCATCATCACTGCTCGTGTTCTCTCTATCGTCCAACTCTCTGTGTATAGCTGTAATTTCCTCGTTTAGCAACTGTAAATCAAACTCATCTTCATTCGAGCTTATTTCATTACTACGTTCCATGGTAATGGGGATCAGAAACTTCAACTTTTCCAGTTTTTTTACCACGGCTGTCAAGTTCGAACTGAGACGGAAAATGCAGTCCGGTTCGTAGTTGCGTACTAATTTCAGATAAGAAAGTCTTATCTCCATTTTAAGGGATATCATTTTACACTTCATAAGATTGTACAACAAGAGCGTCGAAGGAACACGCGTCGAAGAAACGAAACGTAAACAATTACCACCGTGCATCGGGTTATCGCAGCGAACCAAGTTGTGAGTGACAGTCACCTCTCGAGTTGCGGCATCGAACCGCATGGTGAGTGAGACTCACCTCTCTAGTGCAAAGGGTTAATTTTCGATATTCGCAAAAATATTTTTGTCATCGTAACGTACATCGTATCTCTAACATTTAGAATATGCTTGTATTAATTAAAATTATTAGTAGGCAATCAATTAATTAAAACTATATATAGGCTTGGATTAGATTCGGGTTAGATTTAAATGCTTATGTTGATAGCTTGAACAGAATATAAAATTTAGACAATCATTTATTGTCAGCCATCATAGATCAACAAGATAAATTTTGTTGATCTACAAAGTAATGTGGAATTATTTTTAAAAATAATTCATATCTTCCTGGGTGAATACTGGATGAATATTGGAACAAGGGGATAATAAATACTGATCTTAAATAAGTATATAAATACTCATCTAAAATAAGTATCTGTATATATATCAAAATTCACTTTTTTAACACACATTTTAATTGCATCTAATTGAACGTGGTATTAAACTTGATAAACGGTAAATCAGCTTCAAGAATTGATGGTACATGTAATATTACGGATATTATATCTGTTTAACTGGATATGATCTTTTCTGAACACTTTATACAAATTTGATGGTAAGATTGTATCAATACTTGCACGTTTTTGTGCAAGCTTCCTGAATACATTGTAAAAAAATAACTACGATGAAAAACTAGCGATAAATAGAACATAATAATTTTTGTTCTTGATAGTTGAGACTTTTAAAAAAAGTAGATCACGTACTGGTAATCTTGCGAATTTAACATTGCAAATAGATGAAGTCCTCATAACAATAAAAATGGTTGATTGCTTCTCTTGACGCGCGATGCTTTTGATAATGTTAATAATAACTTTCAAATCATAAAAATCGTTTAATTTTTTATTGTTTAATGTTTGTAAAGATGTTTTCCAAGATGATGTTTTTAGCTTGTTACTTTATATAATTTATATGTATATTTATGTGTATAATACAACTGTCTGTCAAAGAGAGTGATAATTTTATAACTTGCGGATAACAGATAATTTCATGCACTGAAAAATATCAAAAAGTAATACATATTATTGCAGACTATTTTTACGCTTAAACAAAAAAAATCTGATTTTTCAAATTTCACCCTACATATCACAAGTACGCTAAATTTCACGTATAAAGCATTGGACGCACGGTTAACCTACTTTTCCTTCATTGTGAACATTAAGAACAGATAGCTGAAATAAGTGAAGTTTTATTTCTACTGCAATTTATCAGCCACTTCGCGACTCGTCATCGCTAAATTAGGTTTTTATCAGATGTTCGTTGCAAGCTCGGTGATGGTGGGCTTCATTAATAATTATGCTCCATGTTACATGTCTTTCAATTAGAGTATTTAAAATTTTACTAATTAAAGTCATTTCTCCTGATAACATTAGTTTAACAACGTTCTATTATAAAAATGATCTGTAATTAGTCACAAAATTGAAAAATAAATATATATAAATTTTGTACATGTATATATTATATATTTATTTTATTATTATATATTTATAGTATAATACTTATAGTATATAATATATACTTTGAGTAAAAAAATAAGTTTTTATGCATTGTAACTAAAAACTAAAAAAATGAAATTGCAGCTTTTTTTTTTAAATGAAACCTTATAATTTTGACAAGACCATGCGATGCAGTTTTTTAGTCCCTACAAAAAAGTATTAATACACTTTTTTCCCTAAACTATTACGGTTAAAAGTTTGTTAAATGCTGAATGATTTAAGTGTATCTACAGATATCAAGAGTTATTCAGATTATACCTCGTCCCATACCATTTAATTTTGTCTTATAATATGTTTTTCTAATATGGTTTGGAAGATACAGCTTGTTTCAGTTACGTGGAACACCCTGTATATAATATATGTATATAAAATATGTAAAATAATAATAATATAAAAAATAAAAAATAAAATCAAACATGGCCTCGTCTAAAAATAAATTAAAAATGTAAAATAGCAAGGAAAAAGAGAGTTTTCCAGAAAAGTGACTGGAAAGTTTCCTTAAATATTTACAAGTGCTACATTACTATTGTCCTCTTCGGATAAAAACGTAATTTTGATAAGTTTTTCATATTCGTTATCTAGACGAAGTAATGTCGAATACTTTTCATTATTACAAGTCCACTCTTTGTTCTTCTAAACTTTAATATATCGCTTAACTCTTACGAGATCCATTATTTTATGAAAATAATAAATAATACGAAATTCCTTATTTTTCTTATTTGAGTCAAGTAAAAAATAATTATAAATTGTTTTTAGTAATATTTTAGTAATATATATACCAAAACACTATCGTTAATGATATTTTTCAATCTAAATAGAAAATCATTAGTCCCGAATATTACGAACAAACGTTGATTTGTTCAAATACAAATTAATAATATGAAAGAATAATTAATTTTCAATTCAATTGATAATTTAATCATAACAATTAATTTTTGTATGCATTTATTTTATGTGTCTTTATTTTGTATTCATATCATGTATTACAGTAATTACAAAATAACGAGTCTTTTGCAATAATAATTTATTTCTACGTGTACAAATTAAAGATCTATACGAAAGTTAGTACTGAAATTTACTAAAAGAAAATTTACTTATTCTTTTCTCTTTATTATGATAATAATATCTATTACAATATCTATTTCATAATAGGTATTATAATACCTATTATAAAATAGGTATTGAAATTTAAAAATGAATTTTTTTTTAGTTAATTATTGTGTGAATTATGTAATGGTATGTGTGGTAAACTGTTCAGGAATCACTAAAAAAACTTATAATCAATAATTCTTCAAATAACTAATAAGGCATGTATTATGGAAAATCAAAATGTCCATATATGTAAATACATTTAAAAAAATTTTGTTCGAAAGATAATTTCAGCGCTAATTCTTAAACAAAATATTTATATTTTATATTAAATATAATATATATTTATATTCATAGATATTTATGTTGTATTTGTTTATATTTAAATATATAGAAAATAAAAATTTCACAAAAATTAATTTTCTTATTTGATATTTTTTGATGTCCTTTTCAAATAAAATTTACTTAATGACTATAAAACAATTTCGTTTTCTAAACTATTTTAATCTCTTCTTTTCTGGTATGGAATAGTGTTAATTAGTTATTTAATTAATTTGTAGAACTTTATTTCTTTTATTACTAAATTTTTTACCGATGCGCAAAAAAATTTATTAGCATCTTTTGGATAGCAATATCGAATATTGAATTAGTCTTGTGGTATAGATCACACAAATAAAGAATATAAAGTATTTTATTTTAGCTTGAATTTACGTTTTGTAAAAGTGCTTTTTCTTCGTTTGTAAAACTGAACTGAGGTCTACGAAACAATATACAAATTTCAAATATGTGAAATTTTTTAAATATTTCAACTACATATAAAATAACTATATATAAATCCTCGAATTATAACTTTTTAACTATTAAATAAATTCAAAAGTCAAAAGATTCTTAAATTTTATAATTTCCAATTAATCTCAGTTTTTCTATTTAGATTTAGAATTTATAATTTTTGTTAGATATTTTATAGATGTAAAACATCTATTAAAAAGTCTATTTTTAGAGATTTAAATTTTTCGTAAAATCTGTAAACAAAAGCTTGTGTATTCTAATGTATTATGAAGTTTTCTATTTGTTTTAAATATTAATATTTTTGGATGGAAATTTTATGTTCTAGTCCCCTGTTCAAATGTTAATAAACGCGAGAAAACAATGATAGCAACGTAGACTAAATGGTTTTTATCACAGTCATTATGCTCAATATTTTCACTTTACAAATATCCTCGAATGTAAAGCATTGTTAAAGTATAATTTCAACTGCTAATACGATGTCGTTGAAATTCAAAGACATTGGTCATCGACGGTTATTATCCCTTTAACTTTTGCATTAATGTATAGTCAGCATGCTAAAGAGTAAACGTCGTTTTGCATGACTGAAGTGGCGGCCAATGCTGATGAAAAGCTTCCAAGTGGATGTGGACAAAAACAAGAAAATAGACATGCAAAGCAAGCATGTAAAATGTGTTTGATCGTTTAAGAGAACAGAAAATTCATCATTTCGAGTTAAAGGATCAAAGAACTAAAGATTCGAATAAAATTTAAGCTAGACTCTACTGTTATTTTGTAGCTTATGCCACGAGTTTGATTTAATGTGATAGATTATACGAAATAATATTTAAGAAATAGTTGGTAGAAGTAATAGAATTAAATTGAATAAAGAAGAATCAATTTATGAAACACTGATTTTGCATAAATGTTTTAAGTATAATTTTGTTTGTTCGTTTAATTCGTATCTTTTATGGGTGGACAAAAGAACATAAATCCAATGTCAATCAAAATAATGTAGGTTAACATTTTCAAAAACAATGATATACATGTATTTTGAGAAATACACAGATATATTTCTAACTTTCATGAAGTAAAATTTAATATCCGATTTTACATTACAACTATTGTTATTTTTCAATATTATGCAAAATTAGTTCTTCTGCAAAACTAATAATTCAAACTTATACTCCTTTATCCATATATCAGAGATATATATATATAATATATAGCACTCTATACGTTAAATTTCGAACATAAAAGAATTACATCAAACTGTATGTCTACGTATGTCTACAGGGTGTTCCTTTTGAATAAACTCACTTATCTTCTAAACTATTCATTATAGAAGAAAATGTTTCAAATAAAACTTACTTTGTCTGTCTGGACATTCCCCCATAGATTTCAAGGGGGAATTGAATGAAACTATGCACTTTTATCCAGATGAATATGTAGCTCGTTCTATGATGAATTCATGGATCTAAATAGGTTATCTTATGATTATGGTATGGGGATAAATTGAACTTGTCATTAACATTAGCTACAACATAGTAGAGACAAAAATACATAATGCTATTTAAAAAAGTCAAATTGATTTCTTATTGAAGAAACTCACAAAAACAGATTTGAAACATTTTTTTGTGCATTAGAAGTCTATGAAAAATTGTGGCAACAGTTATAACACATCCTGTATAATGAACTAGTAGAGCAAATTATAGCGGATTGGTTTTCAACAAGTAAATTTCCTCTCAACGTTTTAAATTTTTGCTATTGACGTTTTGAGTTTCTTTTTTCGATTAATGTTGAGTTTTCTTTTTCCATTTCTTGGTACAGTCCCTATAATTTCCAGAATGGTCTCATAATATATATTTGGCTGAAGTTTTTTTTCTATGTGCTATGGTCATCTCTACATATAACACACCTATATTTGTCTGCGATAGTTCTTTGACACCTGGTGCATTAAGTATACCCAATCTTTTAACACTAGAACTACCGAGTGGTTAAAATGACTGATTCATAATTTTTTTTAGATATATTACAGATGCAAAGTAATGTAGTTTTAGAGGTTTAAATGATTTTTTATAAAATACATGAATAAAAGTTTTTCTATTTTTTCTTTAATTTTAATTTTTCTTTAAATTGATCTCTGATCAAAATTCTATGCTTTAGACCTTGGTGGTTCTAGTGTTAAGTAACTCAACTTGAATTTTAGCATTTAATAGCAGTTCAACTTTATAGATTCCTTTGTTATTTGAAGTTTCAAATCTACAAAAGATGGTAGAAGCTCTTTATTTTTTTCATCGTGTATGTTTACTACATTACGTGTCTAAGTTTTTTCATAAGGAGCATAGAAATTAAGAGAGTTAATGACGTTAATTGATATTAGAGTATAGTCATACTTGTGTGCATATAGCTGATGTTCCAAAGTTCTATGAAAATAATAACTGTTCGGGACAGTTTCCATGCTACAATACCCACGGTCTGGGTACAGGCACGTACGGGAAAATTTATTGCCTTTTGAGTACCCTTAGCGGGCCGTGTTGCCCGAAACACTGATCACATGGCTGGACTTCTTCTAAGAAGACAAGACGCTCGATTGACCGTGGATTGAAGCATGGCGCCAACTTTCCCGAACACGTGAGAAACACGGGCCAGCAAGATCACCCACGACGGCAACGGGTATCTGGTCCCTCGTGTCCCACCCTGGACTCGCGATTTTCCGAAGCCGAAGGAAGGGGAACCGAGAAGAACGTTCGGGCTTTCCTTCGGCTTCCAAATCAGAATCATTTCGACTTCCGATAGATACAACTCACTCTCTCGCGACACGGATTATCACGAGGGAACAAGCCCCTAATATTCAGCACGCGTAATATACAGTCCACAATTCTTTTATAATCTCGACCCTCGTCTCGCTCCATACGCGCGCGAACAATAACATTGAAATCTTCAATGAAAATCTTGTGATACTGGAAATATCAAGATGGCTGCACTAATATGAAGATGGAATATATCAGTAACGAAATAACAGTTTATTTACGAATTATTGACAATATTTCGGCTAATGAGACATTCCAAATTGTTACTTGAACACAAATAGGTTCTGTGCTCAATGATATGCTGATTCAAGAAGCAAAATTTATAAGCCGCCAATGTTTATACCGGGATTTAAGATAAAAAAGAAATTGGAAAAAATGGTTAATAATAATGGCCAATTAAAGCTAATGATCAAAAATGTTGAGATATACAAAAACATTGCTCATATACTTGTTAAAAGAAATCCGTCTCATCATACATGCCAATTAAAACAGTGAGTGAAATCTATTTTTTATTTACTATATTTATTTCATCCATTAAACAGTGTAATATATGTAACAAGTATTTTAATGAACGTTATATCTATTGAATGCATTTTTCAATGTACATTTACACACTTTTTTATAATTATCAAAATATCATAGACTATGATAAATTTCCACCACAAGAAAAATTATAAAATCGAAATTATGATAGAATATGAAATATTATACAAATATAAACATAAAAGAAGTTCGAAAACAATATTCCGACTATAGTTAGTCAGGATTTTTTGAAGTTAAAATATTTTGTCCCCAGTCATTCAAAAGAAAAGATATCGATACACAGATAATCCGAGTTTGTTGAAACGTAATGAGAGGTATAAATAGTATTGAAAATTTTTCGAGCGTATCAGATTTAATATCATGCATAATCGACTGCAGGAATCTATATATTTAGTGAACGATTGTTTAAATATGAAAAGAAGCGCTGTTTGCGTTATATTGAACAGTGTATTATTTCACCGGGACGTGTTTACATTTCATCGAATCATGTAAAAACACAACGTGCTTTTTATTCCATTAAAACCATTCCAATTGGTACGTTGAATATTAAACAATATATAATATTATAAAGCAATTTCGTGTGGCACAATTTTAGTCTCGATATGCGTCATTGAATTTGTAAGTTTACTTTTTTTGTGATAATTTTTCCATGCGTAGTATTCGAATTCAGCAATGTTATACAATATACGATAAAATAACAAACGATCACGCTGTAAGTTATTTTTAAGTGTCGTTTTAATCCTTAACACTCAACAAACAGACCATGTTCCCTAAATTTTCATTACGCTATGTTAGTTTCTTATTTTTATGTCCATTTCATTCTTATTTATGCCCAACAATGTAAAACCATACATACATTTTTATTTAATTTTTTTAAAAATGCCTGGAAACCGAGAAAGATAGAGAAGATCAACAATCCGTCCGTTAAGTGTTAACATTACTCTACAAACGAGTTCTTAGTATGAGTTCTTAGGTCGAAGTTATTAGAAATATCTCCAGGTTCTAAAAAAATCAATTCTAAACATCGATGGCTTATGGTTCTTTACAATATATTGACAATATTTTTCTTTGTGTGTGTGTGTGTGTGTGTATGTTTCATTTTTACTCTCTACAGGAATACTAGCATAAACATTATATGCAAGATGTTGAAAGTACAGGATGAACAAAGAAAAGGATGATAAAATGTAAAACATAAATCGAATATAAAAGATAAATATTCTTCATTTAGCTTTCAAGAAAATTTTGAAAATTTATCAACTGTACTTGAATTTAGCTAATTCTGAAGTCAGGAACAAATAATGAGTAGGTAATTATTCTACTAAAATCAAACAAAAGTGTAGAATACATTTTCTTGTGTAGAATATAAGACGTATTGCTTTTGAGAAAACTGAATTTAAACTTTATCAAATACACGTTTAGTAAACTAATTTTTAACTAAACATACTCAAACTCTATGAGGCTCCAAACGAAAAAATTTCATTTTACATTTTTCACTTATTTTCGTTGGTAGAATACCTCCTATCAATTAGTTACTTCCGTATAATTCATAATCAGTGAAATTCAAGAATATCTGATAAATTTTCGAACTTGATTTTTTTAAAAAATGATTATTTAACATGAAACAATTTTATTCTTCGTTTTTTGGTATATTTTTTCACGCAGAATCATTTCCTTCTCAAATGTATCTTCAATGCTGGGACAATCCTGTATAACTATATAATACATATTATTTGATTTAATTCATATAGTATTTTTATTGATCTATATCGGATAAAATATGATCATATAAAAACGAGATTAATTTTTGCCTATTAGCTCTTTTCTATCAAAATATAAATCTCTAAAAATTTATTATAATCTCATTTAACGAGGTGCTATAAAATTATTGTCATGCTCACATCTAACGAGAGATTACGAGATTGCTTGAAAAAACTCTATATATGTATATATGTGATAGTAAAGTATATAAAGATATATATAAGGTATTGTATTCAATGCATTCGCGACATAATATAACGTAATGTAAATAGCACGTTTCTGAATTGACTCGAAAATCATGGTTGTGCATTAACTTTTGTATCGCAAATACAAAATTATCTGTTATTTATCTGTGCAGAATTGTGATGTTTTGCTTTAAAAAAGAATTTACTTTCATTCTTGCGCTGTTGGTCGGTTGCGTTGTATAATGCAAAATTTGTATATAATATAATAATATATAATATGTAATAATAATAATAATAATAATAATAATAATAATAATAATAATAATAACAACAACAACAACAACAACAACAACAACAACAATAATAATAATAATATAAGAAGAATATACACAGAGGAAGTTCTATTATAATATTATTTCTTTTGAATTGCAATTAAACAAAATGTTTTTATACAGTAACGAGCATAATCGTACCAATGACAATAAAAAATTGTTGATAATTTAAACTGATTTATCAACAATTAAATTGTTGATAATTTAAACTGATTTATCAACAATTAAATTGTTGATAATTTAAACTGAACAACTTTGTAAATAAAAGGATTATATAACAATCCTCTTGGTTTCATTTTAAAGCGTGAAGCTTCTACTTTGACAGTCGTGACTTCATTCTTTTCGAAGATTATTTTACATCACGTAATGGGGGTGGAAAAATAAAGAGTATGCTTTCTTAAAAATTCAAACTCATGTAAAAACATTAAAAAATTTTTTCATGTCTAAATCCACTGTGGTCTCGAAGATATAAATTTTCTTTTTAAAACGAGTTTTTAAAACTCGTTGTATAATGCTTTTTTTACCATTTTACCATTGTATAATTTTATCATTTTACCAATGCTTTTTTTATCATTTTATTGAATTTTATTAGGGAATATTAGGGATAGGTGACGAAATGTGTTAGGATTTCTTGAATTTTTGTCATTTAATCCTAATATCTAACATTCGATAAAATGATGAAAAAAAGATCGTATAACAAGTTTTAAGGGATTATTGTAAAGTTAAGACTTCAATCTTCAAAATGGTAATGGATCTAATGCTAGTTTATAGTTCATGTAATAATAATAATTTATATAATTAAAGTTCATATAATAGAAAGCCATTAATTTTTTTTACTAGTGATTTTTCGCTCATATAGTAAGAGTTCAGAGTCAAACAAGTACATTCAATTAGCAACAATTTATTTAATTGGACACTGATTAAAATTTCCTTTAAACAAATGGATATTTATGAGAAAAATGTTTAATGTAAGTGCTGCTTAAGTTTGGGATTGAAATAATAACCCAACCACAATACAGATCAAGTTAATTAACAATTAAATAAATTACTAAGTCTGAAGTATTATCCTTAATCCTTAATAAGGCATTAAACCTGATTTCTGGTTGTCGGCCCGCTAAGCTGAGGTATATTCTTTTCTCGTCTTTCTGTATTTATAAATTGAAAACGTGAGATATAAACTTACAGCCATCACGAGTTTATAACGTAAGTATACTCGAAGATAAATCAGTCAAATCTAAGCGATAAGTAAGTCACATCAATAGAAATGTGTTAAAGGTTTTTTCATGGATATCTCGACTAAAGTATAACATTCAACACAAATAACTGTTGAAAGACAATGAACGTCCTTGAATAACCTTGAAACATCAACATATGAAAATCGATAACCTCCGTTTTTTAAAAAAAATGAAATTAATCCTCTTAAATGGAAGTACTTTCATTCTATGGCGAATTCATCAACCTAAATATGTTGACGTTCCAAGGTCATCCAATGTCATTCACTGCAGTTCAAAACTTATTTACTTTCACTGAATGTTCAGATGTTCCTTATCGATTGATGATAAAGATGAAATTGAATAATATAAAATACTAATTATTTTTGTTGAATTTTTTATAATATCTTAATATCTAATTAATAAAATTATTGAAAATTCATAAATAATTCATTTGATTATAAAATTATTAATTATTATTAATATAATTAAACATAAATATATTACAAAAAAATTAAATTTAATTATTTTATTTATTAAATAATAAATAATATATATTTAATTTAAAACATTAATATTTAATTAATAATTATACAAAAATTATTTAATTTATCGTTAGAGTATGAACTTAAAAGCTTAATTTAGCTTATTATATAAATATATTCAAAATGATAACCGGTAAATTTCTAGTTCAGCGACTTTTCCCAATTTCGACTATTTCACTATATTTCTTTAATAAGAGGTTCATTTTATCGCTAAAATAAGAAATCAATCTGGGATCGAAGAAGTTACATGGTTCTTGCTACTTTATAAGAAAGTCATATTAAAAAAATTATTAATAAACGTATCGATAACAATACAATAAAAATATTAATATATAACAATAGAAATTATTAATAACATATAAAAGCTAGCGAAATAGCCAGAGATAAAAAGTTAAACTGCTAAACTAAATTTTTATATTATTTGTATTGATATATTCTGTTTCTGAAAGGTAACTGCAACAGTTTATCCAACTCTCTCCAATGAATTTCAACACCTTCGAAATGTTACATGAGTGGAATGTTGGTGATTGAGAGATCTACTCGCGATACAAAAAGAAAAAATACTGTAATTCCCTTGACCTTCTCCCAAAACCCAGATCACATCGATTATTTCGTTGGGTGTGTAAATTAAATTGATATCAAGCAAAGGACACATAGTGCCAGTTATAATAATACTGATTCCTTCGACATTATCTACATGGTAACAGGTATGCTCTATTTCTAAATAATTTACATTATTCATATTATTAATGTAACGCTTCGCGTCACGTTTATGATCAAATCAATAAAATACTCCGAAGAACGAAATTAAGACAAGATTCGAATGACAATAAATGACCTCGAGCGACTTTGTTGAAATACTAATATATTTAAGTCGATGAATTCGTTATGGAACGAACTATACATCCATCTGAAGATAAATACATGTAGTTCATTTAAAAAATCGGAGATTTCTTCGAAATCTTGTCTAGTTAGATCAAGACTTGTGACGACCAAAACATGTCCTCCTCGAAATGAACTAGGTTTCGCTTGAAACATTTTTTTCTATAACGAATAGTTTAGGAGATAAATGGGACACCCTGTATATAATTAATAATAAACAGGATTTTACCGTATTCATTAGCATAAAAACACTACTAAATGTGTGAAAAAAAAAGAATTGTTTGAAAGAAATTGGACCCTCTTATGATATTCCGTTGATGCATTGTGTTACCAGAAAGAAATATTACCCTGGTTCCCATCTTTTGAATTTGATATACCCTGTATAACTATACCATGTAAACGAATCCAGTATGCGCAATTATCACATCACGGTCAATATGCGCATTAAGTACATGCTGTCTAAGCGTCGCGTTTCAGATTATATTTTCACAATTGATCGCGTACCTGTAAATTTTCTAGACCCGTAAATTTTCTATTATACGTGATAGACTTATTCACAGAATGTGAATAAATATGTACTTGAATGCGAATTTCAACTACCGGTTGAAAACATAAAGGCATGTCATTTTCAATAATATCTCGTAAGAAAGTGTTATATTATATTTTTTGTTTATGTTTTATAAGCTTTTGTCGTTATTTCTCTTAACTTTTTGCGATCGGCACATTTCTCTGACCACCAACTAATCGAAACAACTTTGTACTTTTAAAATTATTTTCGAATAGGTGATACACAGGATGTTTCCGAAATCGTGGGTATGATTTTACGTGTAAAAATAAGTCGAAGAAAAAGAATAAAATTTTTCCATATGACGCTACGTTTCGAGAAAATCGAATTCGAAAATTTTATCATATAAAATAAATAAATTATTTTATAGGTTTGCTTGAGTTCAGCTAATTCTAGAGACATGACAGAAAAGAATAATTAATAGGAGACTATTCATGTGAAAATAAGTAAAAAAGTAGCACAAAAATTTTTTTGTAAGATGCTACGTTTTCGAGAAAATATCAAGTGCATATCTACCAAGGCAATTTCTAACGAAATATGTAAATATCAGTCTATTTTCTTAAAAATGAAGCTGTAAATGAAAAAATTTTATTCCAAATTTTTTATTTATTTTTGAATATAGGATATTCTTCTGTTAATTATTTTTCTCTGTCACGTCCAAAATTAGTTAAATTCAAATTTTTGGTGAATTAATAAATTTTTAAACTCGATTTTGTCGAAAACGAAACCTTAAACAAAAAAATTTTATTCTTCTTTCGACTTATTTTTTTTTACGTAGAATCACCATGATTTTGGAAACAGCTTGTATAAGTAAATACATGAATATTAAAAAATACAAATCAATTTGAAGCAAATGTATTTCGTTGAATATTACTCACAGTGGATAAAAATAAAAATGTTTCAATTTTTATAATTTTCCAAAGTATGCTGTTTGATAAAACAGTCACTGATTAAAATCTTGATATCAAGTATTATAATCTTATAAAGAATATATCGAAGGATGTTTTAAATCAGTTTGCCAGTAAAAAAGACTGATTACAAATTGTTTATGCAATATGCACTGGATATCCAAATGTTAGAAAAACGAAACTGTTCTTTAAAGGTAAATTGCAAGATTTTTTAAAAATCCTTAGGAAAGGATGGTAAAGAGTAATAAATTACGTTTACAACAACTCTCGATCATAAAACGACATCGATCATTAATTTCCAGGCAGATTTATTTAAAGATAGAGTTATTTTATTTTGACAAATAACAAAATAATAAACATAACAAAATTCATAATTTCATTAAAATAACAAAAAGGCCATGTTCTCATAATGAGTTTAATTTTCAAGATTTAATGCTCAATTTAACCCGTTGTACTCGAACTATTCCTTCTAGGTGCTATCAAAGTTTAGTGTAGTATTCGAAATGTGCCATCCTTTCACCCTGAAATTTTTCGGAATTCATGGTGGAGAATTGTCTCACAATAAACAGTTTCACGATATATTATTATTATGCCCATCCTGCCATGAAATAAGTAATTATTATGGTCAGCAATTCAGAAGAAAACTAGCAGATATGTGTGATGCGCCTTTGGCTGGTCCATTGACGCATATACGTAGTAAACATGTAAATGATTCAAGGAAGTTATATTCAGCTGTTAAAGTTCTAAAAGAAAGAACAACTTTACCCGAATCACGACGCAAAAAGTTAAAACATTATATTTTGGAATGCACAAAAGAGAAGCAAATCACTCCAACTCTACTTGATCTATTAAGTAAAGAATTAGAAAAAAAAATTTCAGTACCTAATTACGACCAGTCTAAATGCCAACCTCATGGTTTAAAGGTTGTTCAATATTTTCATGAAAGGGAAGGAGGATTGGTAGAATTAGAACGTATGTGAAGAGAGCATTTTCTCCTGACTATGAAGCCAAAATATCTACCAAATTTATGGTCTATTCATCATAATGAAGAGAGATTAACTATTCGTCAATCAGAGAATAGAATTAAACGAGAAGATGCAAAAGTAGCTGGTTTGGCATACTGAATTTTATATATTTTTAGAGATTTAGAAGTTAATAATATTTTAATGGTTAATGCATGTATTTTATATATACTATAACATACAAAAAAAAAAAAAAAAAGGAAATAAATTTACGATCCACTATAAATTTGTTAAAAAGTTAGTCATGCAGCTGATAGGAAGTTTCTAACGTTCAATTATCTATGATCTCCTATTATTCTGACAAAGAACAATTTTTAAATGGGAAGCTCCACATTATTAATCAATTGCCTGAAGGATAGAAGAAAAATTACTTTGTCCATTCAATCGAAAAGACTAGACGACAAACTATTTATTATTGTGAAACTTGCAATTGTAAACCAACAGGTTTATATTCCATTAATATCTTAGAAATTACAAATTTATAACTCAAATTTTTACTTTTAACCTATTCATATAATAAATAATAATAAATTATAAAAACATAGCGTTTTGAATTTTATTTATAAATTTTTCTTTCAAATAAATTGTATATCACAAAGCCAAAAAAATTCGAGTTGCTGTAAGCCAAGAAAAAATGACGAACGAAGTTAAAAAATAATTCATTCTATAGAAAATTTGTTTCTTGATTTACTGCCTGATTATATTAGAAAACATGGAATTTTTCTGGAACTTCTCGTTCCACTAGAATAATATTTTTGTATTTATTAAAATTAATACTTTCTTGAAATTCTTTCGCCAGATAGAATACGCATGCATGCGGGACGTAGTGTCGCATCGCGTCGGTGAAATATGCGAGGAACGCAATGATAAGCCGCGATTTCTCCCTATTTAAAACTGCGTGTCAAGTACGGCGTTGATCAATGGAAATGTTTCCAATTTGAAAACTTCATTTGTCGAATTGTGATTTTGGTTTCGTCGACCTGCACTATGATAATACGAAGCTAATTTAATTCTTTAACATTAAAAATTGATCGAAATTTCTTTTTTTTTTTCTCGATGTTCTTTTACACAAAATTTAAAACAATTTTTTTTCTTTCTTTCTTTCTTTCAGGATAAATTCTTTAAAAACAATTGCTAATGAACCGTTTGTTACAATTTTAAACAAAATATTTGTCGATGAATGTCATTTGTTAATAAAAATAATAATTTTCATTAAATGTCTTTCTAGTGTGTATTCATTTTCATAATGTTACTTTTGTATTTTATATATTTCATCTCTTATTGATCCTTACAAACGGTCGTATGTCTGCTCCTGGCTACTAAAATATACTTTTATGGTATTTTTACCGTATTTCGATCATATATACTTTTGCTCTCAACCATCAAAGCAAAAAATCATTCTCGTCGTCTGTAATACCAACAATAAGTCGAAATGCATCGAAGAAACATAACATTCTTGATAAAATTTCACAATTTTTGTTTTAAAGTACTCCCTCAGTCTCAAATTTGGTGTGCAAATGTTGTCCCATATATAAAAAAAATAAAACATAAAGAAAATTCGGGGAAAATGGGAAACTACTTTACTTGAATGAAAATTTTTAACAACAATTTAACCTTAAATAACATTTAAATAGCTTTTAGCATTAATTACAGATTCTAGGTTGATTTTGGCATACGATATTTATGACATACGATAAACTTTTAAGTGAACTTTTTAAACCTCTTTGGTTCAAGGGAATATCTTTAATTTTCTCCAAGTTTTGAGAAAAATTTTTCCACATTTACCAATTCTTCGAGAGTTTATATTGAAAATTAAACTGTCTTTGAAAGTTTTACTACCCATAAATGGAATACAGTTCGTTGGAGCACATTAAATTCTTCCGATACACCAAGCTCCTATAGCACTGTGCTCCAGTTTGACATCTTTACAAAAAATTGTAGCAAAAATTACAGAACAGCACATCGCGCATATCGTGATTCATTTCAAGATTTTTGACTTTAACTTTCAAATTATCACTCATCATTTTAACTCTACACACACTTTTAAAATGACAACTGGTATCTGAAAATGTCCAATTATTATTGTTGACACCAGTATAATTGATAAGTGAATGATAATCGAATGATTGTTTTTAATTAACCTACCATTTTTACTAAATATTTAGACAACAAATAAATTATACAAATGTGACAACTAATTTCAGATGGAGGAAGTATTTAATAAAAAATATTCTTACTGCGGATACCAGAAAGATCCTTAGATAAAGAAGAAAGGCTGGAGGGATTACATACCTTTGATAAAATTAGAAACATCGATTTTTGAAAAATTGTATATTCTGTTACTGCGATTTAATTCTAGAATGCTTTAGATAAAATATTTAACTTAGAGCTTCTAGAGCTTCTAGAGTTTATATTTTTTAACTTTAATATTTTTTTAAATTTTTTAATTTGTAATATTTTGTTTATATTTTTCGTTTTATGAAAAATACTAAATGTGGAGATAAAAAAAGAAAAGAAAATTAAAGGGAAGCTCGACGATCTGACGAAAACAGAAAGGATAATCCAGTCAAAAATCCAAGAGAGAGCGCGATATAGTGTAAAATGTTTAAGTTCGCGGGACATGGATGAGATGGATAGAAGAGAGAGCAGAATTCCAGAACCTAACTGTTTGTGAGAAGAAAATAAACGAGAGGAGAGAGAAAATAAACTACGTAGAGGAATATGAAATATGAAATATAGGAGAGGAGAAGTTCTATGTTTGCAGCATGCAGTTGTTTAAACAAATTTCACTGAATACTATAATATTATAGTAAAGTCACAGTTAGGAGAAGAAAATATTATAGGACACAAAAGAAACACTGAAACAAAGAAAGACTGAAATTACAGATGAAGGTATAAATTACGGTTGCAGATATAATACATCGTGAAAAAAGACAAAGGAACAAGAAGGGGAGTGGATGAAAATAAAAGATGAAAATAAAGAAGTGGAAATGAGAAAAAAAGAAATTGAACGTAACATTGTTGAGTTGCACGTAACAAAATAAGGGTAACAACACTGAGGTAGAAATTGAACTAACGGAGAAAATGATAAAACAGGATTAAAAATAATTAATAATAGCGGGTGAATGGAATGTAAGAATAGAGCGAAGTAGTAGGCGGAAAAGGACACGTGAAACGTGAATAATTTAGAGGATGAAACGTTGAACAAGGAAGGAGAAAAGCTGTTCGGATTCTGTGAGAAACAAGGGCAGTCCTGAACGTAAGGAGAATAAAGAAGTCGGACAAGAGAATACTTGTGAAAGTACACAGTGAATCTGTAATAAATTATACGATAATAAAAGAACATAAGGAACAGAATAATTCGGTGAAATATGGAAATTAAAGAGAAGTACGAAGGAAGGAGGATATAAAAAGAGAAAATCCGACAGAGGGAGGGAAGAATGTTAATAAATTGTATTGAACAAAAATTAAAGAGATTAATTAATCGAGATTTTGGAAATTTTGGAGAACTGGAAAGGTTTCGGACCCAAGAAAGGAGAGCCAAGTGGAGAGCTTGAAGAAGAAGCAGAAAGTACAGAAGAAGCAGAGAAAAAATATTTTAACACGAAATTTTGAAGTGAACTATATCCCAACAAGCTGCGTTTCTACTAGAAATGATACACGGTGCAGAGTTTGGAAAATCTAAGATTGTATATTTTTTTATCCTTTTGAGAGCTTGAAATTTATTATCGTATATTGAAATAAATATTGAAATCAGAAAATACACTATATAGCAAAAAAAAAAAAAAATAACTTTATTCATATTAAAAATATACAGAAATAATGAAAAAGTCAATAGATGAAGCAAAGACTTCATTTGGTGTCCAATTCAGTCAGGTTCATTAAATTTGGTACACGCGGCGCTCAAAGTGTTAAACAACTACTAGAGAGAAAGAATAAGAAGAAGCAGAAGGGAAGCAAAAAAAAGTCATGAAATGGAATTGAATACGAATTTTATGGAGGCCAATGTGAAGCAGCTAGACAAATGAAAGGTCGATAGAACTGGTAGAAGACATAGCACAAGAAAATAATTAGGATGAAAATCCTAAATATATATGCAAAAGGAGAGAAAGAATTATGCGAGAAGAGCGAGATATGACGATAGTATATACATCCAATTCGCAAGATGGAAAAAGAAGACGTCAAGAATTATTTCGTTAAATGTGGAATTAAATATCAAAAGCAATTTTAAATATTTAAAAGTAAGGGATCGATTGGAAAAGAAGAAGACATTTTAAGAGAATCAAACAGGATTCATAATGGAAAGGAGGATGAAAGATGTATGAGTGCTTTTGTCGATTTTCAAACCACTTTCCATAAGACTGATAAACAAATACTGATGCTGATAATAAAAAAATTAAAGAGAACTGAAATAAGATTGAGAATTTATGAAAAGACAGTGATTATTACTGGCGATGTATATAAAGGATCTAGATGATATTTAGAAACAGAGAAATTTAAGGAAATGTAAGAAGAAGATCTGTTTGTTGAATTTAGCGAACGAAATATGAGTCTTTGAATGAAATATTTAGAAAATTGAACAAATAAAAGTACGAATGAAAGTAAGATGAAAGTATGACATTTAGGAACGAAGAAGAAAGATAGGTATTAAATAAATTAATATAAATATTTATATATGCTAATTTACAACAACAGCAACAACAAAAATAGATTTATAAGCATTGTGCTCACAAGAAAGTTAACGTCAAGAAGCTATCATGAAACTTTTTGTGTAAAATGATGAGAATGAGGTTAAACAGCTTCTTGCAAAAAATAGATAATGAACACGTGAGAGTTTTCTGCGACAGAAACAGGAAATATGAAAAATGAAGAAAGTGGAAAAGGCGGAAAGAAAATAGTGCGATAAGTATAGGATTAAATAGAAATGCGCCAAATTATACACATATAGAATCAAGAAAAGAGGACTTGGAGATATAGGCGGAGCTGGAGGTGTGCAAACATTTAATAAAATAATAGAGATAAATGAAAGGAGATATTCGAAGATTTGCTGGAAGAAAAGAACCCAAAAGATTAAAGAATTAACGGATTGGATGAAGTAAATGCTTCAATAAGGCAAGAGATGAAGAGAAAATAGCATGTAGTTTATTAAGGTATTTAAATTGAGACTCAACGAGTCATCTTGCTGTACGAAATTCAAATATTGACGAGAAAAAAGTAAGAGTGGAAAGCTATTGGTAAACAGGAAAACAAACGGGACAAGTAGAATATAAAAGGTAATGAATCTGGGATAGATTTATGTGATGAAACGGATGAAATGTAGATATCTACGTGTGTATATTCGAAGAAATGAATGGATGATACACAAAAAATTGGAAAGATAATTAAGAAGGGTAAGATAAAGAATAGACGTGAAAGTCTTGGATGCACACATATATATGCAAATATGCAAGATTGTACAAGACAAAGTAAAGGAGGAAGAAAAAAAAATAAAGAAAAGAAAAAGGAAAGAAAAGAGAAGATATATAGTATCGAAAGAACTTAAGATTAAAAAGGAAAAGAGGTCGAGCAAAATTCGAAGAGCTAAAGATTCAGTAGATACAAATTATTATGCATTACATTACATATATGTGTGAAATGAACTGAAATTGTGAATCTAGCATATAATAACTAAATTGCGGAGTTTCGTGCAATTTCACAATTTTGTGAACACAATTAAAAAAATGGAGCTTAAACAGAAATTTGTTTTCGTTATTAAACATTTTAATAAATACTCTACTTTCAATATTTCATATTTTTACATATTGTGTGCATTTTTGCATCATTAATTTCTCTATAAACGCATGAAAATCTGCAATCTATTAATATCTAATATAGTTCTAGAATAGTTTATAAAATAAAACAAAGAAGATTAATTTTTAAAAGTTAATTTAAAGAACTAAATTATTATTAAATTTTTAATAATTTAAAATATCGTGTGAACACGTAGTTTCACATCACGTAGGTGGGTAAGTGAAGATACTTTTCTTCTCAAAAACGTTATAAATTGTCATGGTATATAAAAATAGTTGGACAATTTTTTTCATAACTGAATCTATAACAACTTTGAAGATCGAAGTTAGAACGACTTCTCGACACTTGCCCTACAATTTTTTGTCGCCAATTTATTAAACTTTAAATGTCAGGTGAAAAAACGAATATAACGACGAAAATGTTACAATTTCTTAAATTTTTGCCATCTAAACCTAATATTCAAAGTTCAATAAAACATTCTATGTCAAGTTTTTGCAGGTCATTGTAGATTCAGTGAAAAAAGTGTTTCAATATTTTTATATACTATGACAATTTATAGAGGAAGGTAGTATCACTCTCAAAGAGGAAGGTATCTTCACTTGTCCATTTGTCACGTGATGTAAAAACATTCTAAAATAAAATAAACGATATATTTTGAAAGTAGGGGCTAAGTTTTGAAAATGAATTGTATAATTTCTTTTTACAAAATCACAACAGTTTTAATATTTAGTCCGAATATTAATTGGATTCATTATATATATGGTCTTAGAAAATTAAGAAAAACATTCAAACACTCCTAAAAGGAAGAACGTATTTAATAAAATGCCTGTCAGATTGTTTCTCGAAATATTCGGCAAATGTTGCAAGACGTGTTTATTTTCTTGTTTCTGTCAAGTGTGCTTGGTCGCGGAATGCGACTAGATCTCGTGAGAAGCACATTCCTCGAAATTGTTTTCGTTTTGTTCGCGCCACGATTCACAGTGGAGTGTTTACACCAAAAAGACAAAGAAAAAATCAAGTTCAAAAGTTTTACTAAATTTTATATTAACTACAAAATAGTAGAATATGCAAAGAACAATGCAATAATTTCTTTCATATGTGCAATTAGAAAACCTTCCTTTCTTGTCCTAATGAAAGTTTACAATTTTTGTGGTTCGTACTCATTATTACGAATGAAATGTCAGAATACAGAGACAAAATACATAATGTTATATGGAGAATTCATTATCTAAACAGTGTAAGTTACTTTCGATTAAGAACAATATATATTGTGAAAATGCTTTTCTTTTTGACAAAACTATCAGTCAACAGAATAGCTTAGTCATTACTTATTTTAGACATGGTCATTGTAATATAATTATTAGAACGTAGTAACTAAAATGATTAAAAATATTGTTAAAATAACATTATCATACAAATTATTAAAAATGATAACTAAACTGTTTCATCGATTGATGGTTTTAATAACAAAAAGATATTCGCGTGATATAAGCTATCACTTACATTAAGCCTTCCGTATATCAATAAATATAAGATTCTCAATCACTACTTGCGAATTATTCCGCGTCTTATAATTTACTCGTGGAATATTTCACTTCGTGATGCAAATGGATTAAAGTTTGCATAAAGTATCTTACGTAAACTAATGAGACAATTATGCTGCAAAAACATTTAAATAAAAAATTTCGTGAAGATCATTTTCTGATGAGGATTGAAAGTTAAAAAAGTATTAAGCAAAAAATGCTTTTAAAATATATACTTCATTATTAAGAAATTCTCTCTCTATTTCTCACTTTATTTATTCTGTATAGATTTGAACAAATTGCTTAGCGGCGAACCTACATTGTAGCTTACAGAACTGTTCAAAATTCATTATAGTAGTATCAGCAAAATTTTACGAATATTAAAATTTTATTTGCATGAATTTATTTGCATGAAAAATGATCTTTTCAGCCTCAGTAATCCAAAATACTCCTGAAATGATAAATGTAAACTAAAAATATTGCTTCCTGCATACTATGGTTAGTGATAAAATCAAGTATCCACTAAATATAATCATACCATGTGAAACCCTTGTAAGTACTCAAGAAAACAAAATGCATCCAAAATAGTGAAATTTTCATGAATTGTATCTGATTCATTTACAAATACTTTGACAAATGTCTACGCACTTAAAATAAAATTAAACGAACTATAACTTGAATTATACTAACTATAAGCACATTAAAAAGTATTATCGACGCTAATAAATATATTATCTCAATATCTAAATTTTAAACGAGACACAAGAAATTACTAAATTAAATTTATGGATCATCATTTAATCTCCTTTTTAATCTACAAAAAATTATTTATTTTGTTCAATTGTGCGACTTGTTTTCTAAAGAAAAAAAAAAGACAACTAAATTCGTTGACTTTTTTTAAGTTAATAACTCCTTGTAATAATGCACTCGAGCGAACTTTCGCAGTTTAATTGTTAGTTTTAAAATATTCGATTCGTACAAGTATCAAAATGCTCACAAGTACATGTTAACAAGTACATGTCACTACACATGTGCGAATAACTGTACGTATAAATTAAACATCGTCGTTGACGAGTAGCAATCGAATCCTATGAAGTGAACATTTTGTATTATATTCAACTTGGTTTCACGAGTATATATTAGACTTGACTAATATCTCCTTACTAAGTTTATTTTGAAAGTGGCACAAGTCAGTTCACAGCAATGAAAAATGGCGATTCATTAACGATTGTACAAAATTATTTATACTGAGTAAACTAAGAATATCTGAGACAACAAATATAAGTGAATCTGCTCGAAAGTTAGCATCAATTCTTTTAAGCACATTAAAACATAAACTTCTAAATATCTCATTTTAAAGACAAAGTGACTTATGTCATTTAATAAACAGCTCAATTATAGTACACATTATTAATTCTTTTAATTTTTTAATGCAAATTAAAACTAAGTTTACGAACATTTCTCGTACACCTATTAATACAGACACTCGTTAAATTGGTGCACAAATGAAAATATGCATATTCCTCGAAAAATTAATTTAATTATTTTAGAAACAACCTAATTATAAGCTATTAATTTACAAATTTAGTTGTATGATATTATATAAAATGTTTATTATATTAATATCATATAACATACGCAGTGAATGCTCTTACATATGTCATCTCGATACATTTGAGATATCAAATTTTTTCTTAAAATAGTAAAAATATCTCCGTCCTATTATGATTTCTACTTTTACATTGCTTTTATATTTATTATTGGAGTGATAATTTCACGAATAAAATAAATTTATTCGGATTAATCGATCTGTCAATTTGACCGGTATTCCAAGAGATAGGTATATCACGTACAAAACTTCAAAATTTGAGAAAATCGTGACTAGATATATAGATACATATAGTGCTATTAATAAAAATCAGCAAAAATTGTCAAAATCAGGAAAAGAGTGTAAAAATTTTTTAAATTTTGCTCATAAAATCAGAAATCCGTCAAAATCAGATGCCATAAACCTAGTGTTAAATGTCGCAATGCGCGGTCCATTGAAAAAAAGAAAAAAAATCTGAATCGATAGTATGGCTAAATGAGTAGAGGAGTAGAGGAGAATGGTAAATAGGTAATAGCCGTGAATGTAGGAGATATAAATATAAAAAAATAAAAAGTATACAATAATTCGTTCGCTTTCTTTTTCTTTTGAACTCGTCGGTATGACATCACTGGATAGAAATTATTAAGAAGTAATGATCTTATCATTTGTTTTGTCTAAGTTACATTTTAAGTTACACTTAAAACTCAGAAAACTGAGTTGCAATTTGGGACAAAAAATTCTCGACGTGCGTGGCACGTCATTCCAGTGCAAGAGATTAATAGAGAGATACACGCATTGGCATCGGTTCATCGAAAAATTAACGCAACATCTCCGACGGGTATGCGGTTCAGCAAACAGCACGAAACGCTCAATGTGGCATTTATTCACCGCAAATACTTTGTAGACCAGTAGACGCTGCGTGACTTGCGATAGTATAGAGACGGTTAGTTTCATGGTTATTTGAGCACTTAATTGTATAACGGTCCTGCCATAATAACAAGACGACGAAACGTTCGTACATTCCATCACGACGAATTGTCGTTGTTGTACTGTTGAACGACATAACTACGCTACCATTTTGGATGATGTTGCACGTTATATTAGTTATGCTCAAGATCGACGGTCATTCGATTATTAGATACTTAAATTAATTTGATATATAATAAATAACAAAGTTTCGTTTTGCCTGGTCATGACGTACATATGTATAAATATATAAAAACCTTTTCTTCTAGGTCCTAATTGTTAGCAGCTGAATTGATTACTAAATAGACTGTAGCCCAAAAATTGATTACTAAATAGACTGTAGAATCCGGAATCTAGATAAGATGTGAATGCGAGCTGAATAGAGAGAGAGAAACATTCACAGTAGAGAACTGGTTTGGAGGAAAAAAAGACGAGCAGCTTTCAGAGAAGAGGTCGGTTAAATGAAAACATTGATGAAAAACAGGATGCTCTGATTTGTATGGGATAATAAAAAGAGAACGTAATAAGAAATATAGATTAATAGATATTAGATTGTGATTATTCTTTTTTATGAAGTTAAAATATCCAGTTAATTTTTCAAAAATTGTGTATTTTATTATCATGATACTTGAATATTCTAGAAGATAATTAACTTAGAGTTTTTTTTCGGCATTTAAATAATTACAGATAACTGGAAATTTGAAAAATGAAATTTTCAAAATCGGTTTCAGAAATATCTGAAAAATTATCGGATTAATGGATAAAAATTTGCGGTAATATTCTTGAGGTTATTATCTGATATTTGACTAAGTTTTGTTTTGTGCATTTTTCTTTTTTTTTTTTTTATTAACAAAAGGAGTTGAAAATTTATGAACGCTTAAGTTCAGATGATTGTTATTTTTTTCGATTTCGTACTAGCTTTTTTTGTACAATTTGATGTAAAATTAAAAAAGGTTTAAATAAAACGCCACGAAGATATAGTTAGCTATATTCTCCTACCTTCGTATATTCTGTTCAAATTTTTAACAATTACTAATTGAAGAACGTACACATTAGTCTTTTGATGAAATATAATTTTATCGCTAAAAAAATTCTTGTAGGTTCCTTAGTTTGCAAAGGTATGTAACTCCTTAAGAAGTTATCACTCGCTCGATGTGTTGATGTGTTTATACATAATGATAATAACATTTTTTTTTTAACGAATCAATGTCCAATAAGTTGATTTCATTATCAAATTAGGATTTGTTTGGGCGATTTCATATTTTTATAGGTCTAATTTTAAAAGTTCAGGTCAATCGGGCCAGAAATCAATTTCGCTCACAGTAGACAGATACTTTAAATATTTTACATATTTTTGGTGCCTATTTTGTGCAATTTTCAGATCCGCTGTTTAGCCATTATAATTCCATTCATTTACAAGAGTGAAACAAATGAACAAAACGAACAAGGTAAAAGAAAAAGTCTCGTCACGAAATTTTTATGCGACAAATCGAAGAATTACGGTACGTGTCACGCAACGACGATTGCAGAATTCGTAGTCCGGATATTTTCATCGGTTGTTTGAACTCTGACAAAAAGAATGGGGGCTAGGAAGAGATAAGAAGAGGAAAGGCGCTTTCGTGAATCGGGTCAGAAACGAAGAAACTTCCAAGGAGTCTCTCGTGACAAATTCCAAACTTTATGGATCCGAGATTTGTTGACTCGCACTATTTAAAGAATAAGTGGAACGACGAGCGCATCGAGCCAAGTAACTCGCAGTTGCTTCTTCTGCTTCGGTTTACCGCCATTCGCGCTCTATAACTCAACGACTTTTATACGTTTTCTATGTCCTTTATACTATATTTCTTCGACTCTTCCCGGAGTTTATATCCGAATTGTCGGTTATTAGGATAATTTTCATTGATCGAGGTTCCATCATTTTACTCTACCGGTCCATCTGGATTTCAATTGAAAGTTTCTAAATCTGATAGTCGACAAATGGTTACGTTTATTGCAGCTCGGACAGTTTTATAAATGGTCTGCGTATGACTCGGGATTTAAAGTGATTCAGAAATGAAATATGAGAATGCGGAAAGGATCTTAATTCGGCAGAATGTGAAAAAAGAGATAGATAATTGAAATTTTTTTTTAAAATTTTATTATCGAGGTTTTTTTAATATTTGCAAAGGAGATGTCGCTTATAATTACGTTGAAACTTAACGTCATTGAAATTTAAAGTTAACAAAAAGACTCTGCACTGAATCTTTTAACACAGATTTAAGCTTTTGAATTGAAAGAGAAACCCGATGGACCAGACGGTGAACGTTTTTCATTTATTTTCTTTATCAAATAAACATTTACAATATCAATTAAACATTGAACACTTCCGATAGTCTGACAAAAAAATACTCGAACAGTATTTTTAATCGGCTACATGTTATAATGTAGCACAAGATTCGTAAAAAAAATTTTTTTCCTCGATTTTTTAATAACATATGACACTATGTATTTTTGATTTTATGGTATCATAGCCGATGTAAAAACGAATTTAACGACCTATTATACCATGACATCTTGAATATAGAAATATCGACTAAATCAAGGAAAACATTATCATAGACTTCAGCATCATTGATTTAGTATTCTACAAATTATATTGATATTTTAAGATAAAGAAGTTTTTTGAAAATTTGGTGTATTGCAACATGTAACCAATTGAATGTTGAAAGTGTCTGAAAAATCGTGGCGACAATTACGCGGGACATATTGTATATACTTGAATATATTCGTTATTATACAACACTAATATTTAAAAGATTACTGTAACTAATATTTAAAAGACTGCTGTCTAATGACTGAAATCTGGAACATCCTATTCAAAAAAATTGTAAGATACTGAAAAGGTTTAATAATTCTGTTAATATTGGACAGGATACGTTTGATAATTATGTACAAATAAGTACGAGATGATGCCTGATAAAAAATTTAGGAAAAGATATAGCGTAGATATATTTTTGTTCGAGATGTAATTTTTGAGAAAATCGACTTGAATTTGGATTCCAGAGAGAGAGAGTTATTCTACAGGCTGTTTCCGATTCGATGCTGTAACCGGAAAAGGGATAATTTTACATAAAAATATAGGTTGAAAATAGAGAATAAAATCTTCTCATTCGAGGCATCAAAATTTTGTGAAAATTGAAAATTTATCAAGTATACTTGAAGTCAGCTAGTTCTATTAAAAAAAAAAAAAAAAATAATAATTAACAAAACGTTATTCTATGTGTAAAATCAAGTCAAAAATAAAATGTCTTGTACGATATTTCGTTTTCAAGAAAATCGAGTTTAAAAAGTTATTACTAAAGCAATTTTTAACGAAATATTTTTAAAGTCGGTTTTTTTTTTAAATGAAGCTTTAAATGAAAAAATTTTATTCTTTCTTTTGGATTTAGACCATCTCTTCTCTGATACTACCGGAAACACCCTGTGAAAATAAGTTGTAAATACGGAATAAAATTTTTTCAGAAAACATTTTGTTTCTGAAAAAATTAAATTTGAATACTTATCAAATACACACGTGCACTCTGCGAATTCTTATCTAAATATATTCAAACTCTGTTTTCTTGAAAATGAAATCTTGTACGGAAAAATTTTATTTTACATTTTTAACTTACTTTCGCATATATACTAATCTGTTGCCGATTGTCAACGTGTAATTAAATTCACTTGTGCCAAATAAATTTTCAAATTTTATTTTCTTGAAAATTGAAGTCTTGAACAAGGAAATTTTATTATATATTCCTTTTTTTTTTTAAATTACTTTATAAGTAATAACCACTTTATTGATTCATTGTGCTCGTTTGTAAATACATAATTTTCAAACCCACTTAAACAGTGTATTCAAACCATAAAAATATAATACAGTTAATAATACAGTTTAAATGAGTGAGAAACATAATTTCTGTAACATAAGAAGTTCAAATCCGATAGTGAATAATTTTAATCTTTTCATGCTAATAAACTACCTGACTAGCACCTTTCATCTCAAATGTTGTTTCAAATGTTGAAAAATTTCCCAAAAGTTGAACTTTCTAGCGGAATTATTCTCCAAACTGGGTGTAAACTATAACTTCCAGTCTTTTCGACGTTACGACCATTTTAAAGCATATAAGGTGTTTTTAATCCAGCGATACAACCAGAATGATTCTACACAAAATAAATAAAATTTTTTCACTTAAAACCTCATTTTCGAGGAAACCGAGTTTGAAAATCATATCGAGTATACTCAAATTTATCTAATTATAGGCTTGAAAGAAATGAATATTTAACAAGAGATTACTTCACATGCAAAGACAAGTAAAAAATGTGAAATATGTTTCATTTTCAAGAAAACAGACTTTGAATATGTTTCGTTAAAAATTGCCTTGACAACTTTTCAAACGAGTGATCTTTTTGAGAACGAAGCATCGTACAAAAAAATTTTATTCTTCATTTTCGACTCGTTTTTTCACGTAGAATAACCTCTTGTTAAATATTTTCTTCTTTCAAGTTTAAAATTAAATAAATTCAAATATGCTTGACTCGTTTTTCTTGAAAACGAAATCTCAAATGAACGAATTTTAGTTTTTATTTTCGACCCGTTTTTTAGAATCCGAGAATTTTTTATATAAATAGAAAGTTTCCAATTGTGTTGTCGGATCGGAAAAACTCTGTGTGCGATTGAGTAGTGTTGTCGATTATTAATCGGCCGTCTTGTCGCGCAGTGTCGGGTCCGAATAAAAGGAACGTGGGCCGATTGAAATTCCGCAAGGGCACGTTCCAAGTTTCTCGATCATTTCGAAAGTGGACGCGCGATTGATACTTGTCTGCTGTCCCCGATTGATCGTACCGTGAATTTAACCAAGGTGCTAGCAAAACTGTATTAACAAGTGCCGAGATGAATTCTTGAAAATCCACCACTTCGATATCCATAAATTAATTGAACGCTTTGTGCAGCTGCACTCAAAGCGTTCATTGACATGTCACGGTTAAGTAGTTTAATTGCTCGATCTTGTTAATTAATGTTTAACAGTCAGCGATTGTTATTCGATTGATCAGAAAATAACGTTTAATTTTCTACTGATGAAAGTAGAAGTCCCTTTTTTTCAAGCAAATTTTAATTTCGAATTATCACATGCAATTATCACGTGTACCATATACAAATGGCGAATACTAATTGTAGGGAAATATCAAGCGCGAAAGTTCAAACGAGTTTAATTCATTTAAAAAAGTAAAATAACAATAAGCGATAACTACGAATTATCAAATTTGAAATAAAAAATCATTTCAAAATCAATCAAACTTTCGAAATTGTTTTAATACATAATGGTGGACAAAATGAAGTAAAGACTAAGAAAATAGTGCCCTCGGTTTATCTGTATACTAAATTTGTTGTTTTGTATCTTGTGCGGGATTCTGAAAATATTTTGACGTTAGTTATAAAAAATATAGAAATTCGTTTAAACGCTTAAATCTAATGTTCATGGCCTGTTTTGGCGCGAGTTAATTCAAGGTCATATAAATCGTACATATGCTAAAACTTTTTGTCTGAATCATTTTTTCGTATTTCTTATACTTTTCAAAGCCTAAAATAGACAGACGTTTATACATGATTTTATACTTTTTGTGATGTATAAGATAATAAGTAACTTGTTTACATTTTTTTTATATTTATATCAAATTTATCTGTTTTCTTTTTCTTTCATGATTGAATACAATATACATACATCATTCAAGCTTGAACTCACCACCTCTAAACTTTTTGAAACATTTTTATGTTGCGTTTTAAAATAGCATCATACCTGAGAAATACGAGCAGCTTTTTCATCGAAACAGGCACATTGTTAGTTTTTTTCAAACTTATGCCAAATGGCATTTTTATTTTATAACTCATGATAAAAGCAGGAATATATTTCTCTTTGTCACTGATAAACATACATATCATATTTAATTCAACAAACATACATATTTAATCCATTTGATCAAGTAAAAAAAAAAAGGAAATATTATACGATACATGACTGATTGGAAACACATAGAAGTAAAGAATCTTAATAAAATGTTAGGTCCTTGATCATATGCAGAAATTGTAAACTATGATGATCATTTGTATTATAAAATTATAAAATAATATAGCATGATATATTATTAAAAAATAATATAGTAAAAATAATATAGCATGATATAAACGATAATTGTATTATACAAATACAATTGTAAAACATATATTGTTATAGTGACAAGAGATAAGAGTCTAAAAAATTTTACGAAATTGATTGATGATTCTATTTTTCAAAAAAATCATGTATTATATTTAATGAAAGTAATATTGACATCTTTTTTCTTGAATTACGATCAGATATGACTCGTTCAACATGTGGATTATAATATATGGTATTGAATAATAATGCAGCGATTAATATTAAAGAAATAACAAAATACAAACAACAACAAAATTATTTGCAATAAAAGATTTTGTTTTTGATTAATTATTAAACAATAGTTTAACAATTAAATAGTTTCAAATAGTATATATATGATATTAGATAGAATCATAATAATGGCATTGAAAAATTATTTATAATGAAAGATTAATTTTTTATTTACAGTGCAGTTGTACAATTATTATTGTATTGCCAGTGATTGATTGTGAATTCAATAATTCAATAATTTATAAATTATTGACTTGCACCAGTTCTGTCATTTCAAGTAATTCATAAATTGTTATCATTTTACGAGCGAAAGATATATGGTCTTTGTGTATAGTTTTATGAGCTGCGAAAACAGAAACATCTGTTTCTTGTGTCAATATTCTCATTAACCTCGAGCTTCTGTCTATCGTGACAGGGATTTCTGACAATCTGTCATCTGCTAAAATTACGCTACGTATATTATTGATTCTCCAAACCGTGAACAATATTGACTAATACTATGCATGTACATATGCATAACTGAGAACTTTATTTCTGAATACTTATATGAAAAAAGAAAATAATAATTGATAAATAGGATGATTTTATTAATACATTTTTTACAACAGGCTGGCGAAAAATGCAAACATTGTAGAGTATATTTTTTATTTCTCGTCATTATAAATAGCAACTACCTGAAATTTGTTGGTTTCTTCTTCAAATCAAATACATTGATTAATTAGGTACACTCATTCATTTCTTTCTTAAAAGCAGTAATCATGTTGTTATTATTTTAAAATAGTTAAATATAAGAAGATGTCAAAAATGATATAAAAAATCAAAATGAAGAGTATAATTACACTGTTACTTTTAACAACATTAATCAATATGATTTCCACTTTCTGACCTAAATAAAAAGATCGAAATAAAATAAAATTTAGTAAAACGAAAAATAAAAAGAAGGGATGTTCATTCATTAGAAAATTAAAAATGTTTCTTTTAATATTACACTATTTGTTGCACCTTTAATAAAAAAATTTCCACAAATAAATAACGTATCATAGGATCAATTAATTCTAGTAATTTAGCAGTTATTCCTATGCTTTTTCCGGACCCTGAAGATTCAAATTAAATCTTATACCATTTATTTTTTAATTATTGAAATGATAAAGGTAAAGAGAAAAAAATTTGACTTTTTTTAATGAAAAGTAATTGATAAAGAATTAATTTAAATAAAAATGTATTGTGGTAATTATTATTGTTATTTATTAGTTTCACTTACTAAATATGTTTTACAATATAATATTGTAAATCGATTCAAAATATAAAAACTATATTAAGTGTTACGTAGCTAAAACAAAAGAAACGTCATGACAAAGTAAATTTTGAAAGTAGCTCTCATTTAATATCTAATTATTCGAAATAATTACAATTTTTCTCTTTCTGTAAAATTCGTTCTAAGAAATAAGAATGTTATTCAGGAAAGAAGAACGGACAGATGAAAACTATGATGAACAGGCCGAATCTACAGTTAAATTTTATGGAAACAAATAATTGCGAAGTTAAACGTTTATTTTTATAAAAATAAATAATTCAACGATTGGAAATTGTAAATGCGTCGTATATACTTCATTCTTAACGTTCACAAATTATTATTTTTTCAAATTCATTTAAAATAATTCAACTAAGCAACAATTCAACAGTTACAATTACGTACATAGTTTTATTCAAAATTCTTCTTCAATAAATCCAAAATAAGATATTGAGAGATAATAAATTGTCAAATAAACGAAAGAAATGTTACGCTGAATGACGGAAAAAATATCTCTGAGGATTAAGTTGTTTTCCTTTTTTGAGAGATAAAGTTGGTGTGAAAAAATAATTATGGCTTAACCTAAGTCATCATGATCGTATTTTTTTAAAAATATCGAGAGTTCCACTGTGATGTTAATACGTATGCTAAAAAAAATCTGCTATCTAAAATAATCAGCGAAATTATTTTGAGTAACGAGCGTGGATAATTCGATGCAAATTGATGGCGTTGCTTAACAACTGATGTACGAATTGAGTTTCGTCATTTTGACCTCGATCGGGAGAGGAACGTATTTACCAACGCGACGTCGTTGATTGAGATGGAATTCGAGTACGGTACACGCACAACGCTCGTTTATTTTATAGTCGAGGCACGTTTCATAGATCCAATAAGAGAGTGGCCCGATTTTTACTGTTTACTGGTCACAGTCGCTTTCGAACCGTGGTGGCGCGCAATTTTTCGCCGTGGAAGATGAATGATGATCTCGATTTGCAAAATGAAAGATTTAACCCTTTTCTTAGAGAAATACTATAAACGCATCTCCGTCGACTTGATACTCGAACATGCAATTGATTGATTCGAAAGTTTCGCTTTGAGTCTCCAATCGAGGAGGGATGCTTGAAAAGACGAACTTTTCTCAAAATCTGTACGTCTGTTTTGTTATTATACGCATATGTATTTAGAATTACATGTTACAATGTTACAATAATTCACCTATAATTTGTTAAAGAAGAGTTACAAATGGAAATGAACATTTGTTTTTTTTAGGAATGTTGTTTTCTTCTTCATTTAATTATATAAGATATTGATATATGATTAATTATATCATATTAATGGATGATCGTATAAGAAATATTGTTCGTAGAATTCTCGTTACTATTATGTTATAAAATATCAAATGCATTTTTTTCTGTTTCGAAGTAACAGAATAGTAATTTGGTACACTTAATTTTCCTCTAGATAGATCTGCGTGTAGCAGATATGAAGGTCGCTACTATTTTTTCAAGCATAATTATGTAATAATTCTTCTTGCATTAATCAGGTTGTTCTCTACAAAAAAGTATCAATCTATCTACGCCAAGTTTACGCGTTCAATTTTTTCTTTCAATTCAAGCGCGTGCACATACAGACACACACACACACACACAAGTTAATTTATCGAGTTTTGCGTTTGCTTTCATATCTGAAAAGCATTATGCACAAATTACCGCAAATCATTTATTTGAATTGATCCGTATAAAATAATGCTTTGTCGCGGTATGGTAAATTTTTCATTCGTAGCTAGTCAGTACGCACGTTCGTTTTGATAAACGTAAATTGCTTAGTTGTTAAAATTTCGCGCCTCGTGTGAATTGCTTTGTATAAATTAATATTGCGTATATATTGTATTCACCGCGGCAAATTTGCCGCAAACCAGCAAATTCTATGTCGGATTTTACAGTTTACACGGTGTTCCTCGATGTAAAAGAAGGACGAGGCATTAATAGGTCTTTTTAAAATTTCCGAATGCTTCCGGAGAATGCTACTTTACACACGCACACACAGATAAATACAATTTTATAGAGTTATGCTCTTGTTAAGGCAAGATTGCCTTTTTGTTCACTTCTGACATTTTTTATATACGTCTTCTCGACAAGAAACTTCGAGCCTCTCTTCTATTTATCCGTTTTTTTACATCTAAATTTAAATATCTATACGCGCTGTGCATGCATAATTATATTATATGCATATACACTGCATGTATAATTAATTATATTGAATAAGCTGAGAATGTATAATTAATTACATTGGATGAGCTGAATACTACGAAAAAAAGCATACAATATCTTTTGTCCATTTTTTAATGAAAATAAAATACTGATTTTTCAGTGAAATTTTATTTCATATTTTATTCTATATTAGTAATACATACATAGATACATATATATATATATATATATATATATATATATATATATCTATTTTGAGCACATTCTATAATATATGTTTTCAAAATCGTGGTACAATTGGATCAAGACATGTAAAAATAGGTCGGAAAAAAAAGAATAAAATTTTTCCATATGATGCTCCGCTTTCGAGAAAATTGAGTTTGAAAATTTATTTAAGTTAATTCCAGACGTGACAACAATGAATAATTAATATGAGATTATGCTATATGCAAAAATATAGAATACAATTTTTTCATTTACAGCTTTTTCGTTAAAAGTTGCCTTGGTACACATATACTTGATACATATTCAACTTCGATTTTCTCGAAAACGAAGAGTTATATGAAAAAATTTTATTTTTTATTTTCTATTATTATTATTTTTTTTAATTTCCTTACATGCAGAATCGCAGCTTAGCTAGCTGTTGATTTGAAATACTCTATATTCTATAATACACAAGACATTCCCTATATTTATATATTGTATTATATATTGTATTTATATATTGTATTAGAACATATTATATTCTACATAAATATATTCTATATACTTATATACTATATACTACTATATTATACTATATACTATATACATATATATACATATATATATATATATATATAAATCAAATTTTATTGCTGTATAGTACTGATTTTACAAACTTTTAAAAAAATTCAATTTTGAATCTCTTAAAATAACGTCTTTTAACAGATATGTCTGCAACTAATCTTAAGTATAATATTCAATATTGATTTCGTAATGTATATTTTTCATGTATTCTGTATTGTAGAATTTTTCATTTTTAAATATTCATTAAAATTTCATTCATTCATTCAAATTTCATTTTAAATTTCATTATTAAAATATTCTTTCCGTGTTGCTACAACCTTATCATTACTTTTATTTAATGTTGAAATCTTTTCCGTCAAAAATTGCATAAAAATCTAAACCTATCATTAACATATCCAAGAAAGACCTGCTTGTGAAAGTTTCCTTGTTTATTGATTTTTTAATTTCATATTTAGATATTCGTACAAAATATACTTTTTTATAGAACGCATCGGTTGAAAAAATATAAAAATAACTGAGAGAAATAAATATTTTATGAAATTGATGTAAAATAGTAAATGATTAATAACACTATCATTTAGTATAAATACTGTTTCAATTCAAGCAAGCAAATAAAATATTAAGTTAATCTAATCATCCTGGATAAAGAATAAAATCATCGAATAAACATATGTTTGCTCTCAGCGCGATAAAAACTGTCATTGCACATAGTTATAAAAGTCTTACATATTTATAGTATTGATCGTATACTCAAGATGGTTACCTGCTCTGATACTTCAGAATTTTATTCAAATATTCTTTATCTCATGAAGAAGTAAAGCTATTTCAATCGTATGCTATTTATTCCATACTAAAAGAAAATAACTGATTATTTTGTTGAAATGAAGACGTAGCTTAAGATTACGTTTAGAAATGTACAAAAATAAGATAAATCGTAAATTATGTTTTGTATAAAAACAAGATAAAGATGTAGGTTTTATCTCTCTTCTCATAAAAAGTTATCATCGAAAGAAAAAAAGAAAAAATTTTAAAAATGTTCCTAAATAATTGTAATTAACTATCTAGTTAATTTTTAATTGAGAAAAATTGCAGATGATGTAAAAATTATAAAAGTTAGATGGGTGTTGAGACATGGTGTCATGTATTGTACCCTTATTGAACGCCTGGAATCGTGCATCTACGTGAAGAGCATTGTTGCTTAATTCATTTTTTAACAATCAATCATGTATGATCTCCTTTATTTCCAAATCTCTTTTATTTATTTCAAACTTTACGCACAATAGCAAAAATTCTGACACATTTCTCACTTGAGTTCAGGTATTTAGTTTATACAAACAAATTCACAAGAAATGTTCTCACAATAATTGTAATTCCTAATATGTTATTTAAAGAAATTAAAAATCTGTTTACGCAAGTATAATTCGTTATCCGAAAACGTAAAATTTATTTAGAATATTTGTAATTTTTATCCACCTTCCACTTCGATACAAACAATATATTATAATTAGATTGCGGATTTTTATATAAATTCATATTTTTAAGAATGTAATTAAAAAAGCGAATTTTAGTAGAAAATTATTTTTTATATATAATAAATGTCATATAAAACATTACATTTTAAGTATTTCACGCAATTCACGCTAAAAGTAGAAACGCAATTTCAGAATATAAAATTCTGTCAAACGACTTTCATCGTCGAAAAATACTTTCACAAGTATCTATTTGGTTATATATATATACTTTACGTTTTGTCAAGGATTATACATTTCTACTCCATGAGACATAAGTTTTTTGTCGATACATTTTGAGCTACGAACTCTTCAAAAGTTTCAACAAGTTTGATTCAGTCAAAAAACGTTTCTAGCATTTTTTGTTACATATGATTTTTACGTTGCGGTTTTACTAATAAAAAAAAAAAAAAAACGAAAAAAAATTAAGTAAAAATTCCAACATATAAAATTTATATTCCAATTAGTGTTTCGTAATGGCCCGATTTGGCGGCTATAGTTCGAGGATTAATCAGAGGAAACTCCATCACTCTTAGTCCTTAATGCTTTTCCGGTGGGATGTTGCGTGATAATAATAAATAATAGTTGCGTATAGAAAATATTATTTATTAGAGCTATTATTATAGAAGTTTTATAAATCATTGTACAATTTTATTATTGCACTTTTAATTTAATCATTTTCTTATTAATTTAATTTAACTAATTCTATTTATATTATTGATAACTATTAATTTTAGTTTTAAAACTAAAAATTAACTATTTAGTTAATAATAACTATTAATAACTATTAATTTTACTTAATTTAATTATTACCATTTTGATTCAACTATTAATTAACAACTGTTAATTTTATTAACACGCCATAACAATCGAACCCGTCGATATTACTGATTTCAGACTTTCGTTTTTTAAAACTGTTTCAAAGATAAGATATTCTTCGTTTCAAGATACGGATATTCTTGCCAAAATTAATATTAATTTCTATTTTGACAGAAACCAATTTATAATTCAATTATAATTATTTAAAATATAATGATTTATATGTAGAATATTTTGATACGGTTTCTTCAGTATTCCAGTAGATATTTTCATTAATATTTTTGGGCAACTAAAATCAAGTATGTACATATGTGAAAATGTTGATTAATTGTTTTTGGAGATTTGTTTCGCACAAGTATCCCTTAGAACACAAGGAAGGGGTTTAATACTGAAACTACCGACGAAAAAGTGTAATATTTGTAGCAAAAAAATTAAAGTGCCAATTACAAGAAAAAGCTAATAATACAATAAAGAAAACAAACTTTTATTAGTATATTTCATTAAAAATCATTCGAATATTTACAAACACACAATGTTATAAATATATAAAATTTCCATAAAAAATTATAAATTGGTCATTTTGACCACTTTTAGTTCTTGGTGTTAAAACCGCGCCCAGACTGCTATTCGAGAGCAGCTCACTAACAGTTTCAGGCTTGTTCGCCTGATGCTTACGGGCACAATGTTACAAAGCAACGTCTTCAATGCTGACCACATACACTTTAAATTGGCGAACAGATTCTTCTGCAGCGTTTACACTGCTATTGACAAACTGCTCGCGAATCACTCGCGAGCTATTCGCCGACAACAATATAAATACTTCGGCGAACTGTGATCAACTTGCTTGCAACAGCGAACAATGTTCGCTCGGTAAGTAGTACATCAAAGAATTTTTTCGTGTTATACTTGAGGTGTATGGGGACGTATTGAACTGCAAACACCAAACGAACAAGCCTGAAACTGCTAGCGAATTGATCGTGAGCTGCTCGCCAGCAACATTGTGAACTCATTGTCAGTATGAGCGTGCTTGCAATTCTTTTACATTCGGTGAAAGCCAATGAGCATGCTTTTTTCGACTTATTTAGTCGAATTTAACATAATTAGAATCGTTCGATCATTCGAAATAATTAATCGTGGAACTCATTCCGATAGTTAGAGACAAGAAACGAATCTTGTTACTCCATTAGTTGCTAGTCCAATAGTCAGGACTTCATTTTTCTTCCTTCTAGACTGGATACTAATTTGGCAGGAAACAAACTGGAGTGTTATTCATTATCGAATACGCGTTACTTTCAAGCAATATTAATGTTAATTAATCATCGATTCAAATGACATTAAAAAGAAAAAAAAGATTAAAGAAAATAAAAAAATAGACTTTGAATAAGTATTTTTTTTTTGTCTTTGATAGACTGAATAAAAATTTTTGTCTTTAATAAGACTGAATAAAAATTAAAAGAATATGAGAAGCTGGTCAGTTTAATAAATCATCATCAAATACAAACTATAAATAGTGATTTTTATTTTATTACGTGCCGTAATTAAAACCGTTACTTAATAATTAAAAGTCAAACAACTAAATAATGATAAAAAAAAAAAGTAATTTTTCTTTAATCTGCAAAGGAACTCTATGCAAAATCGGAAACCAGAATATAACAATATATTATATTTATTTTTATAATTTATGGTTAAATAATGGTTTTAATATCCAAAAACCATTTAGTAGTTACTTTTCTGCATATCGAGGTAAATGTCAATAGAAATTTTTCACAACACACATATACTGAAATTATCAAGTTTTCCTTGTGCTTTCAAGCATCCTATTTATTTATTTTTCACGATTCTGGAAAGTATGTTAACAGCGTTTTTCTTATAAAAAAATTAGACAAAATCATTGCCAGTCATGTAAAAGATTGTATACTTAACTCCACTCTAAACTACTATTTAATTTTTTGATAATGACAGTTGATATTAGTAAGTAAGTGAAATAAAGCAAACAAACTTAGAAAAAATATGTATCTATCTATATAATAACGGAAACTTCTGCGTATATTGTGCCGAGAAATATAGTGAAATGAAAATTAAATGAAAATTGTTTACAGTATATAAAGTGTAAGGGTGCTATAATATAGCCATGAGTATAAAGAACTTAATAATTTTCAACATTATCGATATTAGTTTAGATCAAGGGCAATATCGTATGCCGCTATTCTCATTCTATGGGCCGAAAAAAAAAGGAGAAATCTTATTTTACTATTAATTTCAATAGTATGATAAAAACTGATATGGTTAAAAAATGTACGAACGAAATATAACTGAAATAGAATTAAATTCATATTTTATTTATTAGAAAGGTATTTGTTACACTATTTTGTTTCATAAATTAAAAAATTAAAGACGTACGATCTGAAATACATAGTTTTATCATTAAAAAAGGATGTTTTGAAAAATGCAAGATGTGTTTTGAAAAAACAAATAATTTTCACCGAGTTCCTAAAATACTTGTGAATATTTTTAAACAACAGCATATCTCGTTGTTTCGCGAATGTTTGTTGACGTTTTTCTTGTTCATCATGCCTGTCCATCTCTGTTCCACTACTAATTCTTGTACGATTGTTGCAAGACAGAGAGGAGATTACATTATTTTCGAGGGTAGGTCAGGGCACAGCGGCTGCGATAACTGTATTACATCGTCCCATCTCATAAACTTGTTTCGCGTAGTTTACGAGCACGCGAGTCTTAACTGCCGTGTACCAAGTGCTCCGCGAAATAATGATCCGACTATTTCGCGGAACTGCTATATCGCTAATTATTATGATCTACGAGGGAAATCACATTACCGGCGCATGATACTCGTCAATACGAGCCAGAAATATCATTCGCTTTAGGGTCGAATTAAATTTCAGTCATGACAATTTTACAAGCTTATCGCTATGTAACGACTGAGGATATTTTTATTAAATATTAAAATCATGTTTTGGTAAATTTCTAATTTAGCTGCTTTTTCCAATTCTGGCTTTTTTTTCATCGTAGGTGAAAATTAGTGATTGTCGCAGATCATCTGCATAGAAATTACAATAGTCCCAGAAAAATTTCGCTTGGAAGAATTTTTTGTTTCCAAGAAAAAGAAAAAAAAAAGAAAAACATTTGCAGTAAAATAACCAAAATTGGAAAAAAATGCTAAAATAAAAATTTACCCGCTTTTTCGTATAAATTTATCTAATATAACAACAGCAGAACTCCGTTTATTTGAACAAAATTTTAGTCAATATTCGATTAAATGAACCATTGCTAGTTGAATCCACTTATTCGTCCTATTTCACGAATGAAAATCACTGATAGAGAGGAAAATTAATGGATTCCTATTATATAAACTCCAATTATATAAATTATTTGTTCACTGATAAGTTCATATAAACGGAATTACTGTTCGCTAATACATTTATATCTACTTAGCCTTTAATCATACATATGTTGTAAATTTTTATTTTTATCTTACGAAACTACTACAGTGTAATCGTTCTGTGTTTAGATATTTTATACAATAGATTAATATGTCAAGATTTCACGGAATATGTTCAAGTTTTAAGTAAAAATATTAATCAAAAACTTTCGTTATGACAGCAATGAGATTTTGCGTAAAATCCATAATTATAAGAATGACGTATTGTAAATTATAAGAATAATATGATTTTATAGAATGTTTCTGTAATGATATTGAGTATAAAATGCCAAAATAATTATGTTATATTGCTTATAATACTATTTTTCTAATTTTTATGATTTTTGAAAGATTTTTGTCTCCTTTAATATATAATAATCATCAAAATAGAGGAACTCATATCGTAAGTTGTTGTTGGTTATGCGATAAAAAAATAAATGCATTGTAACGATTCTATAATTCATATATACACACCGTTGTTCAAAAGACTTGAAACACATGTAGAACAAGTATTATTAGGTGTACAGATTAATTTGTGATCTTTGGAATTATTTAATTGTAAGCTTGTTTTAAATTCGGTTTAATCAATTTTTGCTAGTATTTCCAGTGAAAAAATTAATAATTGTTAATTGCACAACTTCTGGAAAGATCACTCACAATTTTCAACATTTTATGAGTTTTTAGCAAAAACAAGGAGTCTGAATACAATTTAATCAAGTCAATTTTTCGCTAGTAAATGAAAAATAAATACATTTTTTTTAATTGAATAATCAATTTTTCACCAAATGAAATAAATATATATACACTGCATAAGTGAAGTATAAAGAGCAGAAAACACATGTGTTTTCTCCTTTTGCTATTATTCCAATATTTCTTTTTCAAGAAACACTATATACACTGTCTTTTCGTACATACCTGCTCTGTTCTTTTAAATTCTTTTCCTAGAATTAAATAAAATTAATAATACAAAATACAAAATTAATAATGGAATTTTAAAATTCTAAATTTTACTTAATAAGAAGAATTTAAGAATTTAAAAGTTTCTAAATTCCACTGGAATTTAAAAATAAGAATTCAATAAAATTAATAATAGAAAGACACAATGGAGCGTTTTTTCGATTAGTATAAATATTCACTCAATAATCAATAATGAATAATAAGAAATATATAATAATATGTTACATAAATTATTAATATATAATATTTTAACATATATGTGAGTAGTATCTTAATATTTAATAAAATTTGTGTAATAATTAAATTTTGTTCAAACAGTAATGCTGAAAACATGTTGCAAAAATTGTAAATGATCCTGATACAATGGCTAAGGACTGTGTTAAAAATAAAAAGTGTCTTGATACTTTTAAATAGGAATGTAGGTGTCTGTGTTTCTTTTATTGATATTTGTGTCGTGTGATACTTTAATATACTTTAATTAATTTCCTTTCGATAATACTAAAAACACGTAAAACGTCGAAAAATATAAGTGACTTCAATTCAACAGAGGTTATATTAAAAATAAAAAGTGTCTTAATATTTTTGAACGAATGAGTGTATATAGACTTCAAAGATCGTTTAAGATTATATTAAGATTATATCATAAAATGATGCACGTCAAGAGAATTTTCAAAAATGTTCCTTTAATACTATTATCAATACATGTAATATTTCTGTTATTTTTTCGATGTTATAATTTAAATTTCTGTCGAATACAACAGGAAAGTGTCAAAATTGTTCCTTTTATATTATTATAATTACATTTTCTTATGTGTACAGTGGATCAAAAAAACATTGACATACCTAATTTCTTTGCAATATCTTTATGAAAACAAGATATATTAACAAAATCTGTTTCCATAAATAGTTCGTACTAATGTACATAGCAGCAATAATATGTTATACAATAATAATACAAGAAATATAAAAATTCGAAAGTTAAAAAATATATTGACACATTTGTAATTCCAATGCGTAACCTGCGTAATTTAACGAAGGAATGTTATCGAATGATATAGTGCCAAAATTAGAAAAAAAACGCTTGTCTTTAAACAATTAAAAATATTTTATACTCTGTTCAAATATAATATAATTTTGTTCAATACTTTTTTGATTTTCAAATTTTTATATTACTTGAATCATTATTGTATATATTGTGTTATTGGAAATTGCTACTGTGCATATATAATAAAATAAACTATTTATGGAAACAGATTTTGTTAATGTATTATTTGTTTTTACAAAACTAGATGTGCCAATAGTTCTTTGATTCGTTGTACATTGTAATACCTAAGTTAAAACTTTCCATTTTCCGATCTCTTATCTTTCTTTCCATGTTGTAATTTGATTTTAGCGTTAAGCGACAAAAGAATTCATACACTTGGTCAATACAATATCGAACAAGACGCGTTTGAACAATTTGAACAGTACCATACACGAATTTCTGTAGTTTCTGAAATTGAAAAAAATTTCAGTTATAGTCGAACGTTTATTTTGAACTATTCGATTAGTCTTTATTATTCGATCAGTTGTTGCGTCTAACGCAAGTTAGTCATAGCATAAGTTATAAATACACTAACGATGCTCATAAAAAGTTCATATTTTTTAATGCAATAAAAGATTTACGGAATTATTAATTACAGCTAGTTTGAATATCCTTCAAGCTTGAATTAAATTCACAGTCTAATCTACTACAGTTTTTCTGATAGAGATATTATTAATCAACAAAAAAAAAAGTAAAAAATAAAATACTGGCATAGTGAAAACTGCCGAGTAATTTTAATAATATGTCTTTGACAAAAGAACAGAAAAAGCAAACAATTAGAGTAATGAAAAAGCTACTCGGCCTTTCTGCTGACACTGTATGCATCTATTTGAACATTTAAATTAAGATCGATGATCTTTATAATCGTTTATAAACGAAGAGTATAAAAACAGAGAAAGGAAAAATGTTTCGAATATTATACATATTTTTTGCCAGTATACTACTTTGCTTCATGCCTCGAAGTGAAACATGTGTCGATATTCTCGCACAGTCGATTGATTATATTTTAATAGAGCATGCTTTTTTTTAGTTTGTTTAGTTTAGTTTGTTTAGAATCGTATGATTCTTTCGTTTTCTATTGATACTTCGGGTCCGAATTTAAATTATAACATCGAAAAAATGTATTTGAATGTTCGTGTTCTACAAAATTATTAAAAGAATATCATTAAATATCTAATCGATCCGAATTTTGACTATGATTTTGTTATATCTACGTCATGTTACATATAAATTTTCTAAGTTCTTAAATTTAAAAAAAAAAAGAAAAACAGCGTTCAAGATTAAATCCTTGAATATTTAAAGAAAGAATAAAATTAGATATTAATCAATTTGCTCTCAAATATAATTGACAACACGGTCGCAATAATAACGATAATATCGTACACAAGAAAAAGTCCATTTATAATTTTTTATTTTCCAAAAACTTATCTACAATAATAATTCATTGCTGCACGAATTATTTTTCATGCATCATTAATGCATTCGTAAAACAAAATAAGTTAGATTTCTGTCAATTTGCGTATGAAATCGTTTCAGTAATTAAGCTTTGACATTTGATCAATTTTATATGCTCATTATGCAGTGAATCGCAGACAATTAAATATTCGTATATTAAATATTGAAATTCTTATAATTTTGTAAAAAGAGATCGTATAATAAATGACAATAAATAATAAATAACAGTAACAATATATAACAATAAATCTGAATTCATTTTAAAGCTTGAAGCCTCTGTTTTCAAAATACATTATTAACTTTATTTTATGTTTTTACAGTATGTCATAGATGGCAAAATAGACGCTTTTCTTTTCAAAAATATTATGAATTCAGTATGTAGTATGTAATATAGTATGTAATATGGAAAATTTTTTTCATGACTGAATCTACAATTAAAGCTTCCCATTTATAACGACTTTTCAAAACTTGCTGTACAATTTCTTTTCGCCAATTTGTTAATCTTTGTTGAATAACAGATGAAAACGAATATAACGAAAATGTTACAATTTTTTGAATTTCCGTGTAAGTCGTCTGATATCTAAAGTTCAATAAAATGGCGAAAAAGATCGTATATAAAGTTTTCGGCAGTGAAGAAGAGGCTTCATTCTTCAAATTTATTGTAAATTCAGTCACGAAAAAAATTTTTTGCAATATTTTTACATACTATGACAACTTGTAATATTTTTTAGAAGAAAACTACATATCTTCACTTACCCATCCGGCACGTGGTATAAAAACATTTTGGAATAAAATGAACGATATATTTTTAAATTTATGTTTCAAGCTTTAAAATGAGCTCAAATTTATTATTATACGATCTCTTTTTACAAAATTGTGACATTTTTAATATTTAACGTCTGAATATTAGTGAAAGTCATACATTATACAACGTCATGTTTCGTGCAATGTTGATTAAATCTTCGGAACCTTATCTTTCCGGACTTTTAACAATTCCTACATTTAAATGCTTGTTATAGTAAAAGTTTGTCACTTGACCGATTTTAAGACTATCATAGTAAGTTACTGTGATTTAGTTTCTATATATATATATATATATATAAGAGATAGAATGCTTCATAAAACCGTGTTAAACCGTATCAATCATAACTATGTCATAGTTACGCGATATTGTAATATGTAATTTATATATTAATTTTCACTAATTCATAATACTCATAATAATCAGTATGTTCTTCTAAGATGTACAAAATTTTTGCATTCCAAATAAAAAATTACTGTGTCAAATAAAAATTCGATAATATCTTGTATTATTTGATAATTAATTTATATAAATACATTTAATTCTAATGTTTCTAAAGATTACAGAATCCTGCGATTATTTGTTTCTTTTTTTCTTCTCTGGATATATTCTAATCGAATAGTAATAAGTATATGACAATATGTACTTATTACTATTATAATATATAGTATATGACAAAGCTGATTCCTCTCTTAAAACGTAAAAAGTAAATTTTTTCCTTATAAAAAATTTTCCCTTTGGTTGGGAACCCTTGATAGAACATACAACAAAGTCAGAATAAAATAGTACTAAAATGGTACTATTCTAAAACATCTATGCATGACTTTATAGGGACATGTGTCTAATGTGTAGTTCTTTATACAAACATTATTTCCAGTGGATTACATATAACAAGTTTTACCGTTCACGGATGGGGTCCATCTATGCAATTTTATCTCCATCCATACATTATCATTTATAGAAAAAGAGACAAATAAAGATATGTTTAATATGTGTTCTTTTATTTTCGTACTTGTTGTTAACACATTAATAAATTACCCGTGCTTTCATGCCCAAATATCGTTGACCAATTACAAGTGTACTCGTATTTATACATACATGCATCGACTAATTGTAATTATTACACAATAATGTGTACCTGTTTTCCAATATTTACAATTGAATATACGTCTATATATGTAGTAGTATATAATAATATAGGTAATAATAATATAATACAATATATAGGTATATACAATAATATTGATAATAATGATATAATTTATAGGTACACACACACACACACACACACACACACACACACACACACACACACACACACACACACACCTACCTACCTACCTACCTACCTACCTACCTACCTACCTACCTACCTACCTACCTACCTACCTACTCATTATAGATTCACAAGACAATATATGATTTTGTAATAGATTGAAAATAATTTGAAAATAAATCTCGTAAAGTTTTATATTTTCTTATATATGTTCTTTAGCATAAAAAGGAGATATCTAAATTCTACTTATTATTACATTTCAAATAAAAGATTTAATTGCGACTAAATTACATTTAAAATAAAAGAAAGAGACATAAGTTTAATGGAAAAGTTATTATTACTATCAATATTGGTTATCATATAATTCATACATTCGCTACGTTATTTATTCCGAAAAAGAATTTTTAAGCAGTAGTAACATCTTCGAATGAAATGTTTAAACAATTTCTTTTATTATACTTTCTCAAATCGCTGAGAGACGAACCGTTCCGAGCCTTCTTATAGCTGCAATCCCTTCAATTGTGATAACGCATGAACAGGCCAGTCGAGTGGCCAGGGGATTGATTTATTATGTGATACATACTTTGCTTTGACGAGGTAGCAAAAAGTGAGGTTGTCATTTCGCTATATCACGGGCACAATTGATGATACCAATTCACTATACGTGTGTATAGCTATACCAATATTTTTTAGCCAAATATACAAGGTGGCCCTAACCGAGTAATTTCACTTTATTTCTTGAAAATTTTTTTCACGCTTATGGCGATTTAAGCCTGCTGGAGGTTTCAGCCACTTGAAGCTCATGAACCTTCTTTGGCGCCCTGGCGAAAATTTTCAAGAAATAAAGTGAAATTATTCGTTAGGTTTAAAGCTAATAAAGGTCAATACTTTTTTACTCAGAATTCGATATTTTTCCATATTTTGATATAAAAAAAATATAGTATTCCATTTAAAAAAACAAAGTTGACCTTCAAATCTTCGAAACGCCTCCACCTATAAAAAAAACATAAATACAATATATAGTGTACCCTTTTAAACCATGGAACTTTTGTATACAAAATTTTTTTGTGCAACGCATAGTTTGGAAGTTATGGGAAATGCACAAATTGCATGGACCACGCTGTACGTGTACACACCTACGTGTACAAATCGTTGTCGATTTCAGCAGCTGTGTTAAGAGTGAAATTTTATTTTTTCAGAGATTCACAAGCGGGTCGGAAGACATGCTTCGCCGGTTCGATTCTCGCTATCGGGTGAAAGAATCTTGACCTCCGAACACGCTACCACCGATATACGGTCGCGTTGATAAAATGATGTGATAATGTTTGCTGTGTTCATCAAGTGGCGATCGTGTGAATCCCGCGTTGCATCTCTCGCGCACTTTCTCTCTCTCTCTCTCTCTCATCCTCTCCTACTGGAGAGAATTTTAAAATTAGACCTTAAGGTCAAACGTTGGTAGCTGTCGTCATTGTCGTTCCTGACCTAGACTCGCTGGGGTGTAAATTTCGCCACGCAGAGGTACGGATAAGGTGCGAATAGGAAAAGGAAGGAAAGGCTTGGGCTTTATACGCCCGATGTAAGCTCACTCGTGTAGAGGGGCGTACTCAACCAGTTATGACGTAAGAGGGAGAACCACCGTGGCACGTGAACGGTTATATTAAAAGTCGATTATCATGATTTCGAACGCAGACACGGCGGGCATATAGCTAAAAAAAGGGGAAGAAATATCAGCGGCATTGTATACAACTGGTTGGACGTCATCGAGATCATACGTGTTCGAACGTTCGGATGAACGAGCTGATAGAAATGTTACTAGGTAAGAATTTGAAATCTCGGTTAAGTTCGGATCGTATAAAGTGCAGTAGTGATATTATACTTCATGGTATGGAGAGAAATCTTAAATTAACCCTCTGTATAAGTAGATCGCTGGTTGTTACGAGTTAACGCGACACGCGTACAATGATCAGTCTGTTACATTATTAAAATGTATTACAACTAAATTCTTGATACTTTTGGTGGAATGTTGAAATGACAATTGCGTATAAAAAAATATATATTATTTATTAGAACTATTATATCATTATAAAAGTTTTATAAATTGTTATATATTATTATAGAAATTTTAAGTTTTATACATTTTATTATTTTAATATTATAACTGCCAATATAACCGATTTTAGGTTTTCGTTTTTCACAAATGTTTTAAAAAATACGGATATTCTTATCAAAATTAATATTAATTTCTGTTTGTCAAAGATATAATTTATTTATTTTACTTGTCATTTAAATTATGACGATTTATATGTAGAATATTTTGATACGGTTGTTCTAGTGTTAATAGATAATTTTCATTTATTTACTTATGTTAATATGTTGATATTATTTGAATGATTTGATCACACCAGCTTGAAGCAGTGATTATAGATTATCGCACTATAAGAAGAATTAAATCAAAGATAGAATATATTCGAATGAGAAAAACTCCACAAAGTTTATATTTGTAAATTATAGGATAAATAAAAAATATGTAATAATATTAAACTATGGTTGTACTTTTGAAATTAATACAACAAAATATTTAAAATATATAATACTCACTGAATAAGATTAAAGAATATGGCTTAATAAATATGGAAATTTAAACAATGAAGATTAATTACGACAAAAAATTGCCATTAATGTTAAAAACAATCATTATTTTCTTTTTCAAAAGAGATATCTGATGTACTTTATTCGATTGATTTATAAGCGTATATAATTATAAAACGTACAATTATAAATATATTTATATTTTTAAATATCCCTGTCTTATTCTATATTTTCTAATAGTAAGTTTCGATATTGTTGTAATTAAATTATTAATTGGTATGATTAAGTAAATCAAGTTACATATTAGTGTTGATTTTAACACTTATATACATCCGAAAATAAAATATTTATTATTATTAGTAAATCAGAATAATATATTTATGTAATTTTTTCAAAGATGATATTTACATTTATACTGTGATATATAATGATATTTATCCTTTTACATGATAACTACAGATCAAAAAAATGTTTATTCTATTTTTATTTATTATTATTTATTATAATCTTTTTAATTATCATTTATTTATTATTATTTTTATCATTTATTGCTATTGTCATTATGAAATTATGACATTTAAATATTAGAATGAATGTAGCGCGACAAAAATATAAAACTACTTTATATTTTATATGTTTACCGTTATTCTATTGTGTAATATCTAGAAATTTATTTTAAACATTATTTTTATCAAAATATAAACAACTATTATACTAAAAAGAAAAGACAATTTAATGTTAATAAAACATAGAAATTACTTAATCTAATAAGTATATGTGTATTATTTCAAAAGACGAAAATTATTCTTACGTACATCAATCATTTCTAAATATTGAGTATTATTGAAGAATTTACGTGACAATAATAAAAATACAGTTGTAAACTGTATTGTAAAATGTTGCTTCGATAGTTGAATTTTCCTTCTTTCTCATGAACTTTTACATAAATTATTAATATACATATCAATTTTCTTAATACTACTCGTGTAGTAAACTAGTATTATAGTAATTATTATTAGTATTAGTATTATATATTATATATTAGTATTATATTATACTAATATTAGGATTATTAATATAATAATAATAGTAAATTAATATTTCATATTACTAAACTCATTATAACTACGTATATACATACTAAGTTTAGTATTACGAAAGATGATGTTATTATTACAAGCTATATAATTTCTGTTTTCGTCTATATGTTATAAAAACAAGAATATACGTTACATTGTTTATGAACAATTTTAATAAATATTTCAACACGAAACCCAGTTGGAATACATTAATACATCGTTGACAAGTTATAAATATGTTCGCATTTTTATGTACATTATTAAATATTATTATTATTTGTTGTATCGACTAATGTTTAAATATATGATATAATCCTTTTTTTTAGATTTTTTTTTACAATTTGGCATTTAATACTATGCAAGTTTCAAATACAATACGTTACAAATTTCAAATTAAAAAAAAATGAAATATATCTACAATAATAATTATTAAAATATACCTATAATATTGAAATAAATTCAATGAAAAAGTAGCAAATGTAAGCAACAACTAAATAGCTTACTATTTATAAACGAAAGTGTTGACATGCATACATACATACATACATACATACATACATACATACATACATACATACATACATACATACATACATACATACATACATACATACATACATACATACATACATACATACATACATACATACATACATACATACATACATACATACATACATACATACATACATACATACATACACCTACATACAAACAGGAGCAAATTTCGTATAATTAAATTACATATTTGTTTTTATAATATATTATTATTGTAATTATCATATAACATAATATAACAATATATATATTTATATGATTATATATTATATAATCACTTATATTAATTATATAAATTTTATTAATTTTATTTGTACATAATTTAATTATATACAAAATTCGGTTTTTCGTTATATGTATTAATGTCAACGCTTGTTTTTACAATATATTGTATTAACATTTATTATACATATGCATATATATATGTGTACATATATATAAGCACTTTAGACTGCATTATAAAAATGGCGATAGCAGGTGTTAATTTTTGAATAAGCAGTTAAACAATGTGTTATTGGAATAATGTGAGATTATTTTTTCTTCTCCAACAGTGGGGTATAAAATCGTAGCCATTAAAATTGTACAGCTTACATTCTACGATTGTTTCGTTGTATCGGTCTGGCGACTATTTTTGCGATTGGCTCTCTTCCATCAAACGTTTCGTAATTCGAATTCGAGTTAAACGATCAACTCAAGTTCGAGACTTGCTTGTCGATTTCCATGAATATAACAAGGATACACTTTATTTAATGCTTTCTTTCATTTATAATTAGATACTTTAATTAGCCGTGTTCGGTTTAAGTTGACACGAAAGCTGCATGTTGATATGAAAAGTGCAATTTTTGTGAAAATAACGAAGCGGAACGAAACAGAAATTTACAAAAAAAACATAGTTACATTGTATAATATGAATTATTCATTAGGATTAGGATAAATTTATTTCAAATAATCTAGTTGATGCTTAGAAACCTAAAGATTTTAAGTTAAGTTTGTAAATAGAAAATGGCTTGTCTCAAATGTCAATTGCTAGGGAACATTCCGCATCTCATTTCCACTCATGAGTTGAATTTATTTAATCTAACTTGTTCTATTATATTTCAATGTTTACACAACAAAAATTAATAATTAAATACTATAATCGAAATGATTGATGATCATTCTCTTATATTAGTTCTCATTATCGACTAATTTATTTCGGAAGAGTTTAGAAAATGCTTCAAGTTAATTTGTCATTTCCTAATCTTTTCTCCTACAATTTAAAAGGAACAATAAGAAATTTGAAATCGAAGAAATCGAAATAATGAATGAATAATGAAGAGGGAGAAAGAGAGAAATAAATGCATTTAGGGCGTTTCTTTTAGACAAAACATTCTCTACATGAGCCAGGATCGAATTGGCAAGAGGCTGCATTTACAAAATAAAATGTCTGTTATGTCGTTGCGATTTGGATTTAGAAACCGTTGACTATGGAGGAAAAAATATTGAAGATTCGAAATAGCAAACGAACTCGAAACATTTGCTAGGTACATTGAATATTGATGATTTTGAAGTACTTCCAGATCCTTGACATTTTCCTAATCATCGGCATTCGAATCACTACCGTTAAAATTGCACACGACAGCATAAATAGTCGTGGGCTTTTAGATATGTATTTAGATCGTTCTTCGAAGGAACTGCAAGATCTGAAATCTTTGCTAGACTTAACCCAACCTGAATTTTCATTACAGATTTCTAAAATAACTTTTACAAAAATGTTTTTGTTTTGAAAATGACGTTGAAGCTACATATTGTAGTTCTTGTGAAATTAGAGAAAGAAGATGTAAAAGTTTAATCCCAAAATTCGAACTTTCTAATATTATTATTACTTTTTCAGATAAGCAAATAAAAATTCTTGATCTCACATGTAAAAATAAATGTTAAAAAATAGAATATTATACAGGATGCCCTATAGCTAGTGGTACAATCGAGTAGGAAGTGATTCTTTTATATTTCATGTGGAAAAACGAGTCGAAAAGAAAAAATAAAATTTTTTCATTAAAGCCTTTGTTTGAAAATCTATCAAATATATTTGAATTTAATTAATTAAATACTGAGATACCCTGCATATGTATATAAAATATAAAACAAATTGAAGAAGTAAAACATAATCGACATGCAATTGTTCACGAAAATATTCAAGCACCTATATAAACATTTTATAAATACGTATATTAAAATATTATATAACATTACATGTTATTAAATGTTATAAGTTAAATATAAAATATGTTAAATAAAATACGTTATATAAAATATTTAGTTATTTAATTAACATCATGATCAGTCAAGTTTGAAACAAATTTAAAAATATATAGTGTATGTCTATTTTAACTGGAAATGTTCTGGAAAATACGAACGAATACAACGAAATAGAAAATATATGAGAAAAATATGAATGATATAAAAAAATATTTCCAACAAAAGTTATATGATATCAAAAGGTACATGTAGTAGTTTTACTTGTTTGACCTTGCGATGACTTTGAAATGTTCTGTTATATTAAAATTTTTTTATGAATAACTCCATCTTTTATCATATATTCTTTTATCTAACATAGACACATTTTTGACTTAAGGAAGTGAAGTCAGAAAGATTTTGATTCGGAATAAGATAAAAATCAAGAATGAAAAAATTCCGTTGAAAACCTCGTTTTTTTAAAAAAAATTGAGTTTGAAAATTTATCAAGCATAATGTATTTGTCTAATTTCTAACTGAACAAAAATTAGCAATTGGTATATTATTCTACATGCAAAAATAGATCGAAAATGTGAAATAAAAATGACCCATTGGATTGATGCAATTATAAAATTCTTTTTTATTTGAAGTTTCGGGAAAGTTGTTGAAACAAACGAATAGTTTTTTTTGAAAAGACTTTCAAATGAAAGTTATATAGTATATTGATGTATGATTTATTTTCATATGTAAAGTAACACGTCTATTTCTAATAATAATTTGTATATTTCTATTTAATTGAAAGTTAGACAAATTGATAAATTTTTTCAAAAAAGAAGCTTTCAATGCAATCTTATACTTTTCAGTTTTATCTGATGTTGAATCATATAATTTTTCTAATTTTACTTGTAGCATGAATTTATATAGACGTATTAAATATATTTGATATACAAGTAATTACTAATATAATATACTAATAGTAATTAGTAGTACAACAGTTTCTCGAAAAAATTTTTAAACAGAAAAATTTCATTTTTTATATTCTTTATTTTCGCAAGTGGAATAACTTTATTTATTATTCACTTCTAGTTCAAATATAGCCACATTCATTGATAAATTTTCAAGCTCGATTTTCTCAGAAACGAAACCTTAAATGAAAAATATTTGTTCTTTCTTTTCCACTCATTTCTTTTTTTCACATAAAATCATTCTCTAAGCGGTTGTACCACCAGCTATGGAACCTTGTATATTTTCAAAATTATTCGTTTATTCGACTAATTGTAATATGAAAAGAAAATAAGGTACGTATTAAATATGCTTTAAAGAAAGTTTTTATTTAATAAATAAAAGATTTTAATAACTCATCAATCAAAATCAAATCGATGATTGTTATCTTAATTAAGAGGTATATTTAATTAAAGAGTCATGTAAGATTCTGATCGGCAGAATTTTTGAAATAATAACATATCTGAACTTTTTATATTCATCCCAAATTACGTTAATTGTTGTATTGATTTTGCATATCGATCGATTATTATAAAAGATAATCATTTGTAACAAGTAACTTTGTGAAGATGCAATTGTATGCATTCAAATTGCCGAATTTTGAACTATGCTATTATTATTGGTATTCAGCGAATCGATTTTAATTTCAATTAATCGTTAATAATTAATTATTTGTATTTAAAACCATAGCATACAAATTGTTTGACTAGTTAATACATTTTTAGTTAATACACTTTCAATTATTTTCCATTAGTAAAAGTAGAATTTTTTGATAAAAGATAAGAAACATATCGCGTGTAAAGAAAATAACATAATTCGAAAATACGTTTTTCAAAAGAAGCGATTTTATTTTGTTAAGAAACAATGCAATTCAAAGTAATGTTTACCTTATCAATATGATTTTGTATACAAAATTCATAATAAGCGGTATTTATAGAATGTAGCAAAGCAAAACACATCAGATCAATGAATTAAGATTTTTGTAATTGATGAATGACTGTCTCTGCATTTCCATAGCAAATACATTTGATAATTTGTGTTTTTTAAATTAAATCATTTTCTTCGTAAATAGCGCTCCAAAACTGAAAAAATTTCCTAATTCTCTTCCGTCGCTGTAATAAAATCGACAAAATTCTATCTTTCTTTAAACTTGAATTTTGAATTGATACCTTGACAATCGAGAACAAACGTTACGAACACATACACATACGTACAAATCTTTGATCGAAATGTTTCATGACAATCGCGAAAAAATCGCACGGGAAAGAAAAGACAACGGGAAGTAGATATGTACGTGGGTGATAAAAGTGGTCTCACCTCTTCTACGGCCTCGACAGCCTCTATCACATGTTCCGCGATCTCAGCCGCCGTTAGACCGGTTTCGATATGTGAGAGCTGCGAATGTCGTCGTCCCTCAGGATCGGTAAGCTCCTGATAACAGGATTCACCAGAGCCCCGTCTGCTGCCCGCGATGCACATCGCTCGGCGGAAAAGTCCCGCGACGACAGCGCACAGACCGCATTGCATGCCCGTCGCGCTTCCTCGGCTGGACAACGAGCCGCCATTGGTGGTCCGTCGACGGGTCCGAGTCCCGCGAGAGCCACCCTCACGTACTTGCGACGCCAGCTTTTCTGTCTTCTTTGTTCTCCACCGCTTTTTTTTCTTTTTTTTTTATTTTCCGGATGCTTCAACCTTGTTATTCTTTCAACGTTTCCCTCGATTTTTCCCTTCCTTATTCCGTATTGCTTCACTCGTTTAGTTTTACTTTGGCTTTTACGCTTGATATTTTATAGACAATTCACTCAATTCTTCTTCAATTTCGATTATTCCTGAGTCTTCCTCCACGCTGTTTCTGAAGCTTGGACTTTTAATTTCACACGTAATTCCTTATATTCGATTCTTTATTTTTTTTCCGTTTTATTTTCCGAGTAACTCCATCACTTCCTCTAAAACTGCGGTTTCTTTTTTCTTTTTCCAGTTTCTTTCTAATCCATTGTACTACACATCAGCTTCCCACTATTTCACACTTTTCTTCGACATTCAATTTTATCGTACCTATCGTATCAATTATCCAATCGTTCTATGTATCTTGACGTTTCTACGGTATACTTTCAGTTAGTTGGTCCAGGTATATCTCCCGATTATCTTTCAAGTTTAAATTCTTATCCTAGGTGAAACAGTGGTCCAGTTTTATCCTGATCCGAAGGAGATCGACGACTGATCGCGTAGTCGCGTACATTAGATCGATTTTATGTACACCGCTCAGGCAATCCTCGTCCCTTTCGACGACGATCTGCCGATACCGCATATCCTCTGCACCACCAGGAAAGTACATCGGAAACGAGTCTCCACGGAACCCGAGAGGGAGGAGCTGTAGCTCTCTCCTTCCTTTCCTCGGAGGAAACTATCGATTGCCGTCAAGTTACGAGCACGATAGCGTCTAACGATACATCCTGGTCCTAGAGCAGAGCACCGTGATCAAGATCACCGAGAAAGAAAGCACATGGAAAATATGTCCGACGAAGTACGCACCAAGAAGTCACCAAACCGATTTGGTACACACGCGGCGATTCCAACGACGGTGTCGCATTATTTTCCTGGAAGGAAACGCGGCGAACGTTAATTTTGATTTCAAACGGATATCTGTCGTGGTAACATGTGCCTCTGTCACGTGGCAACGTAGCTTTTGGAATTTTAACGCACCCCTTGCCCCGTGTCCCTCGAACCGTCTATGACCTACGAGCGTATACACATGAAAGCGGACGAAGAGGATAGTTTTTGGTGTGAGGAAGGTTGAAAAATTGATACTAGACACGATCGAAGCGCCATTCTCGAACGAAATGTTTTAATGTCGACTTTTCCCTGGAATTCAATATACATTCAAGAATTTTCACTTGATCTCTTTCAATTTTTATGCAACAGTTTTCAAGGGCTTAATCTTAAAACCTTAATTAATCATAATCTTAATTTCAAATCAAACGAAAAATTGTAATCAATTGCGATTCTACAGAACTTAATTAATATTAATTCTTTTCTACATATGTTTATTAATAAATATTTGAATGATATGTCGGAAGTAACGCAAAGAATATAGCACTCTTAAAGTTAATTTTAAATTCAAAAATGATCACTGTGCACAGAAAAATATTCGCGTTCTTTCAAAGTCAAACATTGTATCTACATCACTGAAAATGAGAACTTTCGTGAATTTGTTAACAATGAGTAAAAAATCAATTGAATCATGTTTAAAACATGTTTAACTCACACTGAAACGTTTATTATTCACTGTTAATGTGTTACAATTGTTTCATTTCTTTTAAATTTATATTTATAAGAAAAATTATAAGTATTTATGGATTTATCTCTGTATACGATAAATTTTTTCTCTCCTCTACCTTTTTATCGATAAATATGAAAGAAAAAAAATTCCAAAGTGTGAAAGTATGAAAAGTTAATATCAGTCTTCTCATTCGCACTTATTTCGATTGAAAGTCAACGAATTTTGAAAAATATATTGAAGTGAGCACGTGGTTCGGCAACAAACTTCGAAATCTCAATCGCGATTGTCCTAACCGCGAAAACCACGTTCTTTCGTCGTGTCGTCATCGTTGTTAATGACACAAAATGTTTAATACGTCGGACGAGATTTACTTTCCTCCTTCTACTTTCATTCCTTTTTTCCCTCTTTATGATATACTATAAAATCGGAGTAAGGACTTCTCTTTTTCCTGTTTGCTGATTCGAGGAGAGGAGAGAAATAAAAAAATGGACAAGAACAAAGACCTCCCATCTCTTTGTTCCCTTTGACCGATTTTTCAGCGAGACTTTTCTCAGCTTACGAAGCAATAGTTACAACCGTGTGGTGAGATCGTGCTGTCAAAGAATATGAGAAAAAATGGTGAAAAAAGACGAAACGAAGGAAGAGGTTTGGAAAAGGTGAACCACGATTGTCGTGTAATCGTTTCCGCATTTCTTGTCGTTTCCAATGTCTCGTTGCTTACATATACAATTGAATCTCGTGACAAGAGATTTAAAGTGAGATAGACAGAAACCAAAGTCATTAAGAAGCTTCCAGAACACTTTTCACGAAATAATTTTCATCAATGTAAGAAATTAAACAATTAACCATCATTTATATTTGAATCGATGACATTTATATATCCATCATCGTAGACTGCGTATGAAAATACAACAAGCACTGTTGTTTTGTTATCGTACAGATGTACCGTATATATCCTCGTACCGTATATATCACTCTAAAATATCACCCGACAATAAAAGATATTCTCTTTCAACGACTATAACCCGATTTCTGTTCTCGTATACAGCCAAAGTACGTTCCATTGTCGACGAAAGACACAAGAGAGAAGAGTTCATCGAGGCCGTAGGAGAACATCCGCGTGTAAAAAACGATATCCTGGATGCGATACCTTTTAATGGAGCATATATTCTGACTATTGGCTGCGGCAGTGTTTCTAACTAGCACGCGAGAGAAGAACGACAGGGTAACGCCCGCGCACAGATATCGTAGCTGCTTCCGCACCGGGGCAAGCCTAGGAGCTCCATAACCGCGTGTTATGGGTTGGCCCCCGGGCCCCGAGGCCCGGTGCCGACATCGGCTCGAGCACGAGGATACTTTCCTTAATGGTTCTTCCGTCGTACGCGTTTCCGTGCAAGACAAATGTGATAATATAAAAAAAAGAGAGAGAGAGAGAGAGAGAGAGAGAGAGAGAGAGAGAGAGAGAGAGAGAAAGAGAAATGTATTCTATTCAAGAGAAAGAAAAAAATCTAGAGCCGGAAACACACTACCATTACTACCGACTATGCACGCCGGCCGGCCGCTGTGCATGCACTGAGCTATTGGCTTCGAGCGGCGAACGCTCGCGGCCGACGTACGAGCTCGGTCATATTCGGCCATCTCCGCCGAAGCTCGGCCGCCTCCGTTGCCTGGCCACGCTTCCCGGTTAGGCTGAACCGCGTAACGCTTGCTCGGCGAACAGGCGACGCGAGACCTTTCTCATTATGCGTCGAGCTCTCGTCACGAGTGGCTCGTCGTAGACCATCGCGATTGTTCGGTCGGCGTTGCTTCGATACATTTCTCTTTCTCGGAGAAAGGGAGGGAGGCAGAGGGGAGGAGTAAGAGAGAGAGGGAGGGAGGGAGAGAGAGGAACCGCTTGTACGCGCCGAGAGATCAATAACGGATTTCTCCCTCTTTTCGTCGCATGTACGCGCCAACCGCGGCGACGTAGCCGCCACGTATTTACACACGCACGTCATGCGAGCCTTGCGCTACCCTTCGCGGAACCACGCGAAAGCCGCGGCCAAGAATTTCGCGGTCGCAAGATGACGTGCAAAGGATAGGTCCCATTTATTGATCCCTTACAGATTTCATTCGAAGTACGAGCAACGTATGCTCGAAGGTATGCTGGTATATTTGTCGCTATTTTCAACACCAACGGTCTGTGTTTGCGGTTTCGGGACTGTGGATTGGATGCTGCGAGCGCAAATTGAACAGTTAATTGCGTCGATATATAGCGCTTTCAAATCATAAATTTCCAGTTTTGCCACATTTTGAATCGAATGGATTTTGGTGTCGGATTTTGGTCAATGTCAACAAATATTTTTCGATTTGCGAGTTTGCAACAGCCAACACCTTAAAACTTTAGGGTGTCAATGAGCAGTGCATGACCTCGATTTCCATTCTCGATCATGCTACGAGAAAAATCGTGGGGAAACATTTCCAAGCTTTATTTAAACTGCTCAATAATAGTATTTCATAAATTACTCTAATTATATAATTTACTAAAATTTTTTACTCTCTTTCGCAAATTCTAGTATATAATGAATTATATTTACGCTTAATTACAAATTCATGGGTGTTTAAAAATAAGATCAAACTTTAAATTGATAAAATTTGGTGAATATTACACGTCTTTAAAATCTAACGCAATCCTTCTTGACAGCGTATATATATTTAAAATTCGAATAAACATTACGATTTTCTAAGTTTTTTAATTTAAATCGTAATTTTTAAAAAGAAATTTTCTAATGAAAATTCTAATAAAAATATCCATTTCTCGAATCTTGTTGTCTCGAAAAAGAGATTTGAAAATCAAATACAATATGAAAACCGCAAAAATATATAGTAGATACATTTATATTTCAAAAATCCAGCTCTAACAGAATTAATATCTAAATCAAATTTTATGCGTTGTTACCACGTCATTATAGCGAATTATATCATGTTTGATCTTAAAACAAGAAAAAGTGATTTGGTGATTTGTCTTCTTTTCGAAACGTGATGTTTAATGCTTCGAGTATCATTCAAAAAGCGAGCAACAAACAAATAAAAATTCTTGCTGAAAAAATAAATACGTAAATAAGATTGATTTTATTTGTTTCATTTCAAAGTAGAAAGAAAAACAAAAAATGCAAAATGTACACTATATTTGCAAAATATCCCAACTGTCCGTTGAATTTAGAGTGATGTCCCAGCCTATCTGTATTTTACACCGATATCAGAAATGGCTAGATGAAAAATCGATAAACGTTTCCGGTTCTACATATGCGATTCGTCAGATAACGTATTCACACTATCGAAAACGCAAATGCACTCGTTTCTATTCGATGAAACAACACAGACACGTGCTTTATTCGAGAAAATAACGGTGAAAACACGTTAATCCTCTATAACCAGAATTTCGCTTGCTTACGGGAGGAAAAAGCATAGTTAGTCATAATTTTACTATGTTTATGTATATATTTATCAGAAATTTAATAATGCAAATATTGATCGTTATATCTATTAGTTATCATAAAAATATACAGAATACTAAAACTGCACATATAAATGCACATTAGTATAATTTAATTATAATTTTTTCACTTTAAAAATATAAAACATTAATATTGCTACAATTTTTTTATGCTGTTAGCACAGGGATATGTATAACCATACAATATAATATTAGATATTTGGCATTCTAATGGATGATTTCTAGAAAATATTGAGTCACAGACATATTTCAAACCATATAGGATAAACAGAAGGCTGAAGTAATAGGGAAAGGAATGTCGCAAAACATAATGACGATATCAATATAAATTTTGTACATGATAAAAAAAATGCAATTTGGAGTACGCACATCCATATTTTACCAGCAGATACACAATAAATATATGTAGTGAACAAAATAATTTTTTAATACCATAAAGTAACTTCTTATAATGATTTAAAATTATAGTAATAATAAATATCTCCCTTTGAGTATGCTCTTTTTCCGTCTTTAATTTTTAATCTGATCTTTCTTAAAGTAATACTATTATTCAATATTTTTAAAACTTGTTCATCGGGAATAACTCTAATATCGACGAGAATAATGAGTCTAGTGAAGAAAAAGAATATTATCGTTTTATTTGCTTACTTACTGTCAATTTTGGTGCAATATTGTTGCACTTTTCTTATAATTTCTTAAACACAACATAAGAGGTTGGGACAGAAATTTCTGTTGTATAATTGATTAAAAACACATACTACATCCTTTTTTACAATCTTTGGATTCATTCGATAAAAAAACCAATAACATAATTTTTAGCAGAATTAAAAAAGTTAGTCTAGTTATTTCATTTCGTTTTATAATAACTACAAAATTTTTCATTACTTATTTCTAATGTCTCACTATTACTTGTACTTTGTATTTTGTATTGTACTTTGTATTTTAAACGAATAACTGGTTTCGCAGTTCCACTGAATGCCTTAAATACGTATGTTTGAATTTATATGATACACGTTAGGATATTAAAAAACTCTGCCATATTCTTTCAGTTTACGACAACTTGTCAGTTTCCACGAGCGTAATCTTGAAAACGCACGTAGGAAAAAGGATGCACGATCCAAGGTGAGATTTGCTGGAGCAATTTCGAACAGAGGAAATAACAGTGTGTTTTTAGTAAAAATTCTTTTTCTACAATGACAATTCCGAAGAGAAAGAGAATCGGGTTCCATTATCGCGGAATTGCCCTTGTCATTATAAAAAAAAACTTGACCCGTATTCTCTTTTAGATTCTAAACCTGGTCACCGAAGTAGAAACTTCATTTTTTCCTCTGTTCTCTTTTTTCAAACTTTTCTTTCGCGACTCGTTTCATGTAAAGGCACTACTTGCGACTAGTCGACGATTTCTTGAATACGTTTGTAACGAACACCAGAGAGCTCTGGTCGATCGATTCACCGGCCGAATTTAGGTAATAACCAGAGCTCTTGTCGCGAAACATCTCTATTTAAACGGATCCTAGCTTCTAATGGTTGCCACGATGGGTTTTAGCGGCGAATCGATGCGATATAAAGAGATTCTGTAAAGAGAAGAACGGAATATTTGAGACTATTCATACGGATTATTGCTCGTAAGTATCCAAAAGTTTAATCGATTTGTACATAAACATCTACATGAATGTTACTCAATAAACAAACTTATTATAAACTAACGATCTAAAGCTGTATCTCCTTCCTATGAAATCGATAGATCATACATTTGATTATGTGTATAAATAGAAATAAAAATAAAAATTCTTATCAATTAAAATAAAAATTTATCATCCATGATTTATATACAAAAATAAATTTTACTGTATAGTAACGTTCTATTATATATATCTACAACAGAATAACTAACTAATGAAATTTATGATCACTATTTACATATCCTTCCCTAATATTATCCCTAATATTTAAAAAAAATGCAGACCAATCATTTATCATGAAGAATCAACAGTTATCTTAGAACTGTTATTAAATGCAATTTCGATAAAATTATAATTTTTTGCAGTACATTTTAAAATTACTTGTTAATATTTTTAAATATTTATTAAAACTTTGATTTAAAAAATGATTAAAATATATTTTTCTTATAAAATATTTTATATTTCTTTGCACTTAGAAAAGTTTCCACTTGAAAAAATTATGTCCTAATTTTATCACATAACAAATTTTATCAACAGATCTAGAACAATAATCATCAACAAACATCAAGTTAAATATAATGATAAAAGTTACTTGATACAAAACGCGATTAATTTTTTCAGTCTATTTGAAACTGGACTGATTTTTAAAACAATATACATTATAGCTGTACGCGACGGTTTCAAGCAACGAAACTTTCAAACGGAATGTTCGCATATTTAGGAATTCACCTAAGCGATTTCAAATATAGAATCAGCGATATATCAAACGAGTACAAGTACGCATCTATTACCGTAATAAAAATACACGTACTATTTTCTCTTGCCTCTGTCAAGATGCTTGCAACATACACATAGTTTCCGATTCAAATAATATACGTAATCGTAGCTATTTCTTCAACTTTTTTCAACTGAAACTCGCGGCTTACCGCAAAATTTACGCGAAATTTTCGTTCCACTCGAAAATTTTTAATTTTGATAATACTTCAGTCGGACAAATTGATGAACGAGTGATTTCAATAATACTTTTCAGTAGTTACTGCAATAATTTCAATTTTTTTTTGTTTTTTTATAAAACGAAAGTTTTTATGGAATTTGAACTACAACGTCGATTGCTATAAATTGCAATTGAACATCGAGCTTCTAATTCTAATCACTTTTAGAAGAATAAGAAATGCTTAATTAAATATTCTAATTATTAGAATATAGTAAAATCGTATTTTTTAACCTATATAATTTATATTTTGTGAATTTATGAATTTATTTGAAGAGGATGTAATTTTCTTCATTTCTGAAAGAATAAAAATACATACACAAATATCGTATAATGTACATTTATTATTTTATTATTATTATTTGCTATTTATTTCTGTATAAAATTGCTTATTATTTATATCCATATATGTAAATAATAATAAACACACAATGTATAATTTATATCGTGTGCTTATATAATACAATATATAATTTGCAACAACCACGTTCTACCAAGTCATGAATAAAGACTTATTCTGGAAAGATATAATTTCTTGAAAATGAAGAATCAAAATTTCAGATACTAACATTATAAATTTAATTATATATGCCTTCTTTCACAAACAATGTGAGATGCTTTTTTAAAATACTTGATCTTTCGTAAAATATCTCTTTCTGTAGAAATGTCTAATTCTCTAAATCATTTAATAATCAATTACTTTTAAAAAGTACTCTTCCGTTTAACATAAATTTGTTTTCAGCAAATTTCTTATCTCCGGACAATATTCTTGATTTACAAATTAGCTTTAGTTTTGACATTAATTTTGTGCGTCACTTTTACTTAATCAATGGAAGGAAAAAAAAAAGAAGACGAGGTTAGACGAAACGAGACGGGAGAAACAGATAACTGAGAACCTCTGTCCGTTTGGTAGAATGGCTCGAACGGGGCGACAGCTTGTCGGTCGTTGACCTCGCAACTGCAACTACCCCATCTCACTCAGTTTCTCTCTTCTAGGTGCCATGAAACTATTCTATCTACCTCTCCTCCGTATCTATCGCTCTTCCTGTCTGGTTACTCATTACGACTTTTTCCGTTTCTTTGGACTATTGCACGTCTTTTTTGTCTTGTTACCCATCGACCAGCGCCGGGATTAATTTCTTTCCAAGCGAAAAGAATGCAAGAGGGGTTGTCGCAGGAAACGAAAGACAATATCGGTAATTTTCTTTATGAATATAAATGAATACTCTCACGTCGCTACATATTAAATCATAAGCAGTTTCTCATTTTCAGATTTTATTATTAAACACAAGTGTTTACATTCTGCGCATAATTCCTTAAAATAAGCATGATAGAATAAATTCATAAATGTAGATAAATAAGCTTGTTAGAATAAATTCATAAACTTGTAAATCGTGAATTTTTAAACTCGAGGAAAATTTGTATAGCCTGTTAATCATTTACTTGCATTATGTTTTTAATTTAACGTTTAAATTAATTTCATGTTTTAATTAATAATATAAGTACAATGACGGCAAGTTTCGCGATTAAAATAATTCTGTAATATAATTAAAATAACAATATGTATATTATATCAATAAAATGTATATTTCTATTTCATAGTAAATTATATTCCGTGCAATTTCAATCCATTTAGATCTAAAATAATCTTAAATAATCTTCCTTCTAGATTATCATCAGATAAAAAAAGTTATATGTCGAAACCATTTATAATTCCAATATCTTTCGTTTAATTATCGATTAACACAATTATATATACAAAAACTAATAAAAAAAAAAGAATGAGAAATATACAGTGTGTTTCGCGTGAAATAGAAATTCCAAATATCTTGGCTGTTATTCATTCAATGTTATCAAAAAAATGCATCAAACCGAATTTGCTTGATATCGAGTAACACATAAACTCTTAACAATTTTTTGAATGGACGCATAAAGATCAATTTAATATTATTTTTTTTAAATTAAATTTTTAAATCATATAATTTTTAGTGCATTAGCCTATTTCACAATTTTCTATAAAAAAAAATCTATTCATAGCGAAAAACTATTAACTTAACTCGGCAGTAGATGCGTGAGTTTCTGAAACGGAAGTATTATATAATATTTACGTAGGAAGCTCGTGCGAAATTTTATATTCTACGTTTCTTCATATATTTTAGAAACAACATTGATATATATATATATAATACATATAGATATACACGAATATTAACTTCATTTCAGAGAATTCAAGAAACAATGTTTATAATTGGACAAATTATAATCTAATTATCAGATCGATCATTCCGCTAAATCCTCATGTATGCTGTCAGGTTAATAAATACTTTAAGCCCAATTTTATAAATTCTGTAGTATAAAAAATAAGGGAAGATTATATATAATCTTCCTTTATATTATATTATATTATATATTATATATTATATAAGTTTATAGTATATTATATTATACTTCGATGACTACGAATGTTTATATAAATTTATAAATACAACTAAATAAATGGAACTCAAACAACGATCTGTGTCACTCACTTGAGATTATAACGGGTATTTTGATTTAGTTTGCACATTTTCGTATATTATGCACAATCGTACTATCATATCGGAGAAATCTCAGAACATGCACCTATTATTATCGAGTAGATCATCTTATTCAACTCTCCGTTCTTCTCTTTTCCCTCTGCCCGTAGCGATAATTCAGATAGAATGACATGTAATTTGTTTCAAGAAGGATTGTGTGACAGTCGAATTCAACGTGGCGGAATCACCCACGGTTATTCCTCCCAGAGGAACTATTGCGCAAATCGCAAAATGGACAACCGATCTCTGTAATTTCTAGCAATGAACACGCCGTTCATATTTCCGGCTCTATTATCAAGCAATCTCTAAATACGAAATTAAAACAAGAAATAATCTTATCGGGGAATGCTTGATTTGCCTGAAATTTTATAGCGTTTAAAAGAGGCAATGTATAACCCATCGCTGTTTGTCGACGTTTATTTTGAACCACGGAAACAAAAACATTCAAAATATACTGATGAATGTATTTCAGATGTATTTGTATAAATAGACAAATATAAGGTCATCAAATGACATATATTTCAAACTGATTTATGTTTTCATTGATATCTTAATTCAGAGATCTGAAAATTATAATTCTTGGTAAATTTCTAATTTATCGACTTTTCCCAATTTTGGCTATTTTTTATTAATTTAGTGAAGCGGAAATTGTTGCAGATCATCTGTATAGAAATTACAATAGTCTTGGAAAAATAAGCAAGAATTTATACTCGTACATTAAGCGTGGAGATGCTTCATTTAATTAAATTTAATAAAATTATAAAGCATATATGAATAAAGATAAGCAAAATAGGAAGGAAAGGAATATATGGGGATGAAAAGAAATATAACTTTTAAGTTTTATGCATTGCGCGTGTAAAGAAATGCACGGTATATGCGATTTTCTGATGATGAATTTTTTTTTTTGTTTTGACAGCGTTAAGACATTGTTTAATTAATTATGTAAAATAAATGTAAAAAACTATGTACGATTAATTACATATTCATTATTACTTTATAATCGATGATTAATTATCGGATGAAAAAATTACAAATTTTGTGTCTTTGAATTTTAAATAATTTTGTATTTTGAACTTGTTTCATTTTAAATGTATTTTTAATTCTATTTTTAAATTAAATAATAGATAATAATTTAAAATTATATTTATTAATTATAAAATTACACGATAAAATATTATATTCATATTGTATAATGATTTGAATATAGTTTATATCAGTGAACAAGTTTGAAGTGCATTTTGGTTAATGCATGAATCAAAAAACAATGAATACATCCATATTCTGCCACAAAACTAGCAAATATTTGTTATAAATATACAGCATGTATAAATAAATGTATAACGCTGATTAAAATCAATACAATATTAGCGAAATTTTTGTAACAATTTTATTATTTATGACAACATGATGAACTGACATCATTTATAATTACATTACATCTTCCATTCGTCATCGTACAATCATCAGTCCTTTTCCAACTAATAATTTTATTTGTTATTTGCATTGATATAAATGTAACTAGAGCTTAACGTAATATTGCATAAAACATTTAAAGTAATTTTTAAGTGATTAAACATTTTTTTATTTAGATTGTTAAATAATGTAATATATTTGTAGTTTCTTTTTAAATAATTTAATTATTAGTTTTAATTAATAGGTAATATTTTAGTTTTCTTTTATTTATTTAACCAAATAAATATTTTGATTCTTTCTAAATTATAGTACAATTATATTATTATGAAATTCTTTTCAAAACAAAGGAGAGTCGTAACATTTTTTCCTGTTTCTATTTTTGATTCATATTTCTGATTCATATTTTGATTTATTTATTATAAATTATTATATTATTATTATATATTATTTTGACATTATTTAATCTTAAATTTAAGGGATTGTGCTCTCTGTTGAATAGATGGAATGGATACATAAGGTGTTCGCGCGCGTATGGAGCGAGACGAGATCGAGATTAGAAAAACCTTGTGGACTGTATATTACGCGTGCTGAATAGTAGGGACCTGTTCCCTCGTGATAATCTATGTCGCGAGAGAGTGAACTGTATTTATCGGAAGTCGGAATGATTCTGATTTGGAAGCCGAAGGAAAGCCCGAACGTCTTCTCGGTTCCCCTTCCTTCGGCTTCGGGAAAATCGCGGGTCCAGGGTGGGGCACGAGGGGCCAGATACCCGTTGCCGTCGTGGGTGATCTTGCTGGCCCATGTTTCTCACGTGTTCGGGAAAGTTGGTGCCATGCTTCAATCCACGGTCAATCGAGTGTCCTGTCTTCTTAGAAGAAGTCCAGCCATGTGGTCAGTGTTTTGGGCAACACGGCCTACTAAGGGTACTCAAAAGGCAATAAATTTTCCCGTACGTGCCTGTACCCAGACCGTGGGTATTGTAGCATGGAAACTCTCCCGAACATAAGGTACAAATATAAAGTAATTGTTTTTGCAAGACAATATTTAAAGATAATCATCTTATCATCTAGCTAAGCTTTTTTTCACATGATAAGATGATGGTATTATAATAGCACTCAAATTTGACAAGATAATATTATATTGCAACTAGAATAGCATAATCATTGTTTTAACTGCGGATGTTCAACCAGTCACGAAACAAAATAAATAGTTTAACAAAAATCCCACAGAAACTTCGATAATTATGAGACTTGGCGGCATTATTTTTCTAGAACAAAAGAATCTGGAAGAATTTGGAGATGGAAGCCTCGTTTTAATCAAGACCGAAATCACGCGACATATTCCGAACTATTACAAATATAACGATCAATGAGACAGGCTTTCGGTCAACGAATATTGCGTGTAATTCTGTTAATTGTTTTCGATGAGGTGCAAGCCCACCCCGGAAATCAAAAAATGGAAATGTTTCTACGCGGACCAGATCTATATCAATAAAATTTCATTTTAATATAAATCTAAATAATAATGGTAATATAGAATAAATTAGTAAAATTCATAATTTAAATATGTAATTAATAAATTAAAAATTAAAAATAATATATAATTTTCTAAAATTTAATTTTATTAACAAATAAATTAAAAAATATAAAATAATTGAATATAAAATAGAAAATAATAAAAATTGTTTAAATAATAAAAAATATATAAAAATTATTATTAAATGACGTAGAACATGCAAATAATTAATATTAATATAAATTGATATAAAAATTCCATTTAAAATTAATAAAAAAACTAAATTATATCAAAAATTTATAAAATGACAAAAAAAAGTAATTGGAATAAATTTTATAATTGTTGATAAAAAAAATTTGATGTTAAGATGATTTTTCATAACAATAAATTATTCAATTATGAAATGGAAATACATTTAATTTTAAAAATAATGTTAATAAAAAAAATTTTGAATTTAAATATGATATAATTATTATTTAAAGTAATAAAAGATATAAATATAATTGATATAAATATAATGATGAAATTGAATAATATAAGATTTTAATTATTTTTGTTGAATTTTTATTATAAATATTTAATAATCAAATTAATAAAATTATTAAAAATTCATAATTGATTCATTTAATTAAAAAATTGTTATTAATTATTTATATATATCTAATTATTAATATAATTAAACATAAATATATTTAAAAAAATTAAATTTAATTATTTTATTTATTAAATAATAAGTATTTTATGTTTTTTTTAATCTACAAAATTAATTTTACGTCATTTATTTATAATTATATAAAAATTATAAAATTTATCATTAGGGTATGAATTTAAAAGCTTAATTTAGCTTATTATATAATCATTAGATGTTTGATAAAATAATTAATTTTTGTTATTAATTTTTAGAGTTGTTTGCGCGACAGGGATGGTCCGCCATGGCTGAGCCATGCGGATCTACACGAAATAGATGTTCTGAGAGAGAATGCGCGCGCATCTTCTCTGCTGGCCGCCTTCAGCCACCTCCATCGCATCGACCCTGATACATCAAATTTGACGAGCCCATTGTATGCAACTATAATACTTAACATGTACACCTGACTGATTTTGGAGTACGTACTTTCGCCTTCTGTAGTAGACACGTATATACACAAGTACACGTGTGCTCTAGCGGTAAAGCACACGATTTTTTCAAACATCTTTAATCCCTTGCGCTGGCAACTGGTTCGCGGACCATAACGAGTGACCGAACGATATACAATAATTCATCGCTTTCTTTTTCTTTTGAACTCGTCGGTATATCACCGGATAGAAATTATTAAGAAGTAATAAATTTATCATTTGTTTTGCCTGGTTACAATTAAATATACTTAAAATTGAGAAAATGTTGCAACTTGAGACAAAAAATTCTCGACGTGCGTAGTACATCATTCCAGCGCAAAAGGTTAACACGTGTAGGGAAGACTTTGTCGTTATCCCCTCCCTTTTAGACATTTTTTATGTTATTTTATTCGTTTTGACCTGCTAAATACGAATATCATATCCATTTTTTGTAGACATTACGTATAGTAACTCCCATTATTTTGTCATCATTTTGTAAAAAGAAATTGTATAAAAATACATTTGAACTCATTTTAAAACTTTAAAGCCTCTATTTTTAAAATGCGTCGTTCATTTTATTCTAAAATATTTTCATATTATGTAGCGGAAGGTACTTTTCTCCCCGCCGTAATATGTAAAACTGTTGGAAGATTTTTTTATGATTAAATCTACAATAAACTTGAAGATTGAAGCCTCCCCTTTACAACAACTCTTCAATATTTGCTGTACAATTTTTTCCCGCTAATTTATTGAGCTCTGAATATTAGGCGAAAATAAATATAATGACAAAAATTTAATTAATAGGTAATAGCTAATATGTAAATTTGTAAATTTAATATTCAAAATTCAATAAAATGATACAGCAAGTTTCCGGGAGTCAGTATTTTTACATATTACTATGACAATTTATAACATTATTTTTCGAGAAGGAAAATATCTTCATATAGTACGTATCTAAAAACATATTAATATATTCGCGAAATGATATCGTATATCTCACGTATAAGAAATGCATATGTGTTATTTATTAAAACTATTATTATGGAAGTTTCATAAATAATTTTATTATTTTAACACTACTACAGACAACTATATACAATACTATAAAGTTAATAATTGATTTCAGACTTTCATTTTTTTACAAGTGCTTAAAAGATACGGATATTCTTGTCAAAATTAACATTAATTTCTATTTGGACAGAAATCTATTTATTTTGATCATTTAAATCAATAATGATTTTAATTATCATTTAAATTTTAATGATTTATATGTAGAATATTTTGATGCGGTTGTTCTAGTGTTAATAGATACTAATAGATATGTGGTTTATTTATATTAATATTTTAACCAATCAAAGTCAAATATATATGTGACGCCCGTCGTAAAAATGAATAATATATTTTAAAAATGTAAGCTTGAAATTTTAAGATATGTTTAAGTTTGTTATACATTTCTTTTTTTCAATTTACAAAATTATAATAGCTTAGTGTCCGAGAGATGTACTTTAAACACAGAGAGATGTACTGTTATCAAGATATAAGCATCTAAATTTAACGTGTTGCATTATACGTAATATGGTACAATAATTACAGTGAACGAAACATGGTATACTGTGTATGTATACATCGGATAATGTAGTACTGGCGGCACATCAGAAGCTTATATTTCGTTAAAGGTCGTGTGAATATAACAAGTTTACAGTGCTTTGAAAACATTTGAACGTCGAGAATAAGAATATGAAATAAAAATTTAAGTGCCTGTTTAAAAAAATTTTAACATGATCTTTACAGGATTCTTTATCTCAAGGTCAAACAAGTGATAGATAATTTTTAATACCTTGTAACTTTTGTTGGAAACTTTTTTTTATGTTATATTTTTGAAGTATTGGGCTATTCTCAGTTAAGAGAAAATATTGTATATATAATTATTATATAATAATAAACACACTATATATATATATATATAATCATTATAATAAAGTAGAGTATTACAATTATTATCATTATTATTGATCTCTGTAACTAAATTAAATGCATAATAATCTACGTATAAGAAATTATAATGTAGAAAAATTTGATAAGAATTTATTATTAAATTAGAAAATACATTACAGGTAAATTCAAAATCGTTCATAATATTTGCAAATGCATTATAAATTATACATGGTTTGTGCCTCATATGAAAATCAGTATAATTTACTTATATATCAGATATATTTGAAATCCAATATTTAAAATTTGAAATGAGGAATTCAATTGAACGTTATAATTAATTTAATAGAATATGGTAGTGCAACATCATGGTAAGAACAACATGACATACTGTTGTTGTTGTTGTTGTTGTTATTTCAATAGCATTGTGAGACTATATACAAAGAATGTGGAGTATGGAATTTAGATACAAAATTATCCGATTGCAGGATCCGATTCGTATACCTGTATATTTAGTAGAGACTTTCCTCGTTAATTTTGAACTATAATAAAAAAATATTGTAATCATTAGCATTTTTTCCTTTAAGTTTGATATTGAAAAGTATTCGCACACTCGATGAAAAACGGTTGACATTTTAAATTGTTATAACTTCGTGGAACAAAATCGTACAGCAATTCAGTTGACCTCATTCAAAAGTGTGAAACCTCTACTTTGTAAAACTTGAGTTTGTTTTTTCCAAAGATGTTTTTACATCATGTAGCAAATGCGAAAGCAAAGATACTTTTATTGTCGATAATTGTAAAAATTTAAACGTTTTCAAAATCATTGAAAATTTTTTTTCATAACTAGATCTACTATAATCTCGAAGATTAAAGTCTTCTTTTTACACAAATCTCTTAAAACTTGTTGTACAACTTTTTTTCATTCGATTTTATCGAATCATCAGAGACGATAAAAATTCAAAGAATCTTAACATTTTGCCATTTAACTCTAATAATTTAAAGATTAATAAAAAGAAATCGTACAGCAAGGACTAAGAGATTGTTGTAAAAAGGAGACTTCAATCTTCAAGGCCGTAGATTCAGTTATGAAAAAAATTTTTTAATGCTTTTAGAAGCATTTGACTGTCTACGATTTCCGAGAACAAAAATATGCTTGCTCTTCCACCTGCTGCATGCAAATATAAACATGTATATAAACATGTATATAAACATGTATATAAACACATCTGTGGAAAAACAAACGTACGGTTATCAAAGTGGGAACTTCACGTTTTAAAATGACACCAACTGAATTACTATATTTTTTTTTTTTTTTTTTTTTTTAGAAAGTTATAATAATTTAGAATGTAGATAATTTTTTGTCGAGTGTGCAAGTATTTTTGTTCATCTCTGCAAATAGAAAAGAAATATAACACATTTGTTTCGTGTAACATTTATTGGCAATAAAATGCAAAAAATGATTGAAACAAAAAAATAATCGATCTAAAATATAAATCACGTTTCTTAATATAAAGACATTTTGCCAAGTTTTATAACGTTTTATAAATTTTTATATTATCAATCTTATAACCTTTTATATAGCTTTGTGAAACTATAGAAAGTGAATAAAGTTAAAAATGGCTGAACTTCATGCAATCTTTTTAAATAAGGAAATTGCGATCAATTTAAAACAGCTTCGAAGCATACCTCTGATATTTAACTTTTATAAATGGTTCTCTATGACAAAGATAATCGGCGAACTCGTTCGTGTTAAACGATTTTCCATTTTCGTCTAACCATATACAAAATCAGTCGCGTCAAAAAATGTCAGTATACAGTTGAAGTAATTGTACTTATTTCGAAACTCGTAATCTGATCACGCTATAATTACGTTCTCTATTCAAACCTTCATCTTCCTTTGACACGTAATTTAACTTTCGACAACATTTAACTTTTAGTTAACTTCACTAAATCTTTTTACTGTTGAATCGTTCTATGTCTTATCCTCATAAGATATCAATAAGAAATTAAGGCTCTTGGTTACAATAAAATCCCATTTTCTACTAGATGTCGCCATATTTACCATTCTTATCTAGATATTCAAGAAGTGAGATATCGGCTCCATGATTTTTGTTTTATTTTAATATTAGGTTACCTCAAAAATTTTGTTGTATTAATGAGTAATACAAAGTATTTTATGTTTTCTGTCATATTATTGAATTATAATCCATTCTGTTCTACTATCTTCTTCTATCTCCCCCTCAGGGCCTCGTAATGCCAGTTCCAATATTTCTAGGATTTGCTAACGAAATATTGTTGGAGATGCATTTTTATATCATTCATTGAACCATCAGGAAAGGAATAGATAATAATCAAAACTAGATATTATCCCATCTGATTATTATTTATTCTTTCCATTTAAAAAATGAAATCTCCGTGGTAAAAGCAAATTTGGTTCAGAAAATGACATAAGAATACACCTCGAATAATATTTCGCTAATAAACTTCAGAAGTTTTGGAAAGGTGATGTGAAATTTCCGGAATGATAAACAAAGGTAATAAATCAGAATGAGTTGTGTAGAATTCAATAACATGATGTAAAATATTTAAATACTGCGTATACATTATTCATTAATAAAATGAGAGGAACTTTTGGGACAATCAATACTTTGAACATTTGAATATTTCGGCTTTCGCCGAAACGTTCGAAAGCCTGACGCTTCACTTTTATAAAGTATTTCTATTGAAAAGTAATATGTATGTTTTATCGAGATTTTTGTAAAATTATGAAAATTCTAAAAACTTGTAAGATATTGAGGGGGAGGGGGATAAATTCAGATTTAGCGTTTACGGTTAATCAGGAAAATTCAATACAGTACAATGAAATATAGATTGGATTTTCTACGCTTTTTTTTTAATGTATGCCATATTTGTTTTCATATCAAATTATTTAGCAATTACTATTCGCTATATTGAAGTATCTGTCAATGAAATACGTTATACATGAATAACTATTTTGTTTCAAAATGTTCTTAATTTCACTTTTAATATTTTTCAATAGTGTATTATAGGATTTTTAATGATCATTGTTGATAATTTTTTATTTCATTTTTAATTATAACTGATAGACGATGTTCATACATTTTGGAAAACAACTTGACGAGATATAGCCAACATGTATTCTAAATCCTACTGTTCAATTTTTGTGCAATTAGGAAATAAATAAAAGTTGAAAATAAAATAAAAATAAATAAAAAGCAAAAAATCTATAGAAAAATAATAGTGAAATAGATTTTTTCGTATCAACATACAAGAAATGATAATGATAATGATAATGATAATCTTTACTCTTACAATTAAAAAGAAATGATAATGATAATGATAATGATAATCTTTACTCTTACAATTAAAAAGAAATGATAATGAAAATGATCTTTTTAATTACTGTTGCGAATATGATCGCAAATTGTTCAGATCATAAGAGCAGTTATAATGCACAAATTGGAATTGCATCGATGACTTTCAACGTTGTTACTATCCGTATATATCAAGGAATATATACTCTGTATATTATACTAGAGTATATATTATACAGAAGTTCTCAAACTTTTCCACTTGGCAACTCTCGTTTACCCAAGCAAATATTTTCGCGACGTCGGGTATAGAGGTACATAAACTAAGAATACGAATTAAAACACTCGTTGATTATTATCAACGAATGTTTTAATAAATCATAAAGAAAATTTATTTGAAAACAATTCTTTGGTACGTCTCGTCAAGTTATATGAATATACGAATAATTTTACCATGTATTTAAGACAAAGCCAAATATTCATACTAACTTTTTAGTTTCGCGAAATTTCGAAATTTAGTTACACGACCCACACTTTGAGAAGCCGTGTACTATACTATACATATTATATATTATATATTATACGCAGTAAGATTCACTTTTCAACATTATGTCTAAATTATTTGAAATTATAATTTTGTTATTGTTATATTGATTACGATAATAATTAAATGTTTAATAAATACAATTATGATTACACAATTTGTTTTATAAATCAAAGGTAAATATTAATAAATATATGATCGTGTGCAGAATCTTTCTATATTTTATATTTTTATTGTCCCTTTTTGCTGATAAAATATCATTTTTCTAGCAACGTCATGAAAAAGAATTCGTTAAAAATCCGGGAAGTGAGAAATAAGTAGAATAAAAATGAAGAAAAAAAGATTTTAAGAAAGGAAACAAACAAAAAGGAGTTAAATAGAGATGATATGATTAAGAAAGTTAAGAAAATTTTTTATTCTTAGCATTTAAATCGTTTATTATTCAAACTCTATAATAGTTTATATATATATATATATATATATAATAGAAAATATCTATAATAGAAAATTTAATAATAGAAAATATCTATAATTTCTATAATAGAAAATAGGGTTAGAATAACATATATTCTATTTTATGTTATTCTAACCCTATTTTCACTATAAAGAAATTAACATTTATGATTTTAACTCTATCTTGTAATTGTTCTAAAAATGAAAATATTGTACAAGCATTTACAATATCTGTCAATGTGTTCAATGTGAAAACGTTATTAGGATTGATAAAATTCAAATTCGAAAAATTCTAACATTTCACCATCTAACTTTTAAATATCCAAAGTTTAATAAAACGATGAAAAAAATCGTACAAGTTTCAAAGGGTCGTTGTAAAGAGAAACTTACAATTTTTAAGACCACGATAAGTCAAACGTTGAAAAAAGTTTTTATATCTTTTAAGAGATATTGAAATTTGTGTAATTTCTCAGAATAAAGATACTTTTATTTTTCTATCTGTTACATGATATCAAAAAATCAACGAGCTCAGCTCAATTAACTCAAAATAGAAGCTTTATGCTTTAAAGTGAAATCAAATTGCTCTTTTTATGAAGTTGTAACAGTTCAAAGCGCTGACAATTGTTCATCATTTGTGCTCTTTTACTATATATTTTGTATTATTTAAATTCATCAATTAGTAAGAAAAAATTTCTCACAATGCATATTACGTTTCTTTTCGCAAGTTCATTAATTTAATTGATTCCTTTTTCGATCATTTTTTCTTTCTCCTTTGACAAAACTTTATATATAGTATAATAATTTTGGAACAATTAAATGGAATAATTATTTTTAAATTAATATGAAATAATTATTTTTCAAAGAGAAACATATTATGAGCGTACGTTCGCAAGCAAAGTAAATGAGAAAGAAATGAAATAAACCTGCGGCTAATTAAAATGATAATAAAGAAACTTCTTACGTCGTGATTCGTATTTTCTTTTCTCAGCTCGTCTAACTAGACTGCGGATTTTTATAACAAATTTCAAAGCGAGAAATAGCACATAATAATTATGATATAAAGACATACATGTATAAAATATCAAAAGTACAGCGATTTTTATAATATTCAAATAAAATAATTATCCATTGTGGTTCTATTTTTTTTAACCATGTTCTTAAAAATCTGAATTTTTATGAAAATCCACAATCTAGTTGCAATAGCATCTTCAAATTTTCATTTATTTTTTGCCCACGAAGCATCTTTTTCGTGAAATCTCGCGATTGTAACCGTGAAATTAATTCGTTAAAATACCGAATCGAAGAAGAAGAATAAATCGGAAACAGTTGGAGATTGGGAGTTGTTGCAGCCTCCACTCTCCCCTAAAAAGGAAATCGAGCCGTTTTCTCCACCCTTCTTTTTATTAATATGTAGTATTATTGGGTTGGTCAAAAAATAATTGTATTTTTTTCCAACAGATGGACATATATCTCAAAATATAAATCTAATCTCATTCTAAATCGCAAATTCATCGTGTAATCTGATAGTTGATCGTTCAAACTTGTTTCAGAAAAAGAAAAGGTACGATTGAAAGGTTAATAATTGTTTGTTTGGCGTCGATTTCAAAGTGAAATTTTCGTCATACATATTTTGCTGTACTACCTTCGAAAAGGAGAGAAACACTTTCATACACTAAAAAATTATCTGACGTGTATGAAAAAGCCTTGAAACTACGACAGCGTCAGAATTGGTTTGTTAAATTTCACAGTTGACGAGAGTATCAAATCATTCTTGGAATTGTGTATTTCTCGAAACAGAACGCGGAATCATGAAGTTGCCTGAAAGATCAGAATGATCGATATATTGTATCAATAAAGTTTTTGCTTCCTACGAAAAAAAATCGTTCCTCGCTTTTCATACAAAATGCATACAAAAAAACGCGGTTACTTTTTAGCCAACTTAATATATATCCTTCCTTTCTGTGTAAAATGTTTCTCATACAGTTCCCCTCCACCCCGTGGTGAACGAGGCAATCTCCTTGTTGACTTTAGCATTTCCTTCGGCGGCGATACGTCACTTTGAGAAAGCAGTTTCCACGCCCCTCTTAATTCGCGCGCGTTACCATCAGAAAGGACAGATATCGAGCCGAGGCATTCTCGTCTTCCTATCAGCATTCTCGACATTCCATCGATCCACGTGTAAACGTTCATTGTGTTCGAGCAACTCGAAAGGTAGATAGAGATGCGCGAGAACCTGAAAATGTCGAATCGAGAATTTATTTCGAGATCGGGTCGGATTCCAGGAAATATCTCCCGATATTAGATTGGTCAAAAAGTAACTGCATTTTGTGTGTGTGAATAAAAGGCGAATTTTTTACATGTGAAACAAAAGCTTTATCAGACAGTATGTTGTTTGTTTTGTTATGTTCGATTGCCTTTTGTCATTTTTCAGTTAACTTCAAAGTTTTTATATTTATTTATTTTTTTCGACAGATGAGAGTTCCAAGAGTGATATTTGAGAGTTCAAGAGTTCAAGAGGATATTTGATATCTTCATCAGCAATGAAATTTAGAACAAATGAGTTCTAATTTGAGCTTGTACATTTTTTTTTCCTTTCCAGGAATAGCATATCGAAATACGACGAAAGTGTTCTTTGTTGATTTTCCATTTTGAAACCGGCGCCAAGCAAACCATCATTAATAAAATCGTGCATTTTCTTTTTCTGAAACAAGGTTGAACAGTTGGCGACGTCATTTAAAAATGAAGTTAGCTCTTTGTCACTAGAGGTGATAATACAAATTTATTATAAAATTTTCTTTGATTAAATAGTGATGCAAAACCTTTCTTCTGTGGTTTAGAGATACGTTTCATAAATTCGTATTATTTATATAAAATTTCATGTAATAAAAATGAAGTGAAACCAAAAAATGTAAATTAGTATTTTTAATAGTAGATTTCAGACAAGAAACAACAAAAACGCGGTAAACCATGAACATCAGATTTAGAGAATCGATTTGATGGAAAACTATAACTAACTATAGTAACTTATATTCCATATTTTAAAAATTGAAGGCTTCTCTTTACATTAACTTCCTAAAACTAGTTTTTTTTTGTTTATTTTATTGGATTTTGAAAATCAAAGTTAAACGACAAAAATTCTGACATTTTGCAGTCTAACTCTAACGTTCAATTTAAAGTTCAATAAAATGGCGAAAAAAATCGTACAAGAAGTTTTAAGAAGTCGTTGTAACGAGGAGATTTCAATCTCGCAATATATACGGGATTGTCGACATTCTCGAGAACTTCGTGATAGTCAAGAAAATCGGGATTCTCGAGAATTTCGGAAAGTCGAGCGATGTTTTCTTTAAAAACGCTAAATTTTAATAAAAAAAAATTTTTTGCAGAAACATTAAATTTTGATAAAAAAAAAAGAAATTTCTTCAGAAACATTAAACTTTAATAAAAAGAAATTATTTTACAAAAACATTAAATTTCAATAAAAAAAATTGTCGATATTGTTACATCTTTCTCGAGAATCCCAATTTTCTCAACTGTCAAGAATTCTCGAGAGTCTCGAAATCCTGAAATTTTGAAGATACTTTCGATCCAATCATCGGGTTCTAACACATCTTCAGTTAGCGGACAAATAGAGAATTCGAGGGAGAACAAGACTTTGATCCATCACCGTTGCATTGTAACACCGACATCCGGTTTATTTCTCGTGCAGATTGCACGAGTTCTTGACGTCGATCCAAGTCAATGGCGATCTGTGTCGAAAGACGATCTGTCGTTATTATATAATCAATTAAAAATGGTACAACTCGGACGGATGAATGTTAATAAGACTGAGGTAGATAGTGTTGTTCGTAAATAAGACGATGTGTGTATTGGTACATCATTGCAATTGTTGCTGAGTATATTTTGATTTGGATGAGCGTCGTATTGTGACATTTGTTTGGGATAATTGGACGTTCTTCAATTCTCGTTGGGAATTTGCGTGAAGGATAAAGTATATTTGTATACGTTATTTTGGTGCGTACAAGAATTTCCTGGCTGTTTTGAAATATTTGATTATTTATTGTTTGAGACATCGAACAATAATGTTCATACTTTCAGTTTCGTATCTACGACGCAATGCATACATTATACCGACTCCGGTATCAAACAGTACTATCGCTATAGAAGAACTCTGAATTAAATTCTTTTCATTATTATTACAATCAAGTCATTTTAATACAAAAACAAAAAAAAGAAATAGAAATTGGGATCGAAATTTTTACATTTATAGTATTTTTTCAAAGTCTGAATTATCAATTTTACTCATTTTACAATGAAGGTAAGTATTATAAATATAAATATAATAATAGTATATATAATATGAGTCTTACAACATGACGGCTTGAAATAACTCGTAAGTTCTTAATTTGCTGTATGAAAAAATATTTCAAACGAAAGTTTTGCATGGTTTCCAGCAGGACATATAATGCTATAATCGTTTTGTTGTTATTTTGCTTTTTTCTTTGAGATACGAAGGTCACCTTCAGTTTGTTAAATAATATTTTATATTTTTTGATCCATTGATCGACATTCTCTATAAAAAAAGACATTCACTTATGTATAAACTGTTAGTTTAAAACATATTTCCGTAAAATCATGATGATATATCTTTGACGATATTATTGTGTTTATATTTTGTGCATATATTTTATACAATTCAAATTAAAATGTCTCTTGAAGTAATAATTTTTCGATATACGTAGGTTAACACTCTTTTTATAGAAAATGTCGATCAATGGATTAAAACGTACATCGTTTCAAAATTGTTGAAAAATTTTTTCCATATCTAGAGCTACTATAGTTTTAAAAATTGAAGGCTTCTCTTTACATTAACCTTCTAAAATTAGTTTCTTTTTTTTGTTATTTTATTGAATCTTGAAAATCAAAGTCAAACGATAAGAATCCTAACCGAAGTATGAATACATCGACAAAAAAATAAATTAACAAGGAAAACGATTACAATATTATATGCCCTTCTGGAAACGCAACTTTCGAAACATTTTTTTCACACAGCAAATAACTTGCGAGTTATTTCAAAGCGTCGTGTTACGAGACTCGTACCCTATATATCAAATCGACATTTCGGTTGACTTTAAAAATAAATTTGCTCGCTTAATTATAAAAGCACATTATTATTGCGAAATACAAATTGTTATTCTCGATTCGTATATAGTAACAACAAGTAAGCACGTCGCGATTAAAAATAGATACAATTAAAACATGTTTAACATTCTGTTAAATGAAACAAAATTCAATTATGGTTTTCTGCAGAATGAACAGTAATGCATTCATATTTACGCGCCCTTAAGAACACCAATGAGGCTCTTATCTATGCGCATTGCAAGCGAATAATATACATATAAAAAAGAAATGAGTCTATTATTTAAAACTGTTAGAGGATGATCGCTTTTATTTCGTGTATTTAATAAATGGACCGCGGATTTTTATACAAATTCATATTTTTCTTCTAAAAAGATTGGACTTACGATAAAATTTTTGTTATCCATTGTAAAATATTTTCTAAACGATTAATTATATCAAAAAATGTTTTAGATTTGAATGGCTCTGAGAGGGCATTAATTGATATAATATGGACGCATAGAAGGAGTTTGAAGATCAAGTTTATTTTTTCAGTCAAAATCGTGTATTTTTTAATGTACTAGTCGATTCAGTTAATATTTATAAAAAAGAGTATTAAATCATTATACAGAGAAATGATTAGTTCAAGAAATATTTTAATTAAAAAATATTGCAGTGTGATATTTGCTCAAAGTCGAACACCTTTGCTCAATTTCATACTGTTTAGATGTCAGATGATGTTTTGTTTCTTGGATTATCTTTCATTTTAAAACGTTAATAAACGTAAAATAATGATTCTTTCTTCATTTGTCCACAATATTGTATTGCGTTTGCATTGAGTTTTTATCGTGTTCAGTTGCTGAAACAAATAATATTGTAATCATATTGTAATATCGAAAGGAGCATTGAAGCAATGTTTTCTCGTTCAATGTTAGTGGATTGAACGAGGTAGACCAGTTCATTGGATCAGTCCGTTCACCAGATTTGAACCCATTAGATTTCTTTTTGTGACTGACTCTAAAAAGTAGTCCATCACTACACTGTAAATAGTAATGCCATCACTTTGAGCACATTTTATAATAATTGTTATAATGATGAAATAAATATTTATTTTATTTTACAATAAATAATTAATATTTATGTATGTAAATGTTAAGGCCAGGGGCTAGGAATGCGTCCCTTGAACCTGGCTTTGTAGCCAAGGCCAACAAACATATAAATGCAATGTAAAAGGGACGCATCCCGGGGCAATATCAGCCAGGCCCATAAGGCAATTACAAATAGGCAATTGCTTTATGAAACTGACCTGCCCGACTCTATCTTTTGGTCTTAATACGTCACTATTCCGATCACATGATCGGGAAGGAGACAATGAAGACAACAGTATAAAAAGGGCCAACAGGGTTGGAACGGAGTTCTTTCGGCAAGTAAAGTCTTCGAGGTCTTCATTACAAAATGTGCTACTTATGCCACTATCTTGTGAGTGCACTCGCATAATCCAACATTCAATCAATTTCCCACAACAGTGGGTGGTCCTCCGTGCCAAATATATATATGCAAAGGAACATATATATGCTCGACAACAGTCGAGACTGTCCTTAATAGTAAATAAATAAATTAATAATATTTATTTATTCCAAAATAAATAATAAATAATTAATAATATTCTATTTTATTATTCAAACTAGTATTACAGATAAATTCGATACTTCTACAAACATTACTCCGAATTATTTTAATTAAAATATCTTCTGAACTAATGATTTTTCGTTATAAATGCCGAAGTTTTATTTAATAGAGAATGATGAGCTGAATTGATTAGTGTATTAAAAAATATACGATTTTTGATACGTTTAAAAAAACAAATTTAATCTTCAAACTTCAAAGAGATTTGATGTCTCTTTCGGAACTATTCACCTTTTGCCTAAATCAATTTTTAATATAATTAATCATTTCGAAAATCCTTCAGCTTCTAATCTTAGTCACTCAGATACACGTATGTTCGTGTGCTATAAAAAATGTGTGTGATGCAATTAGAAATATGAAATATTGTTAGAAATTAATGTAATCTTTCGTTAAGACAGTTTTGACAGTTTCGAATCGTAAATATATTGTACTTTATTGCACGTTCAATAAATATAATAAGTTCACTCACTATCGTGTTAATATCTCAACGTTCCTACAATATCAACTAGTATTTACTTAATGCTGTAAATCATTTGTTAAAAGAATGCGACAGTAAATAAAACGTTTGGTTACAAACATTTCAATTACAACTTCAAAGGGAAGTGTCGAGCTACAAGTCAACTAATCAAAAAGATAATTGACGAGAAAAAAATTGTCCAACTCTGTTATGGATATTCCGAAGATAAAATGCTCTGAGATGCTATAAAATAATTTCGATGACATAAAAACAATTAAATTTTAATGCTTTGATCCACCAACTAAGTAATAATGTATCTGACCCAAATTGTAGGAAATAGGATCATTTTATTTAAATCAATAGTTACTCAAATTTTAAGTAATCAGAAAGTTATATGAAATATTACGTATAAATATTAAATATAAAATAAATATTATAAATAATTAAATATAAAATGTCACAAAAAAAGAAATCTGTTAGTATACAGAAGCGATGATTTTCTTGATTCGATGAACGCAACAAGAATTTTCTAATTGTCCCCGAAATAAATAAATATTTTTTTACGGACACATTTGTGTACACATTTATGTTATAAATGTTAACGATTTATATTATAATAATAACAATTATGTTATAAATACTATTCTAGTATCTTTCATTTCTGTTCAATGCATTATCAATTTTGCTTTTTCCGTGATAATTTGTAATTGTATCGTTATTCGTAATTTTAAACATATATAATAATAATTGTAAATACAAATTTATATAATAATTATAATTTACGTTCATATAATATAAATAATTAATTATAATTACAAATTATAAATTTACAATTATTACAATATCATTTGAAAACTACTATTATAATAATAAATTATAAATATATTTGTAATTATATCATTATCTGTAATTATAAAATAATCAGTTGCTATAGTTTGTAATTATATCACAGAAAAATATATGTTTAGTTAAATTATGAACAAGAAATTGATAAAGATTATAAAGCTAGAGTACAAAGATTGCATAAATTTTAATATAAAAGACAAAATTTATTAAATTGTAAAGATCATACAATTAAAGATTATTTGTGCAAAATTGTTTAATTTTCATTCGACTATAAATCAGAATATAGACCTGTTTCATAATGTCAATTTCATTTTTATTACCAATAGAATTATTTTCTCTGTAGTAGAATATATTATATTAAGTTATTTGAAACATTTGTTTCATTAATATCTAATGGATATGTTCTATTAATATTTGTTTTATGCTTGTTTTATTAACATTTAATAGATGTATAAAGTTTCATACCATATTATTAAATTACGTATGATCTATTTTGCTCTATTACTTTCCTCCACCTCTTTGGAAGCTTTATAATAAATAAATACTAAATTTCTGTAGTTTGTTACTAAAATAATAATGTAATGTAATATAATACAATATAAATAATTATAATATAATAAATAAATAAATAAACTTCTGTAGTTTGTTAGTAAAATATTGTTGCATTTTCTTGCTACATGCAGTTTCATTAAGCCAAATCTTTTCAGACAAGGAGAATTTTTTAATGAAAGGAAGAAGTAATAATCAGACTCTAAGAGTATGGAGGACGAGGTAGAACATCCCAAATTCTGCATGCAAATCTGCAACATTGCATCCAGATGAAACTTTTAAGACAATCTAATAGATTACTCTAATTTTGTGTTAAGAGGGTAACCAATTTACAATCACATATATCAAAAATACAATACTTTAGAAAAATAGATTGGGAGATTAACGGCGAATGAAATTATTCTTATGTAGAATGTAAATAAAACTTTAAAAATTTTAAACGTGTATTTCTCGAAACCTTGTTAAAATAATTGCAATGATATCTTGAAAACTACTGTACTCATTCAGATTTTTCATACGTCTTCAGCACATGTATGGCTATAGCCGGTACCACAATCATTAAATATCTTTTTCAATTTTTACAGACAAAAAAAAATAGAAAAAATTGAAACTTTATATTCAAAATATCGCCATTTTTTAAACTTTCAATTTTTTTTCTTTTTAGTACCTTCTAGTAGCTGTCATCACATTCGTAATCAAAAATCCGTTGGATTCTTTTTCTTCTAACAAACAAAAAATAAAACTCAAATCATGACAACGATTAATGTACTTTCGTTTTTCATCAGAAATTAATGTGCAAACAATTTCAATTATTTTTCAATAAAAAAATTTGTGATCATTGGTCAAAGACAAATAGATATATAGGAACAAAGCTTAATATTAATATCATTTACCAAATTTCTATAAAAAAAATTTGTAAAAAAGAATTAAATTTAAATTAGTGTAAATTTATAATAAATCAGACGAAAAATAAATAACTTGAAAAAGTTAATATAAAAGTAAAATATTAGAAAGTATACGTAATAAATAAAAATAATATTTTTAAATATTTTAAATTACAAAATCGTAAATGTTATATCAGACGAAATTAAAAATTTTCTTTCGTACAATATATTTCAAAATATTCATTAATGTATAAGTCTATACTTGCATTCCTTGCGTTCATATAGTGTATTCATTTTATACAAATGACACATTTCCGTCAGAAAATTGCTGCAAAGTGATTTAAATATTTTGATATGAAATGGCATTCTATTCAGCGGATAAGAAATTGTCGCAATCTTCGGAAACAATTGTTCGATTTAATTTACCCTGTAGATATTTTTATAGAATTTCTTTTGCCAAGAGAAGAGGAAACGTACTTAATTTTTTTTTTTTTCGATTAATAACCAGCAATACAAAAATAATTTTTATAATTGTCTATCAAGACATCATTGGAAACGAAGCAGATTTAAATATTATGAAAGCATCGAACCTACCGAATTTCTTTAGATATATTTATGAAAATTTTAAAATGCACAAAAATCCGCAGTCTAGTGAACAGTAGGCTTAAAAACATTTAACAACAGAAGATTTAAATGCCAAGGAAGCATCGATCTTATGAGTAAGCGAATCACAGATCCTGCATCGTAAAGACTAACGTTAAGGAAAAATAGAACCAACTGTGAACAACGTCAAATCGGACGGAGATCTACAACGTAATTGACGATTAAATTCCTTTTAGCAGATTAATCAACAAAGAAGGATTTACACTGGCTCGATTAAGAGCACACTAAAATAACTCATGAACGTTTGATTAAGGAAACATCCCTTCTGCGACAAAATGTCAAAAATTTGTTCAACACATTTGTATGAGCGTGTCACGAACTTTAAGTGACAGTTCTTAAAAAAGAATTCATAAGATTGACTCTATTTCTGTCCTAATTTCCCAAAATCATTTGAAGAGAACACTGATACTTGATGAATACAAATTTATACTATATTTATACTAAATCTATGGTATAAATAAGTGCCATCCATACGTGTCTTAGTTGCCAATGACCTTGATGTTGATGTAAATTTAAATTCGCAAAAAAAAAAGAAATACTTTTAAACGTTTTTAATCTCAATCTATTTAAACATCTTCTTTAGAAAAAAAGAAGAATCCTGTACTAATCAATGTAATACTTATTTCAAAGTACGAAACTTCTATTTCTATAGTGTTTAGTGCGTTTCTCTCAAAAATGTTTTTATGTCATTTTGAAAAGAAGTAAATAAAGATACGTTTTTTTCTTGAAAATTTTGCAAATTCAAACGTTTTTATGTATACTGAAAAAGTTCTTTTTATAGTTAAATCTACCACGGTCTTGAAGACTGAAGTCTTCTTTTTACAGAAACTCTCTAGAGCTACAGTACTTATGGAATAACTATATACAAACATGGATTTATGTGCCAATTATTAATAATTATCAGTAATTAAGATATGGGTTTTAACAAGATACGGTCGGAAAATTACAATTATATAAATACATATACGTTTCAGATTTTCTAAGCGTCGTAATAATTGTATTAACATCATTCCAATATAAATAATGATAATTATTCCAAATTACGGCTTTATCTCCAAATGGGCTGTAATTTTTTTTTTTTTATTATTTTTTATCGATCTTCTAATATAGTAACAATTGTTTTCTTGCTTGGAAAGATGTTTAGAAAAAAATTGTAAATAAAAAAGAGTAAAAAATTTCTGATTACAAATGACATCTTCGATTTCGTCGATTTTTGAATATATTGGATGCACAAGTATAACCGATAGTATACGTCCGCTGTTTTGTTCATTGCTCGACCGTCGATTTTAAAGAAAAGATAACAATTGAAGAGTTCTTCAAAATACGAGCGTTTCTCAAAAAATGTCCATTTTTCTTTTATTGCATTTTCAGAATCTATGGATTTTTATTACATTAAAAATGCACTTTTTTCTTTTATTGCATTTTTATGATTTACGGATTTCACTTTATATGTCAATAAACTACCAATCTTAAAAATTAAACGGGAAAGGGATACTTTTACAGAAACGTCGTTTCATTTAATTGCTTTGTTAATATGAAAAAACGTTTCTCAAGAAATATCCTTCTCCAAATCTTGATTGAGTTTAAAATTTAAAATTTAATCATATGTAATTTTAGTCATATAAAGTGTATATGAATGTAATAAAGCTTATGAATTTTTGTTTTCGGCAGTAGATAACAAATCTTGTCTAAGGAATTTCCACTAATTGTAAGACATTCTATTATTCCGCCTAAAATAGTGAAAGACATTGAAAATTTTAAAATTCCTACTTCATGTTACATTTTTATCTGAAATGATGTAATGACTTTTGCGGTAATAACTAAAAGAATAATATGATGAATTTTATTTTTTTTTATTTATTTATTCAAAATCAAAATAATTTTGTATCGCGGCTACTTATACCAATACCAGTCAAAATGCAAAAGGATCCAATAAACTGCATAACGCAACCGAATTAACCAATTTCCTCGTTTTGTACAACTTCTCACACGTTTTTAGAAATTTTACTGCGTATCATTCAATATGATGATGTCAATTATCAGGAAAAATCCGGAACGAACAGGATGCGAAATAATGCATTCATTCGAAAATATCTTTATTCGTTCATTTAGATATGAAGACGCAGAATGTGAATTGAAGTTTTTGTTATGCATGTTTTGTTTATGCACCTCTATTTCGCGCGCCACGTCATATCTGGTGCTATAATGTAAACAAAGCCATCAAAGCAGTTGAGCTTGCCATTGCACATGGTCACTTTGTATACAACAGCTGCTCGAATAGGATCCGCTCTTTTGTTTTATACAACAATATTTTATAAGCCCTGAAAATGACAAAACGATTGAAAACCTCTGAATTATTGCAAAAACTGAACAATATACCAATGGAATGCTCTGATATCGAGAATGATGAATTCTATGACTGTGAAAGTGAACCAGAAAAAATGAAATTGAGTTTTTGTATTGAGTTTGAAACATAAATTCGTCAGAATTGAAAAGAGTAACAAGCGTTTACCTGAAACAGTTGAATTTTATAATAAGACCAAATTTGCCGTAGATATTGCAGATCAAATAGCAAAAAAATATAGCGTCAAATCGGGATCAAGAAGATGGCCACTTCAAGTATTTTTCAAGATTTTAGATTTAGCTGGCAAAAATGCTTGGGTTTTATATAAGGAAACAACAGCTGAAAAGATATCCAGAAGAGATTTTATGTTTCAAATAGCAGATGAACTTGCCACTGAAAATGTAAAACCAGGGATGGAATCACGAGAAGCTAAATGTCCAAAGAACTTCAAAGAGCTCACTTTATTCACGCAAATGGTATCAGATAGGGTATTGTAATAATAATAAGATTACCACTATTTGTAATACCTGTGAGAAATACGTATGCGGGAAATGCACAGAAAAAAAACTACGTTTTTAAGAAATGTGACAAATTATGACTGTTTATACTTAATAATTTACTTTATACTATAAGAAAAGAACTGAACTTTAAAATGGAAATTTTTTTAATATTTTTGTTATTAAGACATATATTCTTTATTATATTTTTCCTTAAAAATTCTAAGGAAAATTCCAATTATGCTATTGTTGTTGTTGATCTGTAAGTGATAAAATGTGCCAACCCTCATTTAGAGATTATGGTCCCAGATGAAATAATAATACCAAAAATGCACTACATAACATGGAATTCCTTTTGTAAGAAAGTAATAAATCAATAAATATAAAAATATTCTATTATTACGTATTTTTTTAAAGACCATTTTGATTGGGTTTTTGTAGAAATAGCTTCGTCTTAACTGTCGGTAGTTCTAGTGTTAGATATAATATATTAGAATCTCATCTATATTATACAGTCCATTTCTCTCGCGATCTCTGATTATGTACTGGAATCATATCATCTTTCTTCTCTTTACAATACTTTATACACGATCGCCTCTTCAATTACAAGCGCGCGAATTGCGCCGCAACAATACAGATAAGAGAAATGGGAAAGATTATTGAATTTTGTTAAAATATGAATTTACGTGATTATTAAAACATTTACTTACGAATTTAAATTGAAACTGACAGCATTTAGTCAATATGTAAAAATAAAATTAAAAGTTTTTTATAATTATATAGTAACAATATGCAGGTTTTATGTGTTTAAAATACATTGAAGAGATTGAAAGATGAGAAGGATGCATGGAAAGGACGAATGGAATTGAGGTAGTTGCTGTGGAACTCCGTTTTTTATGGTTGTGTGTTCATTTCATGTCGGGCGGTCACCAATGTGGGGTATGAAAGATGATAAAAAGGATGCGTGGAAGGGATTTTTGAGATAGTAAGTTGGAGAAGAAAGTTGGTTGATGCGTTTATAGGATGCATTTCGTCTCAGAGTCACTGCCTAGACTCATCCAGTGGGGCGCTGATGGCAGCGATTTCTTACCCCAGACGCTTGTTCTTGTAACTTCCCGCTAGGCTGACCACACCCCCCCTCCCATCCTAGCGGGGTTCCCGCACACTGCTTTGCTTAACGTCGGAGATCGGCAGGACCTCGACGCTAGGCGCGCAACCACTTGCGACTTGTGCTAGTCAGTGTTCGAAACTCGTAGTTGAGGAATCCTAAGCCGCTACAATATAGATCTTTCAATTTTTTCAAGGCGTTTAAAATCGATTTTTTATAATTACACCATTTTTTATTCGAATCAAAATTAATATATATATATATATATATATATATATATATATATATATATATATATATATGCTATCATTTTATTCTTCACTAACAATAAATTTTATGCAATATTGTTTTGAAAACACCCTTGTTCCTTAGAATTTTTCAATTTGTTCTTTCTTTTCCATTTATTTTTTCATTTAGAATCATCCTCTTTCCGATTACACTATTGGCAGACCAGACTGTTTCCTTCGGTAATACATAAGGAAACGATGTAATGGAAAGGTGGTATTTTTTGAATTGCAATTACAATCTTACAATAGCACAGCAGGCTATTTAGAATATCAGTTTATTTAGCACTCAATATCGGTATTTCCGAATCACCCGAAAAATCCGGTTATTCAAAATTATTTTTAATCGTATTTATTATAATTGTTATTTGTTTTATTGTATAATATTATATAATGTACTTGAATATATATATAATAAATATTATTATATAATATATATAAATAATATCAAATAAATATAATATAAAATAATATAAAATAAATAAATAGCTTTTCTTCAGAATGAATAACAGATATATTCGTATCCGTGCCAATTATCGTTGGCTTTGAATAAAAATTCTTCGAATAAAAAACAATTATATGAACTTATTGCGTTTTTGCAGATGCATTCAATATTTCTTTTTCCTTTTTTGGAAAATGAGTTTATTATTTTAATAATTATGATGATCTCTCGATATCCATTCTGTTAACAGCCTCTATTTTCAAAATGTCCAGTCTGGTCGCTAAATTTGGATGCAAATCGATGACAATATGTAATATTGCTAACAATAATAAAATAGATCTGTAACCGTTTATCACAGCGAAGCACCAACAGTTGTTTGTCACAGCAACATAATGTTTCAATCTTGTATGATTGAGATTAAAATGTAAAATAGATCCATAACTAGCATAAATGAAGCGACTGAAAATTTAATTCAACTCAATCTGTATAACAGTAATGTATAATAATATTACAGTAATAATTGCACGAATCGATATTTAAACTATTCATAAAAAGAATGTATTTTGAATATGTATGTTGAACTTTATTCATAAATTTTCCATCGATGTATCATATTTCCTAACGTTAAACGTTAGTCCAAATATAGTAGTATAGTATAGCACTGACTATTATTTGTCTGTAAGAGACATGTAGTTTATAATATTTCCATTATTTGAGCATTCCTCTTTCAAAAGCATAATTATTATCTTACGTTATTTCTTATGTATATTCAGTAATTTGATATTCTTATTTATAATAGTGACTTCGTCTTCAAAGGCTGATAATGTATCAATAGTTTTACTATCTTCATTACGAACTTTTACATTCAACCAGATTTCTTCCAATTATATTTAATTTCTGCATTTCTACTGTTAAAAAACACTTAAAATAATCGATTTGTGGAATTTTAAAACAAGCTTCGTTATACTATGGTAAGCAAAATTTTCGATTTTCAATCATCAGGGGATTTTTGATCCAAATTTGTCATTTCAGGGATGCTTCGGATACGAAAGTCATTTTTCACAGAAATGAATAGTTTCTGAGATATTCGTAAAAATTTGTCAGTATCACTAGAGTGAATTTTTATCACATACAAAAGCTACAAGCATAGTTGATACGTTTATCGAACAATCTATTTAAATCTCTCATATAACTAAAAACAAAAGAAAAGAGGTTTGGGTTAGGTTGCAAGGCTCGATGTAGACAAGTATTTCTGTGAAAAATGACCTAGATTTTCGGCTTCAGTCGCTCCAAAATAGATTTCCGAAATATAGAAACTTGGATCAAAAATTTTGTTTCCCAGATACTATAGTCCGAAAATAAATTTAACATTATATCGGAAACCAGAACTAAATACTAACGAAGATAAAAATGTTATCAAGCACGTACGTGTGTTATTTGCCTGCATTGTTTTCGATTTCAAAAATGAAGTGATTCCCGTCTGACGCACGTAGTATGTACGTCACACTGATGACTTGCGCTCAATATGTACAAGGTGTTTCCGGTCCGACAATGCAACCCAAAAAGGATTTTACATGAAAAAGTAAATAAAAAATAGAGAATAAAACTTTTTCATTCAAGGTTCCATTTTTACGAAAATTGAGTTTGAAAATTTATCAAATATACTTGAATTCAGCTAGTTTTACTTTTAACAAAAAGAAAAGAAAGGCTAACGGAAAATCATTCTATGTGCAAAAACAAATCAATCAAAAATGTAAAATAAAATTTTCTTATATGATGTTTCGTTCAAAAAAATTGAAAGTTATTTTCAAAGTCTGTTTTTTTGAAAATGAAGCTTTAAATGAAAGAAATGTTTTTCCATACTTTAAACTTATTTTTGCACGTAAAATAATCTCCTGTTAATTTATTTATTTATGTCTAACTGAAATTCAAATATACGTGATAAGTTTTCAAACTTGATTTTCTCGAAAATGAAAATGAAACTTTGAATGAAAAAATTGTATTTTTTCTTTTAGATTTATTTTTTTATGGAGAATTTCTGGTTGTAGCATTGGATTTGAAAAACTCTATGCCTTCAGACTCATAAAAGGTTAAAACAAAAAATACTTATTGTTCATTGTTCAAGTTTAAGACATTATTATTAAAAAAGATATATTTAGGGAAAAATAGATTTTGAACACAACGTTAACCCTTTATAACTATGGATTTTTCTTTCTTTGCTCGAAAAGTTCGAAAATAAAAGATACAATAAATATTATAAATTATTTGAGTGAATGATAAGACACTTCGGTGATATATCACTTTGAAAAAAAGGATCCTAAACATCAAAATAATGAAGAATAAACAACTTAGTTAGTTTTGTATTAGAAATATACCATTGGATACAAAAGGAGTCTTAGAGCGCTTTGCTCTTTTTGAATAAAAAATGCTCAATTCCGCTGCGATCCCTGAATTTTTATATTTCGATCTTACACTTAATTTAGCAAGCAAAACGATTTATAATGTTTTAAGAAAATAAGATTCTAAACATCAAGATAATGAAGAATGCTTATGTATAAAAACGTTGTACGAAATTTAATGTTTCAAATCATAAACAACTTAGTTCTATGTTAGAAATATACCATTGGATGCAAAAGGAGTCTCAGGGCGCTTTGCTCTTTCTGAATTTCTTTAACATAAAACTTAATAGCATATTAATAATTTTCTTATAACATATAATATAATATAATATAATATAAATATAATACAATATGACATAATACATGTAATATAATATAATATAACACAATATATATAATGCATATAATATAATATATACATATTGTTAGCGCGCGTGAGTAGCGTGGCGAGGTCTTGATTGTTGTGTGGACTGTATGTTTAAACGCACGCTGAGATATGGGTGGAGCTATGCCCTCGTTAGTAGCTTTCGTATCGCAAAGATCAACCTAATCACTCGGATCTTGAACCAATTCTAAAATACGGAACCAAGGAACGCACAGCAGTAACCTTGGTTTCCCTTCCCTTGGGGAATCACATGGCTCAAGGTGGGAAGAAAGGCTCGCCCGTAGAGCGAGTGTCCTAAGGCGAGTTGGTTTTACATCACGAGTGTCTTAAGGCGTGTTGTCCTCACGACGCAACCCGTGTTCGAGAGAGTTGCTTCTACGCCGCAACCCCGGTTGAGGGGCCTGGTCGAGGGGCCCGGTTCCGGCAAACCAAAACTCTCGCGAACACATATTGAAATATTTTTTAATTTAAAAAAAATATGAGTAAATCGAAAATAAGCGAAAGAAGCTAGGTTAATTAGATTCTATATTCTTTTCTACACATATTCTCTAAATTCTATTGTTATGTTTTCAAAGTTGACAGAATTGCAGTAAGTTTATATGTCAATGTTGACCAATTGACTGATTCTGCTCTATAAAGATATATTTAACCTAAATGTAGTACAATTTAGATATTCAATTCAATTGTTAATTGTAAGATTAATCATTGACTGAAAGTTAATTTAACTACTTTCTTATATAGTGATTGTAGACATATTGTAATAGATCAGAAAACAGAAGAGTGCTCAAAATAAATCATTAAAAGGGGCTAGAGCTTTCATTGTTTTTATTAATATATTTTATATATATGTTTTATATATACTATATATATTTTTCTTTGAAAAAATAATATTGTTTTTGTATATCACCATTTTACGTTATAGAGATCTGACATAATACAGAGTTACAATTAAAATTCATTTCGATTATTCATTAATACATGACATAACTCGAATTGTATTAGTGAATCTACTTAAAGAAAAATATTGAACTTTTTTAACATTATAGAAAATTTTGCACTAACTTTATCATATATAAGACATATTTCACTTTTGTGAAATGTTTTTCTTAAAACTGACTATTGTCATTGAAAAATACTTCTTGCGTCCAATAGTACAAATACAAATTATATTATATATTAAATTTAAATTAAATCTTATCTCTATTTCACACTTTACATATTTATCATTCTGAGGCAAACTAACGTAATATTAATATTAAAATTCTAATAACTAAATTTATTTAAAATGAATAATATATAGAGATTGTATGCTAAAATTATATTTTTTTAATTATTTAGGAATCGAGGAAAATTTTCTCATAATGTCAAATAGTTTGTCAGCGTACTTCATTAATAAAAAAGAAGAAAATTATTAATCCCTTGGGTACGTTTGATGTGTCATGCATCTCTTATGTCAAAATGCAAGCTGACGAGTGTAACCAGTCAAGAAATTTGAATCAATATTTTGCAAATTTAAACATGTAAGTACTTGTTCATTTCAAAATATTTAATGAGCAGAACAACACACAAAAATATTTCGTTGTGCCTTGGCTATAAAACGCGGTCCCAGTGTCGAAAATAGCAGAGAATATATTATGTGAAATTGATAACGACGACTTTGATAATAGTAATTTTGATCAAAATATCGATGATATATGGTATATCGATCAAGAATTTGATGGTCTATTAATAATTATGCATATTGTTATTTCTTGAGTTCTGTTTTTTTTGTAATATATAATAAATTTTCATAATTTGAACGTTTAATATTGCTTTTGTTTTATTTTAATAACAAAGCATTAAGCATACAGCAAAAAACTAAAATCAAATTCATGGAAAAATTTATTGAGATTAATTCGATATCCAACGGATGAATAAAATAATTTGTGATATAGTTATATCTATATATGAAGTATATAATTACAATTTGCGAGAGAGTGGTTAATAATATAAATAATATGACCAAATTATGGGTTAAACTCATTTTTGTTTCATAGTTGTAGATCAGTACGATTAATTACAAACCGTGAGGGGACCATCCGAAAAATCCGTACAATTACTATTAGTGAAATAAACGTATTTATGGATTACAATTAGACGATTACTTCAATCATGAACTATCAGAACTAATTAACAAACGTGTAATAACTAAAATAACATACTTAAATGCTGTGAAATTCTTTTTTCTGCGTCATTCGATTATAACCGAATTGTTATTAAATTAATAATTAAAACATAAAAATGAAACTTTTTAAATTTCTTCTCAAGCACCATTAACAGCGAGAACAATTTACTTATAGGTTAAATTGACATAACAACGAAATTTATGTTATGGGAGACCATTAGTCCAAAAAGACTAATTTATCATTGAACCAATAACTCAAAATATGGAAAAGATATAGGCTTAAATAATCGATTAATGTATTATGAATAATGAAACGTAATTTTATTTCACTTATCTATACGGATAAACGTTTATCATATACGACTCGAATTTTTTTTTAAATTCACTGATCAGAAATATGCAAATTTCCTTTTTGAACGAATTCATTAATTTGAATAAATTTCAATGAGCAATTAAATTCTTTTTATTCAGTTTCATTTCATTCATACTGTTCGGACCATTTTTTAATGCATTGCGAGACGGTCGCAGTCTGCTTAAACTATGTACTTTCATCTAAAATCTTTTAGACCAACGATGATTTAGGTTTCTTATCAGCACAAAGAAATTTATTGTTTTATTTTGATTATTCATGACCAAAGGTAACGGCTCGACCGCTGCTGATAAAAAGTCCTAACGTCCGCCATGCTCTGTCACGATCACTTGTTGTTGTTAGTGCCTGTTGTGCTTATGATAATGTTTTCTAGAAACGTTCTATCAAACGGCCCATACTGTGATTGGCTAGAATTTGCCAGTCAACTTGTATAAAACAGGTCCCCGTCAGCGAAGAGACATTACAGAAGTTATATCATTGTAGAATATTACGTTATTGCAGAAGATAGTATTATATTATATCATTATATCATTATATAATATATTATATATAGTATTACATTATGTCATTATATCATTACAATAGAATATTACAATAAACTATAATTAAATTTCATATCATATGAATCCTTGGAAAATAATCTCTGTAATCATAAAATCATACAGTCAATTATTTACGATCTCCGAACTTATTATCATTTCGTT